>CM071642.1:4841220-6064345 GCA_036419045.1 Scirpophaga incertulas | reverse complement strand
ATACCACGGCCTCACAGAAAACCAGCGTAAAATAGCGCTTGCGCTGTGTTTCGCCGAGTGACTGAGGGTACCGGAGGAACAACCCCCCCTTCGCCCCTTATTCCCTTTTAAAAGGCCGGCAACGCATCTGTGACTCATCTGGTGTTGCGGGGGTGTCCATGAGCAGCGGTTATCGCTTACCATGAGGTGATCCGTTTGCTCGTTTGCTGCCCTATCCTATAATATATATATATATATACAACTGCGAAATCAATCCGCACTAGGCCAGCGTTTTAACTAAGATTTATCCACGTTTAAAAAAAAATTAAAAAAACATGTGTTACAAAAACAAAGAACTGGTTTGCCTGATAGATATGCTGGCTCTCCATTTGTATGCTGATGGCTAATTGGGAAATATGTATCTGTATGTGTATATGTATGTATGTGTGTATATATATATTAATATTATCTGTCTACATTCACGTATTGCGCTTTATTTATTAATGTAATATGTATGCTTAGGTTTGTCTGTTTCTTTCTGTGTGTCTGCTGTCTGGTTTACTTACCCTCTCAAAGGGTTTCGGCAGAATATCAGCGCTTCGCGCTATGTGAAGCACAACGCTGAGCCGAGACCTGTTTGCTACTAGGGCACAATGTTATCTACGTATTTTTAATAATATTAGGTGTATATTTTGTGTCAAGGTTGCAAATAAAGTTATGTCTATGTCTATGTCTATTTGATAATCTTAAAATAACTATGGGTCTTGGTGGGGGCGTATATGGGTTGTGATGATGATGATTTTTACTCTCTTCCTTAACAAACATCACATATAATGTTATTCTCGTTCTATTCACAAACAACCATAACGCAAATAAAAACAACATTCCCATACGCAAACAATAGCGTGATTAATTGAAAAAAAAAACATTTACACAACGAAATCATTTGTAAATTACTTATAAGTTACAATGCGCTAATTGCACGCAATCGAGGCGCTAAATGAGATCGCTCGAGATAATTATCGCTATTCATAGAGTCGGGACGAGCGAGTCGGTGTCAGTACATTACATTGTGTGAAATGTAAAATGCTATTTTAACAAAACAATTGAATGATGTTTAATTAATGTTTCTTTAAATAATTCGTAGCATATTCTCTATCTAATTTTATTAGGGTTATTTGTTTAACTTGTAGGATAATTTATGTTCATAAATAAATTAAGATATCTATAGGTTGAAGACAGAAGTATGTATATGAAGGTATGTATATTAATATTTACAAGCACAGGAGAGCCACCAAAAACATGTACGAGCAACATGTCATCGTTTGAAAATTTTTAGATCTGAAACAGAGTTTACATTTAACGTTAATTAAGCGACTTATTTTTTTAGTATCATATTCATTTCGTTTGTCCATTATACTACTGGAGGGAGATTATTCCAAGGTCATGGCTTGCGTACCATCATCTCATTCATTTTTCTGTCACATAATAGCAATGTTCGTATTGCTGTGTTTCACCGTGAAGTGAGGGTTGCAGGTATGCTGTGAATCTTATAAGATCCACATGTACTATAAACAACTGTAAACATTTACTATCAGATGCACAATCTTTGCCTATTTATAATAAAAACAATAAAATAAAACTCCATCAAAGTGATTTGACATTTAAAGAGTATCTATTAACTTTTAGTGTATTGCCAAAAACATTTCTAATATGCACTTCAAATATAATTAAAATTACGACAAACAACATTGATCACTGAATAATATACAACACGATACAGTATTTGAATATTATTTAAGTTTCTTTTTCTTATACTTTTGCGTGAATTTTTTCAATATACCGGGTGTCTCATTCAAATCGGTCAGTATGGGAAAGTCTGAAACTATAAGACATACGAAGATCTGTTCTGAGGAACCATGTCATCGATTTTAATAACAAGAAAAACTGCATTCATACATTTTAAAAATCATCTGTACTCCGTTCGGGAATCGAACCCGATTGTTTTGAAAAAAAAAAACCTACACTATTTCTATTTAGATATCGATTATGTAGGTCTTAAGCAGTAAATGTCCCTATGAAACATGATGTCTAAAATGAATAAAATGCATTGTCGCCAAGAGACATTGCCATTTTTGTCCTACCAAATTTTGCCCGCAAGGTCGCCCGATTTAACGCCTCTGGACTATTTCTTGTGGGGATACGTTAAGGATGAAGTGTACAAAACAAGTTATGATACCGTTGAAGACCTAAAAGTTGCCATAGAGACAATTTTAACGCAAATTCACCACATGAAGATACAAAATGCAATCATAAGATCGTTACCTAAACGTGTTGAATATTGTATTAAAAAAAGCGGCGGTCACTTCGAGCACCTACTAAAATAAAATAAAGTATGTGAAAACAATGCATTTTATTCATTTTAGACATCATGTTTCATAGAGACATTTACTGCTTAAGACCTACACAATCGATATCTAAATAGAAATAGTGTAGGTTTTTTTTTTCAAAACAATCGGGTTCGATTCCCGAACGGAGTACAGATGATTTTTAAAATGTATGAATGCAGTTTTTCTTGTTAGTAAAATCGATGACATGGTTCCTCAGAACAGATCTTCGTATGTCTTATAGTTTCAGACTTTCCCATACTGACCGATTTGAATGAGACACCCTGTATATTTATTTATGAGCTCGTGTTTACATTTATATGTATATACGTATATTTACACACATACATACATATTTATATTTAAAAGGACAAACTATGCTTTATTTTATGTAATATCTTCGCAAATTATTGGTAAACACAAAACCCTTGGGTTGTAGCAGAATACCAATGCTTTGCTCATATCCTTTTGTCAAGTAATTTCAATCACGGAGCTACGACCCTTTTTACACTTTTACATCGCACACAACTTTTGATTTGTACTGGGTTATTGCTTTAAGTAAATTTATTTTAGTTTTTTTTTTGTGTTCCTGTGTTTGTGTGTGATGAAGATGTTTTGTAAACGAAGATTTTATCTACTTTTTTATCTATCAATATGAATATACAAAACCAGGTGGATAGTCTGTATAAAAATATTATCAATACATAGTATAAAACAAAGTCGCTTTCGCTGTATGTCCGTATATATGCTTAGATCTTTAAAACTACGGAACGGATTTTGACGCGGCTTTTTTTAATAGATAGAGTGATTCTTAAGGAAGGTTTGTATGTATAATAAATGCATAATATAGTAGAGAAACACTGATAAATCGTAAATAAGCACGTTTTAGTAGTGCATCAAAGCTACGCTAAGGCGGTACGAAGTTCGCCGGGTCAGCTAGTATATTATAATTTAAAAACCCAATTACTTTTAAAGGCTGTTTAAAGGTAGCTGTCTTTTTCATATATACATATAATATAATTTTAATCAGATTTATTTTTATGAACTCAACTGAATCAAACTCCAAATTAAGAGAGTGTTTTCAGCTATCTGCTTAATAAACAATTACTAATAAGCAATTAAAAGACAGTTACTATATGCTCACTTAGTGGTTAAAACTACCATGACTAAATTAGGGTATTTAAGTCTTGGTCAACCATGCTTCTTTAGTGTGGTTTGGTAGACTACACAAACACCTTTGTGTACTTTCGCAGGTGTTTGCAGGTTGCCTCCTTCACCGTAAAACCATCAGATAAACAATACTGTGAATAATTAATTAAAAATAAATACACAACGGAATCATTAATAAATTGCGCGCAATCAAAGCGCTAAATGAAATCGCTCGAGATAATTATCGCTATTCATAGAGTCGGGACGAGTTGGTCGGTGTCGGTACATCACATTGTATGAAGTGCAAAATACCAACCCGACAAAACAATTAACTCGTGATCACTGCGCTGTGAGTCAACGGCTTGATTTAGGGTTGGCGAAAGAGTGAGCTATATTAATAATATAATTTCTTATCAGGGACTATTTTCCTGCTGAATCGGAATTCGACTTCACATTCATTTGAATATTTTATTAATTTCGTATTATTCATTGAGCATTTTTAGTGTTGCGTTATTTTTTTTTTTTTATAAAGTACACATACAGTAAAAGTCATGCCTTTATTATTTACATTTAAGGCATACTTTTATTATTTCTCATCATTCAAATATTTCATATTTAATATTATCAATACCAATAACCATACAGTCATTTGATGATATTGGACAGTAATGTCACAATCTTGTGTTTATTTAGATATTTATGGACACTTTCCGATTTGAGATTTCATGAAAAAAAGTGTCCTCAAAAAATGCCAGGTCAGAAGTACCCGCAATCGTCGAGCATGTATGAGGAATGTTATGAAAGTAGATGAAGCGAAAGAGATATGTAAGGACCGTAGCAAGTGGAAGGACGTAATCTCTGCCTACCCCCGTGGGAAAAAGGCGTGAGTGTATGTATGTATGAAAAAATAAGTAATTCCTAATGACGAATCTTGTTATGTTGAAGTTTTCGAATACATCACAAATTACTTTAACATTTTTAGTAGCATAAACAATTGATTGCACTCATTTAAATAATTACCTTATGTTATATTGCTCACTTTCACACTTTCCGAATTAACTGAATAACTGAGTCTGCTTTCCTTAATTTAACGTTTGAGACACTTATTTCACTACAGATTTCCAGAACATAATTTAATAATAAAGCCTTTTGATTCAATCTAGATATACATGACACCAGTCCATTCATATTGTTGACATTCGGCTGTAGTTTTATTCCAAAATACCATCGAAATAATTACAAATCTGAAACCAACAGCCTTTAGTAAGCTATGTTTCGATATTTGGTACGGACACTGACCGATTGAAGTTTTCACATAAATTTTCATTTTTTTATCAGAGGTTGGAGCTTCTTCTTTGTTGAGGTTCCAAAAAGTGTGGATTTGGCAACATATTGTCATAATCTCAACTTATATACACTCCCATCTACGGACTTAAGCCCATCCTAACTATATTGCGTAAGGGTGATTGGGCTTTAGCTATCAAGTCATCCCTACATATAAAATTTTAACAATTGAAAATGAATTGATTTGTAATAATTGTCAACAATTTTTATATATAAGAACATGGACCTCCAAATCAGAAGGACAATGCCACAAAGCAACCGATGCATTCCAAGGTAGATGCCGTTAATAAATATTGATTAAATTTATTCTTTACAAGAAAAGTGCCAACCCTTATCATTGTGAATGCGCCTGCGCACCTCAAACTCACGACTCATACGGTCATGTTCATAACATAACAATTGTAGGTATTCAGGTGCCTATTTGTTTCAAATACCATGCACCCACTAATAAATTATGTTCATAATCCATTAGAGATTTTAAAAATAAATTGACCTTTGCTTGTAGTGCGCTAATATTGTTGTAATAATAAATGTATCGTCTTCACATACGGAAGAGTCGTATGATTGTGCTCAAGTTATAAATCAATTTAAATGGTTATGTGTTTGTGTATTCTACATATATTATAATTTTATTAAAATTACATCTTCATCATTCATATGTAAACTATGCATAGCTTTAGACTGTAATGTATAAAAAATATTTCTTACAATTACACCAATAAGCCTAGCCCAAACTAAGCTCTGTGAGGCTTGTGCTATGGGATCTAGGGTAACGAATAGACATACATACATATATTATACATATATAAATATTTTTATAGAAATATATATCAATAACCATGAATAAGGTACAAGGCTTGCATTCATCACACAAACATCTACCCCCACCGGGATTCGAACCTCAGAGATGGCGACACTTTGAATCCGGTGTAGGTACTATCTACTTGACTCTGGAGGTCGTCAAAATCGTATATACACAATAATAATGTTAGATGCAGGTGACTCAAAACTAAAGCAAAGAGACGTCTAACACTGGGCTTATTGTGAATCAAATAAATATTACTATGAGTCTTACGTGAGCAAGAAAGAATTACTTGGTTCTCTTAAAGGCGTATACGGAACCTTTTAGCTCAGATTACTTTAAGTTATATTAGATCTTATGTATGCATATACTCACGCCTCTTTCTACTTGTTAAAATTCAAACACACTTCCTTAGCTACCTAATATAATGCTCAATATAATATTTAAACTGTAAAATAAAAATTGATATACTTATGCAAATTTAATACTCAAAGTGGAACAAAATATTCCTGCGTATTGCACTGGCCAAAATGGAGAACTAACATCTTCTAAATTGTTTAATTATTAACAATTGAATAAAATAGATAGCACCTCGAAGTAATAACTATGTCCAAGTATCCACACAAATAATATTGCACATTCTGATTCTCATCCAACAGGACAGTTAACCGGACGAATTTTTCAAAACATGCGCAAGACTCGCCTATCATAAATCTAACTGGTTTACTTCCCTTAGATGAATAATCGTTAGCCCCATCGATCGCATTATCATAGTAGTAAAACTATTCCCAGGCTCTGCATAAGCTACATGACTCATTCGGTTAAGTCGAGCGCCTGTGACGGATTCGTGGGCGTGAGACGCCGGCGCGGGCGCGGTTTGCGATTCCGTGGATACGTAACCTAGTTTAAGGACATATCCGTAACTCAGATTTCAAATTATAAACGTTTATTTATAAAAAAAAAACAAGAACCAGTCTCAAATTTATGCAAACATGTTCTTAAATCCATGATATTACAATATCCAATCGTAAGAGGAAGCCTGAAAGTAGCGCTAGTGGTAGAAAAAGTGAGAGGAAGTAGATTAGCATGGTTTGGACATGTGATGCGGAGGGATGAAAGTCATGTCACAAAACGAATGTTGAATATGAAAGTGGAGGGATACACGAGCAGAGGAAGGCCGAATAAAAGATGGATCGATTGTGTGAAGAATGATATAAGAATGAAAGGAGTAAGTATGGAAATGACGGCTGATAGAGAGGAATGGAAGAAAAAGATCTACTGCACCGACCCCAGATAATGGGAAATGGGCAAGAGGATGACTGACTGACAATATCCAATCGTATAACGATTCGAACAAGTCAAATAAGTAGGAAGACTATCCACCAGATAGTAAGTGGTTACAATCGCCTATAGTACGTCTGGTCCTTGTAAGATTCGCTGTAAATTTGCGACCCCTACAAAAATGCAAAATGTGAACTTGACAAAGGGAATACTGATATTTTGCGTCAAAAATAGGTCTCGCACTTACTTAAAAAAAAAACATATTTTGTTATTATTATCTCTACATACATTTTATAATAAAATTTTCATATGTGGCGCATTTGTATATGTGCCAAATAAACATTATTTATATTTTGACTCACAGCTATAATAGGTGTATAACTATAATAGATATTCATTTAGTAGTATATAGCAGAGTTGTACTATTCTATTCTATTTGTTATATGGAAACAATCTGGAATATGCGTTGTTTTGTCTTTGCAAAGGCTTTTGACAAATCGCACATGTAAGTAGGAGGTTTTTATTTTTTACATGTACGTATGTTATTTTGCATAATGACAACGAAAAAATATCTTTATCCAAAGGTTAATTTATTAATTTAATATTCTGTCAATTATACATTTTCCTATCAAGGCTATTGAATATAATATATTATTAAGACTGTAAAAATGTATGAAACAAAAGCATATTTAGATAATTAAATTTATCTTCAATCGAAAATCCCAACTAATTATAAATGCGAAAGTAACTCTGTCTGTCTGTCTGTTACGCTTTCACGCTTAAACCTCGCAACCGATTTTGATTAAATTTGGTACAGACAATCATTAGACCCTGAGACAGAACATAGGCTACTTTTTATTTCGAAAAAAAAAAGGATGAAGTGGTTGATATAGAGGTTGAAAGTTTGTATGGGATTTCTTTATTTTAAAAGATAAAACCATGAAACTTTATATTTAAGCACTTGATAAGAAATGATTAAACCTTTGTTCTAGCATTTTTGAAATTTCGACCAGCTAGGGGGTGAAATAAGGGTTAAAATTTAGTATGCAAGTATGTCAAAGATCACGTCATAAGGAACAAAAAATTGTTTGTTCTAGCATTTTGAAATTTTTCCAGTGTGGGGGTGAAATAGGGATTGAATTGAAGATAAGACCATGAATCTTGTATTTCTTAAAGGCGTCGTGGCAAAAAATACCAGACATATATATGTATATGATGTAATTATGATTCATACAAATAATCTTATTATGTATGAATGTAACAGCACATAAAGCCTTTGAAATTATTGCGCTTGATTATGTGAAGTCGACGCTTTAGTCGTGATTTAACATAATATATTCCTGGTATTGTAATATTGCGATAGTTACTCAGACAATGGAAGGAGTTGAACTTTGTATAAAAATATGAACAAAATACACGTGCTGCCATTCTCTCCATAGATGTATGAGACGACTAAAGATAATAGTGGATGTTTCTTACATCTTATATTTCGTGGACGATAGGCTCACGTCTTAGGTAAATATAATCCATATAGGTCGAAGACATTATATTATACTGTACTTATTCAAGCGCATATGTCCTGATTATAGAGCAGCACTGACTGTGCCATCTCCTGAGGGTGCGATCACCCTTCCATATAAGTTGTAAGGCCTTTATGGCCAGGTCTCAGGCTGAGTTTAGTTGGTAGGTAACTTAGGTCGAACCATCTCGATCGATTTAAAGTCCGAGATAATCACCACGGCACTTGGCGATGGTATTCATGAAGATTCTCAGCCTCTTCAGCGAGAAAAAAATGGCACAGTCCAAGTTAGAATTCATCTACGTTTACTATCAAAGGAAAAAAAGAAGTTTATACATAACCAAAATAACAAAAGGTTTAGACTACTTGTTTTATTAAAATCTTTAAAATGACGTTCGATGGTCACACAATTTCTATAAGAAAACTACGAGAGCATTAATTTATCTATACACCTATATTTGTCTATAAATCCCACATATCAGTAAGGCTTTATCGCTTATCAAATTAATTTAATAGCACGTAATTTAAAAGAACAACAAAACAGAAATAGAATCGCCCAGCTATACGTGACCCCTCTGACTCTCACTAGTGGCGGTCGTTCTCTCTAACCAAGACTGATTAATGGCCTTAAAGAGGTCCTATGAAATTGGTCGCTTAACTTATCACTGATTTTGAAAAATAAGCCTTATTTCAAGAATAATAGATGTGTCAATAGCAATTGCGCATGTAATAAAGCAATCTTTTGTTTTCCATACGTATTAATGAGTTTATTATCCGATTTCTAGAAAGTAAGTTCAGTTTTACGATACGATTCTTTATCTATGAAGTTTATGAGTATGGTCAACCTTAGGAACTGATATAAATTTGATTCGATTAATCTCTTTGTTTGTTTGAACTCTATATTATTCAATAGCATTTGGAAACAAAGAGTGTGAATCAAACACAAACGAACGAATGGTAAATGTATTGGAATTTTGCTGGTGCCCGCAGCGTCGTCTGCGCAGGATTATCTTTATAAATTGAAATCTATATGTAATTGTAATGCATAAGCTATATTATTGTAAGGTCATTTGGTAATTTTTACCTGAAAGAGTAACAAGCATCTATTCATATTTACAAACTTTTGCGTTTATAGTATTGTTTAAGTCACCGACGGATTGTGGCGGCCTGGCGTGCGCAGCTCGAATTACGGATCTGCGCGCGCCAGCGGGCCGTCGGTGCCGTACTCCCGCACCTCGAAGCTTGGCTCCACGGGAAGGAGGAGGTCACCTACCGATTGACTCAGATACTCACTGGGCACGGCTGCTTCAGTGAGTATCTGTGTCGAATAGGACGGGAGGGATCGACACATTCCCACCACTGCGTATCCGACCTTGACTCGGCCCAGCACACGCTGGCGGAGTGCCCCGCGTGGGCCTCTGAGCGCCGAGTCTTGGTCGCAGAGATTGGGCGAGATCTGTCTCCGCCGGCATTGATTGCGGCAATGCTGGCGGACGACGGAGGTTTGAGGGCTGTGGCCTCCTTCTGTGAAGCAGAGATTCTCCAGAAGGAGACCGCCGAGCGGGGTCGGGAGATGGCCGATCCCGCTCGAGGAAGGCGGCGCCGGGCTCGGTAGCACAGCTGCGGCGCCGCCGCGGGTCGCCGGCGGGCGCGAGGAAGTCGCGACTGCTACGGCGACCCGGGATGCACCACACCCCTTCCGTGGTCGGGAGGCGTCGTCGGTGGAGGAGACCGGGGGAGGTAGTAGCCTCCCCCGAGGAGGGCTTCCCTCTAGGCAGGGGAGCGGAGGCTGGGGGTTCCCGTAAGTGGCTTGATGTTCCCGGGGGCTCCCTAAATGCCTGAGGAAGGCCATCCCTGAGGTTTTTAGTGGCCTCCCCCTTCTGGGGAGGAGAGCCCCACATAACCGCCGGCTCGCCACAGCCGGGGTATGCAATTTAATGCATTTTCCTCAGGGGAACGAAAAAAAAAAAAGTTTGTTTAAGTATTTATTTAATGCAATATGAAAATATGAAACTACATTTAAATCTACTTAGTTAAATAAAAAAAAACATCCTCGCGCGTGGGTCGCCGGTCCTTCCCTCCTTCCTGAGGAGCACCAGCCTGGCCAACTTCCAGTCGACAGGGAACACGCCCTCGCGGAGACAGCTCGTGAAGAGCTGCCTCACCGTGCTCCCGGACGCATCTTCGGTATACTGTAGGCCAACTAATACCAACGCTACATTTCCCAGCTTATACTTGTCATCTTTCTATCCTAAAACCTTGAAAACCTTTTTACTCTAACTATTAGATCTGAAAGCAATGTTCCCCCTAATTGCTACCTAAGTTATGCAATTCTTCGAGTTTTGTACATGACCGTGGTTTTTTCCGTGGATTTAATAATTTCTGATCTAATCTTAAACTCCTTTTGCTGAAATGGAACTCCTTTATAAGGCTTATTGTAAGAGATTGAATACCGGCGTCAAATTTTATCTCTCGAAAACCTTTGTCTTAATGAACTGCGATAGATAACTCAAAAGTATGTCGCGTAATCTTTTTCTGGAATCCATACTTATTATACTCTTTTATGAGGTCCCAATCGAGTAAAATATATATTACTAGCTTTCTGCCCGCGGCTTCGCCCGCGTGGATTTCGGGATTGGGTCTATAGAAGGTTAAGGGTTATAGCTTTTGCCCACGACTACATATGCGCGGAAGTCGGTTTATGGCGCGAAGGTTTTATTGCGCTTCCCGACTATCCGTTTTTTCGAGATAAAAAATACCGCGAAACCTTGCTCAAGAATCACTCTATCTATTGATGAAAATTGTATGAAAATCTGTGCAGTAGTTTTTGAGTGAAGCCTTTATTGCGCATCCCGTGAGATCTGTCGATTTTTCCGGGATAAAAAGTATCCTATCTTTAATCCGGACTTTTATCTTTACGTCTGCAAAATTTCAAAGCAGTCGGTTCAGTAGTTACTGCGTGAAAGCGGAACAAACAAACAAACTCACTTTCCTATTTATAATATTAGTAAGAATTGTCACCTCTACACTTCAGACCAGGCTACACCAACCGTGGTTGCAAGTAGAACGCTTCTCAGTCTTCTCGGTGTCAGAGCTTCCCGTTATGAGAGTTTATCGTCGTGTTAGCACTATAGTTCCTTGAACCCTCACTAGAGTGGCTGTTACATGGGAATTTCACATAATTTTCAAAGTAAGGTGTAATCATCATTTACCAATCTACTTACATAAATACACATTGAATTTAAAATACACTGGATCTGAACAGGTTAGCCTGAGAACTCAATGTCGAGGTATCAGTTCAGCCGCGTCTGGATCTAGGGTTTGATGCGGCCTGATGTGGTGCAGTCCGAGTCCTCACAATGCAATCAGCGCAGAAGCGAAGTCGTGAGCTGATGCGCTGTGCGCAAGTACGCCTACGCGACGCTAGCTTCTTGTGGATAAGACGAATATTTTTTAAATATCCTAAACTTTTTTTAAATAATAGAATAAATATAAAATGTAGGATCAAGCATGTAGAAGACTTGAATTATGTATTTGTTATAATATCAGTTTTGGTATTCTATTATATTAAGTAGTTACAAAAATAATTTTAGACACCACTATAACGTCATTGACAGTTAGCGGTACCAAGTTCGGGATGTTATTGCTGTAGTAGCATATGATGTATGATTATTATCATCTATACCAAAAGGGGAAAGCCTCAAAAAGTATTTTGATACTTGAAGTAAAAAAACGACTTTAGTTAAGTAGGGATTATAATATACACATACTCGTAGGAGTATGAGAAGCACTACTGCTTCCGGAAACATCCGGAAATAAATATATAATTAAAAATATTATATACTTTTTTCAGGATTCAAATATTGCATTTTTTATATCTCAAACTTCAGCAAATGTTCGTTATCGTCGTTAATTTTATCTTCAGTTGACTCACCAAAGACAGATATAATGTTACTTATTACACACAATTATTACTTACTTACAATCTTCGTGAAGTACAAATAATTTTCAGTTACTATCTGCTTGAGCACAATGAACAATGAGTAGCTCATTCGAATGAGAACTGTTGACGTGATTAATTTTGGGTGCATTAATTTTGGTAATTTCAACTTGTTATTACCATTTCAATGTACTAAAATAATTATTTATAATCAGTCGTACCTATTTTAAGATTTCGTGCTTAAACCGTGAACTGGGATAGAGATCTATCTCAGTCGTCCTCGAATGGCTGTCTCACGTACATTTTACAATTCTGTTTATTCATGCTTTCAACGTAATTTCCTTAAGGTCTTGGGCCTTTTCGTATGTGACTTTTCGAAGAATTTGTCATCATCATACTAGTGAGATAATTCAAATGTTATTTACATCACATTTCATATATTACAACACTAAAATCTATGTTGTAATACGCCCACTAGAAGCGATCAATTATCTGAATCCTCTCTAAGGATTTTTATAGTGTTCCGTCCTATGTTGCCCACATCAATTACCATGAATAATTTTCACTAAATTATAGACCCACAATGTACCAATAATGCGCTTCCAGGTACCGCTTTCAGCAGTCCCAGAAGGACGTATATTTGATACAGACCAGGAAGACTACGAGAATTAGCTGCATACACTACCTTAACGTGTTAGTTGCATACGTCTTCCTTGGATGTATTCCATTGAATGCATTATTATAATAATTAACAATTACATAATTATTTGACTTTTAGGTACTTTTAGGGATTTAAAATTTATAAATCAGTAATTGACCTGTCGTCATGTATGCATCGTAATGTTGGCCCGTTAAGCGGATGGATGAACAAAGATTGCATTTTGTTGGAAGTGCGTATGTTAATATGGATTTGTGAAGTAACTAGATAGAATAGAGCGAGCAATAAATATATCAGGGGAAGTCTGAAAGTAGCTCAAAATCAAAATCAAATCAAAATAATATTTATTCAACATAGACCTTTACAGGCACTTATTGACGTCAACAAACAAAACAAAAAAAAAAAAAGCTTAAATAATAAAAAAAAAACAAAAACCTTGTCCGTACGTACGAATAAGGAAAAAAAAAAAGAAAAAAAACATATTGACTCGACACCTGTTCGGAAATTGGGAGAGCCTTCTCGAGAAGAACAGGCAAGAAACTCTGAAGGTCTATTTTTTATCTCCTCTTTTCAATGTTAATAATTATAATAATATAATATAAAAATACAATATAGTATAAGATACAATCAAACCTAATACGATTACAGTCGTATGTATGTTTACATACACCTATAAAATAATACAATATTATAAATAATGTTACCAAACATGGCTCTATGAATAGTGTCCCTATTCCCAAATACTGTCATCATTTAGATAGTCACTTACTTTATAATAACCTTTACTCATGAGTGTATTTTTGATATGGATGTTAAATTTATATAAAGGCAAATCAATGACACTTTGCGGAAGCTTGTTAAACATAGATATACATTTCCCCAAGAACGAACAGCTAGTTTTATGGAGTCTGAACATTGGAACGGCAAGTTTATTTTTGTTTCTAGTATTCACATTATGTAGATCACTGTTTTTATTGAATTTATCATAGTTTCTATATACAAAAACTAAATTATCATATATATATTGACTAGCTAAAGTTAAAATATTAATTTCTTTGAACAATTCTTTTAGGGATTCTCTAGCCCGTAAACAGTAAATAGCACGAATCGCTCTTTTTTGTAAAAGGAAAATACTTTCAATGTTAGCCGCTGATCCCCATAGCAGCAGTCCATAGGACATAACACTATGAAAGTAGCTGAAATAAACAATTCTTGCCGTTTCAACATTAGTTAAAAGTCTAATCTTTTATACTGCGTAGCTCTTATCGTTGAAAAACTAAGAAAAATGAGACTTTCCTGGAATGGTAACGTATTAAGAAGAGGGAATGTTCATGTTACTAGGAAAGTTATGCACATAAAAGTGAATAGGCGTGTGGAGAGAGGAAGACCGAAGAAACGATAGAACTATACTAACTGAACTATATGATGTTGATATGTTGAAGAAGGGAGTAAATGTCGAAAAAGCGAGTGATAAAGGAGAGTGGAAGACGAAGATATGTTGCGCCGACCCCAAATGAAATTGGAAACAGGGCAAAAGAAAGAGAAACAAGAATTATGGTGAGTCTTCAAACCTTGAGGCGCATTCTTTGTGGATTTTTGTGTATCAGCCGTCAGCTCAAGAGTGTCTTCGTAATCGAATAGAATCACTTGGGCGTTCGGTACCCACAGAAAAATTTCGTCCATTAAATATTATCATTAAGTAATCCCATTAATATATTCGATACCCTTTATGTTGGTTATTTCTAAATTCCGTGAAAATTATTTCAGTTGATGTCTGTGGTATATTACCTTAACATGCACACCTTTGATTCACTTATAAACATCAGTATTTGATCTATTGGAATCCACTTGGTTAATTGCTCATTTATCTCGAATTCGCTTTTATATGTTGAATAATGTCAATAATGCAACCAGGTGTAACCTGCAACTAAGTTAATTTCTTTTGTTGACCACTCCTTTTTTTTTAAATTTTGATATACAGCTTTAGCTTCTTTTAATAAACTATTAATTATTTTTACCTATACATTTACAAGTTTCTAGGGTAGAGAGCTCTTAATAAGAAAAGTGTGCTTTTTTAACATTTGTCATGTCATTTATGTAACATAATTTATGTATATTATATGTGTGCCATTAAGAATATATACACACACACACACATATCTCTATCTGTTATAACTATATATACATATGTTCGAGCAACACGTTCCCAAATTGAAAATTTTGATGTCAAACTAATTCTAAGGCAATGGTCGCGTTTGCGACAATTCACCGAGCAGCAATCACACACAATGGCTTCATCCAAACGGTATAGCGTTCAAACTCGTAACGGCAATCGAAACGTTCCCAACAATTCGATCTCTTTAATACACGGTAATGATAGCGCAATCATCGTGGAATCAGAGCCGATGGTCAGCCATTAAAAGCTCATCATCACCTTATTTGTGGTGTGAGAAATACGAACCGGAAAGAGGTCAACGGTCAGCGCAACTTCCTTTACAGCTGCGACGCTTTCATTAATGTAGCTATTATATATCAATTGGGATTTCAGATCGTGTTGTGAGAACGGATTTTTAATAGTGTAGTGTCGAGCTAACTAAACTTAATCGCCGGTTAAGTCTTCGAAACTGCCATACACAAAGCAACATATAAGATATACATTTTAATAGTACATTACGATATTAGTGCGTTATGATGGTTATAACATGCGAGGCGGAATTTCAACCCGAGCCGAAGGCGAGGGCGTAATTGAGCCGAGCATGTTGTAATCAATACGCACATACTCGTATATCGTACGACGATTTTTAACACATTTGCGAGGAAACAGAAAAAAAAAACATTTAAATAAACTCAATCTGTGAATGCACACTGTTGCTTTCCCGCCATTTTAACAGCGCCCTAGCACTACCTACTGACTGGCGTCGCGTAGCGATTAGTTGGAAATTTGAATAGCAACAGCGCGCGAAATGGCAAATAATATTGTTATGGAATTTGTATGGACTATAACATAAGTATTTGCTTTGGTAACACACGCGTTTATTATGACCCGCTTTAAATATTTAAACCGGTGGAATTACATCAGCTTTACGAGCAAAGGTGTTAAAAATGTATTGCAGTTTTAAAAATCATATTATACGATGTTCTAAATAAATACCCATCTAAGCACAATTAGTACAAAATACAACTCAACGCCTTACCCATTCACTTTAATAACATCCAAAAGAAATTATAAATACTCATATCGTAAGTTGTATGAAATCAAGACTAAAAATAAATACTATAAAGTGTAAAAATCACCCAACTAATTGCCTATAATGAGCCGTGTAGCCCCTATTAAAGATAAAGGGCCAATGACAAGAAAGAAAATGGTTGCAAAGATATTTTAACGTATATGTAATTGTAGAGCTGGTAAAAAGCTACCTTATTGCTTATATTATAAGAGTGAAGTGTATTGATTTTAGTGTATAACATTTTGCATGAATGTTTTTATCGAAACAGTTTCTCGTGCTAACTTTTCTGATAATCAAGCACCTTTGCCTGTGACACACAGTTCTTAAATATTGTATTCAAATAGTATTTTATTTTACATACACAATGAAATTTGAATGAACGCTATTCCGCTTAACTTTAATGTATATATGTTTGCTGAACAGTTTTATGAAAATCAGCTACACGAGTAGTAAGCATATGCCGAGAAACACAGCAATAGGCTTCTTTAAGGTAGATGGGCAATTTTGTAAATTTATAGTTAGAAGAGGAGAGAGAAGGTTATTGGATTTCTCTATCACTGGATTCCTTCAACTATGTGGGACGTCGGGTAGGTTAAGAGAGTAACCTTCTTGCAAGGATAGATCGACATATCTATCGACAATCGTTATCATCAGGAAGGGTGCGCAAAATAAGTTCATATCATATCAAATCAAAATAATAAAAGACTTAAAGACTTAAAGAAAAAACTGACAAACGCCAGTCCAAACCAAACCAAAATCACAAACAAATAATCTCAAATCTTTGAAAAATACTAAAATTGAAAATGCTACTAATTACACTTAACAGCTGTACGCGCGACTGTCCGCGTGAAATTTAACACAAAAGTTTTTTAGTTTATTCTTGGTTTTTGCATTTTTATTGTAAGTGGCATGAGCGTGAGCTGCGCGCGGTACTGGAGAGTACTTGGATATTGCAACATTATTTTATTTTTCTAACAAATTTAATAAAATCGCCGACCCAAAAAAAGTACGCAATTATTATAACAAACTGGTTAAAAATGCAAAAAAATAACTTTGAATACTACGTAAGTATCAACTAAAGTGTCGGAGGCATAACCGCTAATTTTGAACTGCAAATGGTTATCTTGGCCTGCACTTGACCGTACGTATGAATTTTTTGATTAAATTTTGTCGCGTCGCGGGACCGCATTTTTGCCCAGTGTTATTGTATCATTAGTGTAGTTGTGTACATATTTAGTTTTAAATTAGATTCACTTTAATTCTGAATACCTACTTACTTTAAGACTTTATTATAAATATAATTTTGTTTAGATAGGTGTTTTTATACAAATGTTGTGATTAGGTAGGAATTATTTGATTTAGGTAAGTATTTTTGAAGGTAAAAAGCACCCCGTCGTTTTTGTGTCGGGGGTTAAAAATATAAGTAACCTAAGTTACTCCTTATTACATTAGCTACCAGCTAACAAGAGTGCAGTGAAAACTGGTCCAGCTATTTCAGAGATTAGTGGGAACAAACATACAGATAGACAAGCAACACTCCAATTTTAATTATATGTATAGATTTGCGAAACACTAAAATTTTAATTAAATACGTTAAATCAAACTTATAGTTTCTATGTATATAGTTTGATCTGTAGTGTTTTTAATAAGGTTGAAAATTTGTAATATATGTACTTATCATTTATTTGTAGTCAAGTCAATCATATGTTCACTTTTCGCCACAGCAGTGTGTGACAGTATAAGCACAGTGAAAATAATATCTATAAAGCAATACGAACGCGTTTCGCAGTCCAACCGATGCACTATCTCGCAGATTTGTGTTACCACAGACAGCATAAAGTGCAGTATATTAACATGGCGTATCTAAAATAAATGGGCTGTTAAATTAATAGCGACTCTTGTTTTAAATACATTAATGCAATCCGATCCTAGTAATATGCTTCCAGTTATTAATAGTATAAAACTAAAATTAGCTCGAGTGTTAATTAATAATTAGTGTGAAAGATTAATTATTTTAGCTGTAAAGTGTTTAAACGCAATTAATTTTTGCAAGATGTTAGATTGTTTTGTAATGAAGTACGTTTATAGTATCAAGGAATACGTATGGTTAGACTTTATGACATCGTTAAGCCTTTTTAATTGTTAATTTTAATTGTTGGATTCAATTTTTAATAGTCTTCTTTGAGGAGTCTAAATAGGTCCTAAAGATAAATACTGTTCAACAAAAAGAATATATTGTAACCAGACTCATTATTTTCGTTTTTTAATACCACAAACAAAGAATACTTCCTCTTTTATTTTCGGCGCCTTTATTGATATAATTGGCAGACGATCAGATATTTGCATTTCTACCATGATTCCCTATAGTTTTTGATTAGTGATTGATGTACAGTTCTATAGTTTATATAACAAGAAATAATAAATTGTTTACTTGTTTTTAAATACATACTCAGGGCTTTAAAAGTATTACATATAGATTTATTTTTATGTAAACAAATTAAACAATGTTGGTAATTAGTTGTTAAAACGGCAATATAATATTTCATGTCCGTTACCATGTTTTTGAATCGTAAATGAATAAATTTACTACAGGAACCATTAAGACAATTAGTCTCATTTTTAAATATATATTAAAAAATACGATATAGTACAACTTTCAAATATTTCCAAATATATATATATATATATATATATATATATATATATATATATGTAATTATAAGTATATATATATATATATATATATATACCTATGAATGTTAATTTCAAAGATCAAGATTATACTCTTTATTGGAAGAGTTGTGTCGACGTATGATTTCCCCTATAATACGTGAGATAGTTTCAGCACTAGCCAATTAAGCGGTGAATACACTGCCGATCGCTTGTTATGCAATTTTTCGGAAAATAACAATATTCATTTAATAAGGCATCGTGTATTCAAGCGTCGGGATATTGTTAAGGTGGCAACACACTGGGTTAAACACTCTTAAACAAATCTCCCTACTCTTAAAACAAATTTGTTGTCTAAAATTACGTCATTTATTTATTTTTGTAATTATTTATTAGAGGACATAAATAATAGGTAGACTTAATGCAAAAAGCGCTCTCTGTGAGTGATACGAGTGGTTATTAAAAAAATAACTTCAGCCTCAAAATAAAGTGCTTAAGTATGTGATTTCACATAGTACTCATGCACTAATCTCTTAAATATGAATTTACACAGATGTTCAAATATATGAGGGTATAATTTATTTCATAGACAAAATGAAAGTTAAAGATGTAAGTTACGATGTTGCATGATAATGACAACGACAATATATAATGATGTTATTTAGTGATTAGCTAGAGTCCTGTTTTGTTAGTAATCCCAACTAATATTATAAATGCGAAAGTGTGTTTGTTTGTTTGTTTGTTTATTTGTTTGTTTGTTTGTTTATTTGTTACCTCTTCACGCTTAAACTACTGGACCGATTTCAAAAATTCTTTCACCTTTGGAAAGCTACATTCTCCCCGAGTAACATAGGCTACTTTTTATCCCGGAAAATCGACAGATCCCACGGGATGCGCAATAAAGGCTTCGCTCAAAAAGTACTGCACAGATTTTTATGCGGTTTTCATCAATAGATAGAGTGATTCTTGAGGAGTTTTGCGGCATTTTTTATCTCGGAAAAACGGATAGTCCACGGGAAGCGCGATAAAATCTTCGCACCATAAACCGACTTCCGCGTATATGTAGCCGTGGGCAAAAAGCTATGACCCTTAACCCTCTATACACCCAATCCCGAAATCCACGCGGGCGAAGCCGCGGGCAGAAAGCTAGTATTATATAATGTGCTTATAATAATTGTGTATTAATAGAAGGATAAAAATATATCAGTTTAAACTTGAAAGGACATTGTTCCGGCTCCATACATGTTCTGCCTAAGAACCGTTCGAATCGAAAGTAACTTATATAAACTCTTAAAATTATATGGAATAAGTTTTCACGAACGGACACTTCAAGAAACTAAAATAATTACGAAAAAGTTAATATTTTGAGGTTATAAATAAAAAATAACCAACCTTGCGTGAAATATCAGAGTAGTAATATCAAAGTAATATTAACAATATTATGTACAGCTATATATGTTCTCTTCTAGAACTAGGAAAGGACTACTCTACTAGATACTAGGAAAAGAGATAGTACCTAGTCAAGTTTAAGATAACTCTTTGACAATTATCATTTTACAAAATCCAGTCCTTTACACACAGCCGAGTCTACCAAGTACGCAATGTAATCGGAGTCCGTAATCAAGCCTAAGTTGTTAGAATAAAACCATGAAACGCATAGAAAATCACAAAAGAAACGATAGTCGCAAAGCAATAAAAAATTGAATGAAACGGACACAGATAAGGTATGAAGTACACCAGTGTTGCCAATTACGAAAACTATAATACTCGAATGCCAAGCTAGAAATTCGCGATTTCGCTTAAAAAATATATAATACTAGTATTTTTCTAGCTAGTCAATTTAGATATTTAAATGAATAAAGTGTTATCAATTAATTTTAATAACCGACTTCAAAAAGGAGGAGGTTTTCTCAATTCGATCCGTATTTACCGAAATCGCGAAAACTTCCGAAACTGGCAGCACTGGCTGACGGAAAACATTTTATAAGGCATCAATAATTGTGACCCAACTTTTTATTTGGAATTTATTTATTTGAAGTGTCCGTGAATACTAAAATATGTTTCAAATAATATAAAAATAAATGAAAATTATAGTATAATTTATATTCACATCGGTTCTTAGGCCAAAATTGAACAATGTCCTTTGTTATTCAGTTTTTTATATCCAAATTAAACATATTTCAGTGTACTGGCCAGTACTATTCAATTCAAGTGATTATTTTTTTTTCACACCTATTGTGGTCTTGTTATGAGCTTCTAACTGATGTGTTTCCTACCTGCTATGACGAGATTATCATAGTTCGATAGTGACTTGAAAATAACAAAATAGGCAATTTTATATGCTTGATGTTAATCGAAATTGTAAGCGGTGTTTATAGTTAGTTATCTGCTCGGCTGCAATTGATATTGGCATGAAACAATAACAATTTACCACGATAATTTTACCCTGGTAAAACCGATTTAGAAAGCTAGATTAACAATAATTTGGTAATAATGTATAGAAACGTTGCTATGCGTACATGGTCGAGACAGTGTACAACTAACCTTACATTCAACAGTTCTATAACCGTTTCGTGTCGTCATCCTATTTCCAATTCAATAATCGGCAAAGACCGCGACATTCGTGTTCAGTTAAAGTGCTTTTCATACTGGCAGCTAAAACAAAACATTTATATTATAATAAACAACTGTCTCGGGTTCGATTACTTAGCGTCAGATTATTCCTTATATACCTCTTTCTTTAGATTAGATAGTAAACAAAAATTTGAATTATCTTAGAATTCAAAACAAAAAAGATATTATTTGCAAAACAATGTCGAAAGAATTTTTAATACTGAAGTTTTCTTTTTATATTGGAGATATTTAACAGAAAATATTTGTACAATCATGAAATTCTTTATTTGAACAGTCTAGACTTATTTATCTACCTAGTTCATTGTAAAATCTATGTAATAATTGCCTTTTTGTAAAAAATATGTTTTGTTGTTCTTATAATATTTACAAAGAAAAAGACTTCAACGCGTGCCGTTTTCAGAAATATGCTATATATTATGATGAGTTTATTTTTTTCTGTATATCTGAAGGGTCTACCTGCATATGTAGTTTAATTAGTAATCATTATGTTAGTTGGTAACTAATTTTTCTTTTATTTTGTTTATTGGACATTACAACAACTACATACATACATACATACACTCACGCAAGGCGTGAGTGTATGTATGTATGTATGTATGTATGTACAACAACTAAGGTACTGGGTATCTTAATTTTAATTGTCGAAATAATACATATTATTATGACGACAAAATTAAGAACCATGATAAGATAACTAAGCGCACGCAGAAGGACTACTTTTCATTTAATTATATACATTTTATTCTATAGAAAAAGTAAGAATAACTCAAAACTAAATTAGGTTTACAATTGGCGGACTTACTTCCAATAGGGATTTCTTCCAGTCAATCCATGGCAGTGTTATTATTAGGATAGTGAGGTGACACTAAAGTGTATTGAAAACTAAAAAAATATATATATTAAAATATAAAATTGAAATATTTAATAATAATTATATAAGATAATGTACTATATACAAAGTGTTATAAAATTCATAAAAACAATACATGTAATACATAAATAAAATGGAAGAATTTAAAGTTAATGAAAATGAATTACTTGATTGATGAATACAATGTAATGAACCAATGAAAATGAGAAAAAGTTAAGAGTTGCTTTGCAAGAGGTTAATACCTCTTAAGCTGACGCTTGAACGAAGGTATGGACGGACAGTTTTGTATATGTGTTGGGAGCTTATTCCAAAGTTGAGCAGCGTGATAATGAGTGATAGAAAAAGCGAGACTTAGTAATAGGAAGTTCAAGCATTACATGACCGTTTACGACGATTAGAAGATGGTAACAATTGGCATCGTAAGCGGAGATAAGCAGGAATCTAGGGATCTTTCAGGATTTTCTATAGGGTAATAAGGATATGCACATTACGCCGAAGTCGAATAGGAAGCCATTTCAGTTGCGTTTGAAATTGGGACATGTGATTATACTTTCGGAGATCAAAAATGAAGCGCATAGTGAGATTTTGCAGGCGTTTCAATTTTTTTAAAGACTCTGTAGCGTCTTTATAGCAAACATCGGCGTCATCAAAAATGGGAAGAAGAAGGGATTGCGCAAGCATAATCTTTGTTTTAAACTGTACTGTACCCGCTTAAGAGAGTGATATGAATGATGCATATGCCTACTAATTTCATTAATGTGCGAAACCCATGACGCGATACAGTCCATTATGAGACCAATATTTTTAATTGTATCGGAATACTTATTACATTGTGGTAATTAATTACCAAATATATGACGCAAAGGACCGATGCCATTTAATTTTGCCTTTAGTCTGCTACCTGCTACTATTATCCAAGCATTAAATTTCCTCATTCTCAATACACAAGAACCTTTCCACCTCAACGGCTGCTACTCCCGAGAGCAAAATGCTTCGCTTACTGCTACCAATTCTTTGTGATCTTGGTTTTTCTGAATGAAAAATGTATATTGAAAAGAAATAAGTCTTTGAACCGTGGTGAAGGATTTAGAATAATAATTTCGATGTTTTCCTGTGAATATCTTAAAAATTGGATGATGAATGCCTTAATCGCGCTTCAAAAAATAGTCTGAGAACTTAAAACAGAATTATTAAAACCATCTTAATTAGCATAAAAGAAAGTTAACATGAGTGATTTTTATGTGACCTTGTATGAATTTTGTACGTGGGGTTTTTAGAAGTTTTTCTATTTTCATAATCTTGTGATGTTTTTGTTTGTCTTAGTATTTTGTCTTGTTAATTGTGTCAAACAAAATTGCTATTAAGCAACAGCCCATTTTAAGAGTTCCATAATTTTTTAGTATTTATTCCCAGTTTTTACCTGATATACGTACTTACAGTCCGTAACAAGGAAGCTATGACATATGTACCTGTAAGTCAATGATTCGTTTCTTTAGAGCCGTGTTTAATTTATTGTTTTATTCCCTAAAAGTGCTAAAGCCTGTCCGACCTAGCCCTTACAAAGTTCGATGTCGTGCCCCTCCGGCCAAGCGCCAGATCGTGGGACAGTCCACGCTAAAGTGTTATAACTCATGAATGTTTTAATACGGCGACACTTCACGCTCCCGTCGATAATTTATGTCGCCGCCGACCCCACCGTGTGTTGTGCACCCTTTTTGTAAGTCAAGAGGTTCGTTGCAATCAATTTGCTTCGTAAATTTGCCTGTAATGACTATTAAGGAATGAAATTCAATTACGTTATGCTCAACAGATTGGATTGGTTATTTTGCTTTGGTCTGGTTTGACGTTAATATTGATTCCTGTAAAAGCACTCTTATTTTGTGGCTTATTTTATGTCATAGTAATAGTCTAATCTCTTCGCCTAACTCAATCTCTTCACCTCTTCTAACAAGTCACGCAAAGCCAGAGTAGCCATTGAACGATGACTAATTCAGATGTGACTGCTGATACAGGGGAACCCTCCTCGGGGGAGGCTACAATACCTCCCCCGATCACCACTACCGACGACGCCCCCAGGCCACGGACGGGGCGTGGTCCCTCCCGGGTCGCCGTATCCACGAGCGCGATTTCTTTGCACCCACCGGCGACCCGCGGCGGCACCGCAGTTGTACTACTGAGCCCGGCGCCGCCTCCTTCAGGAGCATTACTGCTTCACAGATGGAAACTACAGCCCTCCAACCTCCCTCGTTCGCCAGCATTGCCGCAATCAATACCGGCTGAGACAGATCTTGCCCGATCTCTACGATCAGAATCGGTGCTCGGAGGCCCACGCGGGGCACTCCACCAGCGTATGCCGCGTATACCGAGTCGAGGTCGGATGTGCAGTGGTGGCAATGTATCGATCCCTCCCGTCCAATTCGATACAGATACTCACCGAAGCAGCCGTACCCGTGAGTATCTGAGTCAATCGGTAGGTGACCTCCTCCTTCCCGTGGAGCCAAGCTTCGAGGTGGGGGAGTACGCACCGACGGCCCGCTGGCGCGCGCAGATCTGTAATTCGAGCTGCGCACGCCAGGCCGCTACAATCCGTCGGTGTCACTCCCGCTTAGCCACTTCGCGCGGGTTCCAGGGCGCTCCCCCGGTCGACACGCCGCGACGCATACGTCGCCGCGTAGATGTCGGCCGGGATGTCAAATGAGGGGGAGCATCCCATAATCGTCGCCGCCTCGTACGAGATGGTACGGTAGCCTCGTACGATCCGTATGGTCATTATCCGCTGCAGGCTTCGTAGCAGAGCTCTTCAGCGGAGGGCCTCGCGCAGTCTCGCTACCACACGGGGGCCCCATACATGGCCACGGATCACACAGGCGGCGAACTCCATCCCTCGGACCCCTGAGATTGGGCAGCAGGAGATGCAACGCGCCCGCCGCCGTTTTGGCTCGGGGACCAACCGCGCGAAATTTGCAAAATTATTATCAGGGAGCAACGATATTTAATCATATTCTTTACTTTATGGGTGGAGGGTTGATAACCTGAGACACAGGATCCTTCCTAGTTCAGGTATCAAGCCACCAAAACGTCACTGTTTACATTTATAATTACTTGTACATTTTATTTATTGGTGAGAAATAAAATAAAGTTACTAAGTTAAAAAAAATATTGAAGTTGGTCTTAAAACATTATTCAGTATGAACACATAATGATTCAGCTTTTAAGATATGTTTCGTGATCGTGAGTGAAGTAATTAATAAATCAATGTGGTAATTAATATAACTTAAACATGGCAAAACAGAATGCATTTTTTTTTGTTAATATTTCTTTTTCATATTTGTAACACTGTTTGCTGTAAAATATGTATTTTAAATTGTATGTAAAGTACCAAACAAATCGAAATAATTCATATCGTCCAGCATATCGAACTGCAAAATGATACAAATTCTTTTTTTGATTGAAATATTAAAAAGTTTTGACAACCAATTGTCACTTTGAACGTCTGACTTTGCTTCAGTTTACAATTTCTTTTAAAAACTCAAAGAAGAGCTAATAAATGAGAGTTATCAATTTGATTCGAAACTCTTCACATTTTGACAATACTAATATCAGTACCACGGAAACACCACACCACACTCACAATGCCACATGAGGGCAGCTTAAATTAATGAGCTCTCCCGCGCTACAAGTCGCATTGCGCACATCTTGTCTGCGCGAGCTGCGTACAAATGGACGAAGGCGCCGTGGTGTGATACCATGTGAAATATAATTTTGTTATAAAAATAATAACATCGTGAATCATTATGTGTATATGGTAAATACGATTACAGGTTGCAAAATACTAGAGACATTTCATGGGGAAATGCACAGCTTATTACAACATAGTCCTACAGTGTTACTGATTTGCCTTTTCATAGATTCAAAGCAATTGTCAAAAATATTCTTATTAAAAAATATTATTCTATGTTAAGCATTCATTAAATAATAACAGTTTTTGGGTTTAATTTTAAGGAGTTAAAATTATGATGTCAAAAGTTTTAAGGATAGTCAATATGTCGATGAAAAACAAGCTATATAAACATTTTTCAAGCTTTCGTATTGCATTATGAATACAAATACATAAACGAGAGACATATCAGGCGTCGCAGGAGGACTGGAGCTGTGAAGTTCAAACAAAAAAAAAACCGTGATACAGCGGTTTTGTTGAACTACCAGCATATTTGATGTTATCTAAGTACCGTCACACACTACATTCATTTTCGCCAAATGACTGATGAGATGAGATAAATAGTTAAATATGTTATAATAGACACTTAAAGTTTGCAATTCTTAGGGCCATGTAGGTTAATCCGCTTCCTCTAGAATTTCATAACATATGACTGGATTATACAATAACCCTCAAATTCCTCTCCATTACGAAGACGTAGAGCGATCAAATTTCAAATGAAAGTGGCTATATGCAACTTGACAGAATTTTTAACTTGTCCATATTCGTTTTAATATCAACTTGTTGAGCAACTTTGATGAAGTCTTTAAGTATTTTACCCAAGTCTTATCATGACTACAATATTACCTGCACATTGAACGTGTGTCATGATCTCAATATTAATACTCCATCATCTCTAGGCCAACAGCTTAAACACTTCTTCCAGCGTTGCTGTAAACAGTTTCTCCCACACCGCTGGTGTTGCTATCAGTATTGTGGCTTAGTATTGAACATAGACGTACTTGTTTATTGGATTTGAAACAGGGCCCAGGTCATGATAAAATCGAGAGCTTCTTATAGTCCATTGAATGTTTGTAAATTGCAGGCTTAAATTCCGAGAACTCCTTTTTTTGTTCTGCTGAGGAAAATGTATTAAATTGCATACCCCGGCTGCGGCGAGCCGGCGGTCATGTGGGGCTCTCCTCCCTAGAAGGGGAGGCTACCCACTAAAAACCTCAGCGATGGCCTTCCTCAGGCATGTAGCGAGCCCCCGGGAACGCTAAGCGACTTCCGGGAACCCCCAGCCTCCGCTTCTCTGCCGATGCAGGGGAGCCCTCCTCGGGGGAGGCTACAATACCTCCCCCGATCTCCTTCACCAACGAAAATCCGAGAACTCCTAATTAGGAGATCCATAATGCGATCACTAAGCTAGTATTTCTAAATCTTAATTATCCTCAATAATAGAAAGCAGATGGTAACAAACCTCCGCAGGCCTTACCGTGCGATAACTCGGCACTGTAGATAACTTCGCTTTATCAGCCCCGATTAGTGTGACCTCGCCGTTACTATCGTGGGATCTGCGCTCCTCGTTGGCGCTCACTGTGTATTCGTATGATTTTTCTTTTTTTTTCTATTTTCAAGAGACAAGTTCTGACTGAAGTCTCTTCAATTCACAACTTATCGCTTGTACCTAGTTCGTGAACTAGAACTTGTCTAGACGTCAACTTAGCAGTTACATTTCTTACATTCAAATTCTTCTTTCCTGTTTATCTTTAATTCTCCAAAGGTTCTCTCCTCTACCTTTTTTAGGTCTTCTCATTGTTATAGTTTTAATTTTAGTGTGAATATATGCATTAGTGTTTTGATGTTATCATTGGAAAAACAATGATGTCTAAGTTAGAAAATGTTGTTGAGCAAAGTTAGTTCGAGGCCATTTTGGTAGTATATACATATAGTAATCATAAAGCTGATTACATAACTAGTATTGTCAGCTAAAACACAAAATCTGGATATTTCACCTCACTTAATCTACTTTATTTTTGCCCTTATAAGGTATTTTGTGAATATTATAAGAACGATATGTGGCTATAATATTATAATGTTGATTTTTTTGTTAAGATATAATTAACGAAATAAAACATTTTGATATAGAAAATACTTTATATTTAGCCTAAGTTCAAATATTTATTTAATCAAGATATTCGTACGTTTTGTCCATTACAGGTGAATCGTGAAGATAAATATTTCCCTTGCATGCTCCCAGTCCGTACAAGCTCCCGGGATGGTATCAGGTTCGATTCCCAGTGAATGGCTGATGTTCCATTCATTGCGCTCACGCAGTCTCGTTTTCTATTGAGTATGGTGTAAGTTACAA
This sequence comes from Scirpophaga incertulas, assembly GCA_036419045.1. Lineage (NCBI taxonomy): Eukaryota > Metazoa > Arthropoda > Insecta > Lepidoptera > Crambidae > Scirpophaga > Scirpophaga incertulas. The sequence continues at coordinate 6,035,813 of CM071642.1, read as the reverse complement.
ACTTCTTGTATTAAAACAGGTAATTTAATATGTCTGTTCATATTTATTTTTTGGTGCTGGATACTGAATTTTACAAAACATCATGTCTATATTAGATGTAATGCTAAGTGTGGATAGAACAAATAATATAAAAGATTAACCTCTTAACAGCACGTTAGTGAATATCACACACCTACTATTACAAGTCATCTCTTCATTCGGCAGTATTAAATTTAGTAATAGTTACGATAGAAAGTATGGATTTATTGATTTATTAACACATAAACTCCAGTAAATTGCCTTCAGTTGCTGCATTAGTTAGCAGTGTGAAGGCCTTGTAAGACTGTAGCCGTTGCCGATGGAAAGGTTTTCTCGAAGTTGGACTGGTGGTTTGGTAAGGATGTTACGTAAGGCGCTGGACGCTAGTAGCATAAGGGCGATCAGTTAAGAGATCTTTGGGGAAAGCTTATGTACAACAGTGAGTGTCTCTGAGCTGAAATAATAATGATAATTATGATACTTCAATAAATACTTAGATCTTTTCTCTTATTCCTCTTTTGCCACAAATTTCATAATAATTTCACTCGCTTCTGCTTATAAATTAAATTCACACAAGCCACCGCAAACAATACTACCACTGGATATTCAACTATTTGTCATTGATTAAAACTTGCATTTCTCTGCAAAGGTCTTGAAAGAAATCTTGAATTTAACTTCTATCGTATAATTTTTACTAGGTAATTTATATCAGGATACTGGCTATATTATAACAAATTTATTTTATTATTATTTATTAATCGAATATTAAAATTATGGATACATTGATCAGTGAAAATAGAATCACTAGGTCTTATTAGAAAAGGTAATGTGTGATTATTAATTACACTCCAACCCAACTTTAAGTTGAGAAAAATTTAAGTTTTTTTTAATATAATTTAACTCAATACTAAAGTACTAACATCGCGTAACTGAACATTTTTTCTCTTTATTTTTCTTATTTTATTATAAACGTCGCGCCACACTGACGAAACGTTTCGCTTTCGATTTATCGACCGCAGTGCCAAATGTGTCTTCATGCGAAAATGATGAACCTTTTTGGAGGATGTGTCTTTTTTGTCATACATATTTCGGGTGACCCCGCATTTAAAACTTATGTTAGAAATTATTCAAAAATATTTAAGAACGTGTGTCTGTGCGCTAAATCTATGTTTATTCGTCACAATATTTGTTCATCAAAGAATAAAATAAAGACTACCTGGAACATCATTGACCAGGAAACTGGTAAACAAAAAAATCTGTAGAATCACTCTCATTAGTAGTCAATAATAAACAATTAAAGTCAAACAATGAAGTTGCCAATGTATTTGACTTTTTTTCTCACAGACCTATAGAAACTACAAGTTTAGAACTTGCCCAAGCAAAGCATTAGCCCTCTTTGGGCAGAATGTAGAGAAGTGCAACTAGATTTTTAATTTTTGTCACATTGATGTTAATACTATTTTGAAAACATTCCGTTCGATTAGTATTTAAAAAAACTGAAGATTTATATGGTATTTCGACTCATATACATAAATCCGTAGTACAGGAACTTGCTGCGCGTTCGTCAACTCGCGTTCATATTCAATTTATGTGTTGATGAAGGTGTTTTTCATGACCTTATGAAAAATAGCAAGTTAATTCCTATATTTAAATCGGGAAATAAAAATGATCCTGCAAATTATCGACTGATTTCCATTCTACCAGCACTTAGCAAAATATTATATGTAAAAGAAAAAAATATATGTAAGCTAATTGATCATTTAACAGAAAATAACATTATACATATAAACCAGTTTGGCTTCACCAAAGCACGTTGCACTATAGATGCTGGAGTTGCACTTCTCAAACACATTTTTAGCGCTTGGGAATGTAAACAGGAAGCGATTGGTATTTTTGTGACCTGTCGAAAGCTTTTGACTGCGTAGATCTTGACCTTATAAAATAAACTGAAGCATCATGGTGTCTCTGATGCTGAGTCAGCAGGTACTCAGGTAGGAACTATTGTGATGGGCGTGCTCCAGGGATCGATATTGGGACCCTTGTTTTTCTTGATATATGTTAATGATCTCCCACACTTCACTGATACTTTGTGCAATACTGTACTATTTGCAGATGACACTTCTTTAATATTTAAGATTGACAGAGGAAATGTCAATATTGACGTTGTAAATAGTACTCTTTTTAAAGTTTTGTACTGGTTCACGATAAATAATTTATCTTTAAATCCCAATAAAACTAAATGTATCACATTTTCATTATCAAATGCAAGAAAAGTAGATACTATTGTTAAAATGAATAATGAAGTGGTAGAATTTGTAGAATTCACTAAATTCTTGGGTATTACTTTGGATCCGACTTTGCAATGGGATCCACATATTGAGACCCTATCAAGCAGACTAAGTTTTGCAGTAATAAAATATGCTGTAAATAAAAAAGTCAAATTACAGATGTTGAAACGGCAAGATTAATTTACTTTAGTTATTTTCAGAGTGTTATGTCCTATGGTTTACTATTATGGGGGTCGGCTACTAACATAGAATGTATTTTTGTTCTTCAAAAAAGAGCAGTCCGCGCTATTTATAATTTACGAGCAAGGGATTCTCTTAGAGATTTATTTAAAGAGATTAATATATGACTTTAGTGGGCCAGTATATTTATGAAAATTTGACTTATGTGTATAAAAATTGTCACTAATTTTCAAATGCATAATTTAAACACAAGAAATAAAAATAAACTTGCCGTTCCAACGTACAGGCTACAAAAAACTAGAGGTTCGTTTGTGGGCAAATGTATAAATTTTTATAACAAAATTCCACATAGTATAGATGAATTGCCTTTTCATAAGTTCAAGGTACATGTTAAAAAGACGCTAATGAGTAAGGGCTATTACAAAGTCAATGATTATTTAAATGACGCCAATGCGTGGTATTGATTTGAAGATATTACATTCTAAAGTGTAAATATTTGTTTTCCCGTATAAATTGTAAACACACATGTGCATTGTATGATAACGACATAATTTATTGTAAATGTTGTTATTACTTTTGATAAAGCTGATAAGTTTCTTGCACCCATTCGTCTTATCAGCTTCTTATCAGCTGAATGGGTGGTAAAAAAAAATGGATGGAGGATTCAAAAGAGCTTTCTATAAAGTCATATTTGAATAAAGTTAAGTTTTGATTTTGATAATTATAAGTAGTAATAACATAATCAAAATGACTGTGAATCCAAATCCAAGACTTATATAATTCATATATATATCTCATCCAGTTAAACTAATAACGTCTATTAAATTAATTCTCGTTTCCATTCATGCTTTAGCTATTAATAACAGAAATAACCACGGGCTAGTCAGCGGACCGCTTATTGCATCTCCTGGTGTCACGACCATTCATTCATGGAGCTGCACTTTGCAAAAGTGAACTCAATTTTAATGTACAAAATAGTACGACATTGTACTCATATTTTTTCAAAAAGTATTCTGTATTGTATCCAGCAAAACGCCAGGCTTTTTCACGACGAAAACGAGCACTATTATAAGCGAGATAAGAGCTACCTTAAGATCAACTTTTAAAGACTGACGCGATGCTGTATAGTCTAGGCAGGCGAAGTTTTATAACGGGACGGGAGAGAAATTTTATATTAAGGTCGATGTCTTATATCTGTGATATTTATTTTTAATATATTGGTAGCAATAAACACTATTGGTACAGTGAAGAAATTAATGATGAAATTAAACTGTCTCTCCAATTAAATTATTACATAGCAAATAATCAAAGCAAATGCGTTGTTAAAACTAATGTTCTTCAACAACAACGATAAGGGCCCTTATATCTTTATCTGGTACTCAAAAGAGTACAGGAGGCGTTTAATTTATTTAATTTAAAGGCGGAGGAACCATCATTGAAAATACAGTTACAAGGAAAATTTTCATATTTTACTAGTTCTCTCTGTTTAACTATGAAAATACAAAAGAAACCGCAACCATAATTATAAGTGTACGGTGATGTTAATGTAATACAGATAAAATCATTGCGCCAAATCAACGGTCCGTACACTAGTATCGTATTCTAAAATCAAATTAAATCTATAATCTCTGATAGAGTACAGTTAAAAAGGGATGGTGTTATCAAGCCCACATAGTATCAACTCTTTCTAACTGTAATTAAAAATAAATTTAAGTTTTTTAATACCTCATCATCGCCGGCTTCGCCAATCATTTCGCTTTAACTTTACAACGTATATATTGGCGGTTAAGTTATGATTGCATGAAGTTATGGTGCGAATTATTCGTCTAATTGCATAATTTTAGGTTTGCATTTTTTTGTTAATGTTTAAATTTTTTGCTTCCTAAAAAGTTTGAATGTACTGAACAACGATATATATGTACATATTTGTATTCTGAGTGCAGGGTCACGGAACACTAATTAAATTGTTAATCAATTCATGAAGTTAACCAATCTCATATAATGATTTAGCTCCGGTAAAGTGTAAACCCATGTTTTAATGTAGACTGTACGTTATAAATTCTCGTCAAACGACCTTCTCGCCCTGAATTCAATAGAATTTTATCATCGCAAGGGAACCTAATAACAATATATCTTAAATGTATTGTATTATGGGCCTAAATAGAATATTTTGTACAACATTGTTGTTTGATGGTCACTTAGGTCTGAATAATGTTTTATATGTTGTCAGAAGGGGACGTTTAGAGGAATTAATTGCACTGGAGTTAGTATGCGAGTTGGCAGGTCGGTTTTAGTGGGAGGTTGTAAAATATTATACACAACATTTTAGAAACCTATTTTATAGGAACCTAGAATATATGATTGACAGATTCACAAGTAGGACTCACGATTCCTAAACAAAATGTCTATATGTGTTCGAGTATAAATAAGCTTTGATTCTGTTTAAAGCTTTTAGGTTTTGTTATTTGAAAGTGATACTTATAAAAAGTTGCATTGAATATTTTACATGGCTTATTTTAAGGCAAAAGAAGTACCATATCCAGTACGCTTCGACATTTTATAAGTCACTAACATTGAATTGATAAAAATAATTAAATTGACAAAAGTGTTTATGTAATAAGGTTCTTATAAAGAGGTAAGTAGTTACTTAGAAAACTGTTAAGGATTACTGAAATGATAACAATGCTTCAGTTTATTTTTAATAACTCAATAGTTACGTTACCAAATATTTTAACTATAGTAAAAAAGGTAATAATAGCTTTTATAGATATAATGTGAACTTGTTTACACTTGTAAAGAAAGTTGGGTTGAGACTATTTATCTAAGCGACTTTGTAAAAATACAGGGAGAAAAAAAAGCCTTTGCTGCTTTTCTTGTTGATTCTTTCGAGTACTAAATCTCCCGCAGTAGACTTGTGAACCAATTGCGTAGTATTTTTGACTTGAAAAAGTGATTGTAAAATTATTATTTGTAAAGTAAATGATTCCGATTCAACAAGCCTTTGCTTGTTAACAAATTTATATAAGTTATTGTCATATATCTAAGCTATATTATCTTTATAAGCTTATATATATATATATATAACGACAAAAATTCCCTCTAAAGATCTATATTGAATTATTTTTTTATTTCTCCAGTTAATCCAAAATAACATTCACTTCTTTACAGGCGTAGTAGTTGAGTGGTTACTACACCGGTTTTAAGGTGTCGCCATATCTTCGGTCTCGGGTTTGAATCCCGATGGAAACAGACGCTTATGTGATGAATGCGAGCATTTCTACCTTAGTCACGGTTGCTAATATATATACATATTTCTATCAAACATATTTATATATGTATATCTATCCGTTACCCTAGATCCCATAACACAAGCCTTTAGAGCTTACTTTGGGCTAGGCTAATTGGTGTAAGTGTAAAGAAATATTTATTTATCTTTACTTTAGGGTTGTTGTGCTATTATCATTAAATTAAAATTAATTTGTTTGCATCAGAATCGAATTTACTAGAACGTCGCGATCGTATAACGTATGTAGGTAGGTATGAAAATATTAAGATATAATATATAACATAGAAAGATGCTTGATGCTTTCCTTCTTGACAGATCACATCGATAAATAAGTACCGGGAATCCAAGTGATTGTTTCAATGTATAGTTATTTAATAATCATCTTTAAATCCAACGTATAATTATCAGTTTTCCATAAACAATTCATACACTTAATAACTCGCGGTTCTAACGCCACATTCCTTTGGTAACGTATAGGGTGCTATTAGACGCAAGGTTATCGGTCGCTTTTGTCGGAATAAACTAAGCTATCTGGAGCCCTTCGATGTGTTTCAAGTTCACAAGTTCACCTCTAATCATGAATGTGCAAATATGGGATGTGGCAATGGGTTGTATATTTATTTACTATTTAGGCAAATGAGCTCAAATGACTTATTTTTGTATTGATAACATTATTGATTACTCACTTTACAATGAAAGGAAAGTTCTTGCTCTCTATCTAAATTTATGTTAATAATGATGAGGGCGAAGTCAAATATTTCTTTTGCAATAGAGGAACTCATTTGTATTTGTTGAAACACAAAAACTATTTAAGTTATAGTTTTATTTTGAGAAAAGTAGGTAAGGTTTTGGTGCTTAGGTCGGATAAAAATCCTAGCACTGACCTAGAAACAGAGCAGAAAAATGTCTAATCCCATTGCAGGTCGAAGCCCTAATTTCCTGATTAACATCCGGTAGTCACAACTATTAGACCACGAAAGCGTATACAATTAATACAAGAGAGTTCTTAAAACTCTATTTTATAGGGCAGCCAATGAAAATTAAAGGTAGTTCAGTAGGGCTATTGAGTAACTCAGTGACCAGTCGCGATCGCATCGCAAACTAGTTGCAAATAAAGTATTACTCATTTTATTCCTTTCTTATAAAATTTGTTGCAAGCAAGAAGACCATGGTTGACGTGCAAATGACAAATCAAGCGATGGCTCGGGGGCAACTAATTACTATGTTGCATAATCAGTCCACGGCATTATTATCGTTTGATATTATTGTTCTATTGTAAGATATCAATTAATTGACATTTAAGAGGCTGGCCGGAAAGTACTACTTAAATAGCATGATAAACATTACCTGAGCGAACATATGTATTTCTTTATGTTTTATGTATTTATTATATATGTATATATATATATATACATATATACATATATATATATATATATATATATAAAAAAATGGTCAGGCCTGTCAAGACCGTGTCTATATAAATTTAAATATTAAAAATATTTTAATCAGCTATTGCCTTCATGTAAACCTTTTAATTGCGGCCCAGTTTGTTGTGCACGTTCTCATGTATGAGCAAGACTTGTTTTGTTGGGCAGCCGTTGGTTTTGGTTTGTTTTAAAATCAGCTGATTTCTTGACAACGCCATCGCTGATGACTGTTTATAAGGAAGCGTCAAACAGCCTCGCTTGTTGCTGGGCGACACCTCTACTAAGCCAATAGGAGCCTTGCATTGTTCCGGAAACCTAGCAACCTTGTCTGTTGTGCAGCAACTTGTGACATGTGTTACGAAGAAAATGCCAGATGCCATATTTTCAGTGTTTTTATTTGTGTTTTGTATGCTTCTTTCGTATGCTTTTTTATTAGTTAAGTAGTTTGTATAGTGCCACTAATTTAATTTTTATTGGTCTTGACGCCATTTTTATTTGCATGTCGGTAAATTCTATCTCTGGCAGTGACGACGTAGAACTTATACAATGTCCTAAGTGCCCTCACCCCCGGTTTTTTAAAGGTAACCGGGGCCTGAACATACATATTGGCAGATACCATAAATCCACGGCTTCTGACCCAGCATTTTCGCCTTCGCTAATTTCAGACTCAGTACCACTTTGGCAATCTCTTGGTCAGCTCAAAATTCCATCCCAGTTTTAAAGAGAATCCCTCGTTCTGCACGGCCTTCAGTTGCTGCTTCTCTATCGAAATGCATAGAGCATGTGGTAAGAGTAAACACGCCTGTGAGTTGGGCAGAACTTTTAACGTTCTGCTACAGAATTCTTTACATAAGTAAAAATAACAACAGTTCAACACTTACACAGAAAATAAAGGAGAATTGCCGTCTAAACCCGTCTGTTGGCTCTATTGTCCTTCCACCTTTTCGACCTCCAAATTCAAATAAATCTTTAAAACTAATAGAGTCTAAAATTAGCGATGGCGATCTCCGAGGAACCGCCAATCTGCTGTTCAGTAATGATGTTGTCGCCGTCAATTGCCAGGAAACTCTTAGTGCTCTTAAGGATAAACACCCACCTCCAGCACCGAATCTCGTCCTTCCTCCACCACCTAATACATCTAACACCCATTTATTAACTAAGGAGGAGGATATTTCCGCAGCTATTTTCTCTTTTAAAAGTGGCTCTGCCAGTGGTCTAGATGGGTTATCACCCCAACATCTAAAGGACCTTGTTTCAGTCTCTGTTGGTGACGCTGGCAGAGCCTTACTCCACAATATAACAGTCCTGGTAAACCTGATGCTATCCGGCGAAGTCCATGAAGATATTACCGAAATCCTTTACGGGGCCAACCTGGTAGCTTTGAAGAAAAAAGATGGTGGTATTCGCCCCATAGCTGTTGGCTCCACATTTCGCCGTATAGCATCCAAAATTTGTTGTCAACATATCTTACCGACACTTTCAGCTGATTTTCAACCGGTCCAGCTTGGCTTTGGCGTCAGAGGGGGGTGTGAAGCAGCTGTTCACGCTCTCCGTACCTTCCTGACTCTTGACGGAGCTGAAGTGGTGCTAAAGGTGGATGTAAAGAACGCCTTCAACTCTGTGGATAGAGGTGCCTTGCTTTCAGCTATCAAAGTAAAAACCCCTACTATTTTTAACTATCTTTGGCAATGTTATAGCAAACCCTCAAAATTAATTTTCAAAAATAATCAATTGTATTCTTCTGTTGGCTGCCAGCAAGGCGATCCTCTCGGGCCTGCTATTTTCAGTTTGGCTATACAACCGATTATTAATTCGCTAAATTCTAAATTTAATGTATGGTACCTTGATGACGGAACTATCGGAGGAGACTTTTCAACCGTACTTGCAGATTTCCATGCCATTTTGAAAAATTTTAAAGCATTAACCTTGATTTAAATTATTCAAAATGTGAAATATTTATTCATGAGTCAAAATTTACACCTGATCAATTACAACACTAATTTTCGGCTTTAACTCCCAATATCAACATTCTTGACAGTAAATCACTGCGTCTTTTAGGTTCCCCGATTTTCGACGAGGCTATTCCTACTTTTGTACACAGACGAACAGATCTCCAAATTTCATCAGTCTTCGGACAAATTTTTAAAAATCAAACCTCAAATTCGGTTTTGCGCTTTCGCCCCAAAATTCATATACTTTTTACGCAGTACTCATTTTTGGCTTATCCCAAGGCAGCTCTCCACTATCGACAGTTCGCTAAGGGATATACTTTCGAAAATTCTTAATTGTTCTTTTTCTGATAACGCATGGAAACAGGCTTCTCTCCTCGTACGTTTTGGAGGATTAGGCACCCGCCAAATTTCTCATATTGCCCTTCCAGCATTTCTGTCTTCTGCAAATGGTACAGTCGAGCTCTTTAAAAAAATACTACGTCCTTCATTAGGCGCAGTGGAGCCGGCTCACCTTGCAGAGGCTAGAATTGCTTGGTCTAGGGCATGCCCGGGAGTAGATCCACCATCTTCCCTATCTTCACAGAGACAGTGGGACGAGCCCCTCTGCTTGCGTGTGCAGAGCGATCTTTTAAATTCCGCTGTAGGCGCTACTGACCGTGCTCGTCTCCTAGCGTCCTTTCAAGTGGAGTCCGGATACTGGCTGCAAGCCCTTCCCTTAGCCAGTGTCGGGACGCTGCTTGACAGGAGCACGATATCCCTCGCTGTATCGCTCAGACTTGGCATCAAGACTAATCACCCCCATCGCTGTCGTTGTGGAGCTCGTGTCGGTGAGTATGGTCACCATGGCCTCTCTTGCCAAAAGAGCGCTGGCAGAGTCTCCCGTCACGCCTGCATCAATGACGTCATTCGCAGAGCTCTTGTCGCAGTCAACGTGCCAGCGCTTCTTGAGCCTAGTGGTATCTCTCGTGACGACGGCAGGAGACGCTTGCTCCGTGTCATACAGGTAGTACGTCCCTTGCTGCAGGCGCGGCGGCTACCGCTGCTGAGTGCTCTAAGCGGCGTAAATATTCGGCTCTCAATGATAGCTACATATTTGCGCCGTTTGGTGTAGAGACAATGGGTCCATGGGGTCCAAGCGCTCGATCCCTTTTTAAGGATTTGGCGAAGAGACTCGCCGAGGTGACGGGTGATCAAAAGGCTGGCAGTTACCTCGGTCAGCGTATTAGCCTCGCCATCCAACGGGGAAATGCTGCCAGCCTTTTGGGCACCATCCCTGACGGCAGCACTGGAGGTGAAGTTTTTTTTATTTTGTAAATTTTGTATATTTTATTTGTAGTAATTTTTAGTCGTTAAGTAGTTTTAAGCTTAGAATATAGCCTTTGTCTTATTATATGTGTAATTAAAAATATAAGGAACTAAAAAAAAAATAAAGGACCCTAATGTGTAAGTGATATAACGAATAAAATATGAAAATATTATATATATTATATATATATACACATACAAACTATACTTATTATAAAATTACAAAAATACTTATATACGAGTATAAATATAATAATAAATATAATTTTCACTTATAATCAATCATAAAAAAAATCTACACTAATATTATAAAGAGGAAATATTTGTATTTTTGTATGTAACGATTAAACTCAAAAAGTACTGGACCGATTTTAATAATTCTTTTTTCATTAGAAAGCTAAATTATCACTGAGTAACATAGGCTATATTTAGTACTAGATTACTATAGAGATATATAAACAATGCAAATCGTCCGCGGGTGAAACCGCGGCACACAGCTAGTAATACTCGTATATACATATGTTCGGTTGACTGATAGAGATTGCCTTGTTGCATTAAAACCAACCTGTGTACCTTTTCTGTACCTGTAACAAAGAGTAAATAAAAAACGATTCATACATATAATTGGAAACGTCCATCATATTCAGATCCACGTCCGAACGTTAGCGATGCAGCAGTCCAGCCCACGCGTTGGGAAAGGGCAAAGATGAGCGGTAAGCGGCGGGAACTCACGTCCGCGGAAACGTTGCATGCTGATATCATAATTTAATTATTTCGTCCCCACAACATATTATTACATATTACAATGTTGTTAGATTTTCGCAAAAGATTTTGCTATGATTTTTAGGAATATAAAACTTTGAATATCTTTTAGGTATCAAATTGTAATTGACTGCAATTGGTTTTTGAATGTCCTACATTTTTATCAGATGACAAATAATACAAAAGGCACTTCAATTTGCACACTACCCAAATAGCATTACAAGAAAATAACAATATGAAAATAGCAGATATTATGCAGGTTTACTAAATTAAAAAAAGTCGAATATCTTTTGATATATTGTTGTGAAAACAACAAAATATCAAACTATAAAACTATATTATTGTTGTGAATACACAATAAAATATGTAGTTGTAATTTTATAAACACTATAGTGCATTTGCTCGTCTGCCATCATCCTACTACTATTATAAAGGCGAAAGTTTGTAAGTATGGATGTATGGTTGTTTGTTACTCTTTCACGTAAAAACTACTGAATGGATTTGAATGAAACTTTACCACAATATAGCTTATACATCAGAATAGCACACAGGCTACAATTTTTGAGGTTTTAATGTAAGGTCGTAAAAAAAAAACAAATTTTTTGCGCTTACATTGCAAACGCTGACTGAATCCTACAAGATAGATTAAAACAATTTACTACAGTATTGTACAACTTAAAAAGGTCTACAAAAAAGTTCGTGATGGTATATGTTTATCTCTTAGGAATAACCCACAAAAGGAAAAAGATCGTTAAATGTAGTTTATAGGAGCATACTGCAGTAGCTACCTATAGGCCTATGATTAGGGCTCTGCAGTGCTTAGTTACCGTATTTCTTACTTATTACTAGACTAGACGGGACGAACCTGAAGTCCACGCGAACGACGTCGCGGGCAAAAGCTAGTATGAAATAAAATAAAAAAAATCTCTTTAATCATATAGATTTTTTATTTAATTTAATAAAGCGTAATCAAGAATATATATTATGTATTTATTATATTTATATTTATATTTATATTTATATTTATATTTATATTTATATTTATATTATATTTATATTTATATTTATATTTATATTTATATTATATTTATATTATATTTATATTATATTTATATTTATATTTATATTTATATTTATATTTATATTATATTTATATTTATATTTATATTTATATTTATATTTATATTTATTTTATATTTATATTTATATTTATATTTATATTTATTTTATATTTATATTTATATTTATATTTATATTTATATTTATATTTATATTTATATTACAATGATAAAATCATGATATATTTCTTTAGAAGAAGACGTGGCAAGGTAATCTTAGTCAGATGATTGTAGACAGTAACTTCTTGTTCTTCTTTCTATGGCCCAAATTATATTTGGGATCGGCGCAACACTTTTGCACCTTCCACTATCACTCGCTATTTCAATATTCACTACCATCTTCAACAAATCATCATTCAGATATTACTGTATCCTTTTCGGTCTTTTCTACGATCTTCCTCTCCCTACACTTCCATGACTTGGAGACGTAAAAAGAACGGACGAAAGATGACTCACAAAAGAAATTTATAAGGCAAATGTGAATGGACAAGTAGGTCATACTTGCACACAATAGAAGATATCATGAATTAAGGCAAAGTGAAAAGTACTCGTAATTTATGTAAACGTATTTATGTTAAGCTATAGCCGTTGCCCATGGACGCCCGTAACACCAGAGGAGTCACAGATGCGTAGGCCTTTCAAATGGGAATATGCTCTTTTTTGAAGGTTTTGATATCGCATCGGTTCGGAAATACGGCAGGCGACAATTCATTACACAGTTTAGTAGTGCGTGGCAGAAAATTCCTGTAAAAACGCACTGTGGTGGACTGCCAAGCATATTAAAAATGTGTTATGAAAAAATCTGTCATCACATACAAAGTGCGTTGTCTTACGTGCAATCTATTAGTCACCGCCGGGGTGAACCCGGACCTCGCGTGGCTCGGTAATCCCAACAATATCAGTGACCAATTAGCATTATATGTGTACCTCGAGATTGACGTTGCAATTCAACAAAACACGATTTCACCTACTCTTTCAGTGTAAATACACATTGGTAGGGTTGTCAACCAAGTTTTATATTATTTATATAATCTCATTTACATTTTGGTGATTATAACCAAAAAAGAAATACTTAAATAATAATAAAACTTATTATTGTTATTGGTTTGACTTAGATACATATATAGATGGCGTTACTATACAACAATTTTTGTCAACTTAATTACATATAGCGCTAGTCAATAGATTATTTAATATTATAGTAAATAGTGATTTATATATCGCATACTCCTAGAATGACTGTCGTGTATCATCTGCCAGTACACGTACAAAAAATTATTTATAGATAAATACTTCTTAGAAGTAATTGTTGATTGTTAGAATATATATTAAAATTATTGTATTTCGTTTGTGAAAAGTGTAAAACTTTGTAAATTCCTACAAAAATATCTACACTGCTCATAATATTAGGTTTTCAGCTTAGTATAAACTTGCACAATACAACTTGTACAATTATAATGTACTGTTTATCTGTCAGTTATCCATTGCCGGCGACGTAACTAACGCCATTTAAATTTTTATAAAAGTTATCGATATTCTCTTAGGGAGTTGTCAATCTATATCTTCTCTATTATCGAATGAAGCTCGAATATTACAATGATATCAAAATATCAATTTTAATAAAATAAAACTCTACTAAAAATGGAAAAATGTAGGGTGATTATAAACTATTAATCCTGAAGGGAATGAATACAGCAAGTTGTAGAAAAGCATATAGAACCTTATATAGAAATATGTTCCTTGCTAAATATACACTGTCCCAAAGTCTTCACTATATTGGGCGTCTGCTTACGCTCCTTATACCTGTAGATTAATACTATCCTAGATTGAGAATACATTTATTGTTTAATCTGACAAATAGATTGTACTCTGTACCAGAGTTGTCTGTTTGGGTACTCCCGTCTCACTTATGATTCTTTCAAAGAAACACTCGCAATCTGTATCGCTGATACTGGTTCTGTATTGCTGCATTTTGGTTTGAAGAATAAAATGTAGCACTGAATTTACTGGGTACTGCAAAAGGTTCAAAGTTGGTAATATACTCTGTGACTTGTAATTCATCCTCCTTTGTTTAGCAATCCCTTTATTATGGACGAGAACAAAAAAAATTGACAGCCCTAGCCGTGATATTACAGACAGATGTACGAACACACACGCCCGTGATTGTTGCATGATTGATACATCTGATTTCATTTGCTCACGTGAACTATAGACCCCGGGTCGCAGGACCGTGGGAGGCAAGCGGCCTTCGTGCCCGCGTAGCTGATCGACAAATGCTACAAATATTATGAGTTTCATTGTACTAATATTATAGTTACAGGCCGCGCTTGACAAATGCTACAAGCATTGTAGGCTCGATTGTACTGATGTTATAGTTGCGGTTAGTCAAGGTTGGCGCGAGAATTTTAGATTTCATTTATACAATCGTCAAATTTTTCATTTATACTATGGAATCTGTCTAAATTAACATAAAGTTTGCATTGCGCTGTGTACAATTTTATCCTCAGATATTCTCCAAATGCTCAGACTTTAGGTCACCATAGTAACTTCGTTCAGAACATCGAAGTAAAATCATTGTTATCTGTTTTGTTTTTTTTTTTTTTTTTTCCTCGCGGGAGGAGGCAGTGAATCCTCATAGGGGGCGCGCCACCACAGTGGTCGCTATTGACAACCCCTGGTGCTCGGACGACCTCGCACCGGATACCACCCGCGCCCGGTCTACGGCGGGTGGTTATGTTGGACTCTGACGGAAGGTCAGCCTACCAACTAAACACTGCCTAATGCCTTTGGCCGGGCAGAAAGCCTGGGGCCCTATCGGCTACATCGGAACGCTCGCCCTCTCAGGGGAGGGGGCGAGGTGGTCTGTTTTGTCGATGCCAGGTAGTAACGACATGATTTGAGTTTTACAAAGTTGCAGTAATGGAAAGATATTGACGAGCCTCTATTTAATACAAGCGGAGCCTGCGACTTCATCTATGCAGGATTAGTATTTCGAGTAGCTTATATTAGCGTGGCGTATAAGTTTGTAAATTGTAGTTTGTGTCTTATTGTTACTGGTTGCATATTAGGATTCTTTTTTATGTTTGTCTATGAAAAATGAAGTAATTTTGGTTTTTGTGTTTTGGTTTTGATTGACGATTTTGTTTATATAAAATATGTAATTGTAAATTTAATTTGAGTTGAAGAATATAATTTTATTTCACGGTTTCCTGAAGTATATTTTACTCCATCAGCGAACTTTTATAATATAAGTGGCGACCATGTGGATGATGGAGTCTTTGGTAAAAGTAAGGAAACATGCCAGACGGCTCTTCACCCTTTCCGTCAATAGATTGTCGGATGCTCTACTGAAGAAGGATTATGGTGAAGGAGCTGTTCTTTTTGAACATGCAAAGGCAAAATATGAAGAATTAGTGGAAATCGATAGCAAAATATTGTCAAAATGGTTAGAAATCGATTACAAAGAAGAAGATTACGAGCGGGATCTGGATGAAATAGAGGAATACAAGTTGCGATGGCTTCGCGCGAAACAAAAATATTTGCAAGAAGTCCAAAATACAGATGATACTGCCTTTCAACCGACAGTTAAAAAACAACAGTGTCAGCATCACAAGTCGCGCTTGCCTAAGCTGGAAATGATGAAATTTAACGGGGAAGTTAAGAATTGGTTGAAGTTTTGGGGACAGTTTAAAAAGATCCATGAGGATGACACCATCGATAATGACGATAAATTTTCTTATTTACTTCAGGCTATGGAGATTGGTTCCAGTGCGCTGCAATTGGTCGAGACATTCCCGCCCAGCGGACAAAACTACACTAAGGCCATAGAACAACTGAAACAACGTTTTGCACGCGATGAGGTTGTTATTGAATTCTACATACGTGGAATTATCGAGATGATCATGAGGCAAGTCAAAGGTGGATCTGGTAAGTCAACGTCCTTGAGATTACTGTATGATAATTTAATGACTCAGATACAGGGTTTAGAGTCTCTCAATGTAACACAGGACAAATACGCAGCATTTCTGTATCCTATGATCAGCGTTGCCTGAGGATGTACTAAGAGCGTGGAATAGGTCGCGATCGGAAGTTGATATTAGTAAAAGCCCATTGTTACAATTGATGTCATTCTTACGGTTGGAAGTGGAGTCTGAGGAACGTACCTATAGCGTTAGCGCGTATTGGGTTTGATGGAAGTAGCTCTAGTACACAGGGTGCAGACATGCCGTCGGCGGCATGCTTTATGATATCAGAAAAGCATAGTCAGGATAAATCTAGTAGCGAAAAGATGAAACTATGCATTTGGTGTGGCGTGTCTTCACACGCTTCATCAGAGTGTAACAAAGCTCAAAAAATGTCGCTAGAAGAACGCAAGACTTTTTTAAAAAGTAAGCGAGCGTGTTATATCTGTCTCAAAGTAGGTCATAATGCCTTAAGATGTAAGTTACATCCTAGGTGTTTGATTTGTGAGAAAAAGCATTTTACTTTAATGTGTAATAATTTACAAAAACCCACAACCATTGCTGAGGTTTCTTCTCCCTCGGCTTCTTCTACCTCGGTTTCTACCAGTCAACCTGCGGTTCTTAGCCAATCGTTGTGTACAAAAAGAAGATTTATTATTTTGTTACAAACCTTACAGGTTAGTATTTTGCATGACAATAAGGTAAGTTCGGTTAGAGTATTAATAGATTCTGGAGCTCAAAGAACATTTATTTCTAAAAATGTAATAGACAGATTGAATATTAAATCTAGTGGTATCGAGGAGATTCAACAAAATTTATTTGGGGGCATTATTTCGCGAAAAGAGATTCATAGAACATTTAATATTCATCTTATCAATAAAATTGGAACGTATGGTCAGGTTATTGAAGCTCTAGAACAGAAGACTATTTGCAATTATTTGCCGAAATTAAAGCGACAGAGTATCATTGTTGATAATTTAGCAAGTATGGGTATTGTTCTGACAGATTTAGATGGCGAAAATACCGATATTGATATTTTGATAGGGTCGGATGTGTCGGGTTCTTTGATGACAGGTCGTGTCATACCCATAGGTGACAATTTAGTGGCAGTTGAAACGAGATTAGGTTGGACTGTACAGGGGCCGGTTCCCACTGAAAGTTGCGTTACCTCCAACAATTTTGTCAATTGTTTCCACTGCACTACATTTGATTTGTCTGATATGTGGAAATTAGAATCTATAGGAATAAAAGAGCCAATAATTACAAAGAGTGATAATTTTATGGATTCGGAAGTGTGGAAGTTTTTCAAAAATACGGTTCAGATGAATGATGAGCAGAGGTATGAGGTCAAATTACTATGGCTAGACACTGCCGACTCACTTCCTTCAAACTATGAAAATGCATTGAGACGCTTACTAATTCGCTACTTAATCGACTACGTCCAAACTGTCAAAATTAGGTATTTTGGGGGAATATAATGCAGTTTTTATGGAATGGCACGATGATGGTATAATAGAAGTGGTGACTGATGCGAATTCTCAAGAAGGTTATTATTTGCCGCATCATGCTGTTGTTAAGGAGGCCAGCTTAACAACCAAAATTCGACCAGTTTTTGATGCGTCTTCTAGTAAGAGGGGCGAGCCATCTTTAAACAAATGCTTATCTAGGGGTCCGAATTTAAGCAATTTAATACCAACACTTATTGTGAAATTTAGGCAAGAAGCAATAGGTATTACAGCCGACATTAAGAAAGCCTTTTTACAGATTTATTTGTATCCAGAGGATAGGGACTTTCTTAAGTTTTTGTGGTGGCGCAATTGTGAGACAAAAAATGAAATAGTGACTTTCAGACATCGTCGAGTTGTATTTGGAGTAACGACTAGCCATTTCATTTAGCAGCTACTATATTACATCATTTAGAAATATAGTTCTCGTACAGCAGCGATTTTGAAAGAATCCTTTTATGTGGACAATTGTGTGTGGAGTTTGAGTGATAGAGATAGTGTGAATGAATTTATGACAGAAGCTAAACGTATCATGTCAGAAGGAAAATTTGACCTTAGATGTTGGGTCACTGGCCCTGACATGGTGGACAAAGAAGCTGGTGTTACTTCTGTGTTGGGCTTAACGTGGGATCCGAAATTGGATGAATTATTTTGTAAGCTTCCATATTTGTTGCCTATTAATATTACGAAAATATCGCTTATGTCACTTGCTCATTCGATATTCGATCCAATAGGTTTTACGTGTCCAGTGACACTGATTCTAAAAATTGTAGTTCAAAAATGTTGGCTCGCCAAATTGACTTGGGATACTGAACTCCCAGCTGAATTAAAAAAACCTGCATTAGAATGGATTGCTCAATTAGATAAGTTAAATCAATGTCGTATCCCAAGGCGGTTAAGTTGTTTTCATTTAAATGCAAGTCACAATTCTTTGCATATTTTCAGTGATGCAAGTAAGTCTGCTTACGCTAGTTGTGTATTCTTGAGATCAGAGTTGAATGGAAGAGTTTCTGTTCAGTCAGTACTTGCTAAATGTAGAACGGCCCCGGTGACACCAACGTTGACTATGCCCAGGCTAGAATTGTTAGGAGCATTACTATCAACTAGGCTAGCTTTACAAGCAAAAAGCTCATTAGATTTGCAATTATGCAAAGAGTACTACTGGACAGATTCGAGTATCGTGTTGGCGTGGCTAAGTAAAGCTGGGTTATGTGTGTTTGTTGAAAATAGAATAAAAGAGATTAGGCGAGTGACAAGTGTAGAGAATTGGTTTCATGTATCTGGATGTGACAATCCTGCGGATTTACCTTCTCGTGGGTGTAATGCGGATGTATTACTTCGTAGTGAGTGGTGGAAGGGTCCAGATTGGCTTTATAAGCCCTCTTCTGAGTGGCCACAGTCTCAGCCAGTACCTAATGAAATTGAAATCAATAAGGAAATTCTGACTAATAGTGTTAATGTTACTACTTTTGAACCTTTTTCAGCAAGGCTACCATTTTCAAAATTTTCCAAAATTGTTAGAATAGTGGCTTGGTGTTTAAGGTGGTTGCTAAAATTTCGGAAACACCGTATTGACTATAAAAATAATTTGTCATTGGATGAACTTAAATCTAGTGAGCTAGCTGTATTGAGAACTAGTTCAAAAGGAATATTTTGTAGATAAGAACGTCCAAAATTTAGGGCTTACAATTATAAATGATAAAAACGATTTAATTCGCGTAAAAAACTCGCTTGAAGATGTGAACCCCTTCGTGAAGATGAAGAAAACTTCATTACGCCAATTCTACTACCCAGTCGTCATTCGATTGTGCACAAACACTCATCAATCGCTTAAGAGAATGCTATTGGATAATAGGAATTAGACGTTTAGTAAAGACAGCTATTCGTGGTTGCGTTATATGTAGGAGACACACTTCACGTGCATGCAAGGTTCCGCAAGCTCCGCTTCCTATTGATCGCACACATTGTGGTAAAGTTTTTGATGTCTCAGGTGTAGACTTTGCTGGGCCTCTATTTTTTAAAACGGGTGAGAAATGTTGGGTTGTCCTGTTTACATGTGCAACATTCAGGGCTGTCCACCTGGAACTTTGCACTTCATTGTCGACCGAAGATTTTTTGTTGGCCTTAAGAAGATTTGTTGCTAAGAAAGGACATGTTTCGACTATTTGGAGCGATAATGGAGCCAATTTTCGCGGCGCTAGTAAGATATTAGCAGGAATCGATTGGCTAACTGTTTCCCAAAAAACTATTGTTCATAAGATAAAGTGGCGTTTGATCCCGCCGCGCACGCCGTGGTGGGGAGGCTTCTGGGAGCGATTAATCAGACTCCTCAAGGATTTATTAAGAAGGGTACTCGGCAAGGCGGCACTGAATAGAACTGAAATAGAAACGCTTCTTTGCGAGTGTGAATCTATATTGAACTCGAGGCCTCTAACATATTTGACACAGGATTCCGAAGGAATTCAAGCTTTGACGCCTTCCATGTTTTTAATTGAGAACGCGCCGCCTTCATTCCATCATACCAGTGCTGTCGACCACTTATTAAACTGCAGATTGAAGTATATCCAAAAACTCAAGGAAGATTTCAAGAGTCGTTTTCGTAACGAATATTTAGGCTTTCTAGTGAGTTCAAAGGAAAAACATGCTGACACTGCAAATTGTATTAAAATAGGTGACATTGTATTAATTGCGAGTGATGCCAAAAGAATTCATTGGCCGCTCGCTCGAGTTATAGAGTTGTTCCCTGGAGTCGACGGAGTACAACGTTTAAAAACCGCACATGGAGAGTTGGTCCGTCCTTTGCAGCGGCTATTTCCGTTGGAAGTCTCGTATAGTTCCAGTGAGCTGTCATCTCCTACCATCGAGACTAGAGACCTCAACAAGTGCACACGAGCTGGACGTCTGCTAAGACTCCCCGGCCGATTCAGGTTGTAGTAGAATGTGAGAAGTGTTGCGCTAAGCGCAAGGGGGGGAGTATGTTACTGGTTGCATATTATTTAGGATTCTTTTTTATGTTTGTCTATGAAAAATGAAGTAATTTTGGTTTTTGTGTTTTTTTGTTTTGATTGACGTGGGATCCGAAATTGGATGAATTATTTTGTAAGCTTCCATCTTTGTTGCCTATTAATATTACGAAAAGATCGCTTATGTCACTTGCTCATTCGATATTCGATCCAATAGGTTTTACGTGTCCAGTGACACAGTCAGATGTACATACGCTATATTATTGTAATGTTTCGTTAAAATCCATTCAGTAGTTTTTAAGTGAAAGTTTAACAAACATCCATCCATACAAGCTTTTGGGTTTATCATATTAGTAGGGATTGCGTTATTGAAACGCTGGATTACACAAATACAAATATCGTTAAAAATTTTAACACGAAATTATTTTCAAAATTTCACTGATATTTAATAAGTACAATCGCAATACAGTTTAATCGCAAACTTTTTTAATTTGTGTATATTGCCAGGAATTAACGAAACAACAACGAATTGTTTTTCCTGCCACGCCTTAAATTCTTGATGATGCGTGCTTTGGGTTTATTGTATAGTCAGATTCCATTATTTTTCAGAAATACTAGTGTATATTATAGTCTAATAATCCCCTTACCGATCTATAGTAGGTATATTGACAACAAAACACTATTAAGATTAAGGACAGTTCACTTCAACGCTCAGATCGCGGTTTTGTGCGGTGATTATTCGACGGTTTTATCGATGTTGGAATTAGAGGAAGTAGGAAAATGTAGATGTGGTAGTTACGCCTTTAATAAATCAAAAGTTATTAAGTTATTTAAAAATATAGAATTAGTAAGGTCTAGTATTTAATTCCACTGGCATTTAGAACGAAGGCTTATTAATAGCTCATCAGTATACATACGACTGCAATTCAGACTGCAGAACCTTGATACAGTTTCTATTTCCTACGCAATAAAAGCTGTTTTCGTAGTTCAACTGTTTACATTAGAATCCATCACCGATTATTTGATCAATGGTTAAGAAAAATTCAACTTCATTAGTTCGTCTCCGCATCTCACTCTAGTTGATGCTGGTTTAAAGCCTGCATAAGTTGAATATTTTATTTGCTGTTGTTTCATATTTTTTTGATTCTGCACTTATAAATAAAACGCAAAGTCATGAATTCATTATTCTTTTTAGTATACTATAATGCCGTTATATTTATCAAGAAATACAACGCATTATGGCGTGTGTTACCATATAGTTTGTATATAAATACTATTAGTTGTTCGTATTATAGACCCACGACTCAAACCTACGTTACATCGATCTTCGTTCAGCTTCGATGACACTATTCTGAGATGAAGATTTCGCGATCATGCCTGTTCTTTGTCAAAATTATTTACTACTAGCTTTCCGCCCGCGGCTTCGCCCGCGTTATATTCGAATTTCCCACAGGAAGGATATGTTTTAACAATACTGCCATACAACCTTTCACCCCTCCTTTCAACCTTTTACAACCCTTTTCTGCTTTAAAAGGTAGCCTCTGTCCTTTCTCAGCCTCTAGACTATCTGTGTACCAAATTTCATTTAAATCGGTTCAGTAGTTTTACAATATTTTCATACAACCAATAATCCCTCCTTTCAACCTTTTACAACCCTTTACAACCTTTTTTGCATGAAAAAGTAGCCTATGTCCTTTCTCAGGCTCCAGACTATCTGTGTACCAATTTCATTTAAATCGGTTCAGTAGTTTTGGTGTGAAAGCGGAACAGACAGACAGACAGACAGAGTTACTTTCGCATTTATAATATTAGTATGTATGTATGTATGTATAGTATGGCACAAAAAATAATGAGCTTTTCCACAAATACTATTATCACAGTACTTTTGATTAAAATTTCACCGTCTTCAATTTTCACAGATGACACTCCAGTTTTATTTATTTGAGTTCATTAAAATGACGATAACTTTTTTTTTAATGAACCGATTTTGATGAAACAAAGTTTAGATATTATTCTGAGTTAAAACAAAGCAAATAGTGAAAGTTTCGAGCAAATCGGTTCAGTACTTTCGGAGATAAACGTGAACATACATACAGACAGACAGACAAAAATTCCAAAAAATTTTTTTTGCTTTCTAATAATCTATTTAAGTGCCCCTCTATCCATTTCAGTCAAAAATACTAAATGTACAGTCAAAATATTTTTACTGTTTTATTATATGTATAGATTACTACCGATTCTCTTTAGCTGCCACGAATTGCCGTATCCATAAGTAAACATTTCAGGGATCCAAGTTCCTCGCCACCACAGTCATTATTGCCGGGATGTAATGAGTCACCTTGAGTTCTGATGGGCGCAAAATAATTTGACATAATATATAATGCGCACGATTACCGGTGGATCATTACGCGAACCACGCATTAGGTTATGTTATTTAGAGTATTAGCTACTGTATCATTGAGTTTTTATTAATAACTAGCTTCCGCCCGCGGCTTCGCCCGGGTGAAATTAATTTTCGCCAATCCTGGTCCCTTATGTCTAAGGTACCAAGATTCATGGTCTTATCTTCAACTCAACCTAGGGATTGACTTGAAGATAAGACCATGAATCTTGGACCTTAAGAGAATCTTAAGACCATGAATTGAAAATGAGGGGTGAAATAGGTTTCACCCCCACACTGGTAAAAATTTCAAAATGCTAGAACAAACGATTTTTGTTTCTTATGACGTCATATTTAACGAACTTGCATACTAACTTTCAACCCTTATTTCACCCCCAAGCTGGTCGGAATTTCAAAAATGCTGGAACCAATGTTTAGTAATTTTTTATCAAGTGCTTAAATATAAAGTTTCATGGTTTTATCTTTAAAAATTAAGAAATCCCGTACAAACTTTCAACCTCTATTTCAACCCCTTTGTCCCTTTTTTTCGAAATAAAAAGTAGCCTATGTTCTGTCTCAGGGTCTAAAGATTATCTGTACCAAATTTCATCAAAATCTGTTGCGAGGTTAAAGCGGGAAAGCGTAACAGACAGACAAACAGAGTTACTTTCGCTTTTATAACATTAGTTGGGATTTATTATTAAATATATATTTTGGTTTATAATTTTTAATAAGAGCTTTACAAATAAAATCCATTACATTAGTACGAGGCTACAAGCAATCTTACGGTTTTCAGTATTAATTGTATATAATATATATGTATACAACAATAATAGAGCCATTTATAATGACATGAATTCTGGAAACCCGTTCAATTGAAACATTTTGTCTATTTAAGTATGTATTAGACCACGAGTTCCCAACCAGGGGGCATGCCCCCCTTGGGGGGCGTAGTGGAATACCAGGGGGGGCGTAATCGAGTACTTAAGCGCAATACACACTAAGCCCGCCGGGCCGCCACGCCGACACAGCCCGTTGGCCTATTTGAAAAGAATCAAATCAAAGTAATTAATGGTTTTCAAGTGTAGATACATATATCTTCTCTTATCCTTAAAACATAAATATCTACAAATATCTGTATTTTAATTTTAATTCAAAGAAATAAATTAGTTGTAAAAAAAAAAATATGTGTTTTTAATGTTTTTAAACTTAAGGGGGCATGAGAATATTATTTTTGAATTGGGGAGGCTCAGTGAAATAAAGGTTGGGAAACCCTGTATTAGACAGTATGTTTATACTAATTTTTATCTTTATCTGCGCCAACACAGTTCTTTGTAACTAGCCAATCGGTTTACTGGTAGAGAATGCCTTGTAGTATTAAGTTCGCGTTATGTTCTTTATTTGTAGTGTGCAATAAATACTTAAATAGGAAATACAAAAAAATATTGGTTTCTTGAGAGAGTGCTGATTTTGTAAAACTATGATAGATGGATAATCGTGACGGAATAATGTTCATTAGATAACTATCGTTTAATCGAACTAAAAATATTCTTGACTTTCCCAAAAGTTCGCCGATAAATATTAAATGTATGAAAATTGGCTTAAACTAACATATTTCTCAAAACCGACTTTTGATTGATTGCGATTAACGATTTAGTTATAAAATCGTCTTATTATATCTATGCAGCATCAAGTCGTGATTTTTGAGTTATTAATTATTTATCTGACAATAATTAAAAAGTTATAGCTTTCATTGCAATAGAACGTCGATGGTGCTATGGTCTCGGCACTTATTTACGAATCGAATAATTTGACCCGGGGTAGATACTGCGGTATCAATGTGTTTTTCGAATTCTATATGAACGCTTCTACGGGAAGGAATTCAACTTACGTATAACTGACTTGCGAAGAAATATATAGACCACCAATCCGCACTGGGCCAGCGTGGTCGACTAAGATGCAATCACCCTAACATAGTTTAAGGTAGGCTCGTGCCTCTCGGTGGGGACAGTTTTTCGAATTCCATATGAACGCTTCTACGGGAAGGAATTCAACTTACGTATAACTGACTTGCGAAGAAATATATAGACCACCAATCCGCACTGGGCCAGCGTGGTCGACTAAGATGCAATCACCCTAACATAGTTTAAGGTAGGCTCGTGCCTCTCGGTGGGGACATTTTTTTATATAGGTTAGGGCAGCAAATGAGCGAACGGACCACCTGATTGTAAGTGATAACCGTTGCCTATGGACCCGCAACACCAGAGGAGTCACAGATGCGTTATCGGCCACTTACGAGGCAGTAACGATTGCAATATTTCACACAATAAAAAAATCAACATCTGCATCAAATTATATAAGTTGTATCATCTAATATAATTAATTATCCATAAGTCATAAATCAACTATAACCTATATTATACACATGCCACTAATTTTACTCTTTCACCATCATGGAACACTATGCAGTATTATGGGATGTTGCGCTTGACTTCACAAATTTACAAAGTAATCGAATAAATTTTGAACGCGTCGGATGTATGCTGTTTGTCTGTGTCGTTCTCTATCTTTACTAGAAATTTAAAGTAAAACACGAGCATCTTTAAAAACAGATAACAATGGGAAAATACAACAGTATTATGGGATTGGGAGGGTTGTTTCATGATAGCGAAATACGTAAAATTGAAATAGAACTTCACTTCAGGTAAGTTCGTTTAATTTAATAATTCTAGCACTCTGCTCTCGTGCTCAGTTGAATTTATTCAAAATATTAATCTTCAATAATCCTGATGTTTAATGGCTTCGTAACATAAACATTCATACGTTACATTATATTTTCGATATATTAATAACATATCTGCTATCTAGTAATTTATTGCCATAATATCCATATTTATCTAAAAGTTTACTTCCTTATAAAATCAATTTTGTTGACTTCAATCAACTATAAAATATACAGTAAACTAAATGGAAATAATAAGCTGACATATTAAGAAAAGCCTGAGTTATGTTTATCAATTAATATTCAAATACAGTCAGCAAACATCAAGGTAAGCAATTATATTACGAATACAGTGGTATCTAAGTACCGCTGGGCCTGTCCAAAAGTGCTTGTTCGATGAACTGAGCTATCCTGATTTGGGTTCTTCTTCTGAAATTGGTTCTTTGGGATGGATGAGTTTTAGAAGCAGTTTTAGTTATGTATTCGGGACACCATAGGAGTCCAAGGGCATGCTTAATGGCGGCGTCTAGTTAATAACCCTATACCCCTATAGGTATTTTCAACATGATTACCTCACCTTAAAAAAAGATCTTTAAATAGTATAATCACTCAAATTAAAAAGAATCATCTGCTTTCATTGAGAATCAATTTCAAATGTCTCGATGAATAATCTTATATATAAATCTTACATATAAAAATGAATCGCAAAATGTGTTGGTAAGCTCATAACTCAACAACGCCTGGACCAAATTGGCCAATTCTTTTTTAAAATGTTCGTTGAAGTTCAAGGAAGGTTTTTACAATGAGAAAAATTCGAATAATTATCGGAAATACCCTAAAAACAGCTCTTTTATTTTCCCTTGCAAACGTTTTCTAACTAAAACGTACAGTCGAATTGAGCTTTATTGTTATTGTATAAAGTTCATATTGCAAGCACTCACTGTTGTCTAAGCAATGAAGGTGTGTTCCTAACATCAAAGAGTCAATTTGCGCTTTGTTAACGCTACATATAGTTGAAATTCAATCATATCTATCAAAACAGTGTGCGTGCGTGCGTTGGAGCATAGAATACATCGTTGGAGGATTTAATATCACGTTCCAAAATTGACTAGCCACGAAATGTAATAGGTCATTTAGACTTTTTTTGCGATTTGGTTGGCTATGCGACATTATCTATAAAATAATTAGGAACAAAAACTGCCACTGTACAAATCTTTTTGACAGGACGAAGTCTGTCGGGTCCGCTAGTAACGAATAATAATAAGTTTAAAAAAATGTTTAATCTTCATAATATTCTCCTTCCTCATCCCATGTTAAAATAAATGAGACAACTAAGTGACTCCGAATAGCCCTTGACCTAATCAAGGCCTATTCGACTGATAAGTGCTGGAAACCAGTCTTATGCTAGGTGGAGAAAGTACCTTAAGCGAATTAGTTTTATGCAAAAATACTTTCCTCTACCAAATATCATATGCTGGAATAATCTGTATCTTCAAAAGAAATACAGAACCCTTATAGAATCACTTTATTGTCTTTCTGTCCGTCTATCTATGAAAATCGATATTTTCAGGCACGCATAGAGCTATCAATTTGTAATTATTATTTAATACGTTTGTGGTTTAATAGAAAAACGGTGAATTAAAAGCTTTATTGTTTTCCGTAGACTAATCAACATATGTTAAGAGGGGAGATCTTTCAGCAAAAATCCATCAATAGATATAAATATATGTTATCGTTATAAAAAAATAGATTTATATACTTATTTTACTTTATACCACCAAATTTTCGTAAATGCATGTTAGATAAAAGAACTAATATTCTTATGAAATAATTATACGACTATATTGAATTAAACGTTATTAAAGGTATGAATGAAGAATCGATAGATTCAAGAATCCACTAGCCATGACACCTATTTTAGCTAAGGTCTAGGTAGGTAGGATTTGTGAAGTTAGGCTTAATAGAGTAAAGGCGAGTAGAAATTATCAAAATTTTGGTAAAAGACGGTTTAAATTACGATGTCATGTGATCACACAATAATTGAATTGTGTGATCACATGACATCGTAATTTATAATTTATGTTCATATTGGTATATCTTACTATGAACTTTGCACGTCAAATAAAGCTACTGAGAACAACAACTGACATAAGAAGATCACACTTCTGCCTCCAACAATCTACAAGCCCACGACCTGGTGATTGATGAACTAGAACGCATTCCTCTAAACCCATATTAACTGAACAATCGAGGTGTTATCGGGTGCCCGTCCATTCATCCTTGGCGATAGTTAACCGCTATCCGTAGCAATGATAAAACGGTAACGCAGACCACCCATTCGATGGTCCAAGTTTGACCATAAGTGTTTTGGACTTAATGTGGATATGCCTTAATGTTATTAAAAATATAAATGGACAAAGGTACTGCTAATTTCAAAAATATTAATCTTTTTAGCCATTTTGGAGAGGAGATACATTGTGGTAATGTTCATTTATTTTTTTTTTGTACAAGATTCTAACCCATATTTTCAACGATCGAAAATTCAATAAAAAGATTTATATTATTCTAAAAAAATTGAGGGTGTTTGCAACTTAAATATGAACAAATAACTACTATATATTCATATAATTTGGCCAATAATAAAGCATTTTTTTTTTGTAACCTTGCATTATTTTCTTGACGTAGTACAACAAATAAACTATTACTGAAATTAATAAAAAAATAGAAAAAGTAATGAATGAGTAATTGATGGTGAGTCGTTCCAGTCGTTCATATTACATGTGATTCCTGTGAGTTACTAAGCAAGTCTGCAACAAACCCAAGAAATACAATGTACAATACCGATTTGTAACATAAGATGTATGTATGTTATGATACTTAACAATTTCACTCTTTATACTTCAAATCAAAACACAGCCATAAATAATAACAAGTACTCAATATTTAGTTTAAACAGATGTATTCAATCTTTCGTTTAAGGTTGTCTTCAGGTAAAATGTCCATTCGAGCAGTAAGTAAAGTCAAACAATTCAGTATTATCAAAATATAATAAGGAAAATTTTAATCGCTTTCAAAATTATTCTCGAATTAATAACTTAAAAACGTACTCGGCTGATTATGGCAAAACTTTGTATGAGAAATTTATGACTTGAGAAAAGACGTGGGATTATTTTTAATACACCAAGTCCGATGTAAGCCGGCATGGGCTAACCGGACTTTAAGAAGGATATGTTATATTTTTTATCATGTAATAAATATTTCTTTCTATTTCACAAAGCTATTCTGAGCTTCAGTTTTTGACAAGTTCAAATAAAACTGACACTTATTCAATTTTAGTTTCATCTCCAAAAGCAAAATAAATATTATATCATATAGTTTGCGTTTTAGTTGTATTCTAATTGTTAATAATAGTTATGGGAATGTCCCCACTTTTCAACACAATGCTCCCATGTGTATCGTTGTAATTGGATTAAACGATTTTTTCTGTCATTGTTTCTGCGGCCGCCCATTGTTCCGCTGTTGCGTTTGTTTGTTTGTCTGTACTGTCATAGTTGGATGGGAGTCAGTATATCAATATGGTGGATCTAATCTTGAAGCTTATTGATTAAGGTGCCAAGTGACACTACATTCATTAAATGCTGAATAATAAATATCTGATGTTGTGGTTGTTTTGATTTTCCAAAAATATTCTTGTTATTTTAAAAAATGTTACATTGTTTCATTATTTTTAGGTTATTAAAATATATATTGTAATTTAGTATTAAAATTAATGCTTGTATGTTTTTCACTGTAACGTAAGATTATATAACATCTGTTTTTCCTTGTTACTTTTAACAATTTGTATATTCTTATTTTTCAATTTATTTATTTATAAGTACAAGAAAAATTATATATTTAATTTATATTATTTGATTTTGAATTTGGAATACCTTAATGACTCGAAAAAATGAAATTTGAATTTTTATTCCGTGCCTGTTAACAAACAAACGAATACTACTACTGTGTTTTATACTGCGGACCAACTGTGTGCTAATAAGCCTTAATGCGATTCAATACTTCATAGAGATACCAACACGATCTAAATAGTGCGTGGATATATTATTACAATACTTTTGAATTAAGAGCACCTTTGTGTCTAACTATTTACTATTTACATGCACCATGTATTGTGGAACAATATTTCTCCGATTCTAAGTGCTTGAAGTCTAAGTGTTCATTCAAAACCACATATAAAAAGCTCTTATTAGCGGCACAAATATTTGAAATAGCACGCGGTGAGCTCGTGGAGAATATTGCTCTGTAAATAATGAATGAAAATTGAATTAAAATTTTCATTGGTCTTCATTTCATTGTAGTAAATTTAAGTTTACAATAATTCCGTTTATAATGTGTACTCGTATATGTCTAATAATAAGTGGGTATATGTATACTATATTTTATTGTTTTATCATTATTTAATTTCACTTTCTTATACAAATAGTTTCTTTTTTTGTTATTTGGTACTGTTGTGTTCAAATATCATTGAGTACTATCGTATCGTGTCGGTGCAAGTCTTATAGGTGATGCTGGAAGAGCAGTATTCACTAGAAAGGGCGAAGTCATATCCTGAGTTATAGCTCGTTGTAGTATAGTATAGAAAGCTTGACAAATCTTTACGAGTCATGAATTAATATTGACACACACATACTGTCAAATACTAGTTGATGAATCGTAAAAGTTGTCAATCTTACTAATTTGACAGTATTGTAATATGTGTGTGTGTTTATTTTCAAATAAACTAGTTATTAATCTATCTATCTAATGTGTCATCTAGTTTTATAATAATATTGATGTAGATTATATTTTTATTATTCAAATTTTTCATGAGAATATGCGAAACAATTTACGTACTAAGCAGGATAACTTGTTATCCATGAGGATAAAATCGTGAGGCAATTTGGAAAAAGCTATACAGGTTAAAAAATCATGGAAGAGGTTAATCTGAAGTTTGGTTACCACAATTCTCTTCGGGTGATAAGCACACAATATGGATATTGTACCTAGGATAATACGAGTATAGTACCGGTTGATACTTTTCAGTTTTAACAAAATCGTTTTAATTTTTAGATTTTGTGATTTTGGCATGACGTATCGGCCTGTAACAGCTTCAATGATAAAATGATTACAACACCATTTTTAGAAATATAATCTAATGTTACAAATGAGAAATTAAATCTATCAGCTTACTTGTTATTTTTCACGCTTAAATTTATAAGAAGTTTTGGAAGAAGATAAAGAATTAAACTACTTGAGATCGCTTAATTTTATGTAGACAAAGTCGTGAACAGAAAGTTATTAGGTAAAATAAAAAAAAAGCAGTCCCTAGTAAGATTTACTTTTGAATAATATTAAATGAAACCAGCGGTCAAGTGATAGGCTACTACACAACGGGTCGTGGGTTTAATTCCCGCATGGGACAGATATTTTGTATGACCTACAAAAATTTGTTCTAGTCTGGGTGTTTGTGAATGTAAGTTTTCTATACTTGTAACGGTACCCACGACACAGTTCCAAATTTTAGATTACGTAAAACACAAAACTCATTCTTGGGAAATGTATAACTTTTTATAACAGTTACCACACAGTATTGTTAATCTACCTTTTAATAACTTAAAACTCGAGTAAAAAAAACTTTGATGAGCAAAGGATATTATCGAGTCCAGGATTACTTGGATGATCGAAGTGTCTGGGACTAAAAAACCCTCGCTCGTTGAATAAAAAATTGTTAATAAATTCTTAGGTTAACTGTGTATACATTAACACATGTATATTTAACTGACCTATAATAACCTATTCTTACTTGTATAAGACATTATTAGTTCAGCAATAATGATGTATGCCGCGTGTCCTGCGGTTGATTTTTTTTTTTTTTTTTTTAGTTGTGCTAATTTACACGGGTAGTCATACTCTCATTAAAATCTCTTTTGGCAGCCTGTGTTAGTGCGGTCGTACGTTCCCTAAACATTGTTGGCGAAGCGATGGCTGGTTCATGCGTCATGCTCGTGAACGGGTGCTGCCAGCGGAGATGAGTCTGCTCTTTGCTATACTGGGTTACTACTCGTATTTATTATAATTTTAATTTAACATTAATATATTCTTTTAAAACTGTATGACACGGCATCCTATATAGGCATGTTTACTAAATATTTTTTTTATTAAATTATACTATGTAATGAAAGTGACTTCATGAATTATCAATATTGAAGTCATTTTCCAATTGACGACTCTGTATCTATTTAATACAGGGAAAAAAAACAGCCCTTGCTGAGTTTCTTGCGGTTCTTCTCAGTACAAGGTCTCCCGCCGTAGATTTGCGAACCGATGGCGTAGCTTTTCGACATTCACAAGTGCTTTAACAGCCCAGACTGAATAAATGATTTTGAATTGAATTTGACAGGATAAAAATTTTACTCCAAAAAAATTGAACCTGATCTCGGATGGTTTCACGCTAGTGACACATAAAACACTCAGAGGAATTCACAATGGCATGCTTAAGAGAAAATAATAAAAACGGCAACAATAATTCTGTAGAATGGAAAACGTGAAAATATAATCTTAGAATCTAACAGCTATAATTTAAAACATTTCGTAACTACCAAAATTCAATTACTTGCGAACTGCTTCGAAACATTATTTAACTCGACATCAAAGATTCAGCTCGTCTCCCCAAAGTAGAGGAAATAATAGAAGGCACCTAATAATTTGCTAAATGTCCACCAATATCAGAACTGGGTTGCTATCACTCAACCAGCATTTTGATGAGACGCAGCTACCAAAATTATATATCGGCGACCGTAATAAAAGTTTGGAGAGTTCAAAGCGGCACTTACCTCTGTTTAAGGTGCAATCTCGTCCGATTCGAGCTTAATAAACGAATTTATGAGGTGCTCCGTGGCCAATTTGTAATAATTTATGAGTGAATTTTGTTGAAAGTAGCCTCGTTTTTCGAGAAATCATTTTTTTCTTCACTTATACAATGGCAAAGGTTTAGGGCTGTTAATATTATAATTTAAAAAATAACAAACTTAGAAAACAATAACATATCAATATGTACATATTATATAGTTTTAAAAAGTACGTTTTGTTTTAACATAATTATAGCTATAGATACTTTTTTGACAACCCTAATTTGACGTACACGATACAACACTATAATAGCTACTGATTATTTTTGAGTTGATCATACATAAAGAGATGCATTACTTTTAATATGCAAGAGATAAATAGAAAACAATGAAATTTTCACTTAAGACTCATTTGCAAATAATACGGGCACACGTCTAATTTTCATGCAACCATCTCATGATTATAAAATAATGTACCGTTCCATAGAGTTTGATTTCTTAAAGGATTTTGTAATTCTTTTTCATGTTTAATTATTTCTTGCTCAGTAGAATATATCAAACATGTAATATAGGTACTATTTCTATTTAATGTTTATGATTATGAGTTCATAGCCAGTAAATTTCACAAGAAGAATTTAATAATAGACCTTCGTAGTTTTCATATCAAGACTCCAAATACTAAAAATCTATAGTTTTTATTCGCATATAAATAAATGATTTATTGAAACTGACAACTGTATTTTTCGCTCGCACCAAATAAAACAAACATCAAAAATCGAATCAGAATCGTTCCGTTATCGATACATATATCACCCAATCGCATATCCATTACTCGATGAACTATATCAAATAAATCACCGACGATGAGCACTATTAATCAATACATTCGCTCGAGCGAACCGATTTCATCCATCTCTCGATCACGCCGATTCGATTCGGCGCTAACAATCGATTAGGGTGAGCACTTATGAATAATTCTTCATTGATTACGATTGAGTATCACGTGATTAAGTGCTGCGCTTAAATATTTGTTGAGTAAAAGCGAAAGGTTCATTCCTATATCAAATGTCATCCTTAACATCTTTGTTAAGCCACTGATATAATTTAAAATCGGTAATGCTTGTATTTATGTACTAGATATACTTATGTATGTACATTTCGCTACGAATTACTAGAGAAATGGATAGTGATAAAGAATTTAATTAAAGTAAAAAAAAAAACAAGCAAGACATAAAACTATTTATTGGGTTTGCTACAAATCACCACAAAATCTGTCACATTTTTAAATAATTAAGGAATTTCAGTACATTTTTATGTAAAAAGAAAAATAAAAACAAAGTAATAAACAAAGTAAATGTTGAAAGGTTAACTTAAACCTCTTGGAAGTCTTGATGAGCGCTGATAGACATTCAGATTCAGTTATAGCGCAAATTGCAAATACATTACTATAAAAAAGAAGAAGGTCTCTGTCATTAAATGGGTGGTCCATATTATTTTCGCTTAGATGTTTTTTTTTAATAAAGTATCTTTCTATATTATACATGTCTAGTACAAATTCTCTAGATACCAAGGTATCACAAATAAATAAACAACACTGACAAGCAATCGCTTTAAATCATACCAAATAGGTAATAACTAGCAACAACATTAAGCATAAGTAGGCTGATAAATGCGTTGGTACAGTCGCACTCACAAAAATCGAAGCCAACCGACCGCGGCATTGTTTTCCCGCCTACACGGACTCCAGTTAAATTATTAATACAGAATTTGTAATGACTGTAGAATAAGTAAGAGTAGATGGTGTATTGATTGCGTAATTTACATAGTTATGTATCCGTTTGGTGATTGAAAGTGACAAAGTCGTTTTAAGATTGGAAGGAACAATTTTATTATTTCATTTTAATAATTGATATTCGTCCTCGCTCAAGAGCACGACTTTACTTTAACTATGTTAAGGCAATTTGGTCTTAGTCGACCATACTGACTAGTCGACTAAGGTCTAGAATAGTAGAAATGACATAAAATCGAGTATGGTAAGTAATTGACTTCTTGACTACTATTATCCTATCACGACGATACGGGTAGAGCATGCTAGATTCCAGTTACATTACATGTGTAACATATCTTTCCAGTGGCCATATTTCAATACACTAAATTACATAATTTAGATAGATTTGTGCGGAATTCGTTAAGATAAAATTTTAGTAGTGCAGGCAATGTCATGAAGTAGGGAGTGTTATTGTAGAGCCATCGCTATACTCCGAAGTAGTGCATTTTGCATTTACATGTTCATCTCTTTTACCTTGTATTTATCTAATAATTTAGATTAGGTAGACATTTTTTTTTAAATCTATATATAATAAGAGTACTCTTATAACTGAGAAATATTGTAGAACTGCAATCTGCATACTGTAATCGCGACATCATAATTGAGTAAACTCACCTAATTTGTAGGAACGTATATAAGAAAATTTCAAAATAACTTTGTACGATTATATGTATACTTCCTATATAAAAAAAAATGTTACATTTCATGAGAATGCTAGAAATATGTTTGACGGGCAATACAAGTAAAAAGTGAATTGGGACTGATCTGGTTCGTCGCTCTGCGTGCTGGATGTATAGGACGCTTGTCCTGATTTCACTATTAGTTGTATCTTCTCCGTATTTGTTGAGATTACACGATACGCGACAACGGTAGCGCGTAGTTCGAAGTTGATTTTCCACTTCCGACGTTTACGTTTAGGGGAGTGAAACATTCTTGACCTTAGATACCGCTCAGCAGTCTGGAAGCGAAGAAGTAAGTTCGTGAATTGACAGCTACTGAGCTGTCAATTCACGAACTTATTACTTATCTTTATTGGGACTGCCCAATAAGGTTAGGATTAGGTAGGTAGAGAATACAGTTGCAATTGTTTACTAGTGTTCGTTTTATTAGATAAAATAATTGCACATTTTTTAGAAGTCTAAAAAATATAAACACAAAAAAAATTACTGAAATTTCTATATTGACGTACTTTAATGAGATGTAAATTGCTGTAATTAGATAATTATAGTATAAAAACGACAATATTAAGTTGTAGTCTTCAACACTATTACGGAATACAAATATAGAATCCACTTATGATATTCATTTCCGCCGAGATACTGTAAACAAATAGGTATAATATAATGAAATAAGATTCCTGTTTAATCTTTGAACGAATCTAGTACTGTCGAATCGGTAAGCAGTGTGGCGTAGTTAGTCATCTCATGACAATACCCAAGCTGTTATATGCAGCACTAAGCTATCGCGATATTAGCATAATTCGACACGAATACAGACAGCACGTGTGCTATTTAGGCCGCGGGAAACTGACTTAGAGTATCATATTATGGGAGCTATAATATAGGTAACTAAGGTTGCTACTTGGGTTATTATCTCCACTCCACATTATTATCTCGTATCAAGCCCTAAAAGTTGAAAAAAGAGATATAATTTTACTATATATCCATCAATTGTGATATTAATAGATACATACATTTAATTTATTTAATGATTTATTTATACCGTTATACGTTTTATTTAACTCTATAAAATATATAATGAGATATTATTATATGTTATTCTAATTTGTGCTTAGAACAGGAAACGAAGCGGTTCTCTTATGTTAAAAGAGGTTTTGGCAACCCTACGCTGAACTGTCAAAAATTAAAAGCTCCATAATTATATCTGAACTAGCTGGCCCAACAGACGTTGTCCTGTCAAATGTCTCAAATGTCACGTTGTCTCACGTTGTCTCAAATGTTTTTAAATAAATAATTTAGCTGAAAAACAATATCTATATGACCGTATTGTGAATCTAAACCATTCTCAAGCCCCCTGGAATACACACAAAAAATTTCATCAAAATTGGTCCAGTCGTTTAGGAGGAGTTCAGTCACATACACACGCACACAAGAAATATATATATTAAGATTTGAACAACATGCCTACTACAAGGTAATGCATATAGACATACACATCTATGAGCAAACTTGATATTATAGTAATTCTGGATGTTATGAAAACCCGATTATAAATTTTGTGGTTTTTTAACAATCAGATGATGTCTACGTAGCGTAAGCATGTCTTACTTGGAAATATATATGCTAATATTGTTTTTTATAAGTATTTGCTTAAGGGATCAAATCATCCATAACTAAGATAGTTAGTTAGGTAAAGATGCAGGACACCGACTCAGTAGTCTACCTCTTATAATTCTACTAAATCTCTGAAGACCCAACATGGCTATCCCGCCAGCAGACTAGGATACTGCGTGCTAATCAGATACTTGTCCGAAAACAAACGATGCGAGAAACTGAAGCTGCAAAAACACTAAGCGATCAGTCACCAACAATTCTAGGCATGAAAATGCTGACACGTATCAAAATCTTATAAGTCACATGGGAATGCAGTAACGTAAATTATTTGTCTTTATTTCTAACTCTATTTATCATTCCTTCCAAGTTTTGTACCCATTTTTTTTTGAGAAAGAGCTCGCAGTATTTTTGTATAATTAGATATCTTGATTTAGTTATGACATAAGCAAATACAATATGAAATAGATAACATGTTATATTGCTATGATTTTTGGCTTTGAATGTAGCTATACTACCTATAACACTGTATAATAAAGTCAAAATACATACAAACTATTTAACCCTCCTATAGCCCCACCAAAAGATATTATCCGTTGAGTAACCACATACCGGCCAATAAAAATAACACCATAACTCCCATGACAAACATTCCATTGGAAGCTTAAATCGGAGATTTCTATCTTATTCCGCTGAACGCTCGCAATAAATATAGCTTTTTTTTCCTAACGAGCGAAGCTCAGCGCCTGTATTTATTAGGCGAGCTCCAAACAAATCATTGCTATTGTGAATGCCATTTATTTCGATACCTTATTGGAAAGCGACGAAGTGTTATAATTTATAGGATTTTGTGAATTTGACACTGACATAAAATGTGCTAGAGGTGTCATGGAGTTGATATTACGTTTTTTTTATTTTACTTAAATTGTTTTAATTTTGTCACAGCATGGGTTACGTAATAAATAACTTATAATAAAATTACTAAAATATTTCTTAATAATATTCATACACACACATTGTTTAGAATTTAAACTAATGATGCTAGATGATCAAATCATCCATTGCACCTAAATTAAGGAAGCATATTCATTCATTTATAAGATTGAAGATGTTAATAAAAATGACACAAAAATATGATTATAATTAATTTAGTATCTCTTCCACGACTTATAAGTCTAGGGTGTAACGAACTTCATAAATGTCAAAATATTTTCACCCCTCGCCATTTACGGGTTAACTAGGGTGGCAATCGTTTTGTACAATTGTAGGGCATTTTGTTTAATTTTATTTATGAGCCGTGATGTTTCAACTTTAAGCTTTAAGGACTGTCTTGAGTTCAATGGTTTTCAGACAACATTAAATTTGCCGTTGCAAGTTAGTTTGTTGAGCCAAATTGAGAGGTATATCTTCCACATAAGAGTGTTACGTTACATTTGTAATGTATTATATAAAGTTGGAAACGTTCGTTTTAAGTGTCAATAAATAAGGTTCGGAACAAAATTGTAACAATCGACCTATTTAAGATGTTGTCTTTGTTGTTCAGGGTGTGACCGATTGTAATGTATCTGATTTGTAACACTTACTTATAGATCGATAGATATAAATGTGAAATAAATATACTTTTGAGACTGTCGAAATAAGTAACATAATGGTTTACGGCAGTACAGTCAATAAATATTACCAAAATAAGTTATTAATAGCAGTGCTTTAAATAAACGCGTAGTCCCTCTCCGAATATAGGTATGCAATGAATGTCAAAAGTTTTTCGTTTAAAATTAATTTTAATTAACATCGAAGCTTTTGGTTTTAGGCTAGATATAAATAAACGCATCATCAATTAACCAATAGACGCCCACTGTTAGACATAAGCTTCCCCTGTCTACTTCTTCCACACCGATCGGTCCTGCTCTGCAAGCATCCAGCGCCTTCCTGGATTCATTTTTCATAAAATCATCGGTCTACCTTATGGAACTTATCGATGCTAAGATGTTCAAAATATGATTACCAATGAAGGAACTTTCCGTCCCAATCGCCATCAGTACTGCGAGCGACGTGCTCTGCGCACTGCTATGAAGATTTGCAATACTTTGAGATATGTCGATGACCTAGGTTCATCGACATTCATGATTCTTCGGATTTTATCATTTCTAAGTCAATCACGTAAAGAAACTCCGAACGCAGACCTCTACTTTGCCATTTGGGTGACTTTAAGTCTTTTTATAAGGCTCATTACTTAAATATACATTATATTTTTTTAAAGAAACAAGTGAATGTATCATTGATGATAAGATTTTTCAGAAACTATAAATTTTTTGACCAATTTCTGACATAATATGAACTCAGTAACTTTATTGCCACATCTTACCCTTGAAACTGGAACTAGAAATGCTACTGCTACTTCGCGGCAGAATTAGGTGAGACTGAATTATCGAAGTAACGACAATTCATAATAAGTATTTGAAAAGCGACCGAGATAAAGAGTATATTTATAAATTTAGTTATTATTTCATCGCATCCAAACAATTGGATAGATAATAGAGCCGGTGATGTTGGAATATAAATGACCGAATTTTCCTTGATCCAGAATAGTTTATAATTATACGTCATAGATTAGAATTTAGGAAAATATATTTATAAAAAACATGTTTTAAATATATTATAATTGTAAAATTAACATCTGTTTCAATATATGTTGAAACAGATGTTAATATGTAACAACGGAACAATATAACAAAATAAATTACAAAATAAAATCAAAGACCTTCTGTAACTTTCAGTCTGACATCTATTAAACCCAAATAATCTTGGGTTATTATTATTAGTTATAAGGAAATAAGTTTAAAATAAAACTATTAATTACATACACTTTATTTTACAATATTTGTCTATGTCTGCGTATAACGAATATTTCATCATTCTCTATGAAATTTTAAGGCATTTTAATATTCATGGTAACCTATTTTTTGGCGCTTTTATTAAAAATAATAAAATGAAAGCATGCAACTTGATAAAATTATTAAGTAACGTCATAACCAATATTGTCTGGAACAATAAACAGCAAATATTGCGTTCCGAGTTGAATAAACAGTCAAACGTTTTAATAGCATGATTCATCGAAAGATCGGGATATGCTAATTACACGAGAAAGATCTAAATCACAATGTACGAAGGTTACCAGAGTGATGTAGTATTATGCGATGTTTGATTTTGCAGAGCCAAATGCAAGGGAATATATAATAGTTTTAAACTAAAATGTTCGTATTTTTCTTGTGTTTCTGAAAAATATTGTGAATAAAACTCACTCGGAAATCTGTCTATATAGTTTATAACTATATTGAACTTTCAGAATTCTTATCTAGCCCGTCGAAGTTACAATTTTTTTAAACGTTATCTTTACAAATCAGGTTAATGATGTCCATATTGAGAAAGTTATGAAAAAAATAATCTGCCATTTTATGGTAACGGCTATCTTGTATATATAGGTACATTTCATTATATAACCATCAAATATCCAAAGGCTAATTGTTCAACAAGAAAAAGGTACAATTTTACATTTCGAATTTGACCCATCAACATCATTCAATAACATCGCTTAGAAGTGAAAATAAATTAAATATAAGTAGAAATAAGGAATCTCTACATATAAAATCTTAGATAATGCAAATTATTTGACTATGATAACCGCATAGCAGTTCCAGAATCATAGTGTTACTTAAACATGACAATATATTATACAACCGCCTACGTCAAATTTGCACTTCGCAAGTTACGGTTCTACTTGAATGTATTCACGAAGTCACACTCGTTTCTATTATAATATCATTTAATAAATAATGTAATATTTATATTATAATACAGCATTATAACTCGATAGCGACTAACTATATCTGCTGAGCTAGCAATTGTTAAAATTTCACTATCTCCTATATTTATCGCCACAGCACGAAGAGAACGGAAAAAAATGAGTACTTAGTATGTACTGAGTATGAACTTCGATTTTCTCGCTACATTTGCGTTTACCAGTAGGAGAGATGAGGTCAATTGCCAAATGTAACAAAATAAAATCTTCTAGCGCAGTCTCTGTGCTTCGCACATATGTTCAGCAATGGATTACATCTTTATTCTTTAGAGTCCTGTTGTTTATTCTATCAAATTCTGTGAGTGCAGTGTAGCTGCCAAGAGTTTACATTCGTTTACAGTTGATATGGTTTTGTATAGAACCGGGCACGGCTGCTTCGGTGAGTATCTGTGTCGAATAGGACGGGAGGGATCGACACATTGTCACCACTGCGCATCCGACCTTGACTCGGCCCAGCACACGCTAGCGGAGTGCCCCGCGTGGGCCTCCGAACGCCGAGTCTTGGTCGCAGAGATCGGGCGAGATCTGTCTCCGCCGGCATTGATTGCGGCAATGCTGGCGGACGAGGGAGGTTGGAGGGCTGTGGCCTCCTTCTGTGAAGCAGTGATGCTCCAGAAGGAGGCCGCTGAGCGGTGTCGGGAGATGGCCGATCTTCTACGGCGACCCGGGATGGACCACGCCCCTTCCGTGGCCGGGGGGCGTCGTCGGTGGAGGAGACCGGGGGAGGTAGTGGCCTCCCCCGAGGTGGGCTCCCCTCTGGGCGGTAGCTTGGTGTTCCCGGGGGCTCCCTACATGCCTGAGGAAGGCCATCCCTGAGGTTTTTAGTGGGTAGGCCTCCCCCTTCTGGGGAGGAGAGCCCCACATAACCGCCGGCTCGCCACAGCCGGGGTATGCAATTTAATGCATTTTCCTCAGGGGGAAAAAAAAAATGGTTTTGTATAGAAACTTTGCACCTAACGGAAACATAATTGACTATAAATTTTTGTTAATAGATTGTAATGACTTTAGTAGTTTATTATACGTCAAATACTTATTCAAATATAGCAAACTCATGGTAGAGAAATAGGTTGCATTACGAAGTATTTTCTTAACAGTGGGTGTTTTTGATAAATGTAATTATTATATAATAGAAAAACTTATTGATACAGGATCGATTCCGGGCTCCCAAATCCCTTAATTCGAAGACCAGAGCTAATAGCAAAAGTAATATTCACTAACACACTAACTGTTTCGTTAGAATGAAATATAACGAATCGAACCCAAATGGTAATTTGCCTAGGGGCTCAGTACCGCGACTATTTGTCTGAAAACGGCATTAAATAGGAAGTTAACGTAACTCTTTTTTGTGGGAAGCTAATACGCAGCAATTAATTACTGAAATTGTTAGCTAGGTTATAGAAATATCACCCTACTTTTAAATAATAAAGTGTCTATATATCTGTAATAGTATTGAATTAAGAGTCATTCAATAAAAAGAAATGCGTAAAAACGCCGGATACCAAATTTTAATAGCCTCTCATAACTTTAAGTTCAGAAATAACGCATTTTAGTTTTGTATAACTGTATATTGTTAATCTCGTCAATTTTATATTTAAAAAAGGAATAAAAATAATTTCGGTCAGTTCTAGAGCAAAGTCTGAGAATTTATTTTTTATTATAACAATACTAACCACTTTGACAGTTGACAGATCTGTCAAATTAAGATCGTTATACACACGACAAGCTCAATTTTAGATTAATAGAACGAATTACAATTCATAATTACACATCAATCTAACTGGAAGAAAAATTGATATCAAAAAAGGTTTTAAAGTTCTCCTGCGACTTTGAAGTGAGGCAAAGAAAAATATACACAGTAGTCATGTATTGACCTTGTCTAGTCAATTCCGTATCATCGCTGGAATACCACAAGCACTGTGTTATTGCACATATGATTTCACAATACGGAGCAAAAACTACAGGACTAACCGACAACATAATTTTATATGATCCCATTGATAAACGCCCGTCATAAATGTCCACCTTGAAAGATTATCTCTAGCAACATGTAGCGCAAAAACTGGCGTTAAACGCGCATGCGCTAACGAAGCTGCATTGTTGCGTACGCGCATGGCGTCGCGTGAAGTCAGACGTGGTACAATTTTGCACGGTGCGTGTTATAAGTGAGTAAGATTATGAAAATATATTAATAAAAAATATAACTTGAAATTAAAAATATGAGTTTTATAATTTGTATCGAATTTTGACAATTATAGCAATAATACAGTTTTGGAAATTTTGCATCGAAGTTTAAAAGAAAAAA
This sequence comes from Scirpophaga incertulas, assembly GCA_036419045.1. Taxonomy (NCBI): domain Eukaryota; kingdom Metazoa; phylum Arthropoda; class Insecta; order Lepidoptera; family Crambidae; genus Scirpophaga; species Scirpophaga incertulas. The sequence continues at coordinate 5,992,778 of CM071642.1, read as the reverse complement.
TTACAATGCCATATCATTGGCACTGCAAAATATGCAAAAAGTCTTTGTGCACAAAAAATTTATAATTTGTATTGTATATAAAAAGTTAGCTTGCTTGTCAGAATGAAGGCGTATGAGTAGATGTTCGAAGGGTTTAATTATATCAATAATATCATAATGATGGCGGCGTCTTGCCGCAGACAAACCGATGTACACCCTTTTAGAAGACATTAAGAAGGCAGGTGACCGGAGCCTCTTCCCACTGTCCGGTTCTCATCACCAACTCATTGCCATAAATACAAAAAATATTTTGACCTGCAATGACAATTGTTTCTGTGTATCTAATTGGGTTTAGTATTCAGCTGCATTTCTTTCTTCACACACCTATTTCCGCCGCCAAACAGCAGGGTTCGCTTTGCTGTGTTCCGGCGTGAAGGGTAAGATAGGCAGTGAAATTACTGGGTACTGTGACTTTACATCTTATGTCACAAGTTGGCAACGTACACTGTGGTTCTTATGAGGTTTGCAGATTTGCTGCGAATCTCGTGGGAACCACATGTACTATAGGCGACTGTAACCACTTACCATCAGGTGGGCAGCCTGCTTGTTTGTCAACTTTAGCAATAAAAAAAAAACACACTTTCAACTGTGTGATATAAAGATGCGTGATAACAAGCGACATAATTACGAGCATAGAAAAGTTTACTATTCGCTCTCTCTTTTACTTTAGAGCAAGATACATAAACCCGAGCAGAATCGAACTAGCGACAAAGAGAAGTCAAGCTCAATACAAATCGACAATTGTCTGGAGACTGTAGGATTTATCACCTACTGTTTCTTGCAAGAAATCTTGCAGGCTCAGAGCGTGTCTAAAGGTCGCTCGGTGCGACAAAGACGTAACTTGCCAACTAGACTGATACATTGATTTGCATTTAATAATTTTACCGCAGATCCTGATCAGTACAAACTATGAAAATGTTTTTTTTTATAGGATATGCCCTATCGTATACAAACGAGCAAACGGATCACCTGACGGTAAGCGATAACTAAATTAATTTAATAACTAACTTAATTTCAAGGGTTTTTTCTCATATGAAAGGTAAGTGATAATAAGACAGAAAGTGGAAGCAAGCTTTATTTGATTCTTCATCAACTGAGGGATTGACTGCCTAAGCTCTCACTGTCGTGACTGAATTATAGTTTGTTTATTTCTTTATTTAAAACTTAAACTTTAAATAATAAATTTAACTACAAAACATATACAGCCAGTAACAAAGTTTATCACATTAACATCCGTAGGTAACACAGTTAATTGTTATGACAAAATACATACATTAAATAAGGAATCACATCAACCATTTAGACAAAACAAAATTAACCATTCAGATGTGTTGTTGTAGCTCAGAAGCTACTAAACTTATCGCCCAGAAAAATTCTGTCACGAGTAGTCGAATCATCCAATAAATAAATACAGGCGCAATCACAGCAATGAGTCACTGTCAGTTAAACCTTTTTGTATCATTCTTAGTACTGGAATACTAATAAAACGACTATGATATTATTTATGATTATTATTACTCGGTAAGCGTATTTATTTATTAATTTATAGATCACCAAGATAATAAATACTAATAAATGCAGTTGTGGTTACCAATAGGGTTACTTAAGCATAATGTCTTCTTCTGCTTTCACTATAAATAATAATAAACAACAAAGTATTGCATATAGTATAGTCTATGCCAAAAAGATAATAAGTTCAATGCTATTTTGTTGCAGTCTCCATAGGTGTCATAATAGCACTGGCACATTGGGGAATACAATGATTAACGCACGCGTGATGGGTCTGGCGTAGTAAGCGACCATAAGATGTGATGATTTATAAGCAAAACATATAGTATAACGCTTTACAGCAAAGATTCAGACAGTGTTACTGATCTGCCTTTTTAGAAATCGAAAGCACAAATTGATGCGGCTTAAAGTACTTAATTTAAATTTATATGATTATACTGAATTTTTAATTATCTTTAGTAACAAATATAATGGACTGTATCTTTTTTTGTATTAAATTTAACTGCAATGAATTTTGCTGTTGATTTATGAAATAATTATAAAAAGACACTTGTGACAACTAGAAGCCGGATTTCAGCTGTTTTAGGTAATTAGGAAAAAAGGAAAACAACAGCTGACTATAAAAGGTTGGAACATGCACACTTACCTAGTTCTTATCCAACCTCCAATCAGGATTAGGTACTCCGGTATATTATCTCACTGTGTGGCAGTTCTAATCTTCATCTGATGTAGTTAACTTAATTTTCTCTTATTGTATTTGTTCTTTATGTAGTAAGTAGACTAATTAGATTATAAAATTAACGAAGAAAAAGAATAAAAAACGCAGTTATCAGAGAACTGAACGTTGACAGTTTGCTGTATCTGTGTGCATGTTAGGTAAGGACGGTAGGTCAGGAGTTTAGCTGCTACAAGTGCGATTATACGCCAATTATACCTACGCGACCCTACCTTAACCCTATCCTATCCTACCTAACCTATCTAAGAATGATCAGGCCTTAGTTACGCAGGCCTAGTACGGATTGGTCGATTTCACATATGTACATATTCGAATTTCTTCGCAGGTGTGTGAAAATTGCCTCACAACGTTATCTTTCAGGAGCGTAAGAAAAAAGTACATAACAAAACCGAAAGGCGATAAGCCCCGAACCGCGCCATTCGAAACCCAGTATCAAAACCACAGCGCCACCGAAGTTACTGTATGATATAATACGTCAATTAGTTTTATTTAATATGTTTTTTTATTAAGAGTTGTTTCCAATAAACGTAGCCCCGCCCTGTAATACCGTATGTCGCTAGATCTTGAATTTTGAATGCTGTACATGTATTGATTGTCATTTAGCGTAATAATTCCTATTGCGTAAATAGAAATTATGAACGCAAACAAAACCATATCATCTCCAGTTGATTTCGCGTCAATAGATGTCCCGCCCATGCCGCGTGATGATCAATTTTTTACGTTCACACATCTGCCGCTCACAATAGCGATAAACATCGCTCAATTACGTGTTATTCATGAGAAAAACACGGTGACTTTACGTTGCCACGTGTGTGGTACGGAGGTGGTTATGTTGATCCATTATTTTGGTTTTTTATGAAACTACTGCCTAGTTTTAGCGTGGACCATGATTAAATAAGTGTCTATTCTTTTTTTAAATATTGAATGGCTGCAAAATTTTGTAGATGTAAACTAGTTTACACAATTGTAATAAGATAGCTTCTCTATACTTTAAAATTCAAAATTATATTTCGTTTAGAAACTATTCCGTATAAAAATATGACGGTGCCAACGGCCTTAGAGGCTTTCTCTCTCTGTTCGTAGGCTCTGTAACAGATAATGTGCAACCATTTTTGGTCAAGATTGTTCGATTTCAGTGTTCATATCTTCCACGTGCGCACAAACTTTGGCGTTGGAGCTGTGATGATCCCTAAGCGCAACATAATAAATAATTTCAAACAAGGCTTAAAGAAAGCATTTCTATCGAAGTGACTTTATTATACTAGTAATGTTATGCACCTTGCGTTGCAGATGTCGAAAAGCTATTCTCCACATAAGATAAGCGGTTTGCTCATTTTTCGTTATAAAAAGAAACGTATTAAATAAGCAATCTTATATATAAAAATGAATCGCAAAATGTGTTGGTAAGCTCATAACTCAACAACGCCTGGACCAATTTGGCCAATTCTTTTTTGTTAATGTTCGTTGAAGTTCAAGGAGGGTTTTTACAATGAGGAAAATTCGAATAATTATCGGAAATACCCTAAAAACAGCCCTTTTATTTTCCCATGCAAACGTTTTCTAACTAAAACGTACAGTCGAATTGAGCTTTATTGTTATTTATAAAGTTCATATTGCAAGCACTCACTGTTGTCTAAGCAATGAAGGTGTGTTCCTAACATCAAAGAGTCAATTTGCGCTTTATTAACGCTACATATAGTTGAAATTCAATCATATCTATCAAAATAGTGTGCGTGCGTGCGTTGGAGCACAGAATACATCGTTGGAGGATTTAATGTCACGTTCCAAAATTGAATAGCCACAAAATGTAATAGGTCATTTAGACTTTTTTTGCAATTTGGTTGGCTATGCGACATTATCTATAAAATAATTAGGAACAAAAAACTGCCACTGTACAAATCTTTATGACAGGACGAAGTCTGTCGGGTCCGCTAGTAAAAAATAAAAACGTATATTAACTCTGATGATATTCAAATAAATTTAAGATGACCTTATCTTATATTCTATATATATTCACGGAAATGTCAAAAATTGTGCACTAGTATTTGTATATTAATTAAGTAAATAAGAAAAGACTTTACTTTAAAAACTAAAATTAAGAAGAAAGCAGAAGAAAACTCAAATTCATCACAAAAATATTTTGATCAGTAACACAAATCATACAAATACGTCAAAACATTTTTTCACTTTATAACGGCATGTTCTAACACAAAAAATAACAGCAGTGCAATCAATAATGAGATAAGCATCATCACCTGGAAACGGGGTCCCTTATCGTTAACAGATGCTTGACACAATGGGACTTATTCCGAAGGCGGTGACCGGTGATGTGGCTAGGGTAAGGGAGTCATTCTGTGGATAGATTTCATTGACAAAAAAAGATTTATTGCATAATAAGAATATGTTGAACAAATAATTGTAATAATTTTTAGCGTTTTTTGAAATTCTTGTGGAGGTAACAGGCTCTACACTTACGACAAATAGTCGAACTAGGTCCAACTTTTAGAAACAGGTGATCCGATGCACTTGGGCTCGAGTGAGAAGTTACGTGGCAATTTCTTGGATCGTGACCGTTTCTAATGCAGAACCGTGAGCTAGTTTTTGAGTCGAAAGTATTCGTGTTTTTTGCCAATGATGGCAAACTGAACAGGAGCGGGTATTTGTGGGATGTAATTATGACAATCTAATTGCTTATTTGTAACTTTCTTCTACTATTAATACCTTGAAGTTACAACTTATATCAGTATCATTAAAATATGGAATAGATAGTATATAGTTATATAGTATGTATATAATTTTTAATTACAACGTTTTTACATTGTTTTATAATTTAATCATTTCTTCTCTAGACGCATTTTATTCTTTTTTTCGTTCTAAAAAAAAGGAAACTTTCCCTGTATACGTAATCATGTCTTGCAACCTTATATAAATCTTTTAAATATACGTGAACGACTTGATCTGCATCGTCCCTCTCCTGAGGGGCGGTCGCCCTCACGATTTGCCTATATGGTTCTTAGAACTTAGGCACAGGCTGAGTTTAGTCGGTAGGTCACGTGGCCGGACGGTTCTGGTTGCGTGGAGTCCACCATATCCTCCGTGACACTTGCCGTTGCGGGGGTATCCTGGGTAGGTTTCCTGCTCCTTGTGAGGATTCTCCGCCTTCCTCTCCTGAGGGAAAAATAACGTGCAGGACATTACAAGTTGGAGTGGCAATCGCAGCATGTTATCTTTCTCTCACATTAGCTTTCTTTTGTTGCATATAATTTCATATAATTCCTTGCCATGAAATGATCAAAAATACACAATCAATTTAAATGTAATTCAGGATTAGCCTGTATGATAGCGTTATGTTCTCTTTTCAAATGTTGTATCAATCACTTAGTTTACTCTTTCACTGAACCCATTTATTAATTTTTTATGTAAACATAAAACTACATATTTCATTATCACCTTGCCCTGCTTCATAGCTATTTCTAGAACTTCATATCAACACATACTTAAAAAATTTAAGTACATTTGTGCATACGTGTAAAAATAAGTAACTTAAAATGTAGTACAACAGACCTGTAACTATTATAAGATAGATTAAAAAAATAATGAACTCCTATTTTCTTTCCTATTCTTTTATCACTCATGCAGTCAGACTTTGAAATTCGCTTCCACCTTATATTGGGAACTACCAAATGTTTGGATCCTTTAAGCGGCGCTTAAATGAGCAATACAATCTAAGTATAATTCTTGAGAATGTGTTAATAATATAAATATTACTACTAGTGTATGTGTGTATATGTACATATGTTTTTTATGTATTTTTATATTATATGTTTATGTATGTATATTCAAATAAACATTTATATAAAACTTTTCCTCTCGCTAGAAGAAATTTTAGTTGTGAAATAAGGCTTTGTATATTTTGTTTCATGTTATTTTATTGTTGTTTAAAATTATATCTGTAAATATTAAAAAAATAAATAAATTGAATTGACTCGGTTAATATGTTGCGATGTTCATTCATCTTAGAATATTTACCAGTCCCTACTATCCACAATGCTTAATTTATCGAACGAATCCCAACAAATTATAGTTTACTGTAATATTCGAATGGCAATATCAATTAATCTTCGCCAACCACAATGTAGAAACATTGTTCAAAATATTGACACGTTTGTGAAAAAAGTCTTTGTGGGGTTTATGGACCCTACTTGACTTTCATTGTCCATTATGAATAGCGTGTGTTAATTCATAAGCTGATGTTATTTAAAAGTGTCTGCTTTAAATTATTGTACTATTTAGATTCCAAGTCGTTTTACAGAATAGTGTTAGTACTATTAGTACTTCTGAAATTTTTATAAAATATTGTAGTCAATAGCCTTATTCACATTAAGACTTCATATGTATTATGTTTTTTCTCATTTGAATGTATCTCCTGGAACCGTAACATAATATTAATTATATTTTGTAAGAATAAAAAAATCTATAACACAAAAGTTTAAAGTCAGAACTACTATCGGTAGAATAATCGATACCAATTAGTCCTTACTAGATTAATGTAGCATTCAAGTAAATGCCATGAAATCATATGCAGACTTTGTTCGTGTTATTAAAACTCATCCCACTGAATCGCCTACTGCGCTATATGAATTAAAATGACGCTTGGTTGTAGTCCACGAGTTAATCTTCTCGATCACGATGAACGCAGCATCATCAACGTATAAGGCCAGGGTAGCTCCTGGGTTCACTGGGATGTCGTTCGTGATCCGCTTGGTTGAAGATTGCTTATGTCATATATTATGTATTTGATGATGTTGTTTTCCACTATCTGCCACCACCATCATCACCAAATCATCATCATCATCAAAAATTCTGCATAATATCTTGTAGTAATATACTGGTTATTACTAGAAGATATTATGCAGAATTTTTGTTAGTCGAAAAGCTAGGCAACGTAAAGGTTTTCTACCACAACTACAAGCAAGACCGATAGAAAATATAAAAAAATTGCTTCAATATTATTATGGTTATAATATTGTATTCACATTTTTAAAACTATAATTATATAAGGTGACCTTCTAGCGTTCCTTTTGCACGATGGGGATAATCTATCGACAAGCGCGGTGAGTCTGTGGCTATTAGCCTCGACATTGCTAAAGCTTTCGATAGAGTATGGCACAAGGGTCTCCTTTCCAAGCTTTCGGCATACGGATTGCCCGCGGAGCTCTGTACGTGGACTCCTCCACGAGCGAAGAATTCGCGTTGTCGTCGATAACTGCGCTTCGCGGTTTGTGACAGTCAACGCTGGTGTTCCGCAGGGCTCCGTTTTATCCCCGACATTGTTTTTTCTGCATATCAATGACATGCTCTCCCTGGGTAGTATACATTGCCATGCAGATGATAGTACAGTGCACGGAGGATATCATGGAAGCTCAGGGGCCACGAGAGACAATACTAGTAGGGACAGGCAGAATCTTATTACTGAGCTCAACGGGACGTTGGACCTCATCTCCGAATGGGGCTCCAGCAATCTCGTTGAGTTCAATGCTAAGAAAACTCAGGTGTGCGCGTTGTCGGCTAAAAAGTTACCTTTGCTCCCCCTTCCCTGTCTTCAGGGCGCTACTCTTCCCGCCCAGAGCATCATCACCTTGCTTGGTATAAACATTCGCTGCGATCTGAATACCAGAGACTACATCGAGTCCGTCATAACCACTGCCTCAAGGAAACTCGATGTCCTGAACAAGGTGCGACGGTTTTTTACCCCGGACCAACTCTGCCTGCTTTATAAAACTCAGGTCAGGTCCTGCGTGGAATATTGCTCGCACCTATGGGACGGCTCCGCTCAATACTTTCTCGAAGCTCTGGACAGATTGCAGTGGCGCGCAATCCGCATAATCGGCGATATAGAGGCAACCAACACCCTCGAGCCTCTACAACTTCGTTGTGATATCGCCTCCCTTAGCGCCTTCTATCGGATGTTTCATGGGGAATGCTCTGAAGAACTTTTTAGCCTTATCCCTCCCTCTCCTTTCCTTTATAGAAACACACGTAAGGGTCTTCGGAGCCATCCGTACACTACGTCCCCCATTCCACACCGCACTAAGAAATTCCAAGATTCCTTCTTCTGCCGTACTTCCCGCACTTGGAATTCTCTGCCTGCGTATGTGTTTCCTACATCCTACAATATGGGTTCCTTCAAAAGAGGCGTGAAAAGGCATCTTTTGGGCCGGCAGGGATAGGACAGGTAATAGAGTGGAGTAAAGTCACTATCCTATCTGTCATCTCATTTGGGCCTCTTTCGCCGCTTAACATCAGGCGGGAGGAGGTCATCTGCCGCGCCTAGTATATAAAAAAAAATGATTGTTTTTTTAGAGTCTCCTTAACTGAACTGTTCAGTTCAGTAAGACTGTTCTTTTCTGTACTTCTTCATTACAGTCAATTGTTATTAAAGTGATATGCTTTAAGTAGTGAATATTTTTGATTTATTTATATTTTTTGTATCTCACCATAATCTGAGACCGTTTTTGACTGAATATGCAATATGTAACGAAATCGCTACAACTTTACGACTTGTACCACATAAGATAATAATTTCGCATCCCAACATTTACCGATCTCCTCAATGATAGCATTATCTGTCGTTGGGCAACAACTGTCGTTACAATGTGTCGTTACAAGAGTCTACTGAATTCATTCGTCACGTCGTTGCAAGCTATTGTCGTTACTTTTTCCTTGTTTTGTTAGTAACGCATCGCTCTGGTTACCTCGGGTTAAATACTTTGAAGTGGGCTTCGAACGATTATTTTAATGTTCTGTGAACTGCATCTGGTATAGTTGACAATACTTTTGCGTATTCAATGCTGCTGTTTGGTCATTATAATTACATTATTTTTGTGATTCCCATTGTATAGTGAAAAGTTGAAATATGCTTGTGGCGTATATTGTATGTAAGTTTTTGCTTACTACTATTTATATATATATATACATATATAATATTATATAATATGTATAATTTTACAATTTACAAACAAAACAGTATAATATCAGTGTCAAAAGATATCGAGAGAGCGTTGTTTATTTAATTCGTTTCTTTATGTATCTAGCTTTTGTTCTATAGTTAATCGCTGTGCCTGTAAAATGCAAAAAATGTTGTTATGCTATTATACTGTTTTGTTGTAATATTGTGCGGTATGTGCGACATTACACTACCTCGTTGAAACTTCGGCTAACTGATCTAATTACATTTAATTCGAGGCAGTGAACATATCGTTCATCGCTCCGATGTATGGTTAGAGCGGAGCTGTCTCTTTCTTTCTCTTATATATTACATAATCTGTTTCTTTCTCTAATAATTTCGCTAAACATTAAATACAATGTATGTACGTACATGCATAGCGTTAGTTTTTAAAACCGCGCATGGATATTCATGGTCAATAGTAAAATATCATTGGACTTAAACGATGTAATCACCTTAACAGGCGTAGGTAGTATACAGGTTCATTGAAACAAGTATATAAATTCAAAAACATTCAAGCAAAGCCTTTAAAGGAATGCTCCAAAAACGACGAAACACAAAGAGCAAAGCGACACATTAATCAAAAAATGGGTCGCAAAAAATTGAGGTCGCACGGGCGAAGCGGTTCAGACCGGGTTTGGCGTATCGTTGTCACTTATTGTTACCAAATGTAATGTAGAATTTACATAATAAAAAATATTCAATGTAGCATAAGGTCAAACCCTGAAAATGAAACAGATTTCACGTAATATTGTGTCTATAATTAGGACTTGTTATGTTTATAAAAAAATATTTTGCCTTAAATAATTTACTTATTTTACATTTTAATACTCCAAGCCTTATACATAGATATTTAGGTTAATTTTAAGGCATGTAATAAAATATGTAATATTTGACAATGTCCTCCTGAGTTTTATATTAAATTATGATTTGTTTTATCAATTTATTTATATTTATTACTGCGATTGCAGTTAGTTTTTATACGTTTTATTCAAGGCTATGGGAATCAGAAAACTTTTAGAGTATTCCCGAAAATATAATAGAGTCGAAGATGGAATCTTCTAAGCAGAATGCGTGGATCAGAGTGGGAGTAGACTATAGATACGTTGTTTGCTTACGTTGTAGTAACATATTTTAGGTCGAACTTTGTCCAACAATGTGGATCACCATTTCTGCTAAAACTGCCTACCGCTAGCATTTAGAACCTGCCTGCAACGGTCCCCAAGTTCTTGTATAACCTTGTATGATAAATAACGACGTAATTCAGTCAAATCACATCACTTCAGTATATTCTGATTTTAGTCAATTCCTTCTGCTTTGCCACGTGTAGGTCTCATCCAATCAGGGCAGATTCATTTTGGTGTACCGCGCCTCTTTAAACGCATATGTTCTCTTCCTAAGGCAGCGTTGATCGTGCCTTCTACCGACATCCAAGCCGTAGGACCCTTATGGCCTGGATGGATATGGAGGCTCCCTACATGCCTGAGGTAGGCCATCCCTGAGGTTTTTAGTGGGTAGGCCTCCCCCTTCTGGGGAGGAGAGCCCCACATAACCCCGGCTCGCCACAGCCGGGGTATGCAATTTAATGCATTTTCCTCAGGGGAACAAAAAAAAAAAAAAAAAAAAAAAAAGGACCCTTATGGCGAAGACTGAGGCTGATTTTAGTCATCCCGGTCGAGCCGCCTTAATCAGTTTAGAGGCTGACATAATTACCGTGGCACTTGGGTGTGGCGGTAACCATGAGGATTCTCAGTTTTTCCTCTCCAAAGGGAAAATAAAAACCAACAACGCTGTAGTTCAACGTTCGGTTCTTGTTAATGGGCTGATACTAACAATTATTATCAACTTCTTCTAGTTAATGGGCTGATACTAACAATTATTATCAAAATAGTTTGCTACGAGTATATCTGCTGGTCTAGCACAAATACCAAAGATACGACATGACATACGTACGTAACTGTCAAAATGAGATAAAAATCCATTATGTTAGGACAGTTCATCGCGATATATAGCTCTATCATATCGAATTTTTGTGTGCATACTAACAAAAATCATATAGATAACAGTGATGATAAGATGTCAAAGAATTATTATTATCAATCCTGTCATCATTTCATAAAGAAATAAGTAGGCAATTTTTTTCCTCTTCTGTTTTCTTAGACGAGTTCAATGACGTCTAGATAGTATCTCAAAGGTAATGAAATCTTTATATCCACTTCGTTTATGAGGCTGTAAAAACAAAGAAAATAAATTTCGTAATTTCAAAGAACATTTAAAGTGCAAGCATTTAAAGTGCAAGCTATGCGGAAAATAACGACTTTAATTACTACTTTAATGCACACAAATTTGTAACTCAGGTTTTGAGACCGCGTATTCAAAACATCTCTATAGAACTCACAAATATATAAATCATGACAACACAATAGACCTGAAATATGCTTGCGACCTTATCACCGCACAGGTGACATTCACGCCACCAGCGTGGCCTTGGCGTTTTGTTTGCTTTTTGTTGCTGTCGAAATGGGCATTTTATATTCATGTATTTTCTAACATTGCGAAAATTATTATACGTGTAATTTTCCTTAGAACTCATCTCTTTATTTCATAATTTTTCTTACATCTAACTATACATTAAATCTTTTGTTTGGGAATATCTGCATAAAAAGCAATATACTGCGTAGTATATAATAAGCAATGACTGCGGTAACCGGTCATAAGTTGTTATAAATATACAAAAGTAAAAGTATTACTTTAAGGTTCAATTCAATATACGGGTACAATAATACCATTTTTATTCTTCGCAACCAAACCTGTACACGTCGCTTGTATGTTAAGCTTACCAACTATTGTTTACTACTTTTATGGTCTAATTCTGATCTCTCATCACTTTTGTATAAATGTAGGTGATATTATGTAGTCACGAGAATGTGTACTCATCATTTCTTGTGTGTTCATCATAAGTTTTGGTTGGTGCCTACAGATGATGATTGCAGTCTACACTTTTCTTGCTTTATTGATTTCTCTGTTGTTGAGTGGTTAGTACACCAGGTATCAAGGTGTCGCCAACTCTGAGTTCCCGGGTTCGAAACTTGGTGGGGGCAGATGTTTGTGTGATGACTGCGAGCATTTGTACCTTTGTCTTGGTTGTTAATATATTTTTCTATCAAAAACATTTATATATGTATGTCTATCCATTACCCTAGATCCCATAACACAAGCTTTACAAAGCTTACTTTGGGCTAGGTTAATTGGTGTGAGTATATATATATATACTAGCTTTCCGCCCGCGGCTTCGCCCGCGTTATATTCGAATTTCCCACAGGAAGGATATGTTTTAACAATACTGCCATACAACCTTTCACCCCCTCCTTTCAACCTTTTACAACCTTTTTCTGCTTTAAAAGGTAGCCTCTGTCCTTTCTCAGCCTCTAGACTATCTGTGTACCGAATTTCATTTAAATCGGTTCAGTAGTTTTAACAATATTTCCATACAACCAATAATCCCTCCTTTCAACCTTTTACAACCCTTTACAACCTTTTTTGCATGAAAAAGTAGCCTATGTCCTTTCTCAGGCTCCAGACTATCTGTGTACCAAATTTCATTTAAATCGGTTCAGTAGTTTTGGTGTGAAAGCGGAACAGACAGACAGACAGACAGACAGACAGACAGAGTTACTTTCGCATTTATAATATTAGTATGTATGTATGTATAGTATGGCACAAAACAATGAGCTTTTCCACAAAATAATACTATTTTCACAGTACTTTTGATTAAAATTTCACCGTCTTCAATTTTCACAGATGACACTCCAGTTTTATTTATTTGAGTTCATTAAAATGACGATAACTTTTTTTTTAATGAACCGATTTTGATGAAACAAAGTTTAGATATTATCCTGAGTTAAAACAAAGCAAATAGTGAAAGTTTCAAGCAAATCGGTTCAGTACTTTTGGAGATAAACGTGAACATACAGACAGACAGACAGACAAAAAATTCCAAAAAATTTTTTTGCTTTCTAATAATCTATTTAAGTGCCCCTCTATCCATTTCAGTCAAAAATACTAAATGTACAGACAAAATATTTTTACTGTCTTATTATATGTATAGATAATATTTTTATACTACGGATAAGTAAAGACGGAGTAAAATATTTTTTATACTACGGAAGGCGGCGCCATATTAGAAATAGAAATAATGTATTTGCCAGAATATGGTATAAGAATGAGATGTTACTTAATAATATGTATCAAATATTTCGCCTAGTTAGTTAAGTGCATTTTAGTTATTAACCAAATACAATTCCTAAATATCTATAATGTAAGCACCAATTAATATATATTGACATTAATAGGTAGCATTAACAGATTTAAAATAATTGCAAAATTGATGAATTTTTGAATACACAAAATAGTTGGGATTGGTTAATGACTTAAGAAGTAACCACTATGTCAAATTTCACAAACGATTCGAATTATATAAATTTCTAGGGTTTGAATATCTTTATCTTTTCCTGTCGTAAAATTCTTATTGCTGTGTTTCGTCGTGAAGGTCAAGATAGTCAGTGAAATTGGGTAGACGACAATTATTTAAATTCTATATATAATAAGAGTACTATTTTAAGTGAGAAATATTGTAGAAACAACAGTACACCTGCACCTATTACTTTTGAAGATACATCGACATGATTGCGGCGCTGTCGCGGGTCGCTCATAAACGCTCCATACTAAAAACACTGCAATCGTGACGTCATAACTCAGTAAACTCGTCTAATTTGTGTGAGCGTATAAACAAATTTTAAAATAACTTTATTATTTGTACGTTTATAGGTATATATACTTCAATACATAGTATAAAACAAAGTCGCTTTCGCTGTATGTCCGTATGTATGCTTAGATCTTTAAAACTACGCAACGGATTTTGACGCGGTTTTTTTTAATAGATAGAGTGATTCTTAAGGAAGGTTTGTATGTATAATAAATGCATAATATAGTAGAGAAACACTGATAAATTTAAAGGTTTCTAATGTGATGTCGTAAATAAGCACGTTTTTTTGCGCTTATATTGCAAACGCTGGCTGAACCCTACGAGATAGACCAAAATAATGTACTACAGTATTGTACAACTTACAAAAATCCACAAAAAAGTCCGCGATGGTATATGTCTATCTCTTAGGGATAACCCACCATAACCATTTTTTCTCTGCACCCGTGCGAAGCCGGGGCGGGTCGCTAGTTCTATATAAAAAAATGTAACATTTAATGTGAGAATGCTAGAAATGTGTTCGTTTCATTAAAATTAGGTACGTTAATAATAATTGCTCATTTTTTAGAAATCTAAAACAATATAAATTAATAATTAAACTGAAGTTTCTATATTGATATACTTTCATTAGATATAAATTGCTCAAATCAGATAATTATAGTATAATAACGGCCATAATCAGTTGTAGTCGTCTACCCTATTACCGGGTGCTGTTATGTATGTTGTATTGGTTGCAGATAGCTTTCGATAAAGAAAATGCAATGTACAAGTTTTTGGTGTTTGTTCATAGCAGAAACTATATATGAGGTAACGAAAGTACAGTGAAAAATTAATATAAATTCTATGGCAAAACAAATTGATCTTATTGTCACGCAGCCCTGTAAAATGTTTAATTAGCTGCAGCCGCATGAAGATCTTCACACTGATGCGGGGATAACGCTGGGCGTCATGTTTACACGAGACATTCAACTGCTACAATGTTTACTGCTCATTGTTTTTTATTCGTGTCTCAAGGTATAAGATGTAGCGATTTCATTAACAATAACCATGAGTTTGCACTACATTGCTTTGAAAACTTGGAATACTCATATTTCTCTGCTTTTTCTCTGCTTTTCACACCACGATGGTGATAAGTCTCAGTCAGGGTGCCACTCGTGTGTTGTAGACCCTTTGAAAACATATTTACTCCACCCTGAGATCAAACAAAAGTACAATTTATAAATAAAATTACAATTAATATGTATGTACGAGTAGTTGTAAGACAATAGCAAAACACTTTCATTTCTCATTTCAGGGCTTATTGAATAAAACGTCACGTGTTCAAAAGATAAAAAATACGGCTATTATAACAAACCTTTTTTTTGAGGGGAGAAATGCGATCTTGTGCACCAAGACACCGCGCTGGCAAGACGCGGCGGTGTGTGGCCCACTAAAACCCCTCCGAGTTCTCTGGGCCCATACCATACGGGGCACATGGCGGGGTGCGCTCTCGCGATTCGACCGCCATGTGTCCCGGGGCTAGCTCGACCAACAGTTGGTCAAGCCACCGCTAAAGGAAGGACTGTCCGAGAATCCCTGGACAGTCCCCCAGACAGAGAGACTTCAGCACGGCGTGCGCGCTTAGCCGGACGTGCACGCAGCCTCACATTATAAAAAAATCTGAAAAACTGCGTTATCTATTCATTCATATTTTTTAATCTAAAATTAAGTTAACTGGATTAAATTAAGTCTTTTATTGTGGGCTCTTGTGTTTTTGTTATTGATACTGGATTATTATTATGTTTAAGTCATTTCGATCTCACATTTTATGTGTCTGAATTTTGATAGTGAGATCCATTACTACTAAATTATAAACATCTCATGTTATATTAAAAATTCCAAGCTAAATAATATATAGAAAAAAAAAAACAATTATTCATCTCTCATGATTTAAGTCATCGTAATAACCCTCAACATTTTAGTGGTTTCATTTTATTTGTTGCGGTTTCTGCAGTGAGCTTTTACGATCGTCGTAGGAAGAGCTTTTCGCTCTAAAAACGTAATTATCTGCGCGTGCGCTTATAAAATATTAATGACCTTTTCCAAGTCATACTTAAGTGTTGTTTTGATGTAATCTCAAAAGATTGTTAGTAACTTTTTGTTTATATAATTTGTATATATATTATTTGTGTTTTTCTAATGTTAAAATCAGATTCAGAACGTTCAGAGAATTTGCCCAACCAGTAAAACTAATTAGTATTCCTTACTGTATGATTCATATTGAAGATTTTACCTTTATCATATTCAAATTGTACACCTGATTGTATTCCAATGAATTAGGTAAAAAATATCGATGAAAAATTGGTGTAAGGTGAAGTTAAAGATCTTAACACTTAATACCTATACAAAAGTTTAAATATAACGATTTTTGCCTCACCTACATATATGTACTGTACTTTTTTTTATAATATTTTAATTTCGTTTGTTAAAGTTAGCTCAAATTATACATTATATTGCATCAATAAAAATGTTCAGACTTAGACCTAAATTCGGAATATTTATGTGTCTGTGTATGTTATTTAATAGATTCAAAATTAATTTAAGATGTATCACATAAATTTTAGTGACAATCTCACTTTAAAAATTGTGTGGTATTTATTAAATATGTATTTATTGCAATTTTTTCGAACTTGTAATAAGATCGAAATAATTAACTTAATAAAATTAATGACACTGAATTTGAAAAATAGGAGCTGTTGTTCTTTGATTTGAATTGTTTTTAACATATATTCGTATGTGTGTTCAACAATATTTCAGGATTATTTATGCTGCAAATGAATGCAATAAAATAAAAAAAGAACATTATAAGCGTTGTTTCAATTGACACTACTAGCGCCATCTGTCCAATGTGTGTCGCACTATCAAGCGACGTGCTAGCATGCGCGCGCCTTCATTTGGCACCTGATGATTTATGCGCTTGCTCGAGTACTGTGGACGACGCATTTAGTATAGTATGAATGAGAATATTAAAGTGACATTTTATGTATTTTTAATGTTAAATTTCTAAAGTTGATGGTCCATGCCTGGATTGTCATGAACAAGTCTATATGATGCACAAGTAGTGTGTTCTAATAACAGATTTCAGCACTGATAGCTTATAATTTGAAATTTTGAATTTTCGAGAACTAGACTGTAGGATCTAAATTTATATGTTGATCGTGAAGCGATTCTTATTTCGCCAAGTTTTCGTAGTGCAAATGTTAAATTTAAGATGTTGGTGATTAGTGATTATCTACGAGTATTGCAAAATAATAATAAAATGCAAAAGTCTGCAAACGTTTTGACCAGTAATGACAATAGTTTCTGTGCATCTAACTGGGTATAGTCTTTAGCTGCATTTTTCGTAGTGCAGATAGAGGTTAGACCCAGTTGGTACACTCTATGCACACTTTAATTAAATTTCACTTCAATGGCCTCTACGCGTTGGATCTGTATCCCAGTGCACGCCTTATAAAGGACCGTGTCTTCAAAGACGCGTGATATAAGCGACAATAATTGTAACATAGAAGTAATGGTTTCAAATTTATTAAAATTGTCAGGAAATTACAATGTACAACATATTCGAAGAAATTCGCATTTTGTAATACATTATTTAAGTATGTAAAAAACTTTCTTTTATTTTATATTTATTTTTTAGTGATTATTAACTGTCGCAATATACAACTGGACAAAATATGATCTTAACACTGAGTAACCTTTATTTTCAGAAAGCTACCGAAGGATTCCAGTATACACCTCCTATATTATAAGTAGTGCAGCAGGCTATGCTTGCTGCTTATTCTGAGCTTGCCATAGTTTTGTCATGCAGCGGTATATGTTATTATTATGTATTGGTTCGTTTTGTTATTGTTGTTGGTGTCGTTGTGTGGACCAAAATAAATGTATTTGTTTCTTTATTTCTATAGCTTGTGTGTATAAAAACAGTGAAATTGCTAAATAACGTGACTTTACGTCTAATAAGTTGGCAACACATGCTGTGGTTTTTGTGGAGCTTACAAATGAACTAACATTTATGACCACAAGTACTATAAGCGACGGAGACCACTTACCATCATTTGGACAATTTTATGGTTGCCATTGTTTTTTTTATAGGCAGCAAACGTATAAACGAATCACCATAGACATCAGAGGAGTCACAGATATGTTGCCGACCTTATAAATGAGAAAATGCTCTTTTTCTTGAAGGTTTCGATATCGCATCGGTTCGGAAATACTGGACGCGACAATTATTCCACAATTTAGTAGTGCGTGGCAGAAATTCCTGGAAAAAACACTGTGGTGGACTGCCAAGTGTCTAGATGATGATGATGAATGTTGTGTCGCGTGGAACGGTGACGGAAACTAGCAGCAGGAATTAATCCGAATAATTACAAATACAATTTAAGTGACAATAAATCCGTAAATAAACAAGTACATCCGATATAAGTCACAGACGAAAAGCTGGTGTTGTTGACCAACATAGTTCACCTCTTCTTACGTACGATTAAAGTTTTCATCTCACCCTTTAACAACTAACTAATTATAATAACTAAATAATTGAATCGACTGTTTTTTTGTCTCTGAAAGTTAAAACCGCCTAAACATTATCCTATTTGTTAGCTACCAAACTCGCTGAAACTCAAATATTATTAGAAACTACATTATCATGCATTAGTATCGCTCCATCACTCACATTTACTAAATATGGCCCTGCATATTCGTTAAGGATCTCTGAAGCATATCTTTTACTAGTCAGAGTACCATTTTCTATGACCACTAGCTCTGTACGACCCTCCGAAGAGATGCCAGCCCATATGTGTACAGAGCCCCCGCCGTATTGGACTCTTTTAGAGATGCAACCTTGAATGTATCGCTCACCAGGTCGCCTGTATACTCTCCGCCTTCCATCGGAAGTTAATAAAAAGTATCGAGACTCATCTGTGAACGAAACCCTTTTCCATTCATCTTCGCCCCACTGTACGTGTTGACGGGCGTAGCGTAGTCTTACTACTCGATGCCCTGTCTCAAGTTTGGGGCCATTTGCTGGCCTGTGGGACTTCAGGTTGGCTTCAGCAAGTCTTCTTCTCACTGTTCTCTCACAAATGTAGTCTCTTCGGGTTTGAAGAAGCTGTTGCTGGATCTCAACAGCATTAAGGTGACGATGTCTTAACACAGTAGAGACAATAACGCAGTCTTCTCGGGTACTAGGAGACCAGGTAATGGCAGACCCAGGTGTCCCCTAGGTCTGCCATTACCTGGTCGCCTTAGATGGTTTCCAGTCTCTTCGTGCTTTCGCTTAACTTGCTGGATCATTATTAGGTTACACCCACCATTCTTGTAGTAAGACGCATACTGACGCCTACTTCGAGAAAAGTTATGATTCTTGCACATTCTTCAGGTGAAAAAGGCATTATTAGTAAAGTTTACTCGCTGTAGACACCTTTGCTTTTGAGTTGCAATATATTGATCAGCAATAAATTTGAAAACAATAAAAATCAAAATTAAGATAACAGTTTAAAAATAGAGTGTTTTTGTTTATTATGTTTTTTTCAGTAAATATTTAAAAGACGATATTATGCATGTTTTTATTAAAAAAATAAAATTAAATTCTCTATTAACTTCTTTTTATTTCAAAGGTCTAGCTTCTGTAGTTTAAGTGATATTGCAATTTTAAAACTGTACTACTTTTTTATGACGCCCTGTGTATTAAATGCCCCAATCGAAAATCGGCCACTGCAGCTCCCAACCGACATCTGGTAGTCCGTAGACCATGAAAGTGGTTTGTTATTATTGTAATAACCAAATCACAGCAAACAAAGAAGCATCTCAGTTTATTATATAAGTCTTATAAGACGTATTATATATTAATATCTTATAAGTGGCAATAAAAAGTTGTATGTGTAAAACTAAACTACATATAATGCTCACCGCCCACCGCTCTGGAGGGCGGGAGCTTTAGTTCAAAGCCGATTAGGTCCCTGGCCTTCTGCCCAACCAAAGGCTTGTAGGTAGTATTTAGTTGGTAGGCTGGTCTTCCGCTAGACTCCAACATCACCACCCGCTATAGACCGGTTGCAGGTGGTATCCGGTGCAAGTTCGTCAAGGTAAAAAAAAACATATAATGCTTAGTAAATTAAGACTTGTAACCACTTAGATTCATTTTTAATAAATATAAAGAGGTCTTAACAAAAATTGGTAAATAAACATCTGTATATGATCTGACACCCTTACAGAGAAGGAAAATATCGTGAGGTAACCCGCATACATCTGCGAAGAAATTCAAAGATGTATGTAGTCCACCACTTCGTACTGGACCAGGTTGGTTGACAAAGGTCTAATCGCCCTAAAATAGTTAAGGTAGGCTTGTGTCCCTCGGTGGTGACGTATATGCGTTGTGATGATAAACTAAATTTTTGAACAGTTGACTTTACCAGACTGAAAATTCTATCTTTACTAACATTATAAGGAAGTAAAGTTTATGTGTTAGAAAATTGAGATATCTAATTTAGTTGAAATGTGATATGGGGATAATTTGAGACCTGTGGTGGGAAAAGTATAATTTTTACCACTGGAACATATTTCTTTTTTATGGATAAATATAACGCTGCGGTTTAATCAAATGATCCTAATAAATTAATGAACTCATTTTCTTCATGGTAAAGAGTTCAGAAAGAAAAAGAGAAATTTTTCAGTACCTTCAATTTTTTATTTGTCGCCATGTGATATTATTGGCTGGCAAATTTATTATATCAACTGTGGTAGAATTGAAAATATCTAACATATCTCTAATTAATATATTAAGGAATTTTACAAAAAATGTGGCTACACAATTTAATAAATAAACGTCAACGAATTAAAGAAATATAGTAACATGGTATCTATTGATAAATATAACTTTTGGACATTTTTATGATAGGTTCTTATAAGAAAGAGTTTATAAGGAGTAAGATTCCAGTATATCAGACAATTCAACATATTATTTTTACTTGTTTAAATTTATACGATAATTTACTTCTTTTAAAATCTATATAATTATAACGCAGGTAAGTGTTAAAAGTTATGAATTACGATGGTGAACTATTTCCTTTTATAAAAAAATATTATATAATTTTAGTCTTTATTAAACATAATGAATAGTGTTTTCGAATTAGACTCAATTTTAGTAATTCTATACATTTGTAAACATCAAAGGAATCTTATTGAGATCAGTGAGGATTTTATACAAAACTGTTATAACTCGTTGCTTTGAAAAGCTGTTAGCTATCGTTAAGCCTGTACGCTAAGCCGGATGCATCTTATTTTTCAAGGCTCACCTTTGAACTGGTATAGGAAAAAGACCTCGGTATAGCATCATTGAATTAAAATGATTATAAGATATGGAATTTATAAGCAAAATGTTAAATTATAGGTACTGTTTTTCAGATAATGTAGGTATTTATATTTTAATTCATATTTTACTAGTTAACTTACTTTTTCTTGAAATAAACTAATTGAAGTTACTATATGTAAGTATATGTGTAAATAAGATAAGTTGCTATTTTTATATGTATTTTCGATAAATTTTAATTTCTTATATTGAGTAATTATCATTATCAGCTTATGTACGTTTCTACTGAAAGCAAATACTATCCAAACATAGCAAGAGCTGGCATTTGTTCACTAATTACATCCACAGCAGGTTGGTTGATTTTATATACACTTTTTAGACCCTAGCGTATATCCAAAGTTCACCTTAGTCTTCCCCGTGCTACTATCCTGAATTTAAACACCGCATCTTACGATTGGAATTACAGTTATTAGACCACTGAGGCACCGATTCTCCAACCACCACAGGTGGTCACTCTGTTTTAAAAATACCAAAAAAAAAGGAAAGAAAAAAAAACTTGGAAATCATCTCATCTAGATCTCGCTTCGATTGCGTAATTGCATTCGCTTGTCAACAAAATGAAGTCCACCTGCATTAATTAGTTAGCTGGAGTATGTCACACATCCCCCCTCGTGTTACACAAACCCCCACTATAAGGAGGGCAGTCATTGCCCCCCCGTAACGGTACAGGCGGGGCCTGCGTAAGACACGCCAATCGCGGCAAATGCTGCGCACGCGTCGGTGATCTAAGCGAATGATCTAGCGTCATTGTCATTTCGCGACCACCGGATTGGTCAGTGATAATGATATTTTATCACGCAACAATTTAGGTGATCTATTTATAAGATGAAGCCACATGCCGTTAACGTCAATATGATTTACAGTCATCTGAACTATGACCCAGATTTCAATATTCCATTTTTAATGTAACATTATGCAAAACGCAACTCATCATTATTCATGGTAACCTATGACAATCATATAAACGGTAAAGTCGATCGGTACACAAAACCGCAGCATCGGCACACCTCTATGATCGATCAATAAATAAATGAAAGAGCAGCCACCTGCGCAGGCAAGAGACCAAGCAAATAAATTACCCAAGACGCAGCGACGAACGAACAAAATAGCTGCGCGCGCAACCATACACTACGTGTTTTATGGACCTATAACGCATTGAGAAAGTAACTGTAAATTTTGAATACGGCCTTCCCACCCGGTGTCCGCGTGCCGACTGACTGATGAGCAAGGCTTAACCTCTGATAATATGTGAATGGGACGGGGATAGGTAGGGTATGGGTGTGCGAGCGAGAAGGGTAATGTATCTTCTTCGGTAATCGTGAAGTGCAAGATGAGTATACAGTCACACACGGACCACATCCGAGTGAGGCTCGGAGACGGCTTAAAAAATCTACCGCGCGATTCACGCTGCGCGGGCGCACGGACGCGCGCGGTCCATATTTGAATTCGCGCATCGAACTCACGGACTTTTTGGGATATATTTTTTTATGTCGGCTTCTACTTTGTGTGTATCAGTGGCAAATTGTTGTGCTTTGTGAGAAAATGAAAACGGAAGTTGCGTAGGTTCTTGGAACAATTAAATTTGAAAAGCTCGAAGAATTTTCCTGGTCAGCTGCTGAATAAACGAAGGTATTAATTATTATACTAGTGAATAATTTCCTTTCTTTTTCTACCAGTGTAATTTCAAATTTATTTGCAAAGTATGCCTAATCATCACTTATATTTTAATGAAGTTTTATTGTCATGATAACTTGACTTTTGATAACTCGTTGTTAAATTTCACAAGTTTAGCTTGGTAACTTAATTAAAAAATATTTGTTTTTTATAGATATTCTGCCATTTTAAAATTTTAATAAGGAGTATTTTATAAATATCTTGGCTATAATTAATTGTATAAGATATGAATTTATGCTTTACGAAGGTCAAATGAGTTCAAAATAAGAACGACCCTGTTTGTTTCATTAACTAAATTACTTACTAGAGAATATCAGCAAATAATTACTACAATATAATATTAAGGCGATATATAATTCGCGTTTTGTACGTACTTTATATACACTGCTTTTCGTATAGGTATTAACATTTTTATCGCTTATTTGCCAGCCAAGGAATTGATAGCTTAACTATTAAATACAAAATACAGGAGATCAGAAAATTGGAGTTACATTGGAAATTTGTTTAATTTTCTGCTAAACCTATAGCGCTATTGTAATCAAAACTTAAGCACGATAAGGTCCATATTTTATACAAAATGAAATCGTCAGTGTTAAATAGTTAAAACAATGTTGTGAGTGTTACTTATATATTATTAAATGGAATAAATATTATCTCTCAAAATTGATTAACATCAAAGATTTACAAATTTAGAATTATCGCTTTGCGTGGTGTTAACAGGTGCCATGTGATTTACCTACATTAAAGTATTTAACAATATGTCGTGACAATGTTATATTACAACATTAGACAGCTTCTAAGCTCTTATTTTTAAATGAGTATTTTAACTTTACTAGTCTCTTTCGACTGAAAATCATAGTGTGTATAAAATATTTCTTTAAAACGAATTTTTAAAACTTATACACACTATAAACATATTGTCGTAATTGTAAATTTCTTTCTAGATGCAGACTGATTGATGAGGCTTTGGACTTTGTAATATATATATGAACACTTTGAGCACTGAACTAGTATCCCTTATTATTATTCCGTTAAATTAAGCATGAAATATTGTCAAAATAAATTAAATGGATCTTTTAACTATACCTGGCTTCTACATATTTTTTCAACGATTCCACACAAACCATAATGTATGTTGCCGACTTGTGACATGAGATGTTAGCACAGTGGTCGGGTAACCGACTTCTACGCAAGGGGTCGCGGGTTCAATTCCCGCACGGGACAGATATTTTGTATGACCTACAAAGATTTGTTCCGGTCTGGGTGTTTGTGCATCTGAGATTTCTGTTTGTGACTGCACCCACGACACAGGATAAAAATCCTTGTATGGGGCGACGTATTTAAAAAAAAAAGTACCCAGTAACTGCAGCACTGTTAAACTGCACACAGTAACATAAATACTTCTTGTGCTGTGAAAGGGATAACCCGAAGATACCAAAGCGGATAACCTAGGCATAGAGTCGTTGGACTACCTACGTTGGATGTATGTTGAATTGTATGAGTATTACGTGATGTATTACGTAAGTAATAATAAATGGCAAAAAAACATCGCGGAATGTTCTTCAATATGTAAAGTGACACCCACAATTCTATAAAAGTAAATAAACAAACTAATGAAAGTAAAAATTGTATTACAAAAATAATCAAGAAACTGCTGATCACTTCGATAAATCTTTAAGACAACTTTAGCTTAAATCAAATTTCGGCCGTACCTAGTGTAATGATTGATTGGGACGAATTTATTAATATTGCCTAATGTAATCACCTTTAATTCAACATTACATCTTTGGCCTTGAATCGGTAAACTTTAGAGGTAAACATTAATCTGCGAACGAACAGGCTTGAACGAATGCGTGTAAATAAAAATTAATAATTTTGATTGTATATCTCGATCCGTTTATGCGTCTTCTAGTAACTAGAAATGTGGGTCGTTCCTTACTAACAATGCAAAGAAAATTTTCAAAAAAAAATTATGATTTTGCAAGTTACTTTTCTCTTCATCTTTTATGACAGTACAACTTGTATATGACTATGTTACAATGAGTAGGTCGATATGTCATGTTCAGCTCGATAAGGTAGCAAACTACATAATATGACTGATAGATGTATGGACGAGAATACTGCCTGATAAATATAAGCATTTATAAAACAAATATATACGATAATAATGCTCAGCTGATCGCTGACCACAGTTTATAAAAAAATAATTTCTTACCCAAAGATATCATAGAATGTCCTTCACGTGGTATTACCTCATATTAGATAACTCAATAAAACAACATTACCAAACTATTTAAACAGCACAATTTACCTGACAGGGCAATCTTTTTTTATGACGCAGAATGTTGCAACGCGCTATATCTGTTGATGGCTAGTAGCATGCTTATCGAAGTAAATAGCAGAGTATACTCACTAAAACATCCTTGACGTCTCCTCTTGCTGGGACTCTTGCTGGTCATTTCCATGTACGATCTATACGCGTATTTGGGACGAAGGACATAGAGATAAATCTCTAGACGGTAGGGCTATCATTATCCGCACTAGAGTTTCTTTAGTATGCAAGCAACATCAAACTAAGAGCACTTAATATGTGTTATGAAAAATAAATATTAATTAATATATGGTTAATATAATACATTTATATTCTAGTGAATGTATCCAATAATATAGTAAATAATTAGTTCGAATCAGTGCTAATTATTGTAGCTGGTATGGTAATTTCGTTTGTCTTCTTGATAGATTATAGTGAAAACAAGAGAGTTTTGTAATGTGGAATGTACTTGTTACCAAAGTTACCATTTAATAGTTTAATGTAGTTTCCAAACTAAGTGTAAGTCACGCCCTAAGCTCCGTGACTCTACTTTGTAGGTCAACTTAAGTCGCACAAAAAGGTTTTAATTGAAAAAAGCAGGCTGCGCATAGAAGATACCTGACGTAATCACTTACAACAAATTTAGTTAGATCATATAGTATCAGATTATTTAAGCATTTTAATTCAAGCTGATCCAATAGAAAAAATGACAAACTTACTTTACTCTTACTCTTTACTCTGTAATTATTTTCTGTAGACTTTCGAAGGTAGGCTGTTTTGGATTTTTACTTGGTTTTAGTGATGGTGTATTATTAGCAAAGTATGTAATATGCAATTAATAAAACTAATATATATATATATATATCGTAGCCCAAACTAATCTCTGTAAGACTTGTGTTATGGGATCTAGGGTAACGGATAGACATACATAATTTATAGAAAAAATATATAATAACAACTATGACTAAGGTACAAATGCTCGTATTCATCACGTAAACATCTGCCCCCTCCAGGGTCCGAACCCAGGACCTCAGAGATGGCAACACCTGGAAACCGGTATACAAACCACTTGACTACAGAGGTCATCAAATTTAGATTGGATTATATTCTTAATGTAAACATACAAATTTTGTTCTGTAAAACAGTGATTATGACTTTCCTTTTTTGAATCTAAATGATGACAACAATCTGATTGTTAGCGGTTACAGTCGTCCATAGTAGATATAGTTACTGTGAGATTCCCAGTAAAACTGCAACCCGCACAAAAATTATATTATACTTACATTCCCAGCATGTGATATAAGATATAAGTCACAACGGCCCGTAATTTTGCTGTCAGTCTAACCGTTCAGACTGGAGCACAGTAATGCAAATACAGCTGTTGCTTAAATATATGTAAGACTAGTTGGTACCTGCGACTTCGTCTGCGCAGGATTAGTATTTCAAGTAGCTTATATTTAAATAGCTTATTAACGTGGCGTACATCTTTATAAATTATAGATTACGTGTTATTTTGATGTATAAGCTCTATTATTGTTAAGTTTCAATAAAATCCATACAGTAGTTTTTACATGAAAGAGTATCAAACATGCATACTTACAAACTTTCGCTTTTGTAATATTAGTTGGGATGGAAGTACTCTTGCAGACGATCCAGGCATCCTAATCGTGAAATTATTTTTAATGAGTCAGTTAATATTAGACGAAAGATTGTGAGCTTTATACATATCAGGTTTAAAATCAGGTAATTAGGTGGAGTTTGTGAACGTTTTTAAAATAAAGTCATAAAAGAGGTTCAGGAAACCGAGGAGTTGCCAATCATACATTTTTATCTTTGTATTATTTCTATGTAAACTGGAAAATTCAAAATTTTATAAGAATACAAAATAAAATTCCAAAAAGCTCTATCAAATAGTTGGTAGAAGTAAATGATAATAATTAATAATTTAATTTAATCAATTAATAATGAGTAATAATTTAACATCAATAAGTGCCTGCAAAGACCTAAGAGGTAATTAAAATTTTGAATATTTATATAGTTTAGTATTATATATATAACATATATGTATAGTAGTAAACCACTGTTTACATGATAATATTTAATGTTTGTAATAAATTAAATATGGTTATCAACATATAACAAAAACATTGACAAGAATCTCTAAATACAATAAACACATTAAAATCGTGGCCAAACACGATGCATCTTGTATCTGTTATATAAAGGCTTTGACACTACTTTTACTCTTCAACTCTGCTACAATGTAGCTCGAAATACACTGCACACGCCTAACAAACGCTTAATAGGGAATACATTTTTTCATAGACTTCGAATAGCAACAACATTTCTGTAACCAACTTGGCGGTTTACAGTAGGCAAGGCACGCGAGTTTTTGTACTGCACTTCAGACTGCAGGTAGTAAACGTGGTGTTTACGCCGTAATGGTACGCATAAAACGCCAGTATTACGACGAATTGCTTGAGACCTTATTAAATTGAGTACTTATGAAGGGATTCGGTGGCAGTGTGGGTGAAGTCGGCACTAGCTTAGAAGTTAGTCTATTGGAAAGGTAGTCGGGAATTAGAATCTGCAATGTAACACTGTGTCTTTATTTTTTCATATGAAAATTCACTCGTCTCTGCTGCGGTAAAAAAACTAGATTCTGCATAACCTGCAAAGAAGACTAAGCCTGGTCACAATTATTTAATTAGATTAAGATTGAACTCCATGTTACTGGTTTATAGGACTTGACGATTGGAGTGTGATTAAACATGTAAACGATTTTAATAATATTAAACAGTATATTGGTATTGGTAGTTAGTATTTTTTTGTTTTTGAATATCTCTTATTTCTATCTGATTGCGATGTAAATATTTGTTGTTACTTTCTATTTAGAATTATATAATTTCTAATTTGTAAAAGCAAAATTCGATCAAAGATTACGAATTTGTAGTAAATTTATGTCCATAATAGGCTATTGGAACCCTTACCACAAACCATTCAATCGGTTTCAAACACATACAAAGAGTTTTCACAAGTACTAAATAAGTTTTTATTATTGCACCGGCACATGTGAAAACCTATTTCCTTATCTGCGGCACTATAATTAACCGGTACAACAAAACATGTGGGTACGTTTGACCGCACGAACATTATGTTGTGGCGGTTTGGCGCAAGTTGAAAGCAAAAACGAGATTTCTTCAATGCTTCGATTATGGGACTATTAATATTCTGCTTGGACTGATAATATTCAGTAATTAAGTAAGACTAAAATGGATTAGATTTTGTTGCGTTATTATTTCATATAGTACGAATTTTAATTATAAAAAGATAAGTTTTAATATACTGGACTTACATCTTTATAAATAAATGATCTTTCTCTAACACTTTTATAGATGTACAAGAAGTAATTGTTTCGTTTTCTTTTATGTCTATTAATTTGCGAATAGATTATCATTTGATTATAGTGATTTGTGAACATTATATAACATTACAGGCTAAATAAGAAATTGCTGTTATGTATGGAAATTTCCCAGAATTCTATACTAACTCTTTTATTTAATAACAAAGGGACCCTTCCAAATTTTTAAACACACATTCATATACATTAAACTAAGTAATAACATAGATAAAATTTGTTGTCTTAAAGTTATTGTCAAGAATTTTGCGATTTTTGTTAGATTGAAATATCCTAATTCGGAGATTTAATTGTAACCAAAGCTTGCACTTTGGGTTTAAAATATATATATTTCTTATGGCACTTAAATTGAAAATTATAAAGTTTTAAATACAAGCTTAAAATTCCATTGTTAAGAGTTTATTAGATAACAAGTAGTAATATTTTTTTTACTTATATGTATTTATATTCTTATTAATTTTGTAAGGACATGTGTTTATTTTTGGAATAATGATTATCGTAACTAGGTCTAGTTAAATTAGGTCTAGAGTTCATCACCATAGTTAAGTTTTAGCTGGTGATTGGCGACTTACTTGGAGCTCATCATTTACGCCAGCTGCCTCATAGAAACAAAGTAGAAAGTGTCGAAACCTCTAAGGTTTTTACGGCGGGGTGTGTCTGCGGTCGCGGCGACAACGCGCCATTTTCACCTTTTGTGCTTTTAAGGCCTGCTTGCTTAGTTTCCGTCTTGTAAGCTATTTGACATTCGGACCTTTCGAGAAACCTGTATTGAGTTTTGACAATGTTTTTTTTTGTCTTAATTAATGTCTGTAGGTATCATAAAGTTTATTGGTTTATAGACGTGACAGTTATTTTCGTTTCGGTTTGTTTGATTCTAAGAATATCAGTTAATTAATCAAAATACCGAGTGAAATGCCAATAGGTGCAAGACTTCTACCTTGTAAAATTATTTGCTCTTTATTGTTAAATATATTCTATTTAAGAAGTCTCTTTTGATAAGTGCCTATAGACAATAAATTTGGTCAATTTCTTAAAGATTTTACTTGCACTTTTTAAAGTCTTCATGTGATTGTATCTCCTCTGTCAAATGTATAGCAACATACTGACAAGCAAAAGTGCTCACTTGATGATAACAGTCACTACATAAATATGAATGCTATGATATTTGCGTCAAAACACAATTCCAAATTATTTTATAAATTTATATTTATGTAAAGAATCTTACATAGAGTAGCACAAAAAATAAAAATTAAATAATTATTAAAAACTACTTTTTTATTTTAATATATTATTAAAATACTTATTCATAAGCAGTTTATTGACAAAGCTAAATGCTGAAGCCAAGTCGGGACGGAACTATAAATTCCATAGCTACGTTATAAACTGAAACGATTGAATTTAAATAATTTATATTTAATTAAATGAAACATTGCGAAATCAAATGTCAATTTCAATTACTCCGGCAAAGGTATTACGATTTTACGACTGCATTAAAGGAAATGGTACTTTAAATAAGTATGTACTAATTTGTGAAGCACTACTATTTAATATATCTAAATCTTCTTATATCATAGGTATAAATATGATAGGTTACTTAACATATTATATATAATTATTAATACAATATTAATTCTAATGAGCTTAAAAAGATACATTAACAATTTGTTCGTAACGGTATAATGTGACTAGATATTTTATACTCGTTATACTAGGCTCATATAAACACATAATAATGTGATTTAATAATTATTATTTCTGGATTTGTTTACAAATCAAATCCACTACGAAAATTAACAAAACAAAAAATAACATACAAAAGACATCAACGCGCAAATACAAAATCTTTGGGCTGTCTTGAGGTCAATATATTAAATTTAAAGCGTTTCTGCGTATACAAGAACAAATAATCCTATAAAAGGGTTGTATAATTTAAAACGATGTATTTAATGACGGTAAATTCTACACTTCATTAACTATGTATATAGATTTTAAGAATAATATGAGGTTGTGCGTTGCAATAATAATTAACAAAACTGGTTTTGCGTTCTTCTTTATAGAGGAAAAATATAGGTTTTATAAATCAGAGTAAATAAAGGACTGGATTATTGAAAATCCGAATTTAAATGTTAACACAAGTCATTTGATGCTATTTGGGCGCTATTTTTAATAGACATCATGAGGTTTTTAATAGATAAACACTTATCACACCAATGGGCTCGTCAACGTTCACGCTTATGAACAACAGTTTTTGGAAATAATTAAAAAGTTTCAATAAACATGATTACAGAGATAGTATACACTGAAGTACTTACAGCTATAAAAATCGTAAAAATGTTCCTTGTAATTATTTATGTTCCAATATTGCTTATGTTCCAATAAAAGATTTTGGTTTGATTGAAAAATATGTTACTCCTGTTTGGAAGTTAGAAGGGCCTTGTTGAGAAGACTAGATTATTTCTTTACGTTTATTATCCGTTTCTTATCACTCCCATTAAAAAATTGCAACATTGTTTACCTTTTAGTTTCTGAAGTAAAAGTTGACTTTTATCGCTTTTATGAAATACAAATTAACATACAATATGGAAATCTTCATAGATTTCTCGAAAATTGATAAAAAATATAGCAAATTAATATATATTACATATGTAATTTTGAGTTTTATTTTAATATGTTAAATAATATTACGTATACGAAAAGTATTTAGAAAAAAGCAAAATTACAATCGCGCCTTATCCTCTCCATGGGCCCATTCTGGATTGTAAGACATCATAACTGCTTAATGTAGGTCTATGCACGTTGCCTTAATATGTTTTTTTTCATTATACATATGTTGCATAAATGTGCATATGAAAGACAAACAATGAAGAGATTGCAAATACATTGGTACTGATCATGTATATGGTGAGATCAAACCAGAATGAAAAGACCAATGCTAAGACCACACAGTCACTACGGCTTTAATCAGTGGATACCATATTTATGTTTGTCCAATTTTTGGTCAATAAATATGAATACGGTACCATAACACGGGTCATCAGCATTATCACAAATCTTAATTAAAGAACGTAAATATGATTAAATATTTGTAAAAATGCGTCTTTGATCACGTACCGTCGTATGCAAACAAGCTACTGGCGTGTAAAATCACGTATTTTTGTGAAGCAATACATTAAAATATGTACACATAGCTACATGTGAGACGTTATATAAGACTTCGAGATAGCTTTAATGTCGCTCATAATAGTGATGGATTTCGAAGTGCATATGTAAAGCTTGATATGTTGTTGATTGTACTTGCATTCTTTCGTATACTCGTACCAAATTGACCGTACTTTAGAATACATGTGTCTTCGTTCCCCTTTTTCTGTTGGATGCAATATAAGAAAAGACTAACTACCTTTTTCCAATAAAGTACCTATCCTTGTTTAATTTATTACAGATATACATATTTATTACATTTGTACTATACTATTTTTTATGTAATAAGGAGGCAAACACGTAGACAGCCTATATGATGAGAAGTGCATGTTCTTTAAAATTGGATACACTATTGTTTAGATTTGGTTATGGCGTTGGATTGAAAATACCTTAAACAAGAATTAATTTATCAATTTACAATAGTTAAATACTTCTAAAAAAAATTATGGTGGTAATCCTTGGTGGAGGCCTATGTTCATCAATGGACATCTGTTTGGTGAAATAATTGTTTTTGAAATAAACAAATCTACTTTATTCTATTTATGACGACAGGATGATATGTAAAGAGCATTAATTATAGAAAGATAGAAGAAGCATGATTCTAAAGAATTATCAATTTGTAGATTTGTGTGTCTGACAAAAAGACACAAATGATGGTCGAGAAATAGAAGCGTATGCCAAAATTATTGACATTGCTTTCCAGCGCTGGGTATCTGTCATCCAGCACATGCTGAAATGGCTACCTTTTCGGTTCGGGCAACGTTTAACCCAATTGTTTTATTTTATCATGTACATAATAAATTTTGTGTTCATTGCGTCTGCAAGTCTGTATTGAATAAAAAAAATAATATTAT
This sequence comes from Scirpophaga incertulas, assembly GCA_036419045.1. Lineage (NCBI taxonomy): Eukaryota > Metazoa > Arthropoda > Insecta > Lepidoptera > Crambidae > Scirpophaga > Scirpophaga incertulas. The sequence continues at coordinate 5,959,866 of CM071642.1, read as the reverse complement.
TATAAGATTTTTTGATTGCATACTGTGCGTATACAATCAAAAACAATCCATCCAAAATCACTTTTTCACACTTAATTACTTTTTATATACCTTTTGATAATCCAGCGTGCTACTTACCAAAAGTTTACTGCCTACACTATACAAGGTTTATGTGATATTCAGTATAAATCTGCAACCAATTAAAGCAAATAATCATAATTACTTTGAAAACTTGTTATAAAAGTTCTTAAGTTATGTTAACCAGTAATCATAACAATCTTTCAAATCCTTTCCTTAAAATTTAAATAATAATACGTAGTAGAAATAGGTAAGAGGGAGGTTGCCAAAAAGATTCACTTTGGACAGCCTCCTCTCGGAAAATGCGACTCAAGAGTCGACGAAGACTTAACTCGCATGCAATGTACTCGTATGTAGTTTTAAACGGGAGTTTTTACCGTGGGAGAGCCATGCTTCGGCACGAATTGGGCTGGCTCGACCGGAGTGATACCACGACACGGGCTATTATAAATAGAAAGGAATTTGAATCGTTTGCTTAACGATATTAATTATAATAAGTGTGACACACTGTAAAAATACTATACTAGCAGCATTAGCTGAGATAGAAACATGTACCATCTTCCCTAAATAAGGTCCGACACAGAAAACCGACGTAAAATAGCGCTTGCGCTGTGTTTCGCCGAGTGAGTGAGTGAACCCTCCCTTCCACCCTTATTCTCTTTAAAAGGCCGGCAACGCACCTGTGACTCCTCTGGTGTTGCGGGTATCCATGGGCAACGATTATCGCTTACCATCAGGTGATCCGTATGCTCGTTTGCTGCCCTATCCTTAAAAAAAAAACGGATCTTAGACGTCCAGTCTGCGCTTCTAGGTTCTGGCACAAGATCTAGAACCTTATACAGTGCAAACGAAGCATTTAATTAGGTAGATTTAAGCGGTTAATTACAACAAAATCGTAATTACGTTACGTTCCCGTCGGTCAACCGAACCATCCATAAATTAAGAAAGGTGTAGTTATTGTTCAGAACTTGTACGCATTAATATTTGCCTCTCAAAATGTTATCTTTATTTATTATAGAACACAATTACCAAAAATTTGGAAACGTAACGAAAACTTAATAGGTGCTTAAAACACTGATCTGATTTTGAAACACTCATTAGTTTATGAATATGCAAGATCATTTCCATAGACCTAATATGTAAAATAATGTGAATATACCTACAGGGCTTTAATTTAAAAATGTTCTTCACTGATTTGATGGTACACATTTACATTTACGGTTTTATGTCTGTAGCGGTATAGTTTACAAAAATTTACCTTCTTTTCAAATATTTTTATTAATTTAGCATGATGAGTAAAAATAATACAGTTTTTATTATGTTTTAATTTGCAATTCAGAACAAATTGAAAAATATATTCTACAATTAACTAAACTAAATAGTAAACTAAAGGTTAGTCTTGTATTGAAAGTAAGCAATAGACGCCATAATACAATTAATGTTTAATCTACTAATTTTAAGAGTGTTCATATGATAATTAGATTAATTGATAAATACGTAGTATGGCGAGTCGGTGTCTCTGTGGTATTGGTCTTTTTATCGGGAAGTCCAAGATAGATCTTGTCATTTAACAACGTGTTTTTGTTTTCCGAATTCCAGGTATCTATATTTATCCTGCATTTCTTTCAATGGAGGACAAAATTGCGAATCAAACTGCATATATATAATACAGTATAAATATAACTTACAAGAAATATAAAGGTGTATGTGAAGGCAAATAATCCAAACTAGGCAATATTAGCCCATCGCGTCGTTATCTCTTTAAAGACGGGGGCGTATAGGAGCTGTGATGATCGTGATGAGGATGTAAAGACATTCTAGCATTCGACTATCGAATTTTTATTATAAATTCCATACTGTCAGATTATTTTACAAGCACTGCTCTATTGATATTATTGCAGGCATAGATATGCATTCCATATAAATACTCTAAATAATAAAGTTAGCTTGAGCACTTATGTGCCATCGACTCGGAACCTCGCTCTCATTTTTTGACAACTAATTAAAATAATCGAGAAAAATATTGACTCAAATGAGTTGAGGTGATGAAATTCTAACTCTGAGTCATGTACTTATTTGAGTGAAGCTAATGTGCACTTTAATGTCTACGTATTAAGCATTATGTTCGTTCCTTGTGCATATAGTGTTTTTGTATTGTTTCCTAGGATATGCATGATGGAATAGTTGTTTATCGAAAAGCATTCGTGAAATCGATCTATGACTCATTTGGACGCACTAAATATTCATTGAAGGGCTATTGCTTTATATAATTCTCAAGTTGTGATTTCCTAATTATAACATGAGTTAAATTTTGAGAATAAAAAAGGATTAAAATACCCAATGAGAAAAATTAAAAAAGCTATAGATTGAATGCGTCAAGAATGGTATGCATATATAAGATGCGAGTAAAAAGATGTTATACACAAACAAGAGGTAGATAACGCAGTAGCACGTCGAAACTGTGCTATTTAAATGCGCGTAATTGGCGTAATTTCATTTGGTCGCATAGTAATAAAAGATAATAAAAAAGTGATTCCTTGCTCAGATTCTTTATTTGGCCATTGCAAGACTGTTTCTTTCTATCCCGTACTTTCTGTATGCTCGTAATTTATTTAAATTACTAATAATTTATTGAAAAATTAAAATAATTTCTAGAAACAAAAATTGTCACATAAATACTCGTAATCACCGCTCACGAACGTGGCTAAGTTGATTTTAAACTCAAAGTCACCTAAAAGCTGTCTTTTATGTGACAAAGAAACAAAAGCACTTTAAAGCATAGCTCTGTAGCTATGCTTCCAGAACAAAAGCAGCCGAAGACATAGCTCTGTAGCTATATTTCCAGTTGCTTTTGTTACTTTAATTGATCAAATTACAAACGTTTAAATTCACTGAAAAACCAGAATCACAATTATCCATAAACACGAAAAATTGCGAATCTTATGGACAATGAGAAAGAGCACATTAGTTACAGGACTGTTAGCCATTGGAGCGAAATAATCCTCAAGTGGCAGGTTTATACCCAGAAACAACTTTGTTTCTGGGCATCACGGAACGAGGAATCGGGAAATTCAGACCCATCTACTGTAACCACTTGGTTATAGCTGGTGGGTCTCGATTCGATCGACGGATCTTCGATTCCGATTGATTGACGATTGGTGAATTTCGTAGGAAGGAGCTGAATAATATCAGTCCAAAACTGAACGACAAGTGGATCAGTCTGAAGCTCTTTATGAAAGGTACAGCAGTAGGCCTCTCTCGGCTGACGAAATGTTTATGTAGAATAAAAAATTGGTATCTAAATTGCCTTAAAAACTAAATAATCTTGAAATTACTCTTATCTACTCTACGTTAGAGTAATTAGGTCTTAATAGACGATAAATATTATCGCAGGTATATGCAGAATGCAAATATTTATACATGACATTCGAAATATCACAAATACATCAGTATTAGCAGAATCGTCTCCTTGTCCCCCGCATTTAATGATATTACTCTATACCACGAAAAAGAGAACATTTAAAAATATTAAAAACCAAATAACCGCATTTATCTTGAGACAAAGAAATTTCTCAACAGATTCGTCATTCTTACACAGTCATCTCTTAAGTGGACACAAATATTTAAAGCAAACATGTTGCATACGCGGTCGCTTCGACCCCGTTTAGGTGTAAATTGTCAACTCCACCAAAAAAGTGATGTTTGACCTTATTGCTCGCAAATTTCGACCACACGCACTGCTAGTGCAATGTAAAACTGAGTATTCTATATAGCATATAAAGCAACAATATAAATTTGATTCCGGAGTTCCTTGAGGAAAAATAAGTGTTGCTGTTAGATTGGTTATTGGCTTCAATTATTTATCGGTAAGCTCCCACTTTCTGATTTAAAACTGTATCTACTATCAAAACTATCATTACTATCTTATTTCTTTTGTTGAAAAGTTCTGATTGAGCTCTTTATATTGTTACGAGCTGGGGTCAGTAAATCAAACGGCGGTCTACCAAAACACTGAACTTTTATTAATTAGCACACTAACAGTCACTAATCTGAAACGGCCTGAAACGACGTTTCAGCCTGCTGAAAACGTTTCTAAGTCACAGAAAATCATTTTTGAAGTTTTACTAAGCCACCGGCGTAACAATATGTCCCTTCCACTTTCACTTCTCTTATACACATCTTAATATCCCTTTCCAATAGGTTTCACGTCACAGGAGTCTGCACGACAGACGGCCGTTGGTTGAACAAGGTTCCGATCGGCACGTATATTTCGGAAAACGCAGCGACGTTAAGCCTTCCACAAGGAGGAATCACGCTTTGCTGTAGAATGTAGAAAGTAGGATCATTGTGGAGCCCTACGAATATGTCTGCACAGTGATAGCAGTAGGCTTTCTCGGCAGAAATGAAAAATGATGCGGATAAGTAAGTGGTGCGCAGCATTTTCTTTTTAAAATAATACATGACAAAAATAAGTCAATTCAGTCTAATGTAGTATAATCTATTTTTTGATTTTACATTTACACGTGGCTTTAGATTTATGAGCAAAATTTTAAATCTCATTTCATTGCATACTGAAGTAAAATTCATAGATAAAGCAATTACTAATAATAGTGTACAAAAATGTTTTGAGGTTCATAAAATGAAACGAAAAATATTAAATTGGGTATATCTGTCTATATACCATTTTGTTTTTCTCAATTTTTTTAATTGTACCTTCACACTCCTTTAGCATAGGAGCATTATAAAATATTCTGTATGATTTCTTTGAAAAAAATTAACAAGCAAATTAAGTATTAGGAATCTCAGTAACAATCTTCTAAGGCACTTAATCTGTATTTCGAAATCATTCGTAGTAAAACCATAGATCCACTTAATTCGAGAAGAACTAAACCAACCACGCTATGTTAATTAATAAGATTCTACGGAATAAATTAACCACCGAAACTCTATAAATTGTTCCAACGCGTTGATGTCGCTAACTCGAATAAATCACTTCACAACCAGATCGATAATTTCCTTAAGAATCGATAAAATTTAGAACCAACGACTTTACCAATTCATAATCTGGATCACGGCGTATGATATAAAAGACAATTTAAATATCAGATTAGGTGACGTCAGCGTGGTCACAGGTCGCCAAACAGTTTCATAAATTCGAAATCGAATTTTTAAATCTTTTTTTTTTCTCCTAGTCATTATAATTCACTGTGAACTCTTATGCAAATTTATAATTGCCGATAAAGTAAAATGTGTCAGAATTAGAACCAATATTTTCTTAATATCCGCCTTAGTTGTGGATTTTGTGAAATTTAAATCATTTTTTATGGGTTTTTAATACCAATTTTATCATTTTTATAGATATATCTAATGCACATCATTACAATTATGATTCGAGATCATGCGGAGACAAACTTCAATTAATAAAAGTGTCACACGTTAATAACTTTTGTGAATAGGATCAACTATTAAACATATTAAATAGGATTTCACATGAGGACCATTCGCAAAAGACTCGGTGGTGCTGTGTTCGAGGTTCGGGAGACATTTAGCTGATGCTACTAAGGTGAAGAAAAAGATCATGATGCAACCTGCGTAGACCTGCAAAGAATTTTGAAAGTCTGTGTGAAATCGATCAGTCTGCACCGCGCTAGCGTGATTGACTAAGACCTAAACTTTCTAACATAGTTACGGCAGTTTCATGTCCCTCGATAGTGATGTATATGAGTCGTGATGATCATTGTTATTTGCATGAGTTTTTCTGTTTACTCTGTCCCTAATCCTTCTGAGTTGTTCTCGTTCTACCCAAATTTATTATCATCATAGAAACATTTATATAGGTATTATGATCCTGATATCGTCAACAGATAATCTAAAGATTATGTTTCGTGTAAAGAAATTGACACGTTTTGAATCATGCAAATCAAGTAGGTAGATAAGAAAACATAGTTTGATATCTGTGATTGGATTTTCTTCAAGTGCTACATAAATATATAAAATTTATGCTAGAAATATTGTCGATAAAGAATTGAACCCGAGATATAAACGTGGCCGTGTGGTAACCCGATTAAAGAATCTCGTTCGAGTTGAAAATTGAACCTGAATTATTTATTCATATTTAGAAGTACAGTTGTCTACATAAATACAAGACAAACCTACTGCTTCTATATACTTATTAAGTACGAGTATGATACATGCTTAGAAACAATACCTACTTGTTAATAAAGCTAATTGATTAAAAAAGATAATTTTCAAATTAAAATTTATTTGTCGATATAATCTATATTTTTGTACCTTCTCAGTTATTTGAACGCAAATTTAGTAATATATAATTTAAAATAGCTTCTAAACTGTTCTAAGCACAAAACATATACTTTACACTATGTGTGCGATCTTAACTGTACTGTAGATTTTGTAAGTGGAATATTTCACCTTTCACGCTGTTATTGTTCAATCTTCGCTGTGCGCTGCTGAGCCAACTTTACAAGTTTGTAATACTGTTTACTTATTCATAAATCAAGTGTTACTGCGCAGTAATGCCACTGTGGTCTTGTGGTCATAACTACCTGCGCATCCGGTCTAGCTTAATTCCTGGTGGGTCAGACTGTTTTCTGTTTTCTAAGCAGCATTTTATCTGTATTTTGGTAAAATTATTATATGTTAATGAATACTGACTACTAAGTAATAAAAAAGGGTACTATGAAGGGTTTATCGTTAGGCTTCCTTACGCATGTAACAAATTGCCTGCCTAATAAGAAATAGGTAAGATGTTTTTAGGTGGGAGTTTAAAGGGCAAGGCTGATTGATATATTTGATAAGGTTTTGAAATTTATTTAATGGCCAACAAAAATTTATTTTGTATGTATTTTTTTAATGAATCTCACATATCGTAGAATATATCCAATGTTTGCTTAAATGATAGCACATAATATTTATTTTGTTTAAGAGATTCGTTGTTATTTGTACGGTTGTACGGGCAGGACATATAATAATGTTAACAATGCAAATATGTCGCTATGATCACATTCTAATAATAGCTAATATGTGTTCTTTTTCTATTATTTGATATAGAAACAGATACATAAAATTCAATGCAATACTGAGAAATTCCGTATAGAGCTCGGCTCCCGATCAATGCAATAAGATGTGTTTAGCGGGTTGTAGATAGTTTAGAATTAAGAGGTAAAGTCGATTCTAAATCTCATGCTCAAATAGAGATTTTAGTAGATATTGATGTAATGGTATGCAATTAAATAAATGTTGATGGTTTTGATAAAAATTTAACTGCATGCCAGTCAAACGAATTTAATTTCAAATTGATAAGCAATTACAATAATTCTTTATAAGCAAACCTGAAACGAAATCACATTGTTAAAATAATCCAATTAAGTAACACTACAACAAGAAAAAAAAATTTAAATTGGAAGAACTGTTTATTTAAATCATACATTTAAATTAATTTAAACAAATACTATTGATGCTGTTCCAAATAATGTAATATTACTAAGATTGTGCAATATTCGCTAATGATAATATTTCTTATAATATTAACTTGTATTTTATTTATGCATCTTTATGTAAATGGACATGTTTGTTTCTTGTGCTGTATTAATTAGACAGAATTTTAGTGTTTTTAGGTGAAATGCTTGTGGATAGATATTCGTTCTTAGTGTTAAATTTTTAAAGTATATTTTGGCTTGAATTGAATGTGTGATGTTATTTCACTCAACATAGGCGATGTGATTAGTTGTATTCCATATAAGAATCATTTATCCAAATATGATATTGCTAAGTGAAATCTAAGGATATTTTAATTCCCATATTTAAATACAAATCTTGATAATAATGTTGTAGGATGTCAGTTTTCGACGACTGTGGACCATGGAAAACAGAATGACTTGATTATGGAAAATGCAGCTATATTCTGTTGATTCTGTCGTTAAAACATATTGAATGTATATCTTTAGATTATCTCTTTTTAGTTATAAGATTACTACTCTGGTGTTAAACAACATTATATAAAAAAAAAACAAAACCATAGAATACAAACTAATTAGATTAAAAACTACATGACTAGGCTATGTTTCTGCGTTCAATTGCCAAGCCTATGCGAAAGAAAATCTCCTACGCAAGAGACACCAGTGGTTTCTTGCTAACCATAGCGGACTAAACTATTGACCTTGGTAAATATATATTTGTATATATATATACCTATTTATATATATAATTTTACTAAATAGCGCGCCTGTAAATATTTACACTATAATATCAATTTCATTTTGCTTTTTTAGCATTATTTTTATTTGCTTATTTTTGCCTGTACAATTCCAGACGAAGTAATGACGATGAACAACTATAGGAAATATATCCTAAACCACGGTACGGTCTATATAAGCCTCCGTCCCAGAGAGTCACTCAGACATATTATCTCATACTGTTCGTATCTTGCGAACAGCGAGAATTTGCACAGACACAACCTAGTAGCCTGGACCATCCATCAGCAGCTTGCCCCTTGATATGGTAATGTCGAGTGTGAAACGCCATACTATGAGTACACATTAGCGTTAATTCTTGTAAATGGTCGTGCGTTTTTGTTTTTTGTTTGCTTTAAACCTGATATCGTAGTAGTAAAGTGATTCCAACACCGTGCAGTGCTTGTAGACATCACCATCCCTTATGACGAGAGTCTTATGAAAACTGCAGAGGGCAAATCCAGCAAATACCTTAGCACATAAGATAATTGCCATGTGGGATGTCGAATTATCGATCATTGTTGCGATAATTGTACCTGTAAATGGCTTAATAGTGAAGAGTTTCGTTCAACATCTTAAGGGGTCCTCCCTCGACAGATAAATTAAAGGCCGGGTACAGAAAGCGATGATTCTCGACACGGCATGTATTGTCCCGAGATTCGTCTCTCTGCAGCCCTAACCAACGGTAACTCGGGCTTGTCATGCTGACACATTAGGTTCAAGTTTTTACAATATCCATGTTTTTTATTATATTCCAAAATACTTAAATTTAATACATATAAATAATAACAATTTTTCACTGATAATTAATTGAAATTTCAGAGATTCACATTTACTTTTAACGTTTACAAACATACCTTTGAATTTAATCCTTAATAGTAGGTATTATTTTCTCTTAATGATGTGATCCACGCTGAGAATTTGCAAATAAGGTTTCTCTAGCCTTTATCATATTAATTTTCATGTATCGAAAGCTACCAGAGTAAGTAATGGCAATATCGTACGCACAGACGGGCCGATTAAACCAAGTTTAATCGATGGCTGAGAGCGGGCGCGTAACGACTCGCTTTGACCGCGGGTCATGCGACTTCGAGAGTGGATCAAGTGACAACTAGGTAGGATATAATTTCCACCTCTACAATATGTGTTCTTTTCAATTTATTTATAATATTACTAGCACACGCTTTGCTGATTATCTTATAAGTAAATGACGCGTGAGTGAAAAGGTCTATGTATGTAAAATGTGGTGGGATTTTAACCAAGTTGTTTACATTGAGATCATAATATTGTCAATCTTGTGACAGGCTTGCAGTTATCGGCCATTCCCTTTCTCCTTTCTTTCTTCCTGTGGTTATATTTCTGCAAACTTTTACCCATAGTGCCAATAGGCCCGCCGCTGTTACGTTAAAAAAACCCTTTATTACACCAAATAAAAAATACCACTAAATTTGCGTATGTAAAAGTCAAGTACTCTCATACAGATCTCATTCAGCCAACCCGTTATAGGCGTATGAGTTGCTGTTCTATTAGGAGTAACCTCACCACAAATAATGCAAAGAAAAATAAAAAGTCGTAAAACAATTAAAATAATTATTGATATACAAATAAATCAATATTTACACATAATAAATAAGAAAAATTAAGTAAATGCCTTTGCTAGCAGAATAACTAAGATAGATAGAATATAATACTTCTTCCAGAGAGGCTGTACCTTCTCAATAATATAGATATGTCAAAAATAATAGCAACGCATAATAGCGTAATGTAAATCCGCTGAGACTAGTTCAACTGTGGATCCGTTACTGTGAGTCAACTTCAAACAAGAAGTGGATTGCTCAAAAGGAAATTTAATGTAATTTGAATGCACGGTCAACTTAACAATTTTCGGATGATTTCTTTATTTGTGTTATGAGTTGTAAAGTTCTATGATTCTAAGTCTATGGGACTCTATAGATTTCTTTGGTTTGCTTTATTTTAAAGACTTATTTTAGTAGACATAAGTGTTAGAGTTAATTCTAATTGGATACATCCTTGTGTTCTCGAGCAATAGGGTCATAATAAACTGACTGACAGCAAAGTAACGAGAATTTCATTTTTACTTAGAGAGACATAAAAATGACTTCAAACAAACAGTTATCAAATCGATAGTTATTGACAACTGATAAATACGTTTTTCAGAACGAAAATTTCACATAGATAACTAAAAACTCCAAAGATCCTAACTTAATCCACATATAACCACACGCTAAGCGCTTTTGTTTCGCAAATTAACTGAGCGATGTTAAAAACAATTAGCCCCCAGCCTAATTAGATGCTACTGCACGAAAGAGGCTGATCTGAGACCTGGGCCGGCTGTGGGAAAAATGCCGGCCAATATTTCCCGTTTGTCTTAAATCTTAATGAACCAGAAAGAATTGAAAGTCGTGAGGCTGATGCTGGATTGTGCGATTAGAGTGAAGACATTATATAGTTTGTTAGGTTTAGAATTTGGTTAGTAATAGGATTGTTTTGAAGAAAATTGATTTATTAAATTTGTGGAATATAACCAAAGCAAAAGAACTAAATAGGAAATAGGTGTGCAACAAAACAACTAGTTAAATAAACAAGCCTTTCATTGAACAATATAATTCAACCACATATATACAGTAATTGAATAATTAAGGACCTGAAATCGTTAATCGTTACATCTGATTCAATAGCAGCTTTGATATTGAATAACGACAGTTGATCTTATATTTAAAACACAAGGTTCTCATATAATGCGAATAATACAAAGTAAAGTGTATTTAAATAAACTAAATACTATACATAAAGTTTCTGGACGTTTAGACAAAATAGTGTATATATAATTTTAAAGTTTGTAAATTGCTACACAAACCAACAACTTTAAGATTTAATTTCATAATTATTAACTTCCTGTAAAGAACATAAACGAACGTCAAACGTTGCTCGTTCCGAAAACTCAAAGTAAGAGTAAAAAACAATATATCAACCAGTTAACTGCGACATTTATACTAAAGTTATATTCACAATAAATGCAATTAAGCCGGACTATATTACTTTATTATATAATAATATCGATACAAAATGCTTGACAAATTTTATAGGTACTTGACTCTCGTTTGATAGTGGGCAGAATTCAGCACGATCATCAATTGGCTTGATTTTTGTTAATATAATATAAATCTAACTAATATCGCAGTGTTATTAAAACGAGCTCAGCGTATCTAAGTGATTACACCAAAATTGATGGACACATTCCCATATAGATTAAAAGCTTTCATCGATTTGTTACGATTTCATTTTGTTGTTTTATTTTTATTTACAAAATAAACGTTTCTTTTGTTTTACGGTTTTCGAAATGATAGCTTTTGTGTTGTTTGGAAAGCTAACTAGATTTTATTACTTTGTGTTTTAAGTCAATCGAAAGTCTATACTGCGTTAAAAAATATAATGGATTTATATCGAATAGGAAGATCATAGAGCGGTATTCAACCTCTCTTGAATAAACACTGTTATTTTTCAATCACTGGAAAACTAAAACATGGTCTTCAAACTATCATTTACCATTAACTTTCACTATGAAAACATCTTTCAAATCACAAAAATAAAACTGCTGTCTCATTGTGGTCAAGTTGATATAAGTATTACGTTGTACAGTAAAAGTGTCAAAAACTTAAGTGGAATTACCCTAAATAATACAAGATATCAAGAAACAAGTGTCCATAGGCTACGGTAACCGCTTACCATCAGGCAGGCCGTAGGCCTGTTTGCCACCATCGTGGTATAAAAAAAAAACAACAAATCAAACAGCACTTATATTTATTTTAAAAGTTAAAAAGGAGGCGATAATTCCTATTTAGCTGCTCCCATTTATTGACTATCAGAAGTAATCATTTCCAACAATTTTAGTCGATAAAATATAGGTATTTCTTTTCTTATTTATAATTATATTCAATTAATTTTATATACGTATATAAATACACACACTCTTTATCACAGGAGTAGGAGTAGAGATCACAGTTTGCCATTGCATTAAATTTTCTTATGTGATATGCAGTATTCACTCCCCATACATAGACGTAAGGACCAGAATGCTTCCATGTACCGCCAAACGCGCTTTTTTAAAAAGGTTTGACTGCTATTTGAGTCATTTATAGCCCCGTTCACTTTGTTTCCTACCATTACTCTCCTTCAATATCACACTTATATATTCCATCTCTTCTAAACATATATCTCAGATATTCAAAATCCGATATTATATCATATTTCCGATCATAACCTTACATTTTGACGTATTTTCGTCTTTTTTATTTAAAACTATTTACGAGTATAAATATATTTTTTAAATTACTTTTCCCCAGCGTATATTTTAACCCCATAGTTATACTGTTACTATGGATCGACAAAGCGACAAAGAAAATTTTTGTATATTTCCACTTCGTTTTTCAAAGAGTTATTATTAATGCTTTTTAGTCTAAGTAATACGTTTGTAGGTATCTGACATAGTTTTTGACAAATCATGTCAATTTATAATGTTTCCACACTGCATAATGCAATATGCTTTTAATATAATTATCCCGTCCAGTAAGTAGCATTAAGTTATTTATTTGCAATCGGACTTCTGACGCATCCTTGTAATATGTTGCTCAGTAAATTAAGTGAGATAAATATACATATAATCAGATATTTTAATGAACTGTGATCAACATACCTATTAAATAAATATTGATGATCTTTATAAGTTATCATATAATTATTTTAATCCACGATTAATCCTGTCGATATAATATATTAATCAACTAAAATATTTATTGGTCTATTGCAAACGTATATTGACTGGAAGTTTCGAAAATTTTCTTTACTTGAAAAGTGAAGTAAATAATAAAACTTTTTTTTAAATTCTTAATTGACTGGTTGAATAACAATCAATTTACAAAAAATAAGACATTATATAAACACAAATTCTAGATAGTGTCATAGTTAATTAGTTTCGATGTAATAAAGTAGTTTAGAAACTCTCTGTGACATTGCTTTTCTAATCTAGAGGCCTGGGCTTGAACCTAAGTACTAACGTTTTCGTTTTCTCATTCCTTATGTAAATGGAATTAAAAGATGTTACTTTATCATATTAAATCAGTCAAATTACATTGGGCAAATGTGATCAAATGAGGCTTTATTGCTCAAACCTGGCAAAAAAATAAATAATGCAAGTACAATTGTAGTCGTAAACACGTTATCATAAAACAGTGATCGAATTATCCTCCGAGAAAAAAATTCTGTGCATTTTTTTTCATACATAAACATTCATTTTGCGTTTTTAAATATAATGCCGATCCGGCATCCATAAATCTCGGTGTGGTCAATAGAGAGAAGCAATACTTCAGACCGGGGTAAAGACTGTTACTGTATTAGTCGCAATTCCATCCCTATATGAACTCGGCTCAAAAGCCTGCTGTGAGACTCGTCAACGATCTCGTACTTACAAGCGATATCGAGTGGAGGAGGCTAAGTGTTAGGAGAGACTTAGCCTCCTTATGTCTATTCTACCGCCTTTATAATGAGTTGTGTTCCAGGCGATTGTTCGATATGATGCTCGTGGCCACTTCGCACCGCTCGCCATCGACAGGGAGTTCATGCTCACAAACTGGAACCTAAATGGTCCCGTAGAGTGCGATTCCAGAGGAATTTCTTCCCGCGACACTTCGATTATGGAATGCCGAGGTTTTTCCAGAGGGCTACAGTATAGGGAGTAAAAAGGCTTTTAAAGGGTCGGCAACTCGCGAGTGACTCCCCTGGTGTTGCAACTGCTCATTGGCTACGGTAACTGCATACCATCAGGTGCCATCTTGTTTTAAAAAAAGGGAAAAATAAATGCAATATACATGTGCAGCTATACAAAATAATAGATTTGAGCCAAATATAGACCTGTATATATATACAGGTCTATATTTTGCTCAACTTTTTACAACAATTTAAGTGACTATCTTATTTTATTTTATTTTATTTGGTACATATACAGCTTACATCCTAAATATGACATAAGAACTACATATAAAAACAATTGAAGCCAGGATGTAACCCAAATAAATGTACACAGCAAGATATTCAGATAGAAAAAAAAAACTTAAAGTAACAAAGAAAATTTTAAAGAGATACAAATTAAAATATATATATATATGTGAACGTAAAAGAAACATAAGAATAACAATGAAACCATATATAAAATCCAATGCACTTACAGGCGTATTAACAAACAGTGCATATAAATACATTACAATCTAAAAATAATGATAAAAAAAGGAAAGGTATGAGGACAATCAAGAATTTAATTAACTTATATGAACAATAATTATAGGTTATGGAACAGAAGCGACCAGCTTCCTAACAGCACGCTTAAAGGCTGGATATTCCTGCACAAAAAGATCTAAATCAGGATGACTGGACACAATTTGAATAAAAACTCGGCACATACGCACAATTGGATTGTAGTATGAAATGTTATTTTTATAAACACTAAGAGTAAAAAATAGAGGTGCGCGGCTAACATATCTAGTGTTAATGTTAATGGAAGATAGTAGACTGGGTGAATAAACGTGCGAGTTCAAAATTTTATATAAATAAAAAAGATCCGTGATAAAAAAGATCTTATGCCATATATTATCGACACTATCAGCTACACTAAAATAACAAATGAAGTGATTATTGTTCCGATTTTGTTAAGCACCTGCGTTAAGTACATGTAAAGATGAACTTATAAACTAAAGATTTCAAGATAAGACATAGTTGATAATTGGTTAGTATGAGCTCAGAATAGACTAAATATTGCATTATTATTATTTGTAGTTACTTTGTCAAGTTTGTTGGTTTGTCTCAAGAGTTGAGAGTAAGTCATGGTATTACTTATTAATACGAAAATGCTGATTTGCATGAAGAAATTAAAGACTTATTTTTCCAGAGAGTATTAAACAATGAAAACGTAACTTTTCGAAATCAACTACATAACAACTAAACTAATAATATAAATAACAAAATAAAAAAAATTGTTGCATAAAGATGTTTTTGATGGTAAAAATACTTTTTTGTAGTTGAATAATTACTATAAATTCCGGTACTTGATTGTGATTTTGACGTGACTTGATGAATATTTTTGTATCATATCTAGTGATCTATTTTTCTAAAAAAAAATGTAATATGCTACTAAATACTATCCTACTGTCTTCATTTGCACTATGAATGCGCCAAAGAATTTATTTTTAGAAGTCCTGTATAAGAATTCAAATAATTTAGATATAAACTAGATAGCAGGACTATAAATTTAGAGATTTTATTGATTCTATGTCTTCATCTCAGCAACTGATGGGTGAACTAAAGATAAACATCTATCAAAATTTACTAGCTCATGCAAATTTAAAATAAATGCGGATAAATGTCAACTAATTAAGCTTGGTTTGTTTTATATTGAGGTTTATCATACTACTAGATAATTTTTATTTTCTATTTACCCTAATGATTTTATGAACTAATACTCGTAACCAGAACTGAATGCTTGTTACCAAAGTACTTGAGTTGCTAATACAATCTTCTTTGTTATCCGGAACTAGTATTTTTTTTTTATATAATAGAGGGGTAAACGAGTAAAAGAGCAGGTGGATTACCTGATGGTAAACGATTAGCACTGCCTATTGATATCTGTAATACCAGAGGAATCACAAATATCAGCACTTTGAATGGAAAGACACTTTATTTTTCAAGTTTTGTTTTATTTCCTTCAACTCTGATATTATCATGTCATATACGTCTTCATCAATTATGTGTTTGATATACATTCTTGGGTGTTTGAAGTGGAACTATTTACATTCTTTAATGTCTCATTATTTTTTTTTGGCACTTATGTGTTCCCACAGGTACTGTTGACATATTCATTGGCTGACTGTAAGATATACCTGTCATTGACAAGTCCACCTTTGCTCGCTCAATTTATTTTATTCGTTTAATACTGTTAAATAAAGTATCATTATCTTTTTCATACCATTTCATATTTAAATAATAACTAGCTTTCTGCCCGCGGCTTCACCCGCGTGGATTTCGGGATTGGGTCTATAGAGGGTTAAGGGTCTACGTATAGCTTTTGCCCACGGCTACATATGAGCGGAAGTCGGCTTATGGCGCGAAGGTTTTATCGCGCTTTCCCTGGGACTACCCGTTTTTCCGAGATAAAAAATACCGCAAAACCTTGCTCAAGAATCACTCTATCTATTGATGAAAACCGCATGAAAATCTGTGCAGCAGTTTTTGAGCGAAGCCTTTATTGCGCATCCCGTGGGATCTGTTTATTTTTCCAGGATAAAAAGTAGCCAATGTTACTCTTCATCTCTTCAGCTATCTCTACCTAAAAAATCACGTCAATTCGTCGCTCCGTTTTGCCGTGAAAGACTGACAAACAGACAGACACACTTTTCCACTTATAATATTAGTATGGATAAAAAATATTTCTGACACTCGCACCAAACATCTCAAAGTAATCATTGTAACCCTTGCTTATGAAATCTGAAGAAAGCGATAGATATACATATAAACATATATAAACATACAATAGATAAATATATGTATTTTTAGTAAAATATATACGAAACTATCATTACACAGACATACCCACACTAAGACTTGAACCCAGAACCAGAGATGGCAACACATTAAAATTACATGATGGCAACGCGTACTGACCATTCGGTAACATACATATCGTAGGTTGATATACGAGTTATAGGCGTGCGAAAAAATATCATCCCACCTGATTGTGTGGAACTTAGGCCGCTATAGTGACAGATTAGACTGATCGATCATTATCTCAACTACCGAATGGTGCCTCTTCACGCTCTACATAATATGAAAAGTAGATGCGTGAACTCGCAAGAAAGTATTAAAAGGTCCAACACAAATCAATAAATCGGTAGTGCTAACGCATCTTCAAGTGAATGAAACGGGTCAGAGGTCATTGCTCTAGGCCTGAATGCAGAGGTCGTAAACATTTTACTCTCCGAAGTGTCGTAGCATAAAAAGCAAAGTTGTAAATTGCCGTAAGATTAACATGGAATCACAATTTACATGTGGAAGGTGGGTTAACGGATGAGCATTTGATCGCCCATATTAGGTCGTAAACTTGAACTAATATTGTTGCTACTCTCCTGAACCTAGTATGACTTTGGGTGGTTTACGCATTTGATAAAAATTACAGTGTTTGATTAAATTCTGTATTTTATACACTAAAACGGAATTACTAAAATAAATTAATCAAATAAGTAAAGCGAAATGAATACATATTGTTTTAATTTTTATTCCATGATTCCCTCACTAAACTTTAGTCTAAAAATTGTGCATGCTTGAAATATTAATTATTATTATATTTGTTTCATATTGACATTTTATTTTATATTTTTACCTTATTATATTAATTATTACCTATTAATCATTCAATAAATCATTTAATTCAATTTTTATGTTTTTTCTATATTATGTTTTCGTGTTATTTTAGATTTTTATAATTAAATGTGGTGTATACTTTTAAGTGGCTTGTATACTAGATAATTTTCTTATACGATTGTACTATTGTCAGAATGTTGTATATACTAGCTGTCTGTTGTATATACCTTTAAATAAATAAATAAACAATCTATATAAAAATACCTATATATATTTGTATACTTTTCTATCAAAACGCTTTTACAATAATGTTCATGTCCCTATAAGAATTTATTCTTCTTTGTAGACAATCATGAAATATTCGAATCAAAAGTTTTCTCGAAGCTGTACATCGAGAGCTTTAAAAATATAAAATATATGTGAAGTTTTCTTTAATAATTATTACTTAATTAAATTACTCATAAGCTGATTATTTAACGCAAAATTTGAATGAAATTAACAGAAGTGCTATCACATTGCTGCTTTATGAACAATATTGAATCTTAATAAAGCAACAGTATAACTGCACTATCTAACAGCTTCAATTAAAATTTGATAGCAACTGACATACATAAACTGCCTTCTCTCTAGTCACAGTGCATATAAATGGAATTGTGAAGAAAGATAAAAACGTTCAATAATTTGTCTTCTTATGTGATGTTAGATATACTTAAGTTAATCTTAAAAATGAATGTAATTTACAAAACAACGCAAATACGTAAGCTATAGGAAAGGATCTTTTTCCATATTCAATCCAAAACTAATATTTCTCTGACACCGCATATACGAGTAATATAAGACTACAGTATCCAAACGAGCCACTCATTATTGAAATTCAAATCAAATTCAAATTATGAATTCGAACGCTTATAATCGGATTTAAACAAATCGTACCCATACCAGTGTAATTTTAAAATCGTTTATCGATTCTTGATTCTGATTCGGAGTTACAGGGAATTTCGGAACGACATTTAAATTCAACGGAAAATACCGATTTCATGCGGACCAGTGAATAGAGGCCGTGGTAAAATTACGTGTTACGTGAAATAGTGTGGGCAACGGAATGTGTTAACTGGACAGTTTGATACCTCATTAACTGCTGGACGACTTTAAATGTGTTCCGATTATTGAGATTATAAACGATTCGTTGGATAAATGTTTAGGTTTACTGATATTAGAATTAGCATTATTTAAACTTATTATTAATATCTGATTAAATATTTTTGTTTCATGATTCCATTTTGTATGATATCTATTAATATTTTTAAATCAGTGATAATGCCTTTTTTTTTTGGGGTGGGGGGGGGAATGCGACCCTATGCACCATGACACCGCGCTAACAAGGCGCGGCCGTGTGTGGGGCTTTCCGGTCATAGAGGACCGGACTACTCACTAAAACCCCCCCGAGTTCTATAGGCCCATACGGGGACATGGCGGGGTGCGCTTTCGCGATTCGACCGCCATGAAATGCCGATAGATCTATCGGCATATCTCGGTATTAATTTGACAGTGCTAGATAAATCTTTAATGCATTCAAATATTTATGTGTATTTACAACTTATCTCTAATTCGACGAATCAGTTGAAATTGACTCAAGTTTCGATATTATATGCGTCGTACAAATAAAGCTTAACGACAACAAAATATTTCGATAAACTAATGTTATTGAATAAGTGAAAAATTCGCAGTAACGCTTAACTATTTACTACAAGGCAATTTTTTCATTTCATAAATATTTTTATTCAATAATTAAGATAAAATTACGGCCTCTTTAGACGTTTTTTCACGTAATTAATGCTTTTACTTTAAACTACGTACTACGATTTTATTAAATTAAAATTAAATGTATGCTGATTGAAAAAGTTATAATAAATAATAAAACGATTATAATTTAAATTTTATTAATTTCACACCAGTAGTCTTTGCAATTAGTTTGTGTAGAAAATTCTCCTTCTTTTCCTCATCTGTAGAACTGAATTCCCACTTAGAAGGTCGGCAGCACCTTCCTCCTGTTACTCCTCTTGTGTTGCGTCTGTATGTGTGGCGGTGATCGGTTACTATCAGATCACCCATTTAATCTATAACATAAAAAAACACGTATTGTATAATATTATATAATACGCAGAGCACCTTTAGGCAACATTAGCTATATGATGATCTTTATGTATTAAGTGTTAATCATTAAGGTTTACAAGTCGATTATTCATCATCGCCTCGCCTTTTAAAAATGTTCCTATTAATTTACCAATCTCCAACTAGAAATTGAAAACATGCAACATTTGCCTTTCCTATCTGTCTATAAGCATAGACGTGATGTGTCTATAAATTCGATATCAAGAAATATCTAATATACATATCTGGAAATATCCCAGAGAAAGAAGACTTAGTGTAATACCTTTTATAATATTCGAAATGAACCATGGACAACGAGTATTAAAATCATTTATTCTTTTAAAATCAACTATCAATAAATTATTTATTCACTAAAAATTACAGTTTGCCCATTAACATAAAACAGTTAATCACATAGAGTTATTATTTCCTTTAAAGCGACAAAAGAAACGTAGCAGTAATCTAAGAAAGACTAAAAACTAACTGCATATTGAAATCACTAACAAAACCATGTGGTGCGTTAAGCGACGATAATTACTTATCTTAATGCGATTAACAATTCACTGGCTGACACCAACTGCACTCAAGCTCTTCCAAAACGTCCTGATCGTCTGAGGTTCCCAGCAAAAAGTGCACTCCACTCCTCGTCAATCATAGTATTTTCCATTTGTTTTTATTTTTCCGTTGGTATCGTTCTTTTGTCGGTAAAGTGAGAGATCAAGCGAGATTTCATTTAATAAAAATCTTATAAATCTAAACAAGAACGGAAATAGTCATTTACTAATTCTATTTATAATTGTTCTTTTTATATTTAATCAGTCTGTAATTTTTAATCTCAATATCTAGCTAATTCTCCCAATTAGTTTTTATTTTGCCGTTAGTACCGTTCTCTGTATTTCGGTAACTTTGGAGGTCAGGAGAGAATCCATTTAACAAAAATCACAAATGTATATTGAGAACGGAAATAGTGAAGTATTTATTCTATCAATCAGTTTTCTTTTTATATTAATTAGGCTCCTTAATTTTTATTTAATCGCACTAATATTTTAATTCTCACAATTAATCAGGCTTCTTAATTTTTTATTTCTTATTTATTTATTTATTTATACACTTTATTGTACATGTAGTAAATCATATTGTTATTAAGACTATAAAGTAAACAAAAGGTGGACTTATCTCTAAAAGAGATTTCTTCCAGTCAGCCCTAAGTAGTGGAAGTAGTAGAATGGTGAGATGACTCAAGTGTATTCGAATCTAGTATTAATTTTTTATCTTATTGTATATTTATTTTCATATATTCTCACACAAGTAACAGAAGCTTGTGTCGAAAACTCAGGTTCTGCCATTACCAAAGTACTTTGGCTCTTCTTATACAGCTTAGGTGGTATAGACATATTCTTCTTTGCCACTAATTGGAAACTAACGTTCTATTCGGAAATGGCTGAAGTGAAATGCTATACGTCAGTGGCACGTATTAGTTCAATAACAATACCTAAAAAAGGAATTCGTTAATGCCAAGAGATATTCAGCCGAGCGAAACTACAACGTCATTTTCATCTTCTGCTTGAGTACCTTCATTAGACTTATTTCAGCTACAAAACTGTAGTACTGGTGTTGTTGTATTCTAGATTTAATAAGAAAATACGCAGTACAAATACTAGGTACTATCACATATCTTGTGAGGTTGCTAATTTGCTAACTTTATGTAGGTACTATAAGTTTTTTTTTTATAAACATTTCTTACACTTACGCCAATTAGCTTAGTCCAAACTAAGCTCTGATAGGCTTGTGTTATGGGAACTAGGATAACGGATAGATATACATATATAAAAGTTTTTGATAGAAATATATTATAACACATGATTAAGGCTTAGTCACACAAACGTCTGCCCCGACCGGGATTCGAACCCGGGACCTCAGAGATGGCAACACTTTGAAACCAGTGTACTAAACACTCAACTACGGAGGTCGCCGAAGTGACTGTTACTATTTACCACAGGTGGGCATTCTGCATGATTACCAATACGTAGCTATATAAAACATATTAAAATTTACTTGATAAGGATCTACGATATAACAACTTTACATCGACAGAGCTATTACAAAATCTACTCAAGCGAATATAAGCTTTGATATCTTTCGGTTTATTTTAACTTTGACATGAATCGTAAATTAAATATTGATGTTACAAGCTCGTAAACGCCTCAATGTAATATGCAAATTAGAACAAGGCTGTTTATTGTAAGATAGAAATTCGCTTAGAATGTAATAACGCTCTCTTAATCACGTTGTGACTAGTTATAGCATGTGTGTCTATCTATGACACTTTTGTATCAGAACATCACTAAGTTAAATATGTATATTATGACGAGTGAAAATAATTCCGAACCACTATTCCGAAATGGTTCAATAATAATATAATATAGATATGTATATTATTAAATAGTGTGCTTAAAACATTTCACAACAAAGTTTCTAGTTAGAATATATATATGTAGTTATATATTAGTTTATATTTTTGACCCTTACCTTGTTTTTTACACAGTGATATGTAGTTACCCACTGTAATGAAGGGTGAAATGTATACTGGAAGTTGTTTACATATAACAAATAATCCAACTAGGAAGGTCCAACTTTTAGAAAGAAGTGAATGGTCGATTCCAGCTAGGCTAGGATTTTTAGAAATATATATTTTTTCCTTTCTTTGATATAAATATGAAATAATCAACAAAATAAAATCTACTAGAATGTATTATTAAGATAGAATAAAGTTATATCTTATTAAATTATAAGTAATTTTTTGTAATAGATTCGGTGGGCAAATCAAAACCAAATTATAATTATTTTATACAGGCCATTACATTTGAAATCACGTTAATTTACTTACTTAGATTAATTGTTCGAAGATGATCAAAATTTAAAAAGAGTAGTTTTAAAATATTACGCAAATACAAATAATGATTAGTACAGATTATAATAAAGCAATGGCTTATTCGAGGTCGCACTAGAACGTGGCAATTATAACCAACATAACTTGAGCTTTCATGACATACAATTTAATACATTATGCTGTCGTTTACTTAACGTTTAAGTAATTTCGTCTGTTTTATAACTGCATGTCGTCTGCTCTTTCCACGTCACTTAATTGAGCAAAGTGGCATCTTAGACAATTTTCCACAAAATTGGAAAAATGCAAGTACACAGATCCAATGTTTGAACATGACTCTTAAGAGGACAGTGCTAAAACATACATTTATCGCGCAAATAAGTTTTTACATATTACTTCTCTATAGGGTACCTATCTATAGCTTCATATTTATTTTTGCTAAAAACCACCTCGGCTGTTACCCGATCTCGACAACGCGACATATCCAAATTTGATTACCATAAAAACAATTCTAGTGAGTTAACATCAAAAGATAGACTTATACTGTCGGGGACATATTTTTAGATCATTTTAAGAGGAATAATTCTTTCATACATATTTTTTTGGTATCTAGAACCGTTTTCGCAGCGCACGCAACGGAAGCCCTCAAAGATGAATAATTTTCACCGTTTTTCCACATTTTCCATTATTTCTTCGCTCATATAAATCGCACCGTGATATTATGTAGCCTAAAGCCTTCCTCGATAAATGGGCTATTCAATAAAAAAAGAATTTTTTAATTCAAACCAGGAGTTCCAGAGATTAGCGCGTTCAAACAAACAAACTCTTCAGCTTAACGTATCTTTTAAAAATTGAAAATAACTCAAAATCTTCAAGAATGACAATTCTTGTCATGTCAGGAACACCGTTCAAAGTCTTTTCAAAACCATAAAGCACAAAATGCGACTTATAACGGTTTTCCTGTTACAGAGTCGCCTTCCGGTGTTACAATTTGGAAATATTCTTGGCCCAGCAAAGGTTGCAAATCTGCATATCTTGCATCTTCAACGAGTACTCGTAGCAAACGAAGCTTTCTATTGTAACTGTGATTATTATTATCAAGTTCTGACGTAGTTCACTATTTAGAACAATTGTCAAAATAATGTTTTTCCCAGTCAAATAACTCACGTATAATGCACGAAATATGTCGGTGAAACATTTTCGATTAAGCAACCAGTAATAAAATGTACTCCAACATTAATTCCAGTTAATCTTCAGGCTTGCAATATATGAATTAGTACAATTTTATTGCTTTAATATGAGCACAGATAATACTAAGGCGGCGAACTATTTTCGAGTTAATAACTAACAGTTATCGGATTTAACTTAACGTCGTCTAGTTAGCGGTTATTAGCACTTAACTGACGGATGGACAATTTATCTGTGCTCCATGTTACGATACAATTACTGGAGTTTGTGCTCTGTTCGATATTAATTTTAATTATGATTCGATTTTAATTATTGCTAATGAATGAATCTGACGTCTTAGTCGCATCTGTATTGCCGTTTGATTGGGAGATTTAATTAGTCTCATCATTATCTTCAAGGGCAACGCCGCTGGAAGAATGAATGGAGTTTGTACGTAAACTGAAATAAAATTAATTAAAAGCTAACATGAAAAGCTTAAGATGTCCATAACGTAAAATATTGTCAATGTATTGACAAAGTAAATACATGCGCAAAAATCACCGAACGATTTGGCAAATTTAAAAGAGTTGATTTGTTTCAGTTGTTCAGTATTGTTTTGAAGTAAGCACAAGTATAGAGGAGTACGTAAGAATAAGATGGAGAAAGGTACCAAAGCAAACATTCAATGAAATTCTGTTTGGCTATTGGATTGGCATTTAATCATCCTTTGATTTGTAGAGTTCTGTTGTAGTCCATTTATGTAATTCTTTATTTTTATGGGGCTTAGTTAAATGTTATCAAATCTTAACTATGCTGTGAGCAATTTTATAATGGATTTTTATACAGTCCAGAAAAAAAATATATAATAGATGTAATATTAGTATTGCTTATTTTTGATTTGATGATACATTTTATATATGAAAAAAGAGCCTTTATTAAACAAAAATAAATGTTTGTGAAAAATAAGCTAAACCAGCACCTTTTCCTGTACTAAGTTATTCCATTCAAAATCAAAATCAAAATCAAAATAATATTTATTCAACATAGACCTTTACAGGCACTTATTGACGTCAACAAACAAAACAAAAAAAGCTTAAGTATAAAAAAAAAAAAAAAACAAAAACCTTGTCCGTACGTACGAATAAGGAAAAAAAAAGAAAAAATATATTGACTCGACACCTGTTCGGAAATTGGAGAGCCTTCTCGAGAAGAACAGGCAAGAAACTCTGAAGGTCTATTTTTTATCTCCTCTTTTCAATGTTAATAATTATAATAATATAATATAAAAATACAACATAGTATAAGATACAATCATACCTAATACGATTACAGTCGTATGTATGTTTACATACACATATAAAAAATACAATATTATAAATAATGTTACCAAACATGGCTCTATGAATAGTGTCCCTATTCCCAAATAGTGTGATCATTAAGATAGTCACTTACTTTATAATAACCTTTACTCATGAGTGTCTTTTTGATATGGTTTTTAAATTTATATAAAGGCAAATCAATGACACCTTGCGGAAGTTTGTTAAACATAGATATACATTTCCCCAAGAACGAACAGCTAGTTTTATGGAGTCTGAACATTGGAACGGCAAGTTTATTTTTATTTCTGGTATTCACATTATGTAGATCACGTTTTTTTATTGAATTTATTATAGTTACTATATACAAAAACTAAATTATCATATATATATTGACTAGCTAAAGTTAAAATATTAATTTCTTTGAACAATTCTTTTAGGGATTCTCTAGCCCGTAAACAGTAAATAGCACGAATCGCTCTTTTTTGTAAAAGGAAAATACTTTCAATGTTAGCCGCTGATCCCCATAGCAGCAGTCCATAGGACATAACACTATGAAAGTAGCTGAAATAAACAATTCTTGCCGTTTCGACATTAGTTAAAAGTCTAATCTTTTTTACTGCGTACGCCGCTGAACTAAGTTTGATTGCCAAAGTTTCAATATGTGGATCCCACTGTAGTCGTGAATCTAACGTAATGCCTAAGAATTTAGTATTATTTACCAAGTCAATGACATCACCATTCATATTTAAACTAGTATCAACCTGCCTTACATTGGGCAAAGAGAATTTGATACATTTTGTTTTCTTAGAATTTAAAGACAAATTATTAGTTGTGAACCAAAACAGAACTCTCGAGAGAGCACTATTTACATAGTCATAACATTCCTTTTGTCTATCAACTTTGAATAGTAAAGAAGTATCATCTGCAAACAATACTGTCTCACACGATTCTGTAATGTAGTAAGGAATTGCGTTTCAATATCACACAATAATGTGATCTCAAAATTAAGTATTCATGCAAATTGCACTCACAACTATATTGTTATAAGAATAGTATAAAAAATTGATTTGAAAAAATAAGATGTCACTTTATAAAAGGGCAGTTTAAATATGAAGTTCCCATAAAACACATTGACAACATTAAAACGTAATGGCCGACCCATATCGTGCATTCGAGGCATTGTCTATGCGAAAATAATTTATTATCCACCTTTGAACCAGTTAACGAAATTGACTTCTGCTTTGTACACCATTGTTTGTTTAAGTAGCGTAATATTCAAATAATGGAGTCACATTTTTTTCAAGCTGAATATTATACAAATATCAACCTTAACCGATCGTGTTAAGGCATTTGAACCGTCAAACTAAAGTAGTTCATGATATTGAGTGATACGTATTGTTCGAAGCCGGTTCTCGGTTCAAGGGTTGATACTGTTTTGTGACATTATGAATAATTGCATTAATGCGTTCAACTGTACTCAAACATAAGGGGTCAACTGTACCGGTTTTAGATTGTAACATCCGATTGCGGTGCGATAACATCTTGACATTACCAATCGGTTAAGCGATTTACAAAACGATTGTGTTTTAGTTATTTTAATTTGTTTTCGTACACAATTTACATACGAATTTCTTTAATGTCCTCGACCACACATGATGGCTGATTAGTGAAGTTATCAAATCTAATTAAATTGAAGAGATCTTATCAAAATAAGGACATTGCATATATAACACGTTTTCTAATAGAAATCTCAAAATCAAAACTACATTATACAGCAGCAGCAGTTTGCACAATTATTAATTAACTGTGCAAACTATTTGGTATAATAGAAAGTTTATTTATAATTTTATTTAAAATGAATGAAGATAGATATTTATAACTGAATATTATAGTCTACAAATATCAAAGCTATACATATAGCTTTGACATACACACAAGTATTTACTTGTGTATTCCCACAGTAGAGTAATAATAGAATAGATTGTGAAATCCAAACGTATGTTTCTATAAACAAATAAAATATCAAGCTGTAGTCGTGAAAGTTTAACTTTAGTTACTTTCAGTTTTAAAATAAATATTTACCACTTGGAAAAGCACACTTACACTAAATAAAATATTAATGATGTATCTCTATTTGTCACAATAAAACGTGTTAAGAAAAATGTATGATGCTTCTTAAATTCTTTGGATTTTCAATATGTATATGTGGTATTGCACTATTTCTCCTTAGTTCTCAAACCACATAAATCTTGAACCCATATAAAAAGCATATACCAGAGAAGATAAGTGGTAATGATAAGTGACGATAAGGCGAACAGAATTCCGTTTCATCTGGATTCCTCTACAACTAAGGATACGTTGAATCACAACAACATCTATATCATCTATCTATATATCGAAAGTTATAGACATTCGATAGTCAACCATCGATACATCGACATCGACAAAAAGACGATAGCAAAATGGTTAGTAGTCAAGTGGGCTCAGAAGTAAGATATCCTGATAGTGTGTTTGAGATTGATTTCTGAATATCAATAAATGCCTTGAAATAAGAAGTAGAAGAATAAAGGACTCAAGTAATATCCCTGTCAAAGTATTAATTCTGTATGCAATTCATGAATCTTTGAAATCATGTATACTTTATCTAGCATGTATACCCCACGTCATTAAAGATATACTATAAAAACTTTTTAGACGTCTATGTCTAACCATGATCCCCTAATATAAATTGTGACGGACAACCGACACAATCGTAATAGACACACATGTAAAAAACAAACTGTACATGGAAGAAAACCTTTATTATCTCGACACATTTGACGTGTTTTTTTTTTCATCTAATCGCGTTTTCGATAAATCGATTGATCGCCGTATGACGTACATTCGATATGGTTTTTATGCAGACACATTGAAGTTTGGAAAAATATTGTTAATTTTTGCGATGTGTTTTCTGTAATAGATGCAAGATATGAGAACGACGAGCACAAGTAGAACTGGAGTTATTGTTAGTTAAATAAATAGAAATCAGAAGAAGCCTATGATTAAGAGGCTAAACATATAAGATAATTTATAAATACGTATAATTTAGTAATTAACTTTAGCACTGATTAATCTAAATAAATACAACAGGTAAAGCTATTTTGACTAAATATTAAAAACAAATAATAAACAACTAACAGAACAACTCAATTTTATAAAACTGATCTAATTAAACATAATTACACAATAGTCTTACAGATTTTGTGACTACTAAGAATGGGTATTTATTCGTCCATAGCCAGAAAACCAATGACTCGATTAAAATCTGATGTTGTTCAATCCAAAAATTCTCATTGATTCACTACAACCACGGGATGCAGCTGGTATAACACGACTATTCAAAACTTGAGCGTAAATGATGCGATTTACACTTCCTTAAAAAAGAATACAATATCAATTTATCTGACGAATACTAAGCTGGTATTTCAGAGCCCTTAACTTTCATGATTAGAAATTATGACCCAAACGAATCGCCGAACGGTAGCAATAAACAAAACCGATCATCAACTCTTGCGCAACCCGAATTTATTTGGGAAACGCAACATAATAGCGGTCCATTTTTTACGAACGCAACAATGGCAACACAATGCTATTGTACAGAAGTTTACCAACAAACACATTGACAATACGACGCGTGATTAATTCTAAAAGTACGT
The DNA here is from genome assembly GCA_036419045.1 of Scirpophaga incertulas. Lineage (NCBI taxonomy): Eukaryota > Metazoa > Arthropoda > Insecta > Lepidoptera > Crambidae > Scirpophaga > Scirpophaga incertulas. Next base: position 5,930,918 of record CM071642.1, on the reverse strand, counting down.
CTATAAGTGCTCCCTTTTCACTGTAAGTGGGTTCTGTGAGTTTATTCATAGCTTTTTTTTCGAGTTCAATGTTATTCATGATTATGATGGGAGAGATGGCGAGCTTTCGTACTTGGAAATTTAACTATTTTATTTAATTATTTAATCTTTTTGCAGAATATACATAAATAAAATACAAATGGCAAAAATAATGCAATAAGGCATTCTCTACAAGTCAACCGAGGGGGTAGTTACAAAGAACTGAGTTTGGCGTAGAAAAAGATTAAAACTGTTACAAACTTACTACCTAATACATAAGTGTGTAAAAATTATGAAAATCTCTTTGTAGTGATAGCAATATAAAATTACTATTTTAATTATATACACGTTAAAAGTTATCATTCTAGTTATTTATATAATATGAAACAATATATATATATATATTATAACGAAACTGAAATGAAATAGCGTCATAATGAACTATCAATAGAAATAAATAATCAATAAACATAACCATACAAATAAATAAAAGAAAACATTTTAAACCACGATATAAAAAACACGGCAAACTCAAATCAAGACCAAGAAATTATTACAAGCAACAAAATATCAGCTGCAACTTAATATAATATCTGATCTGCTTTATCGATACTCTGTAGCCTATCTTGGGAGTCGACTTACAAAACCATCGAACACGATGATAAATAAACATAAATTAGTTCGATCCGATATGCCGACGCAAGAGAACCCTTTATGGCGGATTGAGTTATACGTCATAGTGGAAATAGGAGCATTCGTGACTGATTCAAATCAGATCCAATCCATTGCTTTTATAAGCGGACGTGCAGGGAATATATGATTGATACAGCAGAGACACTGCTTTAACAGTATAATAACATAAATGTTTTACAGCAAACCAAATAGAGCAAACTTCTTAAGTAGCAAGTAATCATAAATTTGATAAGTAGTTTCATCAGGAATAAAAACATATTTTAGATCTTTATTATTCATATTTTATACGATATTCATCGTCATGAACTAGTAATAAATATTGAGGTATAGATGATAAAAAGAACATGGCTGATTCAAATACCTATCTTATCTGTCAGTTTGCCGCAACACGGTTCTTTTGTTCGAGTTACGGCCCTTGATTTGCAGGTTGGGTCAAACTAATCGTATGTTAATGCAGAGTTATTGGTGGATTATCATAATCCCGGCCCTGGGTCAATATATATGACTAAAGTAGTACAACATTCTGTAAATAAATAACTCATGCATAATTCATCGAATGCAGCTGGCTTCCTAATGTACAGAATACACGCAACGGTAACAATTTGAATTGATAAGGGAAGAATATTACGATAAATACCAGTAAATATCAATCGTGTGTCTGATATTAATTTAGTCTGAAATGCAACGGACGTACTTAATGAAAAAAAAATCAGATAGCAAACACATATTAGTTAGAAGCTTCCATTGAAAATTAAAATCATTACTCATATAAAGAATTTGAACGTCAATTTAACAAAAACAGACGCAACAAATTGTATTCCCACAAGCGAAGGTGAAAATCCAAGGGTAAATATGGGATCAACTAAAAGAAATTATTATAACGATGCTACAGTATTTTGAGACTTAAATTCTTATGATATTAGTCATAATTTTGCTTAAATAGTTATCGTGCACTATGGCGAAAGAAATACCATTAAAGCTCACAATCAAAACGTTGTCTTGTGAGATCGTGTCAAAGGAACAGACGATCCGCATGTGTTCTTGATTAATGATGTAACTTCTGAACTATTATCACTAGATAGCGACGGAAGTAATACAATTGGTAGGATAATACAAGGTCGTGGCAAAAAAAAACGGTCAAATGTTTAATTCAGTTTCTTATCGAGGATATTCCTGGTTTGAAGTCTTTATTAGAAGGCCATAAAGATAATTTCGCTTGGCAGTAACTTCAGATTCTTAATCCAAGGCGCCGTTTATGTTGCTAGTAAAAAGTTGACTAATGATTCTGGTTTGGGATCACTTTTTTCTCTGAGGCATTCAGTTTTGTTACACTTAACGCTTTTTATTCAAAGCATGTGCTTAATGACACTAAATCCATTTACTTTGTTATCTATTTTATTAATTTTTTTTGTGTGTTTTGTTGAGTTTATTTTTCTGCTTTGTATTTGTTGTGCGTGACATTATTTGACACACAAAGATATTCTGTTACGTTTATTTCTGAATTATTTTTTATTATTACCAAGAACGCTACCAAGCATGTTATATCTACGAACATTCATGTTAAAAAACCCAAAAAATTATAACACCAGTTCCTTATAAAATAAAACATTTGTTTTCGATGACATTCCTCGAGAGATGTGGGTTAATCAATTTACATTTAATTAACTTTACGACTCAATTATAAAGGTTACGAGATGAAATATGCCAAACCGATAAATCTGTCGTGAACTTGGCCCGCCAGCCGGCCGCTTGCTAATCAACGTTCGTACAGTAGAAAGTGCTATTTCTAAGTATAAATATCTTAGAGTTCAAAATATTAATACACCTACAAGAGCTTACGTAAACTATCGGCTCCGTTACCACGCCATCTAGTTTAATGTATCCTCAATAGGGTTATCGGAATTAGTGTTCAATGTTGGAATCAGTAGATTTTCAACTATCTTTGTCTATGTGACAATGAATTTCACAATTTCCTCGAAGATTTCACTAAACCTAAGACGTGTATTTTTGCAAAGTAGTAAGTGATTACAGACACCTATAGTGTACGTTGTACCTGTGCAGCAACCCCTATAAAATAATAATAATTTAATTAATAACTTCTATAGTCAATATTACATTTTTTTAGCTTAACTTATATGTATACACGTATTATATAACTATGAACATCTTGAACTAGGATTAATCTGTATCTTAGGCTTGTAATTACAAAATAAAAATATGGACACTTAAATCAAATGCAAAATGTATAGTATATCTGATTAATAACTAAATTTTCAACAAACAAAGAAATAGATAAAAATATAAATAAAAATACAAATTATTTGGTAACTAGTAATAGTTTCTCTGTATCGTCATACGACATAACTGGAAGTGCTTCTTGAAGAAGTATTTTAGCTTTATGATAGGTACAATTAAACATACATAGCTTCGCGTTTAATCTATTATATAGAAAAAGTCCCAGGAATACATAAAACCTGGCCAAGAAAGTATGCTTAAATCCTATATTTTGAGCACAAACAATATCCTTTCGTCTTTTGTTAGTATATTCGGTGCTAAAGGGAAGTGTTGAGTGCTGTTTAAGGACTTTAAAAACCACAGAGAACGTCGTTAACATATGACATAAGATGTAAAGTCACAGTACCTGGTAATATCACCACCTGTCATCCCTTCACACCGGAACTCAGCAATACAAACACTACTTCGCAGTTTTGGTGTAAAGTCTCCATCCTGCAACTATGACATAGGGACATAACAATATTTGACGAAGTGTGGATTGTTGATAATCCTATGGCTAATCTTTACTGATAAGACTAACTATACTAATTTTATAACTATGTTCCACTTATGTGATATAAGTAATTGTAAACAAATGGAAAACATGTGTGATGTATTTTCAAACAAGTTAATATAAAATGAAGCGAACAAACTCTATCACTTAGCGTTCGAAGGGTATTCACATAATTCTTCTTTATTTATTTATTGACGCAATATTCTCCGCTGCGCGAACGCACTAACGAACGGGCTTGTAATGATGCGAAATTAGCTTGAGCGCAGTGAGAAATATCTTTTAATGTGAAACAGTTTCAATCACACTGTTTTACTTTATTTCGAACATCTTTACTTATTATAAGACGAGATACTATCTCGTCTTATAATTTTAATAAAAAAGTCGAGTAATAATGGGTTTACTAAACCACACTATCGGATTTAGTTTCTTTTCTCCAAATATTTACACAGTGGTCTTCATCTAAATTCTATCCATTGTCAGTTTAATCCTAGATTTACTAAGTTAGACTACTAGTATTTAGACCTTAATCAACTACGCTGACTGTGGGTGCGTTTGTTGAATTCTTATAAACCTTAAATTTCGTAAAGCTACGTATATATATCTTTAAAAGGTTGGATAGTTTTTTTAGCTCCAGAACTTTCGATTAGAAGTAAGTCAATACCAAGACCACTAACGCGCCATTTTGATTGCGCTGAATTCCCATAATATCTCTTTTGAATATTAAGACATCCAAATAAGGAACGAAGCGACACGTGTTCTAAATCTACACACAGACAAGTATTTTATTTTATTCACATCTATAAAGAACTCGCAAAGCAACAAATTGATTATATTAGGTTAATGTATCCCTAAATACATCACATAGATTCCAATCGCATAAACAAAAGGCTGCGCCTCCCTTATCGCCAGTTGTGATAGGTCCAACGCATAACGAACTTTCACCGGTTCAAAGATGCAAATGAAACAAAGCACACTATCTCATTCCAATATATCACCGGCGGATCGTCTTTACACCTACGGACTACATTTGTCACAGTTGCATAGCGTCAGTAATGTTTGTGTATTTGTATGCTTATTTAAAGAAAATATTAATAAGTGTATTGATGGCGAATGTAAAGTTGTATATCACAGAAAGGTTTACGTTACATGAGTTATACGTGAATTTTATGTACACAACGGAAGCGAATCATTTAATTAATATCCGTAAATATGTTACGATAGAGGTTTAAATTCTTTATTAATGATGTAATTTAGATTTAAATTTTACATTTTTATACCGGATATAAATTAATATACTAGTTACTGTATTAGGTAAATCATTACTAAATATTCTTGTCTTCATATTGTGGAATCAACAATGTAAATACTATACACCGTCCTCTCCTCAGGAGCAGTCGTTCTCACTAGAAGCGGTAAGGTCATTAGGACCTTAAGGCTTAGGCTGAGTTTGGTCGGTCACGTCAATTTCGTCATAACCACCATGTCTCGGTCGCGGTAGTAGCCATCTGAGTCTCAGTGTCTCTTCTAAAGGAAAAAACTATATAAATTATGAAATTTACTAATGCGACTAGTAATTTTTATATTATTTGTTAACTAAAAAATGTTAAACTTATGTTTGATCTTAGCTATTAAACCGTCTGCTAATTTTATTACTATGACATTTGTTGGTATTATGTAAGCTTATCTTGAATAGAAGTGTAGCGCTTGATACAATAGGCTTGTTGCCTAAATTTCAATAGTTAGATACTAATATACCTTGATGCCTATTCTATACAAAATAATTATTATTTTTGAAAAAAGATGCGTATTTATAAGAATAATTTTGCATTTAATTAAATATTTGACATTAGTCGTCAAAAACGCTCATGACTGTCATGGCGTCTTGAATGACGTCACGCCGTGCAAAACACAGCTGTTTTAGTATCGGAATATTCGGTATTGTGAAGTTATTTTAATAAAAAATGGATTCATCGTATTACAAGTACTGCATAGTGCCCCAGTGTACAAGCACAAGTATAAAAACACCAAAAAAATTATTTATATACGTGCCAAACAATCAGCAGATACGTAAAAAGTGGCTGACACTCGCGAGAAGGAATGATGCCCATTCTTTTTCGCACTTCCACAAGACACTTGGGAATGACATTTTGACTTTGACGTTTCGCACGGCGTGACGTAACACTTTTTAATTGGTGTTTGCTGTCACGTGACTTATGGCTTATTTTGTGCAATTTTATTTTATAAAAATATAAATAATCAACAGTTATTATTTTATAAAACTTTGTTTTTTCATAATTAAATGATCATCTTTATAGTTATGCAACCTAATGCATCAGATTTGTTCATAGTGGATACAAGCCTATTAAAACTAAATTTACGAACGTTGAACTGTTAGTTTCTTTTTTTATTATAATTAAATATTACGTTTTTAAATGCATCAAAGTTAAAATTCATGTAAATAATTTACAAGCTTAGTTTACTATGTCACGTTTAACTATAACTCCTCATTAATGTTAACATCCAACTGATTCATAGCTCTAGAGCACTGAAGAGATACAACTCTCCAATTTCGGGTATCGGTACGGCCCGATTCGAGAAATATGTGGCTATTAGAACTAACTTTTAATTAGTATTCGATCCCGTTTCAAAATGATAAGTGTGCGGCATCAATTCCATTATTTAGTCATGTGTTGTATTTATTTATTATAAGCTTTATAATGTTGATTGTGTGTTCTAGATTTTAACTAATTATTTCAAGAAAAGTTTTCCTTTAAAAGAAAGTCTTCGATTAATGAGCAGCTCGAGACTGTACTTTTGCCTCACAAATCACCGCAGCGAAAACAGTTTTAGTGGTTTACAAGCGTCCCATGAGCTGCGTTGATCGTTTTTTTTTCAGGCATCCGTCATGTTCGTTTCTCTACTTTGACTGATATAAAAATATATTATCTGGAATCTCTGGTTTAACTAGACAGTGGTTGTCTCTAAATATTTTGATTATGGAATCTAACGATCTGACAGTATAATCTGTCATTTAATTAAAAAAATATATTATTACAGTATTTTTCTATTATTGGTTACCCATCTTGTTATCATGCACGGGTCAGATATATTGCATCACCTTCAAATTCTGTTCCAGACTGAGTGTTCTATATTCTATATTTGAGACTGCGCCTACGATTATTTATATATATATACGATTACACACACACACACACACACACACACACACACACACACACATTTCACAATAGTTATAGTTTAAACATCCAATTAGTGTCCATACAAATTCTGTATTAAAGTAGTAAAGCAGGTGATAATGAAATAAGTAAGCATGCATTTATTTTCACATTAATTCAACTAAGTTGCATCAAGTTTCTGCATCTTATCCAACAGAATCTTCACTGTAGTCTGTATGTAAATATGATAGGCTTAATTAGCAAAAGACCAGTGGCACGACACGGTGGTGGCGTAATGGCGGTTATTTAAAATGTAAGTCTACTGGTGCGTCAGATAAAAGTTGTTTAAGTTTCCTATACCTGAGAAATGGCTATTACTGAATAGCTGAGAAAACTTTAGCTTTAAGTTTTCTTTATCCTTGTTTTAGAAACCTATGGTGACTATGATTTCCGTTAAATTCTAATACAAACCTTAAAACAATTTTATTGATAATATGCTTTTATACTATTAACGAATTTTGTAATCTACGCAAAGATATCATTGGATTGACTTCTTCTTAAAAAAACAAAGGTACCTAAACGAAACTTACAAATTTGTTGTTATAGCAATTTTTTATTCATCATTATCATAAATTTTAATATAATTATTATTCAATACTTTTTTATATTTCTTGTTCCTTAATTGAAACTGTAGCATTTCTTTGGTTATGGTATGATAGATATGATATTAGGTATTTACTTTTACAATTAATAATATAAAATTTAAAAATACGACAGGGATAACAATTTGTGATTGAGTCTAATAAAATTAAAATTTAAAAGTTAAAATCTGCTTTTATATTAAAAAGCTAACTACCATCATCACCTAATGTGAAATGATTGTATTGTATTCAGAAATATTAAGCAAAACTAATTCATTCATATTGAATAAAATCATAAGATAAGTAGTTCTGCGATTATGAATGCAGAAAAACAATAAAAATTCTGCCATTTGTTTAAAGTATTCTTTAGATATTCGAAGTTTGTTTTATTTAAATATCTTATAAGAGACTAATATTAAACAAGATCAACTAATTTTACACTTAAAATAAAATTTGAATGTTTTTTGAAGTAATACTAATACTATATTGATAATCTATACATCGCATCAAAAGTATCATAAGAGGTATCAATAACGCACATTAGTAGAAATGACTTGCGTGAACGATTTTAAGAAATATTCTTCAACTAAATAAGACGATTTCGTGAAATTATAATGTATATAAATTAATTTTAATTGAAGAATCATATTACAATAACTTCGTTTACTTTCGAAACCACAATAAATTTCAATTGCCTCTTCATTCGAAGTAAAAGATTACTTTAATACCAATCAATTTCGTTTTTTTCCGGTTCAGTCAAAAAGCCTTTGTAATCTTGTCAGCAGGTCGTCATCTCGCGTAATGATTGCCAATCCAACCACAGTTGCATTTCAACAAATTCAAATAATCAAGGTTCCATAAAAACCTTTTGATAATATTCACACAAGCCTTACTATGTACGTTTAAAGCAAGGCTTACTGATGTATAAATAGGGTCGCAACTATTGCAAGACATGACATTATCTCTGTCTAACTACGATTTTGGAATTGTCTAAAGCTTCCATAGTAAGTTGACAGGAAGCAACTCCTGACCTTTGCCGTAAGTTTAATTGCACGCGTCATTAAGGCCATTAGATTTAACCGCACAAACGCAAAGGAAGTGCTAGAATTGTCCCAAATTTAATCAGCAAAATTCCCAAGCTCCTGAGGTGGCGTGACGAATGGAATCATTTATCAAGTCGAGCTAACTCCCGATCTAAAATTGAACCGCGCAATTTATTTTATATCTTAACCAGTTGAATTAAGATCGTGTTTGCTACGCGATGTCTACGCACAAGTATTGTTTATTATAAAATGTCAACAAAGGACAGATGCACTTTGAATGCTTATTAATGATGCAAAAGCTTAAGTGGAGGTAACGAACGATGCGGTAGACCGTCATTGAACCTTAAACAGTTTGCTGTTGGTTTTTCGCGCATTGTGTCATATAGAAACGATAATTCGACAATAGCGTATTGAAAATTGTAAAGAATTCGGGTGTTTTAATCCTATTCCATAATATGGGTAGGGTTATTTATCGTGCCTGATCGAAATGTGCTGGGTGGATCGAAGAATGCAGCGAGACTCCTCAATAACCAAGCAATTTTGCTACTTCTTTTTTTTTCTTCTTCTTCCACTCTCCTCTATCACTCGCCATTTTGACATTGATTCCTTCTTCAACATACAAACATTCACAGAGTCCATCCATCGTTTGTTCGGTCTTCCTCGTCATACGCCAATTTTCCCATTTCAGGGCCTGACCACTATCAAAATTAGCCAAAAATTGTTTTAGCATTCAGCAAAGTTATTCAAAGCATACATTTTGAACACTGAAATTGACAAATATTATATATATATATATATCATGCATGCTCGCATTTATCACACAAACATATACCCCCACCGGGACTCGAACCCGTGACGTCAAAGTAGCGACAATTTGAAACAGGTGTACTAACCTCTCGACTATGGAAATCGTCAAAAGTGTACATTATTATATTTGAAAACGTAATTTGAGTTTCAATTCTTGCAGATTTATATACTATGTATCAAAAAGCAACTAATATACTTGTATAGTTCATACAATAAAATCGGTATATTTAAGTCACAAGACCACCAAGCTGTAACCTGAATTTAAAATCTTTGTGAGAATTTTTATTCTAAATTTTAATTTTATAACGCACATTTTTTCTAGCGAAAGGACAAAAATTACAGTAGTTAATTACAGTAACCACAGCTCAAATCGACCGTTCGAAAATGAATGAGTAGTTAGTATTATATGTTACACTTGTTGAGTTTGTTAATGAAGATTAAACGGTATATGAACACAATTAGATCGCATTTTACCTTCTCTTTTAATTCGTGTAGGTGATCAAATGTATTGCACCTATTAATATGTATCTAAGTTACAACAACAAGGCACTTAAATGGCTAATCGTGCGTATCTCCAAACTTGAAATGGACGACATAAAATAAATCACTTGAATCGTAAAAGACTAGGCTCATGTCTTAAGTTTATCATACTTGGCTTTATGCTTTTGATTCTGCAACTTATTTGTCTTAAATCTGTAAATCATATATAACTGTAAATAAGATATTTGTAACATCCAAGGTATAACTGTTAAAGTATTGTTATATAATACTAGTTTCCGTCCGTGGCTTCGCCCGCGTGAAATTAGTTTTTGTCAATCCTGGTCCCTTATGTCTAACAGACTCTTCCAGGGGCCAGCCTCATGTTATGTACAAAAATATTTTGTTTGTTTCTTATAACGTGATATTTGAAGAACTTGCATACTAACTTTTTACCCTTATTTCACCCTCTAGCTCGAAATTTCAAAAATGCTAGAACCAATGTTTAATGTTTGATTTCTTATCAAGTGCTTAAATATGAAGTTTCATGGTTTTATCTTTTAAATCCTATTCTGATTTCAGCCTCTATTTCAACCCCTTCATCCCTTTTTTTCGAAATAAAAAGGTAGCCTAAGTTCTGTCTCAGGGTCTAAAGATTGTCTGTATCAAATTTCATCAAAATCGGTTGTTTAAGCGGGAAATCGTAAGAGACAGACAGATAGACAGTGTTACTTTCGCATTTATAATATTAGTTGGGATTGTTGTTGATTATTAAATTGGACAGCTCTTAATTTGTCTCTAAAAGTAAAACGGATTAATATTTAATTCAAATTCCTGGTAAATATAAAACCTATTATCCTGGTTAACAACATAAAGACAAAAACGTAATTTGATAATCAACTCCACGAAGCTGGCTAATGCCATTATAAGCTCAGGCCGTCAGAAAAAAAAATCGAACTAAATGTCAAATTAAAAAAAAATAAAAATAAAACCATGTTCAATACAGTTTTGTTGTCGATTCAAAATAAAGGGCCCACTACACCTACAACACGTAACGGCCGTTCGCGCATTCACAAGTCGTACCGTAGGAAATGTCGCACTAAACGTGATGGTAACCCTTAACACGTGCCTACAAATAGGCGCGAATGTTAGCGGCAGATCGATATCGATTGACTATAAGTTATAAGCGGTAGCGTTTTAAATTCTGAATATCGCACTACAAAGCAAAGTCGAAAGTCACTGCTTATATATAAATTACGATATTTATTTAAATTTGCATGTTAGATAAATTAGAAAAATAAAGAAATTCCAGAATGCAAGTGTATGTAAGTGTAAACTTCAAAATAGCTCATATGAAAATATACTTTATTTAAAGCTAGCTTAATGTAGCAAGTAAAAACTAGTTGCTGTTCCCAATAAAAAAGCTTTAATCCCACGTAAATAAAGCTTGAGTTTAAATTGTTGTGTTAGAGATAACGTCAGTTATTAAAATATTGTTTCAAGTATGACTTTTGACATTTGTTAGATCAACAACTTTTCTGCGACCCTATTATGGTAGGACCTGAGATGATCTAATAAGCCCCTCTCATTGCCAAATTCGTGATTTTAATTTGGCAAAGAAAATTATGGATTAAAATTTCAATTTATGCACAGATTTACAAGCTGTATGAGTTTTGCGTCATGTTTGAATAAAACGCTCCACGACTGAATATGGCCAACACACCCTCCGTTTAGGTTTGTTATTAATTTTAGAATTGTCTAAGACTATTTATATTTTTATTCCTGTTGCAACAATTTTGTTAACAATTAATTGTAATCATAGCTTTATTCCATTCGTAATCTGGGTATGCACTCTGACCGCAAATGCTCAAAATAAGTACTTTGCTTACAAACTAATAACAATAAAAATAGTATTAAATAATGTATTACATCTGAATCCGATTAGGAGGCTTTAAGAAGGCAGGTGACCGGAGTCTCTTTACCACCAAGATCGAAATGCAATAAGTCTATAAACGTTTCGACCAGTAATGACAATAGTTTCTGTGCATATAGAGATTAGATCCAATCGAATACTCCACTCTACGCATTGAATTTGTATCCCCGCGCACGCCTTGTAAAGGACCTATATCTTTTAAAGATGCGTGATGTAAGCGACAATAATACAAATATTATATCAGATTTTTTGTTGAATGTCTACTAAAGTCTTATTAGAACAATTCCTCTAACAAGATTCTGAATCTTATGAATTGGACCACCTAAACCTGTGGGTGGTTACGGGCGATAGGAATAATATCATCATCCCATTCACGTAGCAATGGAGACACGACTGCGATCAGCGCCGGAGACCTGGATCGTGAGATCTTCTTCAATAAATTATTTGACCCTAGATTTGGTTCCGTTAGGGCTAACATAGTTCGCACTAAAGATTTTTCAACGTTTTACGATGCATAGTATAGTCAAATATAGAATCGCCCCTAAAGAAACATTTTATTTGAAAATATAACGAAATAGTAGGATATTTACAATTAGCGGTCGTTTCATGTGTTCGTGGATCATGAAAATCCATTCGTATTCGTTGAATCACATATTTAATTTCATTTTTAACGAATTATAAATGACTTCCATTTACAAACATAAAAATCAGATTGTGTTCTACCCACTGTTTATTAATTTCGTAAATTTAAATTAAAGAATAGGCAAATATCAATGATTAGAACTTTGATTTTCAGTTGCTGTTGTGTTATGTTTGTTCGATAGGAATCTTGCAAGTCAATTTTAAAGTAGATATCTTCGACCAGATATCTTATAGGTATAGGTTATGTCCGTGAGGCTGTGTGCGCATTAGCTAAGTGCGCACGCCGTGGTGAAGTTTCTCTGTATGGGGGACTGTCCAGGGGTTCTCGGACAGCCCCTCCTTTGGTGGCCCCGGGACCTGGACCCCGGGACACATGGCGGTCGAATTGCGAAAGCGCACCCCGCCATGTGCCCCGTATGGGCCTAGAGAACTCGGGAGGGTTTAAGTGGATAGGCCGGTCCTCTATGACCGGAGAGCACCATGACACGGCCGCGATTTGCCAGCACGGTGTGTCATATTGCATAACGTCGCATTTTCACCCCTCAAAAAAAAAAGGTGTAGGTTATGTACTCGTAAGTATATGTGATTTCTTTGTAATTTCGAGAGCTAACTCATACATGGGTCAAATTTGAAGCTTAATATCAATATGTTATGTATAATGTAAATTAAAGTAAATAAAATTTGAGATGATGTTTTTTGTTGATTATTTGTAAGTTTTTATTTTTATAGAGATTACTGGAATGTTTGTTTTTCTGTACAACGCAGACGAAACCGCGAGCGTACATAAGGTATGAGCTTCAGATTACGCGCGATAAGTTTTTATAAATTCTCCTATTGAGCATTCAGTCCTATAAAATAAATAACGAGTGAGTTTATAAGCTGCCATCAAGGCAGTCTCTGTCAGAAGAGTACATAAGGCAAAGCCTTTGTCAGATTGAATCTAGCTTCGTAAGCGATCATTATAGACTTATCAAGTAATGAAAAAAATCTTTAACAAAATCGTTTTATGTTTTATTTATTATTTTATATTTTGTTTCAGGTATAAATTAGCAGAAACTGTGATGTTAGCATAATGTTTACGCAACAGATATTACGTGAGGTAATGTAGGCTAGCTATTGTAATTTTTTATACGGCTTTGTTATTTGCAGCGAGATCTTGTAGATCTTCGAAGCGAAAGATTTTGGAGAGTTACTGTCCGATATTTAAGTATAGGACAGGACAATAAACATGTATGTATTTAAATAATGATGAGAATTACATACATACATATATGTCACGCCTTGTTCCCAATGGGGGGGACCACCTTTCCCCACTTGCTACGATCCTGGCACACTTCTCTTGCTTCCTCCATTTTCATAAGCGTCTTCATGCTCGTCGGTTGCGAGTACTCTTGACCCGGCCTTTCTTAAGGACATCTTCGATTATATGTATATATATTATATTGTATTATTATTATTATATGTATGTATTACCTTGAGTTAAAAGCTGCATTCAATCACTATTGAAATTGAATACATATGAATATCGCACAGGAAATTTTTCACTAAGCATATCCACTAGAATTAATTGGTAGAAATCTCTTCTTTCAGCTTACCTCTGTAAATCGTCTTTTCTGTAACGGTATATATGTCTAACAGTAAAATAACATATATATACAAAAACGTGAAACGTCTATGTTAGGGAATCGCTTTTAAAGTAAAAGATTAAAATAAAAACAAAATTGACGGTGTTTTAAGTATTTTAATGAAAAACTCAATGTCACAACAGCGAGCTGACTATATAAGTGAAATATTCACACCACATTTTTGTTTCTAAGACTAATAGTTTTTTAATTATTAAGGTACGATTATATATACCTTTTCGTTACGGTCCACTTTTTAAACCTGGTACCCGTATGTTTCGGTGCGATTTTAGAGACGTTTCACAACAAAAAGAATATTATGCTCTATTACTTTCGCTCACGGAAACTATTTGATATCCAATCCTACAAAAAAGAGCGTATTCCTATTTTAAAGGCCGTCAACACATCTGTAAAACAGGGCCGGGCTCTGCTGTGCGAGTGTCTATGGGCAGCGGTAATTGCTTACTATAACAATATATATATACAAAAAAAATTACAGGTGCATACTTCGTTACTTTGTTATATGGCAAGATAAAGACTTGCATTAATCCAAAAAAGTATGTCTTGAAATATTCAAGACTTGACTTGAAAAAAAAAACGTTCGATATAAATGTAAGTTCTAGAATCTAATTATTTTCTATTGTATTGTACTGTACTCCGTACACACATTTCTTTGTGTATCGTCAGCAACATTTAAAGAAATGCGTAAGCTCAATGAAATTCACGGTGCTTACGACATATTTGTATAATTTGAACAAACTCTTAATATGAGCCTTCTTGTCTATTTGTAAAAAAATTGTCTATGATTTTAATCCTTTTTATCACCCATCGGAGAATTATTCATGACGAACATGCCTCAGTTATCTTTGAAACGTAACTTAAATAACAAGTATATACTAATACGCAAATTCTAATTATAGTATTAAATTATATAAAAAACTTAATATTCGCGCGATCGACACTATTAAAACAACCATAATGGATGCTTTAAAACAATAAATGTTAAGAATCCGTTGGCAAATTAATAAAAATTACGTCGAATGACCGTTCTAAAACGCAAGATATTATTTTAAATGCTAAAAACAGTGCCATTGTAGGCCGGCCTTTCAAAAGATAGAATGCGAATGGACTGATTAATACTAAGCGCTATATTTAAGATTATTTGTATCTTATGTTGCGTTGATCTAATCATGTTTGTAGAACTGTGTTGTTTTGAATTGTAATTTGAATTTGAATTGTTCTACGACATCGGATATGAGACGAAACTGCAATAATTTGAAATATAAAATAATTTAATTGACCTTATTTTTATGAATATACATACGTAGGTTTCTGTCATTCTAACCTGGCTAGAGATTTTTCGAAATTATATGAAATTCTTTATAACAATAGTAATTAAAAAGAAGCAATTTCTGGTACTGTTTCAAAGTGTGCGAAGTTTTAATTGATGTATTAAAATAAATTGCTTATAATACTAATTACTACATTTTTAACCAAAAAATATTTCTTTTGATATTATATTTTGATTTCTTATAAATAAAGTAAAGAGCACTATGTCATATAGGAATAATACATTACATATTTACTTAAAATTTAACTGGAATCATGTAAGAATCTAATTTGGATGACTAGTCATCTATTCATCTGCTCTCCTAGGGATTTCTAAGCCAATAAAGTACTACTTATAACAATAAAAAGTTCCGATTTCATAGTATAATTTTTTGACATTATATTGAAATACAAGCAAACTGTTCACTTATTGGTAGTAAATGGTTGCAATTGCCTGCAGTACGTGCAGTTGCAAAATTAGGGACAAATTTGCAAGTCTCACAAGAATCATAATGTGTTGCCTACTTGTGGCGGTAGAATCGCGAAAGCGCAACCTGCTACGCGCCCTGGTATGGGCTCAGAGGGCACCGTGGGATTTTAGTCGGTAGGCCGGTCCCTCAGACCGGAGAGCCCCACACACGGCCGCACCTTACCATCGCGGTGCCACGGTGCATAAAGAGCATTTCCCCCGAAAAAAAAAGTGTGTGTTGCCAACTTATGAAATAAGGTATAAAATCATGGAGCTCAGTTTACTGCCTTTGAAACCAATATTGCTAGTATACAGCAATCGGAAAGATGGAGGTATCCAGGCAGATAAACCTGGTCTGTGATAGAATCTCCAGCCGATTAAAAGCTTAAGGAGCTTAGTAAGCTAATTTATAAGTACATTCGTTAGATCTCTGTGTTTCGATCAGGAGGTCCAGGGTTTAATTCGCTGTTGGGGTAAATTATCTTTTCTTTGGTTGATTTGAAGAGTTCTGAGCCTAACTGAGTAGCTGTGTAAGTTATGGTACCATAAAAACATGATTAGTGGTATTGTTTTATTACGACTGTTGATCTACTTGACATTGTCCTGACATTTGGTGATATAAAATTATGAATTTCTTTGTCATTAGTAAAAAAAAATTGGTACGTTAACGACTCACGCTTGACCGTTACTTTCGCTACATTCAGGATTAAGATGACATAATCAAAAATGAATAAACGTTTTTCGGTTCACTAAGAAAAGAATAACGGTGCTCTGCAACATAAGTATTTCATTCAAATCCATGCTCCCAAATCGATCTCCCGAGTAATTACCAGTAATAACCCTAAATAAAATAACGACGAAGGTGTCGATTGTAACGAGATACCGTTGTTGCATCGCAGCCTGTTGGTGGCCAGGCGAAATCGAGCATCGATGAATTGTCGATCCAATTCAATTTGACTTATTGGAATAAGTGGGGTGATTTTTAAACCAAATCAGCAATCGCAATTGAATCGATTTAATAATTATGTTCATTTTAAAAACCATTTTTATATATTTAGCGTTTTATAATTTTATCATCGACTGTACTGCCATGCCATATTTGTGCTTTAATTGACAAATAGAAAGAAAGAAAACATTTAATCAAACTGACACATACCAAATATTAACCACATAATAATAAAAAAATTAAATATTAAGTGTCAGGAAAAAGTTTATCTAGCCAGTATGCTGCTGGAGCCTTTGCTGGCACTTGCAATGACACATAAAAATAACACATAACTACGTTAAAATATCGTTACATTACGTTAAATTAGCTTTTAAACTACACTATGATTTATGTGATCAAATTATATAATATATACAATAAAATCACTCAAATCCTAACTAATATTATAAATGCGAAAGTAACTAACTCTGTCTGTCTGTCTGTTACGCTTTCCCGCTTAAACCTCGCAATCGATTTTGATGAAATTTAGTACAAACAACATTTAGACCCTGAGACAGGACATAGGCTACTTTTTATTTGGAAAATGGGATTATCGTAAATTTTGCAAATGTTCGTCCGTCAAATTCAATTCATCGTTGTCATTTGAGGCTTTCTTATGTCATAATTGATATCGTTTGTTCGATCGTTCGGTGGAATGCTTTAAACGATAGTAACTAAGAGTAGGATACGACACGATGAAGTCCACGATATATCGAATATCGTTTTTAAGAGTACGCCCCCTGACTCGTGTCCTTATGTCTATTTTTATTTTTATTTTTTATTTTTTTATTATGACTCACCAACAGTTATTACAATATTACATTTACATAGTTACATTAGGTAGAAACAAATCTTAATGCATAACCAGTTAAAGGTAAGTACAACATTCACAGATATATAATACTTAACAACATAACATTAAATAACTGCGTACAATAAAAAATTATAAAGTTTACAATTAAATAGAGATTTAATCATTATTTGTTCTGAAAAGAAAAAAAAAAGCAAACAAACAACAACCTATAACAACCGCTAAAGACGGGTAGGGATATTTAGAAAATTTTGTAACTACTAAACTATTTTAAGATAGATATTAGCTCGCTAGGCTTTCCAGGACATGCTTCCTGAATACTGGCAAAGGTTCCGAGAACATGTCAACCCTGGAAGAGATATTGTTGACAGCTTTTGACATACGAGCAAGCGGGGAGTTAGCACCCAAGACTGTTCTTCGAAGTGGGGGAAGGAATGGAGGCTTGGGTGGCGTGTGAGTTTGATGGGTACCCAGAAATTCACCTGACCAAGTAACTGCGGACAGTCTATTAGGCCGTGACATAATTTATAATAGAAAACAAGGTCCAGATATTTCCTGCGTAATGATAGTGTGCTCAAATTGAAGTAACCAAGTCTGTCCTTGTATGAGGTTATCTTATTATTCAACCCCGCTGATGAAAAACCTCATACTATTTACTTTTACTTTTATATATTACCATGTTGGACACTCTCCCACGGTAATAAAAAAAGCTTGCAATATTCGTTGTACAAAAATATTTTGGACTAAACCAGTGATTCCCTAAATTGTCCATATAGACACCTAGGGGTCTATGACTTGCAAGAGGTCTACGTCAGCGACACAAAAGTTTGGGGGTCCGTGAAATGAAAACGGGGGTCTACGATAATGGTTCTCAACATACACTGATAGTACCTATTTAATTACATTATACTGTCTTCTAATACAAAGACATAAAAGTACCTATGCGGTAAAAAAAATATACCTCGGAAAGTGTAATTTTGCGCTTCGAAATCTGGCTGGAAAATTCTATTTTATTCGCTTGAGCGGCAAAGTGGATTTGAATTTAGAACATCACATATAATGAGTACTCAATATAATTGTAAATACAAAACGTCATTAAACCTATTTAATGTAACCTCTATGGTGCCAAATTTATGATTAGAACTTTTTAAATTGTGAAAAAATTTAAATTTGGAACCTTCTTGGTTTCTTTTTTTATTTGCGTGCTTCGCGCCATTCTAGTTTTCACGTTTTATTGCTTAATATAATTTGTCATTATAAATTGTTTTCTTTCTCATTTTGTCATTTCCTCGCTGAGGTGGGGATGAAAAGTTACGTATTGCACTCGAGTGGAAAGATTTTTCACCTTGTGCTCGTTTGTTTCCCTCGCTGACGCTCAGGATTCTAATTTAGAATCACTCGCTGCCCTCGTGATTCAACTTTAGAATCCTTCGCTTGCTCGGTCATCCAAATCGAGCACGCGGTTAAAAAAGGAACTTTCCACTCTTGTATAATAAATAACTAATAAAATGTTTATAAAATTTTGTAAATTGTAGGATGTAGGCATTGAATATCAGGTAAGTAGGGGTCGACTCAAAACCGAAAATAACGGCAAAGGGTCTACGACACAAAAAAGTATGGAAACCTCTGGACTAACGAACAACACGCTGGTATGTACTCATATATACATAGGTACTGCCAAACAAAGCAACAAAGCAAATGCAACGGTGGTATGTAGCGTAGGTATGTCTTCGACGATTTCTCTCGGCAACAAATTCATCTTGGCGCGGGCACATGTTTGTGGAGCTCGAATTGCGTATCGGCAAATTTACCGAGCCGCCCGCCCGCCAGCCGTTATGTTTGGCATTGTTGGTTTTTCACACAGCCTTAGCGATGCCGCGGGTGTAGTTTCGGGCCGGTGCAAACGGGCAGGTGAAATGAACACGACAAAATTTTAGCTGCGTAAATATAGTGAAGGTTAAATACTTTAAATTCAAAAAAACAGTATATACGTTCATTAAGAAAATATACCTTAATTTATTCCTTTTTGTGGGCTTACTAAATTTAATTAAAGCAACGAGTAATTTTATTTGTAATTCTTTAATTTATTTAAAACACGTATCGTATTACATCATTTGTGCTCAGTTTCATATTTATTAAAGATGTTTAAAAAATTTAAAGACTGCAACATTACAAAATTCTTGAAGTATCGATTGCTTTTATTTTAAATTTTAAAAATTCTAGCCTATTGTGTAGTAATTTGATCACACTTAAAGGAAAATAAATTATCGATTGTGATTATCTCAAAAAATGCTTAGTGAAATAGCTTTGTTTATTTCCCAAATAATAAGCATCTTTGTTTGTCATTCTATAGTTTATCCGTTATTAATATATACATAAAAAGTATCCATATTTTTTTTTACTAATTATACGAGTATAAATACGTACAGACAATACTCTTTATTTATTTACAAAAAAACTATTCATGATTGCGAAATACTTCTATAAATAAAAAAAATTAAAACACATATTAAACACACATTTAGAAAAACGCCCGTCTAGAACCAGAAACATTTGAATAAAGAACGCTTTAACAAACTTTGCTTAATGTTGTTCTCGCTTTGACGAGTTACAAGTTTTACGAGCGTCGCGGACCTCCCTTCCCTGACCTCCTTCCCAGCACTGGTAAAGGGGAAAGGTGGTCAAATTTCGGCTGGTCAACATGTTAGCTCTAAGAAACAAGATCGTAACGTTGCCAAGATCATCTATTGTTTGACATGCCATTACGTGAACGAAATTCGAATGTAGAATTGAACTTTGAGTTTCGACATGTGTCGGTCAAGTGGGCCCTATGGCATTTAATTAATAAAGTTAATTTAATAAAACTGCTGCAATATTACGTCACCAATGCCACTGCTATAAGCTCAGATGTGGCAACAATTGTATTTTAAATACTGTTTGAGCGATCAGGCTTGTGATTGGATTGACTACCGTTACAATACATAATACATTTGTTGCTAATTTCATTCATTTTAAATGTATTTTAATTAACAATATTATTATGCTTATGTCAATACAAAACACCATATCTCTCGAATAGAGAATTAAAGTTATGCTTTAGATATTTTATAAAGCTATATGGTAGTTTTATTTAGAACTAGCTGACCCGTGCCCACTTCGTTGGGCATAATATGAATAATCCCCGAAGCAAGCACGAACGCGAACCGAATTAAACCCGAAGCCATCGCGCGCCGACCGCTGCCCGTTTTTTCTCCGATTCAAAATTTACAAAACGGAATACCACGTAAAAGCCTTTTCATTTTCTAGTTTTTCATATAACCTATGACACTCAGCAATAATGTGACTTTCTATTAGTGATTTTTTTTTTAAAATCGGTTCAGTAGATCCCTAGATTACTTAACAAATATACAAACACACAAATTTTACTTCTTTACAATATTAGTATAGATATATCTTCAAATATACAAGTTCACAGTTTATTTTATAGCGGTAATATAAAGTTTACACTTACACTACGAAAACCAACATAATTACCAGCGACATAAAGTTGATTAAAGAAAGGAAGTAAAAACTGCGCTTAGAAGAAGTAATTTTCCTTCAACCGTTAAAGTATAATGCGTTGATATTTTTTTCTATATATATATTTGACGTCGTGATTAAACTTTTCCCAGGGTTTTTCGCAAACATATACATATAGTATAATAGAAATATATATTTAAAACATTTCCTATATAGAATTTTGCAATTTCATTAAATTATTATAAATATCTACATTGATCTAACAAGGTCAAAGTTGACCAATGCAGTTGATTGGTCGGATTGCATAACGACTCGGCGGTCTAGAGGTGATTCGGTCGACACTGTATAGAAAACACAGATACGACGAAAGATTTTAGCACAATTTATTCTATATCTGAATTAACACACCCCTGCTTCATATCCTATTTCTAGTCGTTTCCCAAAGCATTTCTCTATCGTATATTAAGCATAGAATCATTAAGCTTTTTCCCGGGGTTTCCGTCGCAAAGCAGTAAATAACTCGAGACGTATATCAACCAGTTGACTATAAAAGTACTGCTAAGCGCAGTTAAGCTACTCTATGTAGAATCAATAAGAATTGGCATAAACGTTTTCTAAAGATCGGTTAAGTCTATTCTGAGTATTACACTTATGTGAACATAAATTTTATAAGCATAATGAAATTCAATCTATTTCTCGGTGCGTCGCCTTTTGACGAAGAAATTAGAATATATAATTTGTGAGACAGTTTAGAGTGAGAGAGGGGTAAGATCGTTTGTATGTAGCCTGATGTCTGTTAATGTTTTATTTCAATGGAATATAGTGTTTTAATTATAATAAGGAGATCAAATATGGTACAATATACATTCCACCTCTTCATAGCTTAATGCGTAAAACCATGACCGAAACAGATTCTCGCATTCATCACAAATACATCAGCCTCAGGACTCGAAATCTGAACCTTAGAGTTGGTGACAACTTGAAACCCGCGTACTAATTCTACTATGAGTACGAAGGTCGTCAAAGGTTAACATAAATTTTTTTTTTTTTTTTTTTTTATAGCATAGGGCAGCAAACGAGCAAACGGATCACCTGATGGTAAGTGATAACCGTTGCCCATGGACACCCGCAACACCAGAGGAGTCACAGATGCGTTGCCGGCCTTTTAAAAGGGAATAGGGGGAATAAGGGGAATAGAGGGGAATAAGGGGGGTTGGGCCTCCGGTACCCTCACTCACTCGGCGAAACACAGCGCAAGCGCTATTTCACGCCGGTTTTCTGTGAGGCCGTGGTATCACTCCGGTCGAGCCGGCCCAAATCGTGCCGAAGCATGGCTCTCCCACGGTAGAAATACACGGTATAAATGGTGCGAATATGACAAAAAATCTCGTTATCGTTAAATAAATTATAATATGTTATATTTATCTATCATTCAAAGTCCCAGTGTTTGTAAGTTACAAAATAATATTTCACATTATTAAGGAATCTTCGAAACTATAAGGTTCACAATACTGACAAACTGCGCATAACAAACAATATATAAATAAACTTATATCAACCAACATCAACGACACTATTGATAAATTAGGTGCTAACTTAATAGATATATTGCAAATATAACCTTTACGAGCAGGTAAACATTGTGATATCGTTAAAGCAAACCATTTTTTTCTTTGTTCTTAATTTACACTGACATTTTATTGCAAACGGATATATTTGGTTAATTGATTTATGTTTTATAGCACTCGATTTTAAAAATATATCACTTTTACGATCGCATCATTAATTATTGTAGAAATGACACAATGCACTTATCAATTTAAAGATGTCACAACAACTGATTAACAGTAATTAAAAAACAATTTTCAGAAAACATCTATAAATTAACTTTCGCTTATTAAAATATCTGATGTGATCAAAATGTTTCCACGGAACGCCTGCACAGTCAAAGAGTAAAATATAGAATTTCTAGTCTACAAAAATTAAACAGCAATCTTTCATTTAATCATATTTTCATATTTGTAGAGATTTTATATAAAAAGTCAATATAATATGTAAGTTTGATGTAATTAAGATTTTAAATTAAGCACTGTAACACTGAAGATGGCATGCAGATTTTAAATATTAAATCTATATTATAAAATCTATATTAATCAAAGAAACACTCACAAAATTTTATTTATACACTTTACACACTTTATTCATTTTTATTATTACATTATTTAAATTACATTATTACACTTAAAGTACGTAAGGTAACAATCGCATATTCAAATACATCTCAAGATAAGCAAATTTGAGTTTTTCTTAATTGAAAAGAATATCTGTTTCATATTTTAATCTTTCATTGCGTGTGCTTCGGCGATTCCCTAGAGCGATTCAGAGACCTGAGGTTGATTAATGAATTTTCTTATCCGAAAACACTTGACTTATTTCGCCCTCGGGGGTGTTCGAACCTATTTCAAAACTGTAATTAATAAAAGTATAAAATGATAAATCTTTTGAGGGTTGCGTTTGTATGTTATCGTGTGGAGGACTGATTCTGTGTTTTCTAGTTCTTACCTTTTATTACCTTAGTTTTTCATAATAATAACAAAGTTGAAACAGAAACCAGTTTCTCAATTATTGAAGTGTTCAGGTGCAGCTTGCTTGCATCATCGGCATTAACGTTTCTTAACATTGAGTGAGTTAGATATAGAATTTAATGAGAAATTTATTGCTAGCATGATCGAAAATTTGCTGAGGCAATACTATATTATTCGTATACTGAAACACGTACAGAAATAGTACAAAAAGTTGTGGAACATCTTAAAACATAAAAAGTTGTTACTTTATTAGTACCGTTTTTAATTGAATATAGATAGATCAACTTACTTCTTTCTTTCTGTTGCCCTGTTCCCAACTTTATTTGGGGTCGGTGCATTATATCTCCCTCTTCCACTCTGCTCTATCACTCGCCATGTCGACACTCACTCCCTTCTTCAACAGTCACACAGTCTATTCATCTTTTCTTCGGTCTTCTATCCTAACTAATATTATAAATGCGAAAGTGTGTTTGTTTGTTTGTTTGTTTATTTGTTTGTTTGTTTGTTGTTTGTTTGTTTGTTTGTTACCTCTTCACGCTTAAACTACTGGACCGATTTCAAAAATTCTTTCACCTTTGGAAAGCTACATTCTCCCCGAGTAACATAGGCTACTTTTTATCCCGGAAAAATCGACAGATCCCACGGGATGCGCAATAAAGGCTTCGCTCAAAAACTACTGCACAGATTTTTATGCGGTTTTCATCAATAGATAGAGTGATTCTTGAGGAGTTTTGCGGCATTTTTTATCTCGGAAAAACGGATAGTCCCACGGGAAGCGCGATAAAATCTTCGCACCATAAACCGACTTCCGCGTATATGTAGCCGTGGGCAAAAGCTATGACCCTTAACCCTCTATACACCCAATCCCGAAATCCACGCGGGCGAAGCCGCGGGCAGAAAGCTAGTTTATATAATATATATATATATATATATAATATATATATATACGAAAAAGTCACGTTTTCTAGATTTTCATTATTCTGCTCTACTTATTATTTTTTCCGTGGGAGAGCCATGCTTCGGCACGAATTGGGCCGGCTCGATCGGAGTGATACCACGGCCTCACAGAAAGCCGGCGTAAAATAGCGCTTGCGCTGTGTTATATATATATTACTTATTATTTAATGTAGTAAAATTATAAAATATTGTATTTAATCTAGTCGATGCATGAATATGCTTTGATTGGAGTCAATACAAAACAAGAAGTAAAAAAAAAACAAGAGAATACAATATAACAACAAACAAACCACGATGTTTTAGCTATAACACTACTCGACTACTATATGTTATAATCTGGACTTAAATATAAGTAATCTATATACACGTGAAGTCAAACAAAACGCACTAGGCCCGCGTAATTGGTTTTATCTCAAGAAAAAAAGATAAATAAGTTGTATTTTTATATGACGCATAACCCTTCAGGATATATTAAAAACTTAATCCAAAACTTAAGATATACACGACGTTATTCAAATAAGGCTAGCCTTTAAACTGTTACTGACATATTTACTCATGAAAATATGTCAGTAACGATTTCATTACAAGATCGCTTGCACACAATCATTGCAATCGATATCTCGCTCGTACATCATTATAATCGATTATGACAGAAACATTAACCGGCCGACGGAGGAATGATTGTTTTTAAAAATTTGCATACGCAAATTCAGTGCCATATTTGGAGGATCCGAGCATGAGAGTTTGGAGCGAAGATTTTAAAGGTTTTTTTTTTGTATTGACAACGAGGTCAATTTTGCGTGGTTCCGAGCGACAATATATCATGTAAGTGGTGCATATAATACAATTGGACGTTGACCCCTAAACGGTAACGGTCCATTTTTAAGTTTTGACTTGAATTCCTAATGAGTGTTTTGTTTTTTGGTCACAACAATTTGGTCAAACAATATCTTTCTAATATCTATACAAAAGAAGTCTGGTGTGCTACCGTTTGCCAGTTCATAATGAATGATTTATATTATAAAATAGTATAATATTATAATTGCTCTATTTTTATGCCGGCAATGTGCTCAAATATTTTTGGGAAATGTTTATTTTTTTTAATAAATCGAACTATACGTATAATTATAGAAATATTATTAATATCGTGACAAAATAATACATAGTGTGTAACAGTCGACGAGGTGTTCATGAAAATCTCGAGAAGCGCAGGATCGATTAATTGATTCTTAGGGAAGTCATGTCCAGCAATTACAGCGAGTCTTAGTTGAAATGTTCTATACATTTTGTTGTTTCTACTAAAGTCAGTGGCGATGTGGTTTCAAATCGCGATATTTGGACTGATCGAGGTTGACCCTGCCATATACCAAGAACAACACCTTCGGAGATGAGATCTTCTCTGTATGTAATAAATAAATAAATAAATAAAAATGCATTTATTTAGATAAATCATTACAAATAAGTTGCTGGGGTTTCCCAGAAAGTAGTCGAAACACTTGTGATGGGAAACCTCGCTCTTCCTTCGAACAATACTAAAGATATACATGGCATTTTTAGTAGAAATATTTACAAAGTAAAAGAAAAGAGATTTTGTTGATGTGCGAAAAAGTAAGTATAGTAATTATGTGTAGTGTATGTGTGTATGTGTGTGTGTGCGTGTGTGTGTGTGTGTAAATGTGTGGTGTGTGTATGTGATTGAGTATGTATGTGTCCTTGTAAATGATAAATTATCGTCACTTAAATGAAACTAGAACGTCTTCAGTGTCATGAGTATTGTTTGTCTGTATATTATTGGCAATAAAGAGTTCACAAACATAATGATGAACATCTAAAATTTTCTCCGTTATAATACTATTAAAAATGACGACTTTTTCAAATAAATTCTTCATTTAGATAGATAGATAGATATTTTATTTGGTCTAGAGACACACACACACAACCATTATTATTATTTAATACATATTTAGGGTAAGAACACAGAAGCAGATCTGTATGCCATACAGACCCATTACATACATACATGTGTGCCAATATTTGCACAAGAGCAAAAATCACTCATTTTCAGCTATAGCCCTGAGGCAGTCACCGCGATACTGAGCTGCCGTGCTTTACAGACACACACACATACATATTTATATATTTCATTTAGGAAATAATGAGTGACTACTAATCTAAATAATACGATGACAAACTAAATCAACCCGGCACTATTACATTTAATTGTTAATGTATCGTGGTAATCGACCAGTAGCTGCTGTTTTAAGTGCATGAAATTTTCAATCAGCTCTGTGCTACCGTGAAAACTGTAACATTGTCGGTATAGGACACCGCTTCGTTTTGGAATCCGTAGAAATATTTATCTTTTATGTACAAAACATATTCAGGAATAATTGTTGTTGTCCATGACGATAATAGTTTTGTATAAATTTTACGGTAAACTAATGTAGAGCTTTATATTTGACCGAAAGGTAGTAATTACTGTTTAAATATAAGTTATCATTTTACGTCTTATAATAATTAAGTTACTTTTATTAATATAACTATTACTGTAGGGTAAATGTATAAATTTTTATAACAAGATTCCACATAGTGTAGCTGAATTGCCTTTTCATAAGTTCAAAATATATTTTAAAAAGACGTTCATGAATAAGGGCAAGATAAAGTTCAAGATTATTTAAATGATACCAATGTTTGGTGTTAATTTGTAGACATTACATTGTAAAGTGTAAATATTTGTTTACTCATATAAATTATAAGCACATATGTACGTTGTATGATAACTTCTTATCAGTTCTTGTTATCAGTTGAAAAATTCGTCCTGAATGGGTGGCAAGAAAAACAATTTAGACGATTCAAAAGAGCTTTCTATAAAATCATATTTGAATTAAGTTAATTTTGGTTTTGACTACTAATAACATACCAAATAAAATTTATTAAAATGTGTAATAAGAATGTACTTGAATGTAAGTGCTTTTGAGTCATTATCTAAAATACATTTTTCGTCATTAAAACAACGAGATATTTAATCTTCAGGAAAATATATAAGTCAAGTTGATAATTTAACCTTTTTGTTTACTCTAGTCGCACAACCATTTAAGCTCGCATTTAAACTGAATCGAATCATTACGTAACGACCGAAGTTGAAATAATCGACCAAAAAATAACTCCTCCGGCACCGTTAAGCGGACTTAACCCGTTCAATTACAGATTGTGATCGTCAATTTATTTCGCATTTATTGTGCAAAGTGAGATTTTTCCAAAACGATCTGGTGCCTTTTTTCCTTTAAAATACGTAATTTAATGGCGAATCAGTGTATCTTTCCTATTAAATTTACACTCACTTGATTGAGCAATCACGTACAGGCTTTCTTCGTGTAGGTAACTCAAAGACGTGGTCAGCACAATTACTTTTTTAATTTTGCCACCGCAATAAATTTCGAGGTGCTGTCATTTAGAGAAGCCATGTTGACAATTAAAATTGTATTTTTTAAATTACCGAAAAAGGTTAGCATAATTTTTTCCCTAGCCATAAATTTTACGTTTTATTTATCCTGTCGGACGTTGCGTTGTGAAATTGTTGGATGGTCAGATAGCAAATTTAATTTATTTTTTCTTTTTTTTTTTAAATTAGCACCATGTGTGCGGCCTTGTGTTATTTATTTATAATTTCATTGCTCTAGTAATTATATCGATATAAATTGTTTATGCAACTTTTAATGAAAAGAAAAATGTGGTGTGAAAGATGATATAATGGTACATATCGCGACAGGAAAGCTTAGATGTTTTTTAAAGGACGGACGAGATAAATTTAGAAGCTGAATGGAAGTGAGTAAGTCCAAACTTGCCTATACCAAAGAGATATCTTGAAAAAAGACTAGGTCAAAACTACTCTCACCGCGTCTGGCACACGCCGCGGTGATGTCTTTCGGTCTGAGGGACTGTCCAGGGGTTCTCGGACAGTCCCTCCTTTGGCGGTGGCTCGACCAGTCCTAGGTCGAGCCAGCCCCGGAGCGCATGGCGGTAGAATCGCGAAAGCGCACCCCGCCATGTGCAATATAACAATTATAAATATTTTTCATTGAAATATCATGATTAAAGAACAAATGCTCGTATTCATCATACAAACATCTGGGAGTCCACTGGGATTCGAACCCGGGACCTCAGAGATAACGACACCTTCAAACCGATGTACTAACACCTCGAATGAAGGTGGTCGTCGAATATAATATTATAATAGATAAAGTGTATATAATCTGGTCTCAAGGCTAATCTTTACTGGGATAAACCAACGAATATCTCCATCAGACTGGTCTTATTTAATACAGATAAATGCAAAAGTATTTAAAAACTGTTTACGTACAATGCTGCTGGAGAAATGTTGAAATGATGAATGAAATGCTATAGGGTTGAAATCTATTAATTTATTTACTAAAATTATATATTATTTTAGTCAATTAACATATGTTTATTATAATTGTATCTATATTGTGATATAATGATTAATTGTGTTAATAATTTTTTGTTCCACTATAAAGTAATTTTAATTTTAGAATTTACGAATAAAAAGTACTTTGTTTGTAAATTTGTTTACAAACAAACTTTGCTTGGAAGTCAAGGCCAAGCTGGCATCCAAAAACCTCGGTGTGCTCAATAGAGCGAAGCAGTACTTCACACCGGGCTAAAGACTGCTACTGTATAAGTCGCAAGTCCGTCCCCATATCTGAGCGAGAGCACCTGGGTAGCTTTCGCCACTAGACTTGGTTCAAAAGCGCGCTGTAATACTCGTCGACGATCCCGTACTCATAAAGAGTATTGAGCCTCTAACTCCTAGATGAGACTTTGCTTCCTTATGCGTATTCTACCGCCTATATAATGGGTGCCGAGGAATTGTTCGATATGATGCCCGTGGTCATTGTCTATCATCGTACCGCTCGCTATCGACAGGGAGTTCATGCTCACACACTGGAACCTAAATGGTCCCTTGCAATGCGGTTCCAGAGGAATTTCCTCTCGCGTTTTTTTATAGGATAGGGCAACAAACGAGCAAACGGATCACCTGATGGTAAGCGATAACCGTTGCCCGTTTTTTTGAAGGTTTCGATATCGCATCGGTTCGGAAATACTGCAGGCGACAATTCATTCCACAGTTTAGTAGTGCGTGGCAGAAAATTCCTGGAAAAACGCACTGTGGTGGACTGCCAAGCGTCTAGGTGATCAGAATGAATGTAAATAACGTACACTTCGTTTGTGGAATGCCGAGGTATTCCCGGAGGGCTACAGTATGGGGTCTTCAAAAGAGGAGTAAATCGGTTTTAAAGGGTCGGCAATGCGCGAGTGACACCCCTGATGTTGCAAGTGTTCATATGCTACGGTAACCGCTTACTGTCAGGCGGGCCGTAGGCCTGTTTGCCATCGGCCACCCCCAGCCACCCCCAGCAATACTGTTTAACCACACGGTTTTAAAGCGTCCGTCTAGTCTGCAGACAAGCAAATATGTGCGTATTCAACTGCTGAATCTGGAATTCGACGGTTGAGAGTTACGAGTACAAGTTCTGAATCCCATAGGACGGGAAAATATGACGACTAGACATTTTCATAGCAGATTACTTAACATATATATGCGTCGATTAAATAATCGCCCATACGTCTTACTTGGAATTTATAGACAAGAAAAATTGCAGACAAAATAAGCAGAGAATTATTGAATATACAAGCCTTAAAATTGTATTACCTAAGATGAAGGCTCAGCTTATATATCAAATTAAAAAAAAAACGCCGATTTACTCTAGCGTTTTTAAATCGCACGTCTGTTCATTGCAAACGACAAACATGTCCGTATGTCTGTCCTGGAATTCACAGACGGGAGAAAGTGCTGACAACCGAACATTACCGCGCCTCATATCAAATTGTAATTACAAGTCAACGCTTAACGTAACCCTTTAGTCAAGATTCAATGAAGGGTATTTACGTGCTCAAAATCTGTATCGCGATTTGTTTAATTTTTAATTTGTGCGTCACTCACCTCGCCCGCCTGGTTAGTGAAGCAGGCTTAATTAATTGGATACGTGTATAGTTGTGATGAAGAATGTATTTGTTTTTTTTTTATTTTCTTTGATTGATCTTTTGAGTTTTAAACACTAAGAAAAATCGGCATACTCGTATCAATAGTTCCATTTTGTATATCTTAATAGCTTATTTTCTCAAACCAACCGTTTTTCTTGTCAATATTATTTTATACATTTTCCAACGTAATCTCTTCAATTACAATTAATTTTAACATGAAGATATTATTTAGGAATTTTAAACAGAATGTAAAGTCACAAATACCAACAAATAACATTTAACATGAATATGAAACCTGTTGTAGATATAATTCAACAAATATTGCGCAGAATGTATAATGAAGTATCAAAGTATTTTAGCAAATGATTTTCAATCTTGTCGTTCATTTCTTTTGTTGCTTTATGCTGAATGGAACATTTGACAGCTACAGATAATTGAGGTATTCCAAATAGATACATTTGCTTTTTAAATTATATGTTAACACCACATACTGTTGTGTTACATACCATGTTTCTTTGATACTGCTCAATCACATATGTGCACGAAATAACACATTCGAATAAATTTTGCAAGAAGATTGGATAAGTTACATTTTCGCAAATAAACGTACATACAATAATCGCCGCAAGAAGTACTGATACTGCTGCCCAGTCGAAATAGGGCATTATATTATATTTTAGTATTGCCATGCGCATGATAACATCATCACAGCTCATATACGTCCCCACCGAGGGGCTCGTACCTACCTTAACTACGTTAGGGCGATTAGGCCTTAGTCAAGCACGCTGGCCCAGTGCGGGTTGGTTGACTACGTACACCTTTGCATCGCTTCGCAGATGTACGCAGGTTTCCTCACGATATTTTCCTTCACCGTAGGAGCGTCGGATAAATGTACATATGAAATTCGGAACGAAAAATACATTGGTACACGGTGGGGATTAGATCGCGGGCCTCCCGATTCTATGCGGCGCACAAACCAGTGCCGAGACCACAGCGCCACCGACGTAGCGCCAACCATGATAAAACAGCATCATATAAATATAATATTAGTAAATTTTGCATTATTGTATTACGTATTGTGTTACGAATAGGTTTGACGTCTTTCAATCTTCCTAACAAGGCGGAATACGAAAATACTATAGTACCATAGGCCACACTGTCTTAACATGGACAAGACACAAATTATCTTGAATTTATATAAAGCAGATTTGAAGATTGGAGACTACACGCTGCCCGAAAAGCCTGCTCGATTACCAAAAGTGCAGTGGAAAGGGTTATGCTCTCCGAGTTTTGCGTGATCGAATTGACGACTTGACGAAGCAGGAAGGCACTAGACGCAACACAGGATCGATCGGTGTGGAAATCCTTGGGAAAGACCTATGTTTACCTCTATATTCAGCAGTGCCCACGGTATATAAAGTATAGAGCTGTTTTATTGGTTTAATTGATGAATATTAATATATATTAAAAAAATATATATTGTAATATTGTTCAGTGTACAAAATTTATCGGTAGTCATTTATTTTGGACCATACTCCCACCACCCGACAATATCGGCGATCGCAATTTATTCTTCCAATATTTCACAGGTTATATCAGTTACTGGCAAATATGCGTATAGTAGTTGCATATCTTGAGATCTTACACGCCTACTGCTTAAATCATTTTTATCATACATATCTCGATTATTTAATAATGATGTTAATTAATAATTTAATAACAATAAGTTTTACTTGATTGCTTTGATTTATTATATAACTAGCTGGTGCCCGCGGCTTCGTCTGCGCAGGATACTATGTGTATATTGCATATGCTATATTACCTTAAAGTTTCATTAAAATCCAAATCTAATCTAAAACTAGTTTTTATGTAAAAGATAAAAGATGGATTTTTGTAACAAATATCCATCCATATTTATAAAGTTTCAGATACCATTTAATAACTACGTTTTGAATATTCTGCTACGAATTTATCAACAGCATGAAAAGGTGTGACAAAGTTGTTTAAAAAATACTTATTAGCAAAGTCTAATGTTTTCCTTTTCAAACACGCTCTATTTTGTTTATTGTTATTGCTTTTATTGTATAGTTTATAGTCTCCTTGTTTTAATATCCCATACCTTATGTGTGAGTGAAATAATAGTACATTATGGTACAAGTGTGTAATGTTGGTGATTACCGCTGAGGCGCATTGAGGCCCGAGCCGTCAGGCGAGGGTCTTAAGGAGCCGAGGATGGTAATCATCAATACACACGTGTATCATACAACGTTTTTCAACACACTTAAATAAAAAAGCATTTTACATAGATAAAAAGTTTATTTAGAGAAACAATTAGTAAATGTGCAGTTAGTAAAATTATAATTAACTATTTTTCTTCATAAATTGTATTTGCAGACATCTTAATTAATAACTAACTAAATAACTTCAAAAGAGAAAACGAGACGAGTTGTGAAAAATGTTTCGTAATGGCGGGAAGAATTAATCAGTTTTCCTATGCGCGCGCATCGGCCATAGACTAATAAATTTCGTAATGGCGGGAAAAATGAATTACTTTTCCTTTGCGCGCGTATCGGCCATAGACTAAAAAATGAGGTTTCTTTTTTTTGGGCTTTTCGCGGATAGCTTTTTAGCGCAAATGTAAGCGTAACTCAATCAATAATATTAAAAAAAAACTATTACTCACTCGTGAATAATAGTAATGAAAAAGTCACAGTTTGATTATAGGTGTCATTATGTGCCTAATTGCCATGGGATTAGAGCCACTTTATGAGGAAGTGTGTTGAAAAGATTATTATTATATTAATACAAATCTGATTACGTCATTATTCAGGGTGGTATCACTTTAAAAGGTAGCGTCTAAACTTGGACGTGTCACTTTACATGTACGGACAATTGGATCAGAAACGGAATGTTGAAGTTGGCTCACGCGACGTCTCGCTTGATGCTACTGTGTAAGGGCATTTTGTTAGCTGCTCTCCATTCTCATGCCAATCGTCGACTGAAAGCTGACCCTTTCTCGTACTTAGGTTAAGGTTACGCGATCTCTGTTTTGGCTTGATGAAAGCGTTAGACCACCTGCTGATATAACTCATTATTTTTTGAAAAAGAACAAAAATAGAGTATTTGTTTTTTGGAAAATTGAGTATTTTCAAAAAAAAAATGTTTATTATTAATTAAAAGAGATTAATTTAAATTTGATTGTAAATCTGTTGAAATATAAAGGATTAGTATTTCAAATAGCTTATATTAGCGTGGCGTACATATTTATGAATTGTAGTGTTATTCTGATGTATAATCTATATTATTGTAGAGTTTCATTCAAATCCATTAAGTAATTGTTTACGTGTAACAGTAACAAACATCCATCCATACAAACTTTCGCATTTATAATATTAATAGGGAAAATTACTTTGATGAAAAAAAGGTATTATTAGACCTTAGAACACAAAATCTTAAAAATGTTTACTCTATCAAATAAATACCATAGATACCATTAGATAACACGACATTCCGTTTATCAGTTGCTCTTCGCCTGGGAGCGACCTGCGTTGTGCCACATCGCTGGCGTTGTGGTGATCATGTTGACCAACTAAAGACATTCAAAGCTCCTTTGTTTTGCGGATGATATTTTAAGGCTATTGCTTCTCAGTCTGATGTAAAAGACCTTCAATCTGATCTGGCCCGTCTGGATGACTACTGTAATAGAAGTAGGCTCGACTTGAATCCATGAAGTGCTCAGTATCTACTTATTCAAGAAAGAGTTTTAATGTTCCTCTTCATATGCCTTAAGACACCTAGCTTGGAAAGGAGTTATGTAGCTCGGGACCTAGGGATTGTACATGATTCGAAGCTTCTCTTTGGCGATCACGTTGAGAGTATAGTAAAAAAGGCATTCAAAGCTTTGGGGTTTCTGATGCGAAGCAGCAGCAGTTTCAAAGAAATTAAAACTATTAAAATTTTATATTGCACGTTTGTAGGGCTAGGCGGTAGGGCCTTAGCCAGTGCGGGAGCCCCAGCTGTTCTAGAACCGGCCGGCATTAGCCGTGACGACGGTCAGAGACCCGACGGCATGACCCTCGTGCCATGGAAGATGGGACGTCCACTAGTTTGGGACGCAACATGTGCTGATACTCTAGCGCAGTCCCATCTTCGTGGCACCGCAGTTAGGGCTGACTCCTCAAACGGCGCAAGTATGCAAACATAAATAGTGGTTGCATATTTGAGCCTTTTGGGGTGGAGACTCTGGGGCCTGGGGGAAAAGTGCCCACAGAGTTTTCAAAGAGTGCAGCTGTAGATTGATCGAAGCTACATGTGACCAGAAAGCTGGATCATATCTAGCACAGCGAATCAGCATCGCCATACAATGTGGCAATGCTGCTAGCCTTATTACAAGGCAGCGATTTATTACAAATATTTTATTTATAGTTTAGTTTTTAATTTTATTTGAGTTTCATTATTATATAATTTATAATACCAATTGAAAATAAATTCTGAAACGATTATGTGAAACCTGAATGCGCCCACGCTTTACTCCTTACTTACACTATGTTTGTTTCTGGTTCTGGCAACACAATTATTGCAAATTATTCAATCCGTGTAACGAGTACTGGACAAGCAAAAACATACAATTTTACGCAAGTGGAAAGGTCCGTTTTTTGCAAAGTATTCCCGGATTTCGAACGAGTCGCGTTCGAAGTTTTAACTTGTCCTTAATTTGTTCGTGGCTCTGACCGTCAATGTTGCTATCTTCGGAGGATCTGCTGAAGAATGATATATCAAAGTCTCAAAGTTTCTTTGCAATCTTAATAATTTTATCTGATCATCCAGTCCGAGATACGTCAGTTTAATTAAGTAATTTCTGGTCTCCGTTAAAAGGTAAGCGCTTGATTGTATCGTGGGGTCGAGCTGAGGGATTTTTAGCGTAAAAACAAACAGCGACAATCCGTCATGCGCTAACTATATCGCAATCTGCGGGGCGCGCTTGTTAAGTTGGTTTACGATTATGATATTTAAACAAGCTGTTTATTGAGATTGTTAATTTTTAATACCACGTCCGCTTTGAAGTTTCGGCAACTACAGTAATCATGGTCAATTGCTTTTGGAGTCTTCAGTGTTTTCTGGCAACTATGTGGATACCAAAGTTAAATCGTCTGAATTATTTATTATAAATTTATTAATTAAATATTTATTCATTAGGTATTGATATAATTCATATTTAGGGTCAAGCTAGATTTGTGTTATTATATATAATTAATAAAGTCAGTAAATCAAATCAGTGAAGATTATTAAATACTTCTTAGCAGGATTAGTAAAGCAATAAAGTTATTAAAATGATATTTTAAGCATTTATATTAACAAGAAAATCTTATTATATATTAATAATGTCCAAGTAATTTATTGACATTTAAAAATCAAACAATAAATTCAATAGAATAATGTTCGAAGCCTTATGTCAACCTAATTTAAGCGTTCGGCAAAAAGTAATTAGATTCACAATAAACTAACACAGAATATAGTACGCACTTGAATTATTTCCTATTAGAATAAAACTACGTAGTTCTTATTAATTCTTTGCCCTGTAACATATCAACCGATTAAGATCTACTCGCTTATATCGATCGACAAGGGTCAAAGGATCACATGTACGTTCCGTGTTTTGAAAACAAACAAAAACAATTTTATCGATTGATCTTATGTAAGCTATGATATAAAATATTTTAAAATATTTAATTTTTTTATTGTTGACCTTTGCAATATTATTTCATCAACAATGATTATGATGAACAATATTCAATTGCTATTTTCAATAACAACAAAGCTGAAATAACTATCGCTTGTTACAACGGACGTCGATTAAACTTCACATTATGGAAAAGCCCGTATTCTGATTCTATTATATTATGACGGGATGGCATTGCTATATAAAAACTATTGTACTTCTGTTTGGTACCCGTTCCATCAAAATAATAGTAAGTAGTAGTATGCAGAAAGGTTGAATCGATTTTATTAAGGCAATATAAATACTTTTTTCATTAAACTATGAAGTAGATTATCCATCTTGCATATAATATATTTATTCCTAACGTTACGAGACGTTTTCACAACTAGAACTCATTATTATTATATTAAAACAAAAACCAATAAAATAATACACCATAGCAGGCAACCTTCTATTTATACGATTTTGAAAACTTAAACAATAATTTTTTCAAAAAAAATTATAAAGCTATATTTATCTAAAATATGCTACTTTTAGATAGGTAGTTCTGAAATTAAGAGTTGTTTAATGTATTTAAATATGGCCTTTGTATTTTGACAGTCCAAAACGATAAACGCTCTACCATATAGCGTTTCCGTGGACACGTTAACAGGGGCAATGTAATCCTAATGCATAAAATCGATTCCGGTAATGAGTCCTTCGTCTTACTTAGTTCTGCCGCAAAATAACATTCCTGTGTTGTGGTGTGAAGGGTGATACAGACTGAGAAATTACGTGCACTGTGCATTTTTAGGGTTCCGTAGTCGAATGGAAAAAAACAGAACCCTTATGGATTCGTCATATGTGTCTGACAACTAATTTCGTTATAAAGTACAAAACTGAAAGCAATTAACTGGAGTGTTTGTTTAATGCGTGTTCCGTTTCGAGCGTGGATTAATGCGGTGATTAAATTCGCAATACCGTTGCTGCTGGACGTGATTATACGCAGTTACGTTCGCTTCAAACTTTTTGCCGGAGGCTTCTCCGCTAATGACTTCTGGATTTTGATTAACAATAAAAGTATATGAGTGTTCTTGACGAATTGTTGACAGGTTATACTTTGTTAATACCGTGTTAGCACGTATTATATATGCGAATTATTTATGTCGGGTTTGGTTACCTTATTGTCTTTGGTTTGGAGTTTGGTTACAATTTTTTGTAGGACAAACAAATGGATAGGTAGAAGTATAAGCAAATACCGTGCTTATTATTAACATACATACATAAACTCATGCCTCTTACCCATGGATATAGGCAGAGATCACAGTTTTCTACTTGCTATGATCAAAACATACCTCCCTAACTTCCTTGACTTTCATATTAACATGATGCACACATATAATTTCACAATATCAATATAAATGTACGACGTATTAAATGCCCACTCATTTTACTTAACTGAAAAGTACTACCATTTATACAGTGCCAAGCGAAATATTATAAACTTTATGAAAATACCAGCGCTTACAACGTTTTGGTCGCAAAAAATTATACTACTTTGAACAAATTGTTTATACGATCGTTGTTGTCTATCGATAAAATTTATGTTGTTGTTTTCTAAAAGTTTTTTTATTGCCTCATTGTCAACTAATGGGATTTAAGCACAAGCGGGTTTATAGTCATTTAATGTCCATTGGCGCTCTTCTTCCATAATTATAAAAAATCTACATCAACGATAACGATTGATTGATTTGTAAATATTTTCCTCATATTTTAATTCCCAAATTCTTATTGATCTATGACGCATAGGTGAAAAAGGTTACGAAAAATATTAATATAATTTAAAAAAAAGTTAAGTTGTTATAAAGTTTGAATTAATATTTGTTTATTTAGTTTATTATATATATATATATTTGTTTGATGAAATGTGGCGTAACATGTAGAGTAACAACCATAATATACAAAAAAAATATTTTTAATTTGTATATATGTATGTAGGTAAGTATATTATTAACTATTAGTACAAGAAAGTTATATCAACAGCTATAATATAGTTTTTAAATATATACCAATTAACATCTTTGAAATGAATTGGAACGTCTGCTGCATTTATTTTATTTGTGGTTTAAGTAAATACCACCACATATCTGTTACAGAAACCAATTTAAATATCTCTCTTTGAGCGTAGGAATGTATTCTATATGCTATTTAATATCTTAAATGATCGACATATTCCAGAATACATGAGATTTATTAGTTTCAGTTTCCAACTTTTAAACCAGATGGTGATTCTACAGGTAGAATTCACCTAAACTCGTATTCAAAATACTAATGCGCTAACAATACGAGTATTTAATACAGTCTAGTTAGCTTTATAAAATTATTAAAATATATATTTGTGTAAATATGTATTTAGAATAAAATTAATATTATAATTTATAAAGTCTAAGTCTATATTCTATTCTGTTTTTTTCTATTGCCTTACAAAAGCTTTCAACTTCTTTTTAGGTTGACTGATTGACAATGCTTTTACATTATGTCCACCATTTGCAAAATGAGAAAAAATAAAGAACATCATCATAATAATCTAAGACGCCTGCTACCAGACATAGGCCATAAGCTTCAAGTAAGTAGGAAAAAATCTACCATCAGTGCAGACGAAGTCGCGGACACCATCTAGTATCTTTACAAATTGTAACTATGTGTTATTCTGATATATAAGCTATATAATTATAAATTTTCATTTAAATTTACATACATACATACACTCACGCCTTTTTCCCATGGGGGTAGGAAGAGATTACGTCTTTCCACTTGCTACGGTCTTTACATATCTCTTTCGCTTCATCTACTTTCATAACATTCCTCATACATGCTCGACGATTGCGGGTACTTCTGACCTGGCCTTTTTTGAGGACACTTTCGATTTGTACGAAATATGTTTGCCTAGGTCTTCCTCGTCCCGTATCTCCACTCACTCCAGCTTCATAAATCATTTTGGTCAGTCTACTTTCATCCATCCGTTCCACATGCCCAAGCATCCCTTTCTCTATTTAAATTTATTTAGTAGTATTTCCGTGACAGAGTAACAAGTTAGTTGGATTAAAATAAAAAACAAGCATTGTTACCATTTAAGTAATCCTTAACAATATAACCTTTTTTCATAAGAGTATTTTTGATGAATAATTTTAATCTGTGAAAATGCAAATCAGTAACAAATTCCCAACACAACTGACACAAGAACCCAAAAGTATCATCAAAATCTCGCATTGCGCGCTCACTGATATCGTTCTTGCGCTGATAAATGTTCCGCACAAATATATTTCTGTCGAAATTTTCCTGGCGAGCGTTCGAACTGAATCCATTAACCGGAGCTGTCATGTCGCGGAGGCGGCGCGCGCGCATCCGTCATCGAGGGCTCGCCTCCTTGCTGCGAGGTTCAGTAGGTATGTAGAGTAACGGACTTAACTGTTTGATTTCTGGATCGCTCGTACTTTATTTTTAATAGGGTTGGTTGTCATATGTAAGCGTAGTTTCACGTTTTGTCGATTGCTTTTTACAAATCGAGTCGTCTTAAGATCGTGTTATAAATGTAAGTTTTAATTTTTGGTGGATTCTTTGAAATTCATCTCCAGTATAGAGGTGCTTGCGAATTTCAATATTTATAGACTTTATACATCTGAACGTCGGTGATTCTATGGTCTCGGCACTGGTTCACGGAACGGGTGACACGCGAGGCCCGGGGTCGGTCTAGCGATGTGCCATTGTGTATCCATTTTTATAATTTCATACATTTATCCGACGCTCCTACGGCAAAGAAAAATCGTGAGAAACCTGCATACACTTGTGAAGAAATTCAATAGTGTTTGTAATGCAACCAATCTGCAATGGGCCAGCGTAGTTCACTAAGACCTAATCGCCCTATAAGTTACAGGCTCGCGCCCGTCAGTGATTCCTCTGATGTATTTTACGTTAATCCAATAAAAATAAATAATGTAATTTTTAAAGCAATTTTTAAACTAAAAAGGTCATCCACTTAAAACAATATATTCTCGCTACTAAATAAAATTGAAACCGTGTAGTGTTTTTTCTACATACACGAGAGAAAATTAACAAGTAACCAAAGGAACACTAAAACCCGAAATTCCAAACGTATACTCATGTCAAAACTGAGCAAGTAGGTACCCCAAGCTGAGGTAGATGGATCGGCGAAAGCCCGCGGTACCTAAAATCAGGGCGATATGTTAACAGAGCCCAGTCACGCCACCTTGTTAAGAGGGCGAACGTGTTATTATTCAACATTTATTTAATTTCGCCAAAAGTATCGCCGGCTGCAATTCTTATACGTATCAGTTTCACAAAATACACAATGCTGGCACGCGATGGATTCAGCGGGGCGTTTTGACCGGCGCATACAATTATAATACAATGAAGAGGTACGAGTAGATATTGCACTAGTGCGATAAAACTATGTCGTTTAAATTTGATCAATTGTTATAATTCCATTTAGTCTCATCCTGACCTCGCTCCGATTCTCTATGGCCAGAGTAAAGTTATCTTTTTCTATCCCCAATTTTCTTTATGATCTGTTTCGTAAACTAATGATTACGATAAACATTAAAACTTTGTTTGAGCACTAAGCGGGCAATAAAAAATAGCTAAATAGTTTGGAGATCGACGGAGCAAAGCTACCTCCTCTAACATTAGGTATTTCCTAGTTGAAATACATTAATTATCAATTTATTACTAACAAACAAATACTAATGCTGCTTATCAAAATAAATACTTAGAAATATGACCACATAGTAACGTAATCAAATCATCTAGTTTTGATATCTGTT
This sequence comes from Scirpophaga incertulas, assembly GCA_036419045.1. Taxonomy (NCBI): domain Eukaryota; kingdom Metazoa; phylum Arthropoda; class Insecta; order Lepidoptera; family Crambidae; genus Scirpophaga; species Scirpophaga incertulas. The sequence continues at coordinate 5,889,821 of CM071642.1, read as the reverse complement.
CGTAATGCTTAATCAATTCTGTACACTCGGCAAGTACCATTAAATCACCTTTTAAAATAACCGCAATCAATTTTTTATTCAACCTTCGTTTTTCTTTTTAGAATTAACCGATTTTTTCCGACCTCAAATCACATTCGGCCGGCAGTCCAAATACCATACTCAAGTATGAATATTTATTTGTAATTGTGGACCAAAATGTCATCATTATACGAAATTGACGACCTTACACACTTCACAGCACTTGACTGAAGGCCTGTTCACATTGGTCGCTGGTTTTTTTTATATTTTCGTTGATTCTCGATTATTATAATAAGGAGTAGCTAAAAGTAAGCCCTTTTAATAAAGATAATAGAAATCCCTAATTTTATGTTTAATTCCTTCTTGAAATTCATTACTCTTAACTTATATTTGAAATCTTTTTAAATACTTAAAATATGTTGACGTATTGTAATTATATAATCTTTAATTAGATAAGTTTCAAGAAATAAATTTGGAACAAGAGACATTTTTTTTTAAATTTATACTTACATACATAATACAAACAGGAAAATCCTCCAAGGTATATATTTATATACAAATATCTATACTTTATACCATTTTGCTAAATATTATACCATTTTACTTCTTACTCGAAAGCTCAATAAATTTTCAATTCATTCTATTCAATTCTTTACAAACTAAGAAATAACTTTATCGTATACATGTGTTTATTGATTTTTGAATAGGTATATAATTTTCGTTTTGTTCAAATATCTGTTATAAAAATTGCATAATAAATTTTTAAATGTATGTAAAGTATATCTAAATAATGACTGGTATATTTATTAGATGCTAATCAAGAATGGCATGTAATTTAATACATACCCAATATCAAGGTATTGGGTAGAGAAATATTACCTTATATTTGCCTTTATAGTAGTGATTATGAATGCTAGTCTAAGCGGTTTGTGTGCACGTGTCCTATCTATACGTCGTGACTACCAATATTTGTTTAGTTTTTTTGGAAGCCTGCATCGAAATTTTGGTCCATCGATTTCCACTCGAATATCAAAACACTCGAGCGTCTTCTGGTTTTTGTTGAATCGATTCAGTGCCATTTTGAACTCGATTCTAAATCGCTGGCACGTCACATTGAGACATCGACTTAACATCTATATTTACACCTGATGTTGAAACTTCTTATTTTAATGGTGTTTGGTTTGAATACTTCGTGTTAGTTGGATAGTCAAACAAACAATATTATTCAATTGAAATTTAGTCATATCTCGGAATATTTTCTTAGTACGTATAATGGTCAGCTAAGATAACCAAATACGCTTGATCCAGTTCTGTGGAAGAGACTATTTTGCATTATAATCATTTAAATAATACAGAATAGTCCTAAATAGACCTAGTGAATGTAGATACTAAATAATCATGAAAAATCTCATATAAAAATCATCTGCTTAAGTATAATAGTTAGAAAGGGATAACGCTATGTAGGCTCGATATCCTCATCCCTTTCTAACTGTATAGATAAGTAATTATTGAACTTAAAACAATCATCGACATTCGTACACCGACACTTATACATACTATTCCTAACGAGATGTTTCTCCATAATCCGATGGAATGCTGTAAAACGGATGGCCATAGAACTTAATAGTTTGATAAGCAGACTGATATAACTCAGTAAGGACCACTAATGACGCTATCTTGAAAAAATCTCGTCTAAAAAGCCCGCGCAATCAGAATCCTACACCCATATTAACACTTAATAAGTAGAAATTTGTTATCGATTATATAGTAATCGAGATCAACTATTTATATAGTTGATCGTTCGAGGAATCACATGTAATTAAAATATCCTATATGTTAGTTAGACGTAACATTTCCCTACGAGATATAAAAAGCGTATGGTAGTCGACGGAATGCTGTAAAGTGTCGTTCTTAGCGGGAAAACTGTGCGGTTGACATTCACTCCATTTCTGTTTGTGTATCGTAACTTATTTCGCAACGTGGAACAAATGATGCAATGTATAACTTTATTCAGAACATTTTTGACATTTTAAAACAAGAATTAGACCTTTGGTGGTAGAAGTAGTATGTTTTGTAGTACATGTATAACTGAAGAATATATCAATTCAACTGTATTTTTTTTTTAATTCCGTTTATTCTATTTTATTCTCAATTCTCTAATATGATTTCCCTTAGATTTATAAAACTATTTTGTAATATGTATCAAAATCATATTTACGATACCTATATGGAAATTAACGATACACACCAAGAAACTTTTTTTCTACAGAATCTTAACTCCCATTACGCATTGTGTGTAATCTAGGGAGGTTACCAGTGGTTTGAGTCAGCTCAGACAAAAGCGATGCAATTAATAATATTAGATGGGGGGAGCGAGACAGTAATCAAATAAAAATGTATGTCACTGTTTTGAAAACATTGATAACTGGGATAATTTTAAGTTTACCTGCGACTGCGATAATGATAATTGTATACACTTGACTGAATATTATAAGTTTGTTGATGAATATTACGATCATATTATAAAGACGATGCAAGATGCAGCAGTAAGAAGAATTAATTATATAATTTATATGATATGGGTCTATGTGTGTCTGAAGTAAACGGATTTTATTTTTTATTTATTATTTATTTATTTAACTTCTGATAAATATATAGCATTAAATATTATTTAAATATTTTATAACACCCGGTATCTACAATTATACACATTAATAAACCGGATCAGTTGTACCGGAAATTACCCCGAATATTGAAATTTGATAGGTAAAGCCTTTCTATTACACGATAATACACTTAGCCACGATATATGATAAAAAAATATCAGTAATCAAAATATAAAAAGTAAATCAACATATTAATCAAATACAAAAGATTTCCTAATTGAAAAATGTATCTCTTTCAGATGAATCAACAATGTAAGGTCTGCGGCGAACCAGCGGCTGGATTCCACTTTGGTGCTTTCACGTGTGAGGGATGCAAGGTATTACTCATTTACATATTAACAATACTACATGACCATAATTCTGATACAAGGTTCACTAAGTTATGACCTGTAATAAGCTTTCGATACATTTCGGGCAAAAGCTTTGTCAAAATGTGTATTTATCAATATAATAAATGATTGTAATTCATAATTTTATGAATCATCTTTGGATGCGCATTTATTTCGATTTGGTACTACATAGTTTAATTACTTTATTTTAGAATTTTTGTATAGACAGTTAATTTTAAAGTATACAGTTTAATTTCCATTTATATATTTTTATATACTTTGAACAGAAGATTATTTAAAAAAAGAATATTTTTTAGAATCCATAACAGGTAATTCTTTACAAAATCAATTCGTATGTGTTTTGTCCTATATGTACTCCGTATTCTTGATGCAAACGTAATTAGTTTGTTACGCTTGTTAATGTTGTCTTTGTGATTAATAAAATTGTAAATTCTACGAGAATATCAGAATCCTTCAACGAGGGCTTCTAAACATTCTAAACTTAGGTAAGGATTCTAAAGTTTTAATTGAACTCATGGTATAGTTGAATATAGTGTTGTTCTCAAGTTGATCGTTTTAGACTCCCTAAGAGAGAATAAGTAAAATGTATAACTTGGAATACACGTTCATCCGTACGTTCCAGGCTCCTATATTGAATACTTCTCCTCGAAATTTAGAACATCGATTTAGATTTCAAAAAAGCATTTTATCATCATCATAGTTATCATTTTCAAGTTGATATTTTGTTAATAAGAGCCTTATTTATCATACACCCTCTTATCGAGGAATGAAACTTTAGTCACTTTTAGGCACTGAGGAATAAAAAGCTATTTCAAGAATGATTGTATGAACGTGAAATGTGAAATATTTACTGATTATAACAAAGTAATTCTTTGCAATAAAACGTACGTATTTTACTTACCATTGTAAACCCGACTGAAAGAGAATGATACGCTTACAAAGTAAAAAACTACATCAATAATTAATAACATAAAAAACTTACACAAACGAACATGTACAAAAGACATTATCTTTTATAATAAATAATGAAAAGGTAATTGTGAAGATTAATAACACGAAATATGGGATGTCGTATTTCATTACTTTAAGTATTTACCGCGATTTTAACACAGCGATCACAATAATCAATTGCACATTTAATTGCTTACGTATCGAGTTATCTTTACAAAAGCGTCTCCATTCCCACGACTTGCTTCATAAATCCTCAAGCAATTTGCAAATCCGATTTTTCACGGCGTTATCTTAAAGGCTCTGACCACGCCCATTTGGAAATCCGACATAATGTATTCCGATCGCTGCCCAATTACCGACCACCCGCTGCCAAGGCTAACATACAATATGTCACCGCTTAAGAAAACCTATAAGGGCTCTTTCATAATGCTTCCGTGCTATATCGCTTGAACTCCGATCAAAAAAGAAAATAACGTAATTATTTGGTAATTGATAACATTGGTACTGAATTGGTCATCTGTTTCGGCATCATTTAATTTGTTTTGTTTATGTCTGTTATTTTCAATAACTATACGCATATATTGTCACATGTGTGTATTAAAATATATATTTCTTTCATTCTTTCTGTCGTCAGCCTGAAACCAATTCCAATTTTAGTTTTGAACGAACTTTTCTCTTTTAAAGCAACACTAGCACCAAATCTAATTCATGTAGTGATATTTAAGTTTATGTATTTATTTAGTTCAAATCTGCGGCATAAAACAAACAGATACAAATGGCGCTATCATTGTGACAGTCTAAAAAGAACCGAATATTTTTTTCCTTCTAATAAAATAGAAAAATATATTTAATAATGTAATTAATATGTTTAATATAAAACCAATTGCTAATGTAAATTACATTATTAAACGAAACAAATTGAACGATGTAGTAAAACTTTTAAGTGACCGTTACATAGTTACATATTATGACAATTAATATGATACAAGCTATTAATGGAAATACAATAGTCCACGTACGTTACGACCGTAACGTACGATACGTTTTGACCACTTATGACAATAGTTTCTGTGCATCTAACTGGGTATAGTTTTTAGCTGCATTTTTCAAGGTGCAGATGAAATTACACCCAGTTAGTGCACACACTTTCACAAAATTTCGTTTAAATAGCCTCTACGTGTTGGATTGTATCCCCGCGCTCGCCTTATAAAGGACCGTGTCTTTTAAAGATGCGTGATATAAACGATAATAATATACAATCATACTAAAGGATTATGAATTTTATAAGCCAGATGTATCTACTCAAACCCTATTTCGCTCTACCTGGTATTTTATACAAGTATCGCATCGCTAGCTTTGTGACACAGCCTAACATCAGTCCAAAATCATATGTCATTTGTAAATTGGACAATATATTACAACCGGCACAATAGAGACGATACGTTTCGAAATATACGGAGATCGGAAACAAATCCGTGTAATTAGGCGAATGATTTATAGGCGAGATATTTACATAGAAAATCAGCCGCTGATTAGTGAACATGATATGATAAGGTTCTAATGGCGTGGATTAGGTATGTAGAGTAGAACCTCGTTTGTCGAAACTCGAAACACTGAACTAACAAACTATTTTGTAACAGTATTTTTTAGAAACGTCTGATATCCACGTTGTAGATGGATATAATATTTACTCGGCTCTTCCTTTCTATGCCACTCCTGTGGTTGTGGCATATCTTAATTTACCAACAATGTTTGTTTGGGTCACGACATGATGTAGGGTTTTGTTTAGAATTTTGTTAATATGATGTAGCAGTCCATATCTCATCGCGAACTAATGAGAAACCTGTTGATCTTAATGTCTTTATGAGATCGTGAAGAGACGTTTAGCGGTGAGATATCTATAAGTTGAAGTGAAGTGTTTTCTGATAGTATTGTTACGCCGGTGGCTTAGTAAAACTTCAAAAGTGATTTTCTGTGACTTAGAAACGTTTTCAGCAGGCTGAAACGTCGTTTCAGGCCGTTTCACAAGTAGCTCTTTCACATACTAAAAAATCTAAATTACACCCAAGTTACAGTAGTTTCAGGCTACCCTCTATCCAATGCCGCAATAACCTGAAAACCCGTTTTCAGGCGTTTTCAGGACCCCTTATGAGCCATTAAGCCTACTTCAGTAAAAGGACATAAATTTCAATAGGAGTGAAAGAGATAGCAATAGTAGAAAGAGACAGAGATAGTTAGAATATTCGAGAAAGATAGTACGGGAATATTCGAGTATTGTGTATCGAGAATATTCGAGAAAGATAGTACAGGAATATTCGAGTATTGTGTATCGAGAATATTCGAGTATCGAGACAGTTATACTCAAAAGTTCTCGAACGCGCGACGTATTGGACTACACATTCGAGTGTGTCCGCGAATGTTCTGGCAAGAGTGGCAAGTATCTTAGGGGACTATATAAGGCTGTGTCCGGCCGCCGGGAAGCAGTATTGTTTTGCGATACAGTGCGAAAACATCTAAGTGATATTGGAGAACTAAGAAGCGACTTTCAGTGCTTTGAGTGAAGTTAGTGACTGTTAGTGTGGTAATTAATAAAAGTTTAGTGTTTTGGTAGACCGCCGTTTAATTTACTGACCCCAGCTCGTAACAGTATGCCTATATATTTACATTCTTAAGGTAATATAGAAATTAACTTTGTACCATGGTTGTACCAACCGATTGATTGGTTTCAATATCGATAACAAAATAATAAGTGTTAAATAACTATTATCATTATCATTTACCAGCCGCCACCATAACACAGTAAATTTCATATAGTATATATTTTAATTCTTATAAAATGGGCAATAGATATTGAATGGGTTTTATTGTTACAGAACATTGAAGCTCGGTTGAAGGCTATACATTAAGGACTTTGTAAATCTAACCTCAGAGAGACTTTAAAATATCTAGGAGGTAGACTCTGTACCAGGGTCGTCTGCATGGGTACCTCCGTTTACCTATTTCCGCCGCCAAACAGCAGGGTTCGCTTTGCTGTGTTCCAGCGTGAAGGATAAGATAGCAGTGAAATTACTGGGTACTGTGACTTTACATCTTATGTCACAAGTTGGCAACGTACACTGTGGTTCTTATGAGGTTTGCAGATTTGCTGCGAATCTCGTGGGAACCACATGTACTATAGGCGACTGTTACCACTTACCATCAGGTGGGCAGCCTGCTTGTTTGTCAACTTTAGCAATAAAAAAAAAAATTCACAAATTAATGCATTTTCAAACAATTCTTCAGATTGTTCCGTTTTATTTTAAAGATCTAGCGTCATAACAGTCCCGCAGACTGAACTAGGCTAGTCGATATGTTAATACAGCGAAATAGCAAACTATTCTGATTGAATGCATATTTTACTCGTTATATCAAGTTAGTTAAATTTGCAGCGATATAGCCCCGTAGGCTATTCTGATTACATTGTCTTCTTCTTTTTTATTATTATTGTTTAACGGCCGTGGATTATAATTCCATGCAGCCAACACATCATTATTCTACATGTTTGTCTTCTTCTTCTATCTTGATTGACATATAACTTTAGAATTGAAGTGACCTAATTCAAAATTCTTGTTCTAATTAGTTATACAGACTTGTTTAGTATACAATCATAAAAACAATTCACATACTACCATTAACAATAAAAAATATGTCAATTATCGTACAATTTAAAGCATTATAATAGAAAAAAAAAAAAATGACCAACTCTTCAATCACATTTTTAGCGTTTACAAAAAAAATTTGATACCACAAAGGATTTTGGATTAGGTTACTTCAATTCTAAAGGTGTGATATATTGGATTGACATATCAATGCCGCGAAAATTGTATCGGACGAGCATAAATGCAGCGATATAGCCCCAGCGACTATTGAAAATTTATATTCAAGACTTAACAAAGCTTCGTTTTCTTCCGAAATTGGCTTCGAGGTCCTCTTTGTCGATAATACACTAGAATCACTAGATGAATACCGACGACGACGCTTTACGCCTAATGTATTTTAATCCATTTTCTAATAATTTTAACTTTTTTACCAAAATGTCGACAGTATTACTTCTTGTCTTTGGCATTTTGATGCGTGCGAAGTGGTCGGGCACTAAATTGCGAATGAAGCGCTGGAACTCGACGGCAAAGATAACGACTTGTATTGAACTACCTACGAAAAATATATTTTTTTTTTTTACTATAATGCACAGGTGGCATCACTGCGCGATACTACTTTGTATTAAATATTTGATAATTATTCTTATATAGGAAATACTAATCTCGACGACGAGGCACGAATATAATAATTATTTTATCACCTTACCTTACATTATAAATTTAAAACAAAAATTTGAATACTAAACTGATAGTACCCTGTTACCGTGCGGTAAAACCAAATATTATTTACTGACCATCAATTGAACTACTGCCGCGTCATTACCAACGACATGCTTAAAATTCTTATCATTTACCACTTCGATCGCCTCTTTATCAACGCTAATAAATTTGTACACACATTAACAATGTAATAAAAAAGATTGACTGCCCCAAACATTATGCTTTAATTAACCGTTTGTATAAATGCTTCGCTATTATACTTGTATGTTGTACTATGATTTAATGTTATGCCGACAGAGCGTCTGATTAGTTTCCTAACATAATTAAGTATTTATTCAAATCATTGTTTAAATAAACAAGGTTTGGGCGGCGCGTGGGTGGACTTTCGTTCCGTGATCGTAATATACCAATGATATGGAGGTAATCAAAATTAACGGGTGGTTTTTTAAGCGTGTGAAACTAGATACGTGGAATAGATTTTATTTTGCGTTTTAATTGTTGGGGATAGTTAAAAAAATATTATGTAACTTTATATAATATATCTTTAGACAGGATATGATATAACTTACGACTTTTAAAAGACTAGGTTGTAGTGAGCCTTACGGCGCTACGGTCTGACGCAGACAGTTGGGTGGTAGAGGGATACATTTGCAGTCCCTCAATGACCACCTAAGGTTTGCCTGTGCACTTCGGTGGCTTCTTAATCGCCCACACAAAGGTTCCTCCGTCTAGGAATTACCCCTAGAGGCTATAATACTCGTCTGGTAGCGGGCCGTATTGTTCTTGAGTAATCTGGAGAAATTGGGCTTCCAGTTCCTAAATCGAGATCCTAATTGAGGACATGATATTTTAGGTTTTAATGGTAGTGGAAAGAAAGAGGGCGGTAAATAATTCCATTATTTTCCAGTTGGCGCCGTAATTATGAAGTAAAGTACTTCGTACGGAATGTTGGGACTTTCACAACGTAAGGATGGGTATCGACCGTTATCCGCGTGACCAAAAGGGGGATGGTGGATGTTCGAAAAAGTATTCTATAAAAACAATTTTTCGTGAACAATCTGATCGTAATCAGACATCTGAAAATATGAAATTGGTTAGTTAAGTAACTTTTACGGTTTACTGTAAGCATATAGAATATATAGCAGTAAGCTATAAGTCATCATTAAGGTCCTTTGTCCCCTAGCTGGGGCAGAGGGCGCCCACAGTGAGTCTCCATCCCGCACGGTCTTGAGCTTCGCATTTGATTTCGCTCCAGGTTTTTCCAATGGCTTTCGCTTCGCCAATGATAGTCCGCCGCCAGGTCTGTTTTGGACTGACTTTAGTATTTATAAAACTATAAGTATTTACTAGAAAATAGCAGAACCAAAAGTACTTACTTACATTACTTTAGTTTTCTTTTTCCTTCAGTTGTTTAAAATTAAATAAGGTAATAAATATGTTTGAAATCTTAAATTAATTAAGGAAATAAATAAGTTTAAAATCTTGTTTTTTTTTTTCTCTTTATCAAGCTATACACCATAATGGTTAAGCCGGCAATAACCGGCAGCGTAGAATCGAACACTTGCATATGTGTACTTTATCTATGTTGGCAGCTCTGCGATCGATTTTCAAAAATTGGATGTTTAGGAATCCGTGACCTCAAAGTCAACGCTGACTATATAGTCAGCGGTGATTTCGAAGTCGCATACGTAATTCAAAAATAGGTTTTCTGGAGTTAATTATTAGATCATTACCCGCGGGCACACTTCCCCAGCGCAAACGCAAACACTTAACTTAGTTATTAATTTGAAACCACTATGATACAAATATAGACCATGAATATAGAATATGACATCGTAGCCAGTTTGATTTATGACATTAGACATTAATTTAAATATTATTAAAATTTACCATAATTATGTTCATTTCGCGAGAACATTCATAATAAGAGGAATTCGAATTATATCTTTTTGATAACTTTTTATATATTTATAAATATTAACGAACCAGACTTAATAGCTAACATAGTATAATACTGCCAATTAACCTTTATAATTTTATATTAATAATTAAGTTCATATTCACCACTCAGTCTTATTGTACAATAAACGTAAGTTAAATAAAATCGAAAACCGGTACTCTTATTATGATTAAGTACGTAAATAGATATTTCATACAATAAAAATGATAAGAAAATAATTTGGTAGGTAGAGGAAGTATTTTTTGTATACCTAAGGCATACGAGGGGAATGAACCCACCTGTTTGAGGTGCCAAGGGACTTTTGCTTTAAGTTTGATAATTTCCTTGGATCTCCGATGAACATGGACATATTATACTCTTAATAAACAACAGAATTTATATCTTAAGTAAGTTCAATAGATAGTGTAATATTGTGGTTGCATTATAAATGATTACAAATAAATAAAACAGACATTTTAAATCGCCCTGCAAATTACTTTTTATTCGCCTAACATTTGTTTCATTCAAAATCATAGTACAAAAACGAGGGTAATACGACGATATACGATTTAAAATAATATGCTATTAGTTGCAAAAAAAAATCACAAATTTTGTATGTAAACTCTGTTGACCACAGACTTTGTCCGACAACTTGAAGGCTAGAAGAGTTCTTATCAACCTTTCATAACTTTCACAATTAGGTAGTATTTGCATTGCAATATTCTGATTTAATAAGTATAGGCTTAAGAATGAATTGTGATTGATAGTACTAGGTAATTTTGTTTGACTTGTTTTACTGCGAATAGTACAAGAATCATGTGTTCTATAAGGCATGTGTAACTTTGTATCGTCAAGTAGTTTGCATGTTTGTCAACTTAAAATTTTGGATAAGGAATTATCAATGCGAATAACTTGGGTATTTTAACGTCTCCTTTGGCTACCTTGCATCCTCATCGTTAGATCATTTACATAATTGATAGAATGAAGCAGTGAAAATATGATTTATTGAAATAAAGCTTTATTGGTATCAAACGAAAAAACGATGTACAACAACTCAATTTAACAATTCAACAATAATAACATTACATTATCACCTGATTTACATAAGTATGCATAATCTTCAAGACACGTGATTAAGATATTTTTTGGGTTACATATATATTGCAACTTAAATAAAAACTTGTAAAAATGTGTTAAATCCAAGTGTCGAAGTATTCGTTAAGCTGTCATACACTATAACATACTAATTGTTGTTTTACAAGACTAATTATACTAAGAAGTAATATTAATGTCTTAATTAAGAAATTGTTATCAGATCCATTAATAAAACTAACGTTTACAATTTCTGGCAAACAACGATTTTTTTTGTCTGCTATGTATGAGGTGATAAATTTAACATTAATATCTTAACACAGCTCATCCTAATTAATATGCGTGATTAAAAAATATTGAAGGTGTGGCTGACAGGAAGTGGAATATGGAATATTCCAGTTCGTTTGTCTATTTATTTTGTCACGTTACAACCTCTCCGTGAGGGAAAATATGTAACGGAGTTGATAATTAGGGGAATAGGGAAACAGTAAACTACGAAAGATAAGAAATATTATACTACAAAATTTATTTACAAATACTACACTGTAGGTAGGGGAAAAGGGAAAAAGGAGGAAAAGGGAAACTTAATATACGATAAAAACCACCGGTGGTAGAATCGACATAACAGGAACATTTTGCAGTTGGTAGAAGGATTTTTTTTTCCTACGGGGGACTGTAGTGAATCCTCATAAGGGGCGCGTCACCATAGTGGTCGTCTTAACAACCCCCTGGTGCTTGGACGACCTAGTACCGGATACCACCCGCAACCGATCTACGACGGGTGGTTATGTTGGACTCTAGCGGAAGGCCAGCCTATCAACTAAACACTACCTACAAGCCTTTGTTCGGGCAGAACCATCGGCTTTGAACTAAAGCTACCGCCCTCCAGAGTGGTGGGCGGTGAGCAGCGCAGCGTCGGGATAGTGCATAGGTAGAAGGAGTTTGCAGTTGCTTCGACGTACGGCTGTCTAGTTACAACAGACCCGCAGTTAAAATGCTCGTCAGCACTCAGAAACGTTCAGATGAAACACTCGTACATATAAGTCACCAGTGGCTTCATCGAAGATGTCAGCAGCAGTTCCCTTGCTGATGTTGACTGCATTTCATGCATAATTAAACAAATATATCATTGAAGCTTTATAAAAGTAAGCTTTCACGTGCTTAGAACATTAAAGGAAAATGCCATTGTTATTAAGCATAACTACGACGGCAAGTGTCAGCATCACGTATGTTCCACATACACGAAATTACAAGGAATTTGTGTGAAATTACAACGGGGGTCAGCAATCGAGTTCTCGATTACACAGCGTTTATCGATAAACGTATAATTTGCTCGCTTTTCAATAATCGGCGCGGTGATGATACGCTTCGTATCGGTACCAGATTTATTGGTGTTTAAGCGCTCTAAGTGTTGTTCTACTGGTGATGCGTTGCGTTTGGTCACGATTTACTTTCGCAACTAAATTGGTTGGTGTCGGCCGAGTCGTTTTGACACCCGGGGTGCGAGCCTTGACCTTTTTTGTACATATTATGCAGTTTTATTTTGAATGCAATATTATATCATGTTATAAAATAAAATAAAACTGATTATTAAATCCTTATTAATATTATAAATGCGAATGTAACTTCATCTATCTGTCTATTGAGCTGTCACACAGAAACTACTGAACCGATTTAAATGTATTTAAATCTAGTACACATATAATCTAGAGTCTAAGAAAGGGCATAGACAATTTTATAATGGGAAAAAAAGGGTTTCTAATAGATAATGAAAATTTGTATGAATAGAACGTCATTTTTAAAGTCAAAGTTTATAACTTATTTTTTAAGCTTTTGAGATATATAAACTAAACAATCAAGTTTGTATAAATTTCACTCTAAAAGTAAAAATATGAGATATTTGTTTTTTATGTATAGGTTTACGTATTACTGAACAAAATTTCATGAAAGTTTGAGAGATAAGACAAAATATATATCTATATATTTTAAAAATTCTTTATAATTGTGCATGTTTCGACAGAGTGGCACGCGTAGACCGGCGTTAATGCGATATGCGCTAGAGGCGAAAAGACGGCCTAAAAAACGAAAAGACGGCCTTATAATCCATTTTTACTATAACGAGGCAATAATTTTGACTATATGAGAAATGTTTACATAAGTAAGCAAACTAAATCTTATATCTTAATATTCTGATTAACTAAATAGTATTAGGACACAATAGTAACGGAAATAAAATATGCCTTGTATACAAATCAATACCTTCTGGAATATATTCCTTCAGTGAAATGAATGAAAACAATAAAGGCTACTACTACAAATATTTCCATATACAAAAACGAAATTAGTAAAAAACATTCCGAAACCTTAACAGTGTAACGAATGCTTATAATTCGAGATAAAATACAAGACTTATTGGGGAACAAAATTAATTTATCTCTATTAATTTCCTCAACTTTAATCTTAATTATGTCCCGCCAACAAATATAGATAAACCCACACGTTCCCAAACACGTAAGATACGACATCTTAATGCTAATTAGTTGAATTTTAATAAATTACACAGTATTCTGTCTCGCAATCAATGCGAAATAGAGCAAAAAGTGGTCAACATTTTTGAATTAAAGTCACCAAAACAAAATGAAGGATGCTCGAAGAGCGCTGATATCGTAATGACTTTTAAAGTGTGCACGCCTGATGAATAATTCATAGCACATTTTGGTGGACTCACTCGTTTTGGTGATGGTGAAGTACAAGATGTAACATTTAATTTTTTGGAAAGTTCCTGGCCACCTCCGATGCTAGTGTTGGTAATTTGCACTGCAGGTCTTAAATTCATTTCCAAATGGGATAGTATTTTTTCCTGGCCGATGGATGGATGGATGGATTGTAGCACTTTTGTGTCAAAGTTGTCAAATATCGTCTTAGCAATGTCTACATAGGAACTTGTATAAAAAATTCATCAATTCATGAGAACTTCTATAAAAAAGTTCCCATGCAGTCAATTCACAATTGACACAAGAATCACAATATACTTTTAATTTGCAATTTTAAACCCGGGACATACCAATATGAGCACTGCTATTTTAATGCATAAATCATCCAGTGCTTTAACAAATGTATATTATATTTTAATATCTGATTAGTCTTTCAGTGAAAGGATATAAACTGATTGTGCAGAGTCCTTAAGACTTCTAAATATTTCGTCAAATTTATGACGTACTCTGACTTCTAGATTCCGCGCTTAAAATCTATTTAAGTATGCAGCCCCCCTTGTATAATATTCAGATTTAATTTTATTGGTAACTTGTCATAATTCAATAAAAATCTATATAAATTTCCAAGGAACGGTTTAAATTACAACGTTAAATTCAAAAGTTGTTAACCATAATAATAAAATATTGAGTTATATATGGATTATATGTCATATATATGTATGGTTGTATGGTTTGTATGTACGAGTAGGTTATATATGTGATCTCTTTGTCTAACTGACAATACAAAATATTCATAACTTTTTTACTCTTACAGATAATTAAATTATAATTAATTACAATACGAAAAACATTTATTGATTACTAGAACTAAAACAGTACTAAATTATAATATACATATTAAATTATTAAATATTATATCAGTGTGTTATTTGTCCAATATAAAGTAAAAGATAAATTTGAAAAAAAATATAACAAAAAACGTGCATATTGCGTATTCACAACTGTACACAGCAGTCACGGTAGAACTCAAGCGCATTTCCAACATTTCATATAAAAAAAATCATATGGCATTTACTAACATAGTGAACTCACTCACTAACCAATTGACGTTGTCCCACTTTAGTTTACTATTTCGGAAAAAATAACAGGTAGCTGATTACACCACAAAATTCTGGTTTTTGTTCTACAAAAAGATATCGGTAATCTGAAGTTTAAAAATTCTTATGTTGGTCATCAATTAGTTTTATCTTTTAAGTTGTATGAGCCTGTGATGTTATTAATTTAAAAAACAGGGTTTACTTATGATTTATAAATACTATATATAATGATACTCAAGCTGATTCATTGTCGTCATCAGTTCATACACGTCCACATCAAAAGGCACGAACCGACTCTAACCAAGTAAGGGTCGTCTTTATTAGTGAACCACGCTGGCCCAATGGAGATTGATATAATTCACATTCACGATTGAGAATTTCATTAGTGTTACTAGGTTGCCAGGTATTTTCTGAAAATATGTTTTTTAAATTCGAATAATTAATTTCCTTATTAAAAGGACAGTGCTGAGACTACTAAACTGTCAATGATTGTGTAAATTAATGCCAACGACTTTCAGCAGGATTCTGATTTGATAATTTGCAAGCAATATTGCAGTCGCACTTGACTTCGAACTACTGCAATTATTCATAAATCGACAATAGTCTATAATTGTAAATAAGATGACATTATGTCTGATTTATCAAGTGGCAATTACACTTAAAACACCATAAAGCAGCAATGGTCATCCAAAAGAATTGTAATAAGATAATTCACGAGCTATAAAATAAACAGCCAAGTACTATAATAACGGGGAATAAAGGCCTTAAACCAGATGCAAAACGGCTCACCCATCGCTGTAATGGTAACAATTGAGCATCATCTTAAAAAGATACGCATGATTTTGTTAATTTAACCAAACGTCTCATGAGGAAGCGGTTAGTCTTAATGCTCGCTGATGGCCGGTCTGATATTGTGAAATTGTTACAGACGCCATTTTGTTGCATGCAATTGGTCGATAAAATGGCGGGCTTATTTATTATGGTAGATTATAATACTCGACATCTGGAGATGTATTTAGGTGATACATTTTTTAACCAATTTTTAGTGACGGCGATCAGTCACAATATGGACTAGGTAGTAAGCCTATTTCTTTTGCATATTCTGATAGCTCCGATACAATACAAATAAGAGCAAGCACGTTAGACCCGTACTGGGTCTGACCTGTTTTACCTTTTATGTATAATTGGGTAAATTGCATTATTTTAATTTTATATATAATAAGAGTACTCTTTTAACTGTGAAATGTTGTAGAACCAACAGTATACCTGCGCTTATTGCTTTTGAAGATACATCCACATTAGGGTGTTTCATTTTGAATGGCAAAAAATAAAATGTAGAATTATTGTTGACTTTGCTTTTGCCTTGAGTCTAAGTTATGTGTAAATTACCCATGTGAAATTTGGAGGTGATAATATAATGAGAGGTTGCACACTTTGAACAGTTTTGAGAAAAAATAAATAAAAAATCGAATTTTTAACTTATTGGTTTATTTACTGCAAATACAAATCACAAGCTAAAAAAATTATAAATAATGAATAGCTAAATAGTCTTTTAGTAGGAAAACTGCACATTTGATCACTTATTCAACTGTGAACGATGAGATATCCTTTTTTGTTCGTTTAGTGACGGCTTTCCTGTGATGTTCGACGACCCTAGAACTAGACGACGTAAGAACTGTTTCTGTTGTTGATCTCTTGATGATTCATTAAACTGTTTTATCAATGCGATTCCTCTCTCTGCAGTGTCATTAAAAACCTTGAGGGCATCAACATGACTTTGAAGTGGTTCAGTACAAGATTCGGTGATGTCGTGAATTCCAAAAATATTAAAGAAAACTTTTGTTTTTTAGTAACAAAGTCGCTGAGATCCTTTCCTTCAAAAACAAAGGTTTTGTTTTCTAATCGTTTAGTTTCTTTTTTCTTTGCTGATTGTTGGTCTAAATTTAAGAACATTTTCTCTTTTACAGTCTTAGGAATACGTTCATCCACAAAAGCCAATCCCATGTTAGTTTCAGATAGGTACCACAGGTAACTCTTAGCGACAGCAAGGGCACTTTTTTGGACGTCTTTATCAGGATAAGCTTTTAGAAGTTGCATCATATCCTAATCATTCTTTGGAGCATATCTACTTACAGTCGCCTCATGCCAAAAGCGCACATATATAAGGCTAACAAAGTGTGCAATTCTTGTTATTCCCTTCAACTCTCGTTGAGGAAAATTCAACTGTTTAGTGAAAAGGGCAATTTTAAGTGCATACATCGCCTTTGCCATCCACCTTGCTTGGTGCAGAGCTCCTGGGATTCTAAAACTAAACACTTCACTAGACCATCCTCCGAGGTAGTGAAGTAACAGCTCCAACTGCTCCTTGTAGTCTTCCCTTGGATGGCGGCCTGTTTTTAGGACCCTTTCAATGTAACTTATCATCTCCTGTCTTTGTTCTTCTAGAAACCCTTCTAAGGAACTCTTACCAACCAATATGGTTATATATGAGGTCTTATCAAGTGAATCCCATTAACTCTGGAACTTCTTGAAAAACAGCTTGCTATTACATTCCTCAAATACTCCTTTCAATATAAGTTCATGGGTGTGATGACGACAAGCTAACCATAACAGTGGCTACTTTAACTCTTCTTCAATTCTTATGCATGTTCCTTGGGTCAACCCTGTATTTGATGCGGTAGTAACAAAAGATATGCCTATAATCTTGTCACGTATTCCAAATCGATCTACTTCATGAATTACTGTTTCAGAAAGTTGCTCCCCCGTTCCGTTTACTGCAACCGGCACACGAAGCAAATACTCACAGTTCTTTCCAGTCACTAGAACGGCTACTCAATCTTCCAGAGTCTTGACACTTCCGTGGGCTACTGAGGATAGCAGTTTACTGTCCCAATGTAACACCAAAGGGGGAACGTTATCAAAAAGCGACTCTTCAATTTTATGTGCTAATTTGGTTCTAATAATCCGAGCTCCGAGCTCTATATACAGTAGATGGGGACACAGAAATGTGGGAAACATCATGACAGAAAGCTGTTCCCGATCCCAAGTAGAAGTGAGTGTTTGATTAAGAGGTTTTAATTGAGAAATCGCTCGTTGTTTTCTCGCTGATGAAGACAAAAATTCATTGTCTTCTTCATCTTCGGATGAAGAAATAGATAAAAATTCCATATTTACTGTTTTATTAATCTCGGCTATAGATTGGAAGTGTTTGCTTTTGTATGACTCTTGTTTTTCTTGGTTTAAAGTTTTCATTGTGGTTTTAGCAGCGAAATTCTTATCAACGCCACACTTGCAGTGAACTCATACGATCTACTCTCTGAGACATGAGAAAGTCTTTATCTTCTTGTGATACTTCAATCCATTACATTTTTTTTTATTGTGCTCCAGTTTCAAGGGTTATGCTTGGTACTGAAATCACGAGTTATGTGACTTATGTCATAAGTTGGCCTCATGTTCCAGGCCCTGGATCAAGATTAGGGCCTCAACAAAAGTGAATATATGGAGTTTGTTTATTCGACAGCTGAATCTAATTTAAATGTATTCCGCATTCCCAGACACAGACAGCTTAAAAAAATAAACATAAAACAATACTAGATTCATTCTTAAACTGGATCATTCGAAAAATGGAATCTTTAAAACAAATTTTAATGTGCATAAAAACAACAATCAAATGGATTAGCATAATTTATATGATTTTCATAATACTTACCTTAATTCTCTGATAATTATACAAAATATTGCATTGTATAATAATCCGATGATTCGATTTCAATGATAAAATAATATAAGTTCCATTTTCGATGCTAATAAAGTGGATTTATATTCTTTGCCCACATTAGTGTGAAAATTATGTAGGTGTATAATTATTGTAAACGGCAAGTTAGTAATATATCTATTTATTTGCATAATTTATAGATATTTTTTTTTCTTTGTAAACTATTTATGTGAGTCGAAGTGAACACAACTTCCTCGGTTTGTGAGCTAACTATGCATTTTAGTAGTCCTAATAACCGATTTTCGATAATACTGACTAGTTTAAAAAGAGACTTCTGCGCGGGAGCATTTTGTTGTGCACAAATGTATGCGCAAACAGAAGTTTTAGTTCTTTCACTCGAATAGTGCCATAACATGGTTGAAGCAATAATATGAAACTTCAGTTGCTAACTACAACTTGTCATTTTGAAGCACACATTACAACAATTGCTAGTTTAATTTAGTAAGTAAATTAGTTTCGGCAACATTCGTTGAAGTATTATTAATAAATGAAAATTTCATAATAACAACTTGAAATAGGTAACCGATATTATGTAATAGGGGATCGAACGAGTTTAGGCGTAGAACTCACTGTTCAGGACCTTCTAAAATATTTAGGAATGAGCTAGAGATGTTCAGTTTTTGTAGCCCATGACTATAACTAACATTGCTTAACATTTACAATCGATAGCTGAACGTACACGTTAAAGCTTCAATGAGCTTCTCAATAAATATATAATTTTTCAAGACGAAAGTATTATGTCTATTAAAAATATTAAATTTTACTCAAAAATTTCATTATATAATAAAATCAACCATTCAATGATTTTTAAAAGCCACTTTCTATTTTTACTAGTCATTACATTAACGATTTAATGAAACAATAAAAAATATAACGGATTATAATATAACGGAAATCTGTCAAACATCTGACATATGTTAGTTACAGACATTACAAGATCATAAAATTGTTTCTACTGAATTTGTTCGTTATTTCGACCAGTTTCTTTATAAATAGCTTATTTAAAAATAGCTGCAATTACCAACAATTGTATAGCAAATTCATGAACCATTCGATATATTATGTCTGGTTTAAAAAGTCACATTGCTTCTATGTGAGTAGCGAAAGTCTGTGCACATTTTGTCTATTCATCTGACAGTGTGACCTAACATGATCACTTTGATCACAGACAGAGGTTAGCCGACTAGCGATTATAGTATAAGAGGTAGAATTAAAAGTGTAACCAAATATAAGTTACATTTAACTTAGTGTCATTCTTTCTCTTTTACATCAGATTTAACTGTTACATTCCAGATATTAAAATTTGGTTAATTTATTTGTTTTAACGTGCTTGAATTAAATTAATCTAAATATTTAGACAGACATTGTTATTTTATTTTATGTGTTGCACAATCAGATATTAAACTTGACTTATCCTTTGTGAGTTTTCAATTAAAAATTTTCAAGTAAACAATCATCGAGTTTTAACTTTTGGATTTTACCCAAGAATTCAAGTAAATCGTCAAAGTAAGACATGATTAAGATTTTTTAATAAACCATGGCAAAAATCACGATCGCTTATTAATCTACAAGCGAGTCACAATTCGTTGGTACCAATGTATACATGACATATGTTCAATAACAAAGGTATTACATGACTAACATGACGAACTGTAAAAATAGTAAAAAACAGCCCACAAATTAATCCTTAAATAATCTTATAATCGAGTCGTGTTTCAACTTTAGCCCCTAGACTCGACAGCAGAAAACTATGATTTCGCCCTATATGAATACTAACGGATATAAAACGTCGCCTCCAAATTTATACATCGTTAACCGACTCATCACTTTCATTTCCTTTGTGTCCTCACCCAGACGTGGACAGCAAGTCACAATGTCGATCATTCGAATGCGGTTTTCAATCGAGCGTGATTATCTCGACCACGAATTATATATATAGCAGAGGGTCAGTTCGATTATTTAGATAACTGAGGACGGAAACTGATGTTGAGTTCGACTAATCGAAGCGCGTAGATTGTAACCCGGAATTTGGATGATGCTACAACCAAGCTTTCTGATTGGTTCAATAACGAATCAGAGTTTGGTGATTAGTGGAATTGTATCAGTAACGGTAGTGGCTTGTAGTTCCCGTGCACTGATTAGCTCTATTGTACGATGATCTGAAAGTGCTCATTAAGCTGCGTGTATGTATTTGAATGCTAGTAAATAAACAATTAGATATGACGTCTAGCTTAGGAGAAAGATGTTTCGTAATCCAGTTGAAATCGAGCGGGAGATTCAATCGATTCCATTGTGATGACTAAATATAGATATGAGACAATAATTAAAAGCCTTACCATTGACTCTTGCCAAATCTTGTATGTTGTACCGCGAAAAAAATACTGTGTTTTACAAATACAACAGTAAAATAACAACAGTAATGTATTATGTACAGTAAATAATTTTACATGTTATGCAACAATTTAGCAACAAATTTAGATATGTATTCCATATAATATGTATATTTTTCAACCAAAATTTGGAACACTTGACAGACTGAATCTTTTTGGGTCTCTGTCAGCTCTATAACGGAGAGTGTTCTGAGAAACTATTTGCATTGATTTATCTATTTATTACTGAGTCACTCACCATCGCATTAAAAATCATCCATATCACAAAAACGTGTTTTTAATATTCGGTTTTGTCATTCATTCACACATACATTTAGACACTAGAGAGACTTTACTATGTTGCTTCCTGAGCGCTAGGAATTGTCTGATTTCTATTTAAGCTTAAACAAAGGAGGCATTGCGCAATCACAAACTGATGGTTGTCACTTACGAACCTGTTTAACAGTTAATTGTCTGTCAACAGTTAGTACAACAAAATTGTTGTATATATATTTATATCCCATTTATGATATGTCTGTATGTGTATGTATATGACCGTCTGCGTGTGTGCGTGTGTATTACGTATATAAGTCTATTTTTTATTTGTTGCTAGTATTTTAAAGTACTTAGGTATATTGTAATGTGTGTTAGTAATAACTATCATTTCATTATGTTTATTTTCCGGAAATCGTACACCGTCCACAATTACTTTCACATGAGTATTCGATTCGAAAAAGATTAAATAAATAAATATTTTGGTTTTGTCACCATCCATTTTATAGTACATTTACACGTGATCTATTCTTCCAGCATCATCATTCATAATCGTATACATAGGGGTTGCGTATGTACCCCTCTTTAACATGGGGGTTGGCCCTTTCACAGTTTTCCACTTGCTAAGATCCAAACTTCCCCAGCTTCCTCGACTTTCATTAATACGTACGTATATACACATCATAATAACTAGTGCTCGGAATAACTAGTTTAATTTTATGTACTTGCATAAAGATAGTCAATGTAATAGTACGGGAGGTAGCGTTATTTCCCTGGCGTGCGCAGCTCGAATTACGGATCTGCGCGCGCCAGCGGGCCGTCGGTGCCGTACTCCCGCACCTCGAAGCTTGGCTCCACGGGAAGGAGGAGGTCACCTACCGATTGACTCAGATACTCACCGGGCACGGCTGCTTCGGTGAGTATCTGTGTCGAATAGGACGGGAGGGATCGACACATTGCCACCACTGCGCATCCGACCTTGACTCGGCCCAGCACACGCTGGCGGAGTGCCCCGCATGGGCCTCTGAGCGCCGAGTCTTGGTCGCAGAGATCGGGCGAGATCTGTCTCCGCCGGCATTGATTGCGGCAATGGTGGCGGACGAGGGAGGTTGGAGGGCTGTGGCCTCCTTCTGTGAAGCAGTGATGCTCCAGAAGGAGGCCGCCGAGCGGGGTCGGGAGATGGCCGATCCCGCTCGAAGAAGGCGGCGCCGGGCTCGGTAGCACAGCTGCGGCGGCGCCGCCGCGGGTCGCCGGCGGGCGCGAGGAAGTCGCGACTGCTACGGCGATGGACCACGCCCCTTCCGTGGCCGGGGGGCGTCGTCGGTGGAGGAGACCGGGGGAGATAGTAGCCTCCCCCGAGGAGGGCTCCCCTCTAGGCAGGGGAGCGGAGGCTGGAGGTTCCCGGAAGTGGCTTGATGTTCCCGGGGGCTCCCTACATGCCTGAGGAAGGCCATGCCTGAGGAAGGCCATCCCTGAGATTTTTAGTGGGTAGGCCTCCCCCTTCTGGGAAGGAGAGCCCCACATAACAAGCTCAAGCATACAAGCTTATGATGGAGCGTATACAAAACAAATTCACAAGATACTTATACCTCAAGCTTTACGGAGTGTATCCATATTATCCACTAATGTATCCAACCTTGTTCGTTTTGGGCATGGTGGGATACAATAAATTGGAAACAAGAAGGGATCTGGCTCTCGCATATTATGTAGTGCGGATACTGAGAGGTATTATTTGCAACCCAACTATACTGGAGCGGTTGGGTTTATATGTACCGAATGAGTACGTATGGAGACGGCGGCGACCGCGTCTACTGGCGGTGCCCGCGCCAGAACGGGCTTATACGCCAATTCACCTCTGACGCGAGCTTTGCACACGCTTAATGAAGTAGCCGAAGCAATTGATTTGTTCTCGTGTTCGATTAGTGAATTCATAAGGATAACACTTCATATTTTGTGCTATAAATGACATGAAAGTATAAAATGATTAATGTTTATATTGGTTTAATGTTGTTATTATACTTACTTAGATTATTATTTATCATAAGAGATGACAAATCATGCAATATATGTTAATTAATTAATTTTAGTAATACAATTTATTTATATATAATTTGTAACAATTTAATTATATTTTTTTAATGTCTAGGTATTATTAGCTATTTAGTTTCAATTTAATAAAATATGTGTATAAAGTTAATAAAGTTGACTACGCTATTGAATTAGGAATGTTCCTGTAATGATAGTTGTATTGTGAATGTGAATAAATAAATAAATAAATAAATAAATAAATAAATAAATAACCGCCAGCTCGCCACAGCCGGGGGATGCAATTTAATGCATTTTCCTCAGGGGAACAAAAAAAAAGCGTTATTTCGAACAAGTCATTGTATACCGGCTGAAAATCATAACAATAATAGTTTACCCCTAACACATAATAGCTATGAACGTCAGCTGCGTCGAAAGCGGTGGAGCTAAAGGAGACAGCATGAGAAATTCATTGGAAAAAAATCTGCTCCGAAAAATGTGTGATATTATTGTTTTAATCACATTTTTTCAAAAAATTGTTGTCAGCTGTATTGACGAGGGGGGGCTATGCGTCAGTCACGTGCATGAACCTCATTGAAAATTTGAGAAACAAATTAATTTTATACCTTATGAAATTTATACATTAACATAAGCGTAACATGGATAAACCTGAAATCAGCGTGATTTCCGGGACCTTAAATAATGCAATGCAATGGAACTTATGTCATTTTATATCATGAAAATTACACTTATTGTTTAATTGTAGGCTTATAGGAGTGAGTAGAAGGAAAAAATCATGTTCAGATATTTATTGCAATTTTACAATATAAATCAAATTTAAAAATAAACATATATTTATATTAACATTAAAGTACATAGTGTTGTTCCGATGGTGGTGGCGATGGATGGTGGTATTCGTCTTCGAATATGAATAAATGCTCTATATTAAATTTTTTTTAGTTGCAAAAGAAAGATAGCATATTTCAAATAAATGACAATTTACCGTTTTTATTTGCAACTTATTATTATGCTAAAAGATGAAATACTGTTTTGAAAGTTCAATATAATATTTTTACAATCTCTGAAAATAGTAAGTTCCCAGGAATATCCATACTATTGATGTCACAAAATCGCAAGTACATAAAATTAAACTACCTATTTCGAGCACTAATAATGACAATTTAATATATACATAATGCTTTGTGTAACACTATCTTATTATTAGTAAGTTTAACAAACATCTTCACGGAATATGAAATAATTCCAGCCCCGTATTTCTCCGCACAACGATTAAATAAACAAGTCAAAATAATTAATACAGTTGTGCTTCCAAGTAAAGCCACTGCGGTGGGCCATAGGACTAGTTATCACTCAATATGCCATTACAAACCACGTAAATTAAAACGCCCAAACGCAATAAAACCGATTACTTTTCGATAATTTACTGCTACGCGTTTATCGAAATGAATGGTCAGTTACGCCGATTCGGTCATGGGAATTACTTACATTGTAGATTAATCGAGTCGTCTAGCAAGTCTCAATGCAAATAGGTTGACGATTAAATCTTAGAAATATTCATGTAAATTCTCAATTTCGTGATTGTATGTATATTTATTTAGTTTAGTAAGTTCACTATTCTGATGGTGGCACTGTTCTCGTGTTGGCAACTTTCAGTCTCTCTCTAAAGTAAAAGTTCATATCATTCCGACAGATAAATATATCTATCCAGGTTCCCATCACAGATTTCTGCACGAATGCCAGAACTTCTGTCATGTAGGTACACTTGGCTGAAAGTTAGACCGATATAGGGTCAATTTGAAACTTTTAAACCCCAAAATTATACATACTGCTGTGCAAAACTAATAATGTAATTGTCCTAATTAAAGCAGATTACAATAATGTAAGAATCAAACACATTAAACAAAAGATCATAGTTTTCATTTTCTCGAACACGTTCATATAAGATCTGAAAATGTTTATCTACAGTAACAACCTGTTTTTATATTTAACAAAACCGCTCTCACCTCACTCTTTTTTATACAAATGATTAAGTACACCTCTCCGCAGAATTCCGATCACATTGTGCAATTCAAACAGTCCAATTTATGGTGAAAACACAGCAGGTGGCTGTACAGGCACTCGCGCAGACCACCATCAGCTATCTGAGTTATGAAGACCAGCTAGATCTAGGGTTAATTTATACACTTTATTCCTTGTTAGCTTTACATTATCGATGCTATAAACAGAGTTGTTTTTCATACAATATTGTAGCGAAGTGGTTTTTGAGTAGTGTTATTATTTGATTTAATAAATATTTTTATAATAAACTTTAGGCTTGAAGTATAATCTACTTAATCATAATTTACGGAATAACGATCACAGTTATAAATAATATTGTGTGAATGATAACATTTAAGGAAGCTAAATAATTGTAATACAATTTAGTGTCTGAAATCATCTATCATGATCATTTTACCGAATCTTTAATTATAACAAAATCTGTGTCCGCTAACTACGATCAAATTCAGGATAAAATCAATTAATAATCTATAAAAAAAGTCAAACGGTTATGAAAATTAATCGCGAAACGTTAAACATGACCAAACCTTATAAATAATTCGATAAGCAAGCAAAAACAAATTGTGCACTAGAAAAACTTACAGCGATGCGGACAGACAGACAGACAGCTGTACAGACAAGCCCACGTTGATTGACGCAAAAGCCACGACATGTCTAAACTTTTACTATGATAGAGGTTGAATTGAGATTCAAAATAAAAGACAAGTTTGTAACAATTGCCTTATGTAAAATAACTACAGATAGAAAGGATATAATATTTATTCCTAAAAAGGCTCATACTAAACTGGCAAATACAGTTATCTCCTTATTACTAGATTTACTTGACAGAAAGCATCAGAAACGTTAAAAACTGGTTTAAAATAAATATATTGTCATTAACTCTTTGTATAAATAGATAAATACTCTACAAGCGTCAATTAAAAGAGCTTAAATGCTATTTGATTTTCAGGACTTAATCGAGCATATAAAACAATTTTGCTAGCAAATTTTCAATTCCTCATCTTTCATCAATCACAATATCTAAATTATTAATTACACGATTGCCGCAGCTCAGCCGTGCGCGTGCGCAGCCATTTCACGCTACGTCGACCGCGACAATGTTGTTACTCGCGTCTAAGCCGCTGATATTTATCGCTTAATGATCTGTTTGTTTTGTGATGGCTCGCTGTTGTTTTATTAGGAAGTCGTTACTTATTATGCATTTATTTATAGATACCTTCTGAAAGCCTTTTGGACATAGTAACAATATGATTCTTTAGTAGAATATAATATAGAAAATCTATCCATTTGAAGTGTATTGTGAATAGAAGTAATTATAAGAAGTTTTTAGTAGTAGCAGGGTTGTATTCAGGAGTGTTACTTTCTATCAAGTTAGCTAAATTAAAATAATCTAGTAATAAGGCTGGGTGGTCCCATTACTTTAACAAGGCATCTTCACTTGTCCCCGCTTCGTTTACATATTCCACCTTACTCGCGCATAAATTGTCATTACAGTAATCATCCGATACATTTTATCGATAGCCGAGTTCACTTCAATCGATTCGTCCATTTCGATTCACGGCTGGACGCCTTTTAACTGCGAGCGTTTCAAAATCTATTTCGATTTTTTCACAGGCAACGCACTAAACGTGTCGCTGTTTACATATTTTATCTGCGGTTTTATTGGCCTTTATGCTCTTATAGTCGTAAATTAAGTTTAGTTGACGTCGGTCTATTCTCTATCTCACGGCTGATTCGAAACGACCATACCATACATTGTAGATTAAGGAAGGTCATTGAGCACTATTTATGTTTGATTCGACTTAGCGCCGCATAGTTAAGCGGGAATGAATGAAGCAGCTGAGTGGTTTTATATGAAAATAAAAACAATTCCCCGTGCATGCTCGTAATATAAATCTATTACAATATGACATCTAACACGGGTCGCTGATATCATCGTAGATGCGTTGAGGAAACTAGACACCAAAAGATAAAGAGATATCTGGTCATAAATTCAAAAAAGAAAGCTTCTAATACGTGTTACCTGTAGTAACGTTACGGTCTGAAAATAAAACAAGAATATTAGAAATATAAGTTGCAGTTACATTGTTGCAAATTAGGATGACATCATCTTCTTGATTACATCCTACCGTATAAGTAATTATGTTCGGCTACTACGAGTATGTATTATTCTCGGTGGTATATCTTTCAAAAATCAGAATTACTCGTATGTATAACCAATATTAGAACGAGAACCAGCAATTTGTATTCTTACTATTAAAATAGATATAAAATTTTCAGATCGTCTGACTTGGAGCTATTGGAAGCATTTATATCACTACATAGTATAAAACAAAGTCGCTATCCGCCGTCTGTCTTTTCCTGTATGCTTAGATCTTCAAAACTACGCAACGGATATTGATGCGGTTGGTTTTTAATAGATAGAGCGATTCTTAAGGAAGGTTTATATGTATAATAACTAGAGATTTACCTAAAGTTAATTTTTGGCTCACAAATTATGGAAGCGGCTTTTTAAAATACATTTTGTTAAATAAAAATCCCGGAAAATACGGGACTGCAAATTTAACGTAGTGATATTGTTTGAAAATTACTAAATTAGCACGTGTGGTATTTATTTTCAAAAAGACCGAAACTCCGGGTTCATTTATACAACTATGCATACGTATTTACATGAAGTTTAGTTTCAGTTCCCCGTGCGATTTATTAATGTACGATTTATTACATGAAGAGTGTTATAACGAAAGTAGTGAGCTAGTTTAACTAAAACAATAAATCAATTAAATAAAACCTTCGTGTAACGTCGTTTTTTAAGCTCATATTACCGACTAGTTTTGCATTACCAAAATGTTCTACAGTACCGGAATTCCGGGATTTTTATTATGAAAATAAATAAAAATACAGTTCCATACTTTGCCAAAAACTAAATTAGGTAAACAAATAAACATCCGGCTATCCAATTCCGCAATCCCGGGATTTTTATTTAACAAAACAATAAAAAGCCGTTTCCATATTTTGTCTTAAACTAACTTTAGGTAAATATGCATCCGATTATCCGATCTCTAATAATGACATCCATTAAATAGTGGAGAAATACTGTTTCTAATGTAATATCGTAAATAATTTATTTTTTTCCGCGTACATTGCATACGATTATATACAACGTTCAGAGTTTTTCTATAGTGTATTTAGTAACCGCATTGCACCCGCGCGAAGCCAGGGCGGGTTGCTAGTATTATCTAAATTTATTTAGTCTGATTAAATTGAAAATAGTTTAATTTTGAAAACAAACTAACAGTTTAGCTTAAATCTTACGTTACAATGTAATATAACGTCCTTAGTTATAATATAACTGACAATACAAAATAAATGCATACCGTCAATTTAATTTGATTTTCAAACCAAACAAATAGCTAGTACATTGACCCAATAAACTTCTTTAAATTCTTACGTAACATTTCCACGGAGGGAATATTAACCACGGATTTATTTATTTATAGCGCGTGCTATGTCGTCACCTTTAATTATTACTTTTAAATTTGCTTTGGAAACCTCAACTTTGTGAGCGATATCTTTAAGCTAGATTTCGTATGCTCGATCTAAGTCAGTGTTCTAGTTTCAAGTGGAAATGATCCATTTAAATGACGAGTTTGCTCGCATTTGCCCTCTGAATCATCAATACGAAGGTGGACGCAATGCGTGTTAAGCTGAATAACGTGCTAGTTCTATAGAAGGTGCCCAACGAAATATTAAACAGATTGAGCTGTGAATAAGAATGTGGGATTTATAAAATACAAGACAACAGAAACAAATTTGATTTGGTTTTATGAAAGTTTATCACATGGATTGTTGTAATTGTGAAACGTCAGTAAAATGTTCAATACATTTTATTTAATAGTTAAGCATATTCTAGTATGATTCGTTATACATAATTGAAAATGTTATAAATAAATATTAGTTACACTTACACCAATAAGCCTAGCCCAAACTAAGCTCTGTAAGGCTTGTGCTATGGGATCTAGTAACGGATAGACATACATATATTATACATATATAAATATTGTTTATAGAAATATATATTAACAATCATGACTAAGGTACAAATGCTCGCATTCATCACACAAACATCTACCCCCACCGGGATTCGAACCCGGGACCTCTGAGATGGCGACACCTTGAAACCGGTGTGCTATCCACTCGACTTAATTTAATGAATTAATATTTCTATGTCTCATTCAAGATGTTCGTGCACGATGACATGGCTGATTCACTTTTATATCGACATCATCCATTTTACTGTATAAAAACTAACATGAGGAAAGATAGTGTTAAATTTCCAAGAAAACTAACGTCATGTGGTCCTCCAAATCCGGATCATGATTCTAATGTAGAACGGTCAATGTGTATGTAACATATGACTAAGTTCATTTTGTTTGCCTAAACAGTAGGTACATGGTTTATTTAGAATATAACCTAACAACATCTAAATACTATAACATGTCATATCATAATTTATCTAAATTCAAGTTTCTGGTCTATGTCGATAATTTGTATACAGATTAAACTAATATTGAATCATTGTTTACCAACATTCGTTTTGTTTCCACTGTTTTCCACATAACTGATAAAATCGCCATAAGAGTAGACAAGTCGATAAGACATTAAAGTTTTATATCCTTTTGACAGCAGCTTAATAAGATTTATGTTTTATTTCACAATACAAATAAAAGGTAATTTCGTCAGGAGACATATCAAACTGAACTCGTAAATCGTAATACGATTTGCTCTGTCCTCTAAAGTGTACATGAAAAATTGAACCATAAATTTAGACTATCAAAGCTTAAAATTGTACGTCGGCGACTTATTGCATAGCCTGTTGGCAATTCCCAACACGGATGAATTAAAATACAATGCCGGTTGCGTACAGGGGTATGTGTGACGTCGGCGCAGTTGAAAGCCATTGGATGGCGATATATCCTTCAACATATTTGCTACTAGGGTTGCCTTCTGAATTTTTATTGCATCGATCAGACCTTGATGGACAAGGCGGACTATTAATTCGGCAGACCACGTAGTAAATAGATTACAAATCAAGTTTCATTCAGTATAATCATTACTAGGTATACATACGAATAGGAGATTTTGTTTTGTTTTAAAGAAATTGAGTTAGTTTGTGAGTGCTTATAATGTGTTAAATAGTAGCAGTCTAAACTATTACTGGTTTCTCTGAACAAAATAATTACTTAGAATAGGAGGCGAAAAATAGTACCACAATTTTCGATTGCATATTTTACAGGTTATAATACAAAAATATACATCACATTTTTCAATCATTCCTACATAATAATACCATGATGTATACTATAAAGTAACAAGATAAGTATATAAGATTGAAATACATACATCGATAAACTCAGTACAGTATGAATTCTAAGGTACCTTCCATATCTCTATTTGGAAACGTAGCTTCAAAGTAATTACTTTATTTCGTTAAGGATAAGTAATGTAAACACTACGTTGATAGAATTATTGTAGATATTAATTTGTTTTACGTGTGTTTCTTCACTTTTATCTCCGTTCAATTTTTTTAGGTAAGGAGAGAGAGAGCAATCTAATTCCTAGCCTAAGTTTGCTTCCTCAGTAAAATATAGCCAATTTAGTCATCTTATAGGCCTGAGTCAAGTAGTCAAACGTAAACCTAATATAAAAATATATAGATATTAATTCGAATAGCCAACCCTGCGATCGCGCGTGCGACCGTCACAATTTGTAAGCGGCGCGTCCGCACCCGTCCCGCAGCGGGCAAACAAGGATCAATCCCGCGCTTATCTAAATTGATGCGCGTCAAAACACTTATTGTAAGGCCATAAGGACCATATTTGGCGGAGTCAACTTGTCCGTGCACCTCTTCTAATGGCGGAATAAACGGTTTTTATTTTAACCGCTGACTTGCTTTGCATAGGGATTTGGAGGGTTTGTCAATGCTATATCCAGTAATTTTACACTGTGAGAGCCGGAAGAAAGCTAGTGTTTGATACAGATATTTATTACGGTTTCAATGTTTCTCGCATAAATCAAAGATTGGTTTGATAGCCTATAGAAAAACACAGCCGTAAATTGAGTAGTATTAAAATAATAATTGTAATTTAAAGTTCGCTTTATGGTCGTTTAATATTTACAGAGAAATATTAAATGAGTTATTTACACATAATAAAACACAGAAAACAGAGAATTCTTAAATTTTAATATGTCTTCTCTTCTTATTAAGTCTTTTTATTTAATTACGAGCACGGCTGTGAATTTTCACGGACGATGTTTTATTTATCTTCTGTAGGATTTTTTTGTAAAAATTCACTAAATTGTTATTTGTCAGGAACCACGCTAGAAGTTAGTGTCTATAATTTCAGGTCTATCTAAAGATTTCAGTCAATTAGAGACTCTTGTTTGCTTTTCTCTCAATTTTTGCATTAATATCTTCTTGTAAATTCCTATAAATGTTCAAAATATTATAATAGTTTAAGTTTGAATTAATCAATAGATCCAGTATATAAATACAAATTCACTTACATTTGGGCATAAAATTAATAATTGTCTTTGTCATCAAACTGTACTTCTTAATGTTATTCAAGTTTTAATTTCACTTCGATATTGATTTAAACTGCTGCTCCTAGTTCCGTATTAGTTTAACTACTATTATCTTACAACAAGTACTAAAGCCTTAAGTAACGGAACGCAAATTGGCGAAATAGAAGAGTAAATATCAAAAGTGTTAACAGGAATGTTTGTATAACTAATGACTGGAAAGCATAGAAGGAGTGTTTCTAGTTACACAGTTATGACAAAAGCAATATTTATAAATTTATTAAAGAATGGCAAACTATATGCAATATGCATGACATACCTAGAGGATCAACGTCAGTTTTGCCTATTTGTCTTTTATCCTATTGATCCAGAGTTGGAACTGGTACTAGTCCATGTCCCGATTCCTATTTCACATTCAGCTCAACTCTCACTAGATCGTAGACTTTCAGATGAAATTCAGACTGTGGATAATCTGCTTTGGTATCTCAATTGTCTTCCTTTGGAGATGTGTGATATAGGGTATTGAAATACACAAAACTGATGATTTCTGAGAACCAATCAATTTGGACATATTTAGGCGAGGCTAGAAGGGTGATGATGATTAAAATGATGCAAAAATATTAGTGTAAACCACTCATCTCTTTCATTACTCACTACAAACTTTAATCTGTTTGTGGGATGGGTTGACGCTAATTTTAAAGGCAAAGTACACAAAATTTTTGTAAATAATGTTGTTTGAAGTAATAGCCGCAGCTACATAATTAGTAAAGCTAACGCATAGAAAAGCATAGTTATGTTTAAACTGGTTGTTAGAAATCTTGTTGTCTTATTTTGTTTTACCTAAACTCGTGGTTCTACTTGCAAACTATCTATGGACTTTTAGTTACTAGAAGTTGTACACATTTTAATTCAGTGGTAGTTCTAATCGGATACTGTAAGGTTCGAAACTTCAAAACGTTTAATTAAAGAATATAATAATATAAAAGTTAAACCAACTTATACAACGAATAGTGCACATATTGCAAATTCTAAACCAATGACACTACATATTCAACATGAAAAAAGATTTTAAGTAAACGGTAACAATGATATGAATTCAACTCCAGAAAGTATAACAGCAGCTACAAATGAAATTGTAAAAAAGATTTTGCCACAAACATTATTTTAGAAACTGCACATGAAGAAGGTGAATTTAATCTTCATTCTCAATCATTTTAATTTTATTTTCTGTAGATATTTTTTATCACTGTAGTTAAATTGATAGTTGAGAAAAAAATTAATTATGCTCTCTTGTTATTTTCGCATGCGATCGGGTACCAACATAACAATATAGCAATATAGCATCACAATATAGCAAATTTTGCGCTCGATGCAGTAATTTTATATTACAATTCTTCTTACTCTTGCCCTGTTTCCAGTTTTATTTGGGGTCGGCGCAACGTGTCTTCCTCTTCCACTTTCTTCTATCACTCACTATTCCGACATTGACTCCCTTCTTTAACATATTCACACAGTCCATCCATCTTTTCTTCGGTCTTCCTCTCCCCCCACGCCCATCCACTTTCACATCGATAACTTTCCTAGTAACAATTTACTATTACACTATTGTATTCATTACCGTTTTAGTAACTACTAGTTTTGTTTCACGTTATATTGGATTTTCCCATAGGAAAAATACTTTTCCCATGCTGAAAATGTCTTCCTTTCAAATCTCTATAAAATTATCTCTAAAAATTTGATCAAATTTGTTTCAGCCGGAAACTACCCATTTAATTCAAAATCAAGGTCACTTTATATAATACCGTGTATAAAACCAACCCAATATCTCTCGGAGTATCATACTGTGCACCTTTGAGGCGATATCTTAATCAAAACTTTCAAGTTTCGAAATTCGCGGGTACTATTGATACATCTATTGATTAATGAGCATAATTTAATCGATTAATCAAACGGCGTATTAAATAATTAAGCTTATATGCAATTAGGTAAAAACGCGGCGAGATCAAAAGGAGTCGCAGCCATAAGGCCTCGCGCTCTTTCAAAATTAGACTAATTGTATAGTTTTAAAAAGTTTTACCACTAAGAAGGCTATTAGCCGTTGGTGGATAGATAGAGGTCGGTTTATATCAATTTAATCGGTGCTTACCAGAAAAAAGTTTATTGGGTAGAGTGACTACATTCTGTGTTTGAATGTGTGTAAAATAGGTAATCAGTAAAATAGTTTATTTGATAGCTGCTTAGCATTTTATACATATAATTTATCGTACCGTCTTGTTTTAAATTTTGGTAAAACGAAAGATAAACATAATTTTAATTAAGATTCACGTAATTACATTTGGGCATCAAAGAAGATATGCGTTTGGTTCACAAGTCTGGGAAGAACCAGCAGAGTATTAAATTTGAACGCAACTACCGATGACTTAGAGTTGAGACAATTGGCTTAGAATTTTATTGTTTTAAGCCTTCGGTAAACACGCTAGCCTACTACAGATTCTTCAACATTACCTTTGAATTTTCCTTTGAGTCACTTACGAGTTCTATCAGGTGAGATGGTAGCGCTATAATATATAGGAACGTGGTTGTAATTTTTTTTTTGCCCAGTTAGTTAACTGCTAATCTAACGGTAACAACTGCCTACAGTACACGTGAATCTTATAAGACTGGCGGAAAAACTGTAATCCCTTATGGGATTTCAGTATTACTGTACTCTTATGAGTACAGTAATACTGAGTGTTCAAAAGCACTAATCGAACCATACTCTCGCAAACGCACTGACGAGCTATTAAAGCTTAACAGGAGTAACTTGAGCGTGATGGTTAGGGCTTTGACCGGTCACTGCATGTTGAATAGACACCTTCACAACAAGAAACTTAAGGACACTGACACATGCAGAGTCTGCGAACAAGAGCGTGAAACACCAATACACCTCTTGTGCTACTGTGAACCGCTGATTCACAAAAGAAACAGACACCTGGGGAAACACATCCTTGACCCAGATGAAAAAAAACAATCCGAACTGGGAACATCCTATCTTTTTTGGTCAGTGCCCAGTTAAGGGAGCTACTGTAGGGCCTACATGGAACCTACACAGGAGGCTGGTCACAATAGATCTTAATAGGTCGCAGTGATGCACATCAGCCCCGACTTACATGAAATAATACTGAGTGTTAAGTACCATCTTGTGACATACATTATAAAGTACAGTTACCCAATAATTTCACTCTCATATCTCACCATTGAAGCGAGGAACGCGGCAAAGCAGACACTTGTTCTTCCTCAGAAATAGGTGGGATGTACTCACACAGACTTTGGTATATGATTTTGGTCTCCCTTCGAAACTATCAGATGAAACATTCAACATTGAATTTATGTGTATACATAATTAGTACTGAAAATGCCTCGCAGTACACAGTATCAGCTATCGGGCAAGTATTTCAACAATTTGGTCATAGACCTATAAAAACGGGATAAGATAGAAACGGCATGTTTCTTCTTCCGTTTATTTACTGAAGCGAAAAGGGACTGTGGAAGAAAGTGTTCTACTCAACAACAAGTATAATCCATGTGCAGTGTTAGGTGTGTTAGAAAATCCCTCTATTTCTTATTATATTAGTCTTTGAGAGAATAATTTAAAATATCTGTCTATATAAACAAAACAATATGTCACGATATTTGTAATGCGATTGAAATTTTTAAGCCTTCTTGACTCTAAGCACTTCCATAGTTTTTAATAATAATCATAACCAATACAGCTAATACACGCCCACTGCTGGACATAAGATCTCCACGAAGATCGGTCCTACCAGCATTCAGCACCTTCCTTCCTTCTTCACGATGTCGTCTGTCCATCTTATGGGAGGCCTGCCTTGTAAATAATATTCTGTCATAATTTCAAATTAAATTTCATAGCTAAATACATTATTAACTCATTTATTATTTAAAATCCCACAACCAGAACTGACATAACTAACGAACGCGAGAAATAGCAGATGAAAAAGTCAGGTGTCAAAAACATTTATCAAGCTATGTTTCCGAGTGACACACGAGAAATTAATGACAATGGTCGGTACCATATTGTGTCTTATCAAAAACGGAATACCGTTACGCTGAAAATATAGCTAACCGAATCGCTAGGCGGTTTGGCTCCCACGACCTTAGAGCTACATTTTGCCGTGCGCTATCCAATCTTACTTCCTCATCCACACAATATCGAACCTTAATAATTTAACAATACAGGTTATAATGCAACTGGTACCAAACTATCCATTCAAAGACACACACACGGCTACAGCAACACCTTTTCGCTTCGATGTGTGAATGCTTACATTCAATGGATTGGAATTGACGACGCAATCTAATTTAAGATCTACACTTTTTGAATTTGAGCTCAATTTCCTGCATGCAATTTTGTATGACGTGAGCATTGACCAATAATAATAGACCTAGAGACGTTGTCTGTCATTTATTATTATAATTATATTTAAATTATATATATTTTTTTAAAGATTATTATATTCGTTTATAATCATTGCCTAATATACTCACTACCTATGATAAACCCAGTAAAGCTCTGCGTATTAATAGCCGATCACGAATGCAGTCATTGCTATGTACTTAATTAATTAACTAAGTAGTTTTGTCTAATGTGGTAAAAGTTGAACTTAACGTCACAAACTTAAGGAATATATGTAAAAAAAAATTAATACCTACTTTTTAAACGTTTTATACGGGTAATCATGTAGAGGATCTCTATCTTCTTAGTATCTATTATCTTAGGCTGGGTGGTCGTGGCACTAGTCTTTTATTCCAAATGTCCAGGTATCGAACTCGGCGTATTTTATCGATTCGTAAATTATAAATGTATTTATGTGATAATGCTGATTTTAGTTACCTTATCAAAATTATTTAAACTTAAACTTTCGACTATTTATAAGCGATATAAATAGTCAAAAGTTTACATATTCTAGTTTAATACAGAGCCGACTCTACTATAAATCGAACCGATTGACATAGTAGATGACCTGTCAATAAGACACTAGCTTTGACATATTATTACAGAAACATACATTATTATATATATCAAATTTATTATATATATATTTGATACATATCTACACAAAAATTGCATCATAAAATATTATAAATAAACTGCGACATAAATATCATTGCGGCTAACAAAAAGGTACATATAGTCTGTCTCCTAGCCTATATTAATAACATAGTGGCTGTATGGGAGGTCGCGAACGGGCCGACAGGTGACGTTGCGATGCTCTATCGATGCTCTGTGTGCGTCAGACTTGACCGGTAAAGCCCGTGGCTCAACCAGAGCAATTAAAAATATTACACACTATATATATACACAGTGTCTGATATTTTTTTATGTAGTGTTTGTAATATTTTGTGTACCAAATATTACAAACACTACATGTAGTGATGGACGTATCATATACAGAAAAATCAATTGATAGTATAATGAAATGAACAGTATTTGCACAGAGTACAACTAACAATCGCAACTTACTATTTAAATCAAGACTCTATAGAAGGAACTGGTAAAGATAACAAATATGATCAATTTTATAAAACAAGTAATTTTCTTTCTAGAACATAAGATTAGAAGAGAAGAAGTTTGTAATACATTGTATTACAAAAGCTACATGTAGTGATGGACTTATCATATACAGAAAAATCAATGAATAGTATAAAGAAATGAACAGATTTGCACAGAGTACAACTTACAATCGCAACTTACTATTTAAATCAAAACTCTGTAGAAGAAACTGGTAAAGATAACAAATATAATTTTCTTTCTAGAACATAAGATAAATCTGAACGAATCATTAAATTGTAATAATAAAGAAAATATGAAGAGATTTTGAAAATACCTCAACTTAAAAATTGTTACTAGTAATATCACATTTTTTAAGTTGCATTTAGATATGGATATATAATGCATTTAGAATAGGAATCATTTTTTATGAGAGCCATTTCTTCCAATTAAGAACGTTGATTTCTTTACCTCTCTCTAAATGTTACAGGTAGACCTCTCTCCACTTGCTACGATCCTGGCACACTTCTCTTGCTTCCTCCACTTTCATGAGCGTCTTCATGCATGCTCGTCGGTTGCGAGCTGTAATATACCCACAACAATTATTATTTCATAGCCCACTTCATTATGAGTTTCTTTGATATAAGTGTAAAAATACCGGAGTATTTCGTATAAAAAATTTTTGTTTGAAACAATTCATAATGAAGATTTCACTAATTCTCGGTACACCACCTGCTTTATAGGTGACAGTGCGCACGAGTGGATCGCTTTTTGCTGCAGGTGAACCCGCGCTTGTGCGCGTGAGGTCATCAAGTCTATGCGAGTGCGCGTGTGCGAGTGGACGATCACTTCTTAAGACGCATGCACACCGCCGTCAAAACACATCGTGTAATTGATTAAAAAAGTTTTGTTGATAATAGCTCCGTCAGTTTTTTTATATTATCTTATTTTATATTTGATTACGTATCGACAATTTATTTATTGTAATAGTTATTTATTCAGATAATATAAATTTTATCATAGTTATGTACTATATTCGTTTTAACAGTTTTCTATACGAAATGTCACCCTGTTTTGATACCCATAAGTATTGTTGGAAAGAAAGAGAGAGAAAGAGAAAATTAAAAGACATAGTAGTCTTTTCCTAGTCTTCAAAATCTGCAAATAATATTTTAGTTTTCACCTTCAAAAGGTGATTTTTGTTAGAAAGCTGTAATCACATTTTTCATATATTCCAATAGAGATAAGGAGTTATATTTGAATATCATCCATTTTCATATACTTACCAATATCTTTTATTTTGGAACGTTTTTTATTCTACAAAAATCATAAAAAAATTACTATTATTATATATGAATACATAAAATTAATACTTGAATACGATTTCACAAGAGTTATTCACGCTATCTACATTTATACTTTCGTCTACCTAGTTAAGTTATCGAGTTTGTTATGTAAATGTATGAATACCGCTTGTCTAAAAAATAATTAAGCTTTCAGTAGAAGCTTCATTGTTTTTGTAGCAATTCTGTGCTATTTCCTTAATTAAATACTGACAAATTCGCATTTATCGCCACTTATTGTGTCCACCCCTTTACAGAGTGACAGCTAAAATGACCGAACGCTATGATTACTACAACCTCAAAATGCGTGATTCCGAACACAACATTGCACACAACATTGCACACAACATACACCTATATATTTTTGTAATTATTATTTTACGAAACATCGCGTCCGGCGCTAGATATGATTTTTTATTAGTATAACACTTTCACTTGTTTCTTTCTCACGATTAAGTTATTTGAGTTCGGGTTGCTTGTTTTTTAATCGGTAATTGTATTGTTTCTCTTCAACTGTCGGCATGTGATGCTATTATTGACACGGTGTGTTTTGTTAATCGTAATGTTGGCTGATAATGAGTATTGTAGTGAAAAAGTAAGTTTCATTTTTCAACTCTTTACAATAGTACAATTGCGGGTAATTTAGTTATCTTAGTTACAGAAAATCCATCTGTATACCCCTGCAAAGATTGGTCTATGTGAAGTCAATCAACCGCGCTTATGTGGTTATAACTTACTCTAAAATACACTCTTAAAGGCAGCCTTGATTCCCTGGAAGGGGATATGTACATAAATCGATGAGCAATACATGAAATTTCCCCGTCCCAATTACAAACGAAATAAGAGCTATTTCTAGCTCATAAATGTTAAGTCTCATCTGTTGCTAGGTGTACTCATAAGCAAGATGATCCGATCGACATCAAAAACTATGAAGGGATCCTCATACATACTAATATGCAACGATTAACGCCAACCATTCTAATACTCTGTAATTATAATAAACACAGTTATTAATGTGTTACCTTATAATTCGATAGACAACTAATTGAGCCGTCCGCGGCACTGGCGATATGATCGACATGAGAAGTTTTTTTTCATTCAGCCATGATTGATACATTTAATACATTTCATCCAATTATTGTTGGCTCAAACGGTATCTCGGTTGAGGTTCCAAGTGTGTAATTATTAAATAGTGCGGCGTCAAATTAATAAGAACGTTTTTTGATAAGCCTTCCTCTTTATTCGAGCTAGTTACCTGATCTGTGCAGGATAGTGACGTGTACTATGTTTTTTTGCGACATTTAGTTGTTAGCGTACTACTCAAGTTAATTATATAATAAAGATCATAATTTCTAGCTACCACAAACAGCTGAAATAACATATCATTGAAAAAAAGTATTCCTGGTAAACAAACGAATCGAAACTAAGGATGTATATAACTTTATTTGGTTATAAAAACTACTTAAATATATACTCTGTGGCAGTTACAAAATACCACGGCAAAATGTTTGTTGTTTCTGTATTAAGAGAAGGCTTAGGTTGTGTCGAGGAATAAATCTTGCTTCGATTACTCCAAACGTACCATCCGATTGGACTATATTGGAGTAGTATTAAGCAGTAGTCCTTGTTCAAAAATGTTAGCATGTCTGAACACCTCTACAATTTAAACTGGAAAGTAATCAAACAAGAATATGCGTTCGACAAGGCAACAACATAGCTCCAATATTATTCACATTATAGTTGAGGATATATTTTTCAGACTGCAGAAGACTTGGAGTGAAGCAAATCATGTCTCGTAGCATCCTAATAGATTTTGTGCAGGTAAACATACAAGTCCCCCGGTAATGAGTAATAATATACCAACTATAATTGCAATAGTCGTTGAATATACATTAAGTTCTTTGCTTCTGACATATCACAATATTTTTGAGCACAATCGTACATTCATATCCTTCTTCACGCACAGATCGATTATCCATTTTTAAGTTATTCCCATGATTTAGAATACCCAATTTCCATTAAAAACATAAGTACCTTATGTATATTTGTGTCAAAGCAAATTCTTGCAATCGGCTTCATAACTAATTTGAGAAAGGAGGTTACGTCAGGAGAGTCTTAATTAATGATAATTCTCAAGTCATATCAAGTTATTCAATCACAGTTAAAAAAACTAATCAGAAACACGGGAGCCAACAGGAGCGCGTTCTTTTCAAGCCAATCCAATTACAGTGGCCGTCTCATTTGAGGCGTATTAATAACTGAGACAGTGAAAAAAATCATTAACACAGTAGACAATTGCCTCTTCAAGAATAGAAGCCGTCAGTTAACGATGCGGGAACGGGCTGGTTTGTAATTTATCATTTTTGTCCGATAAGATTGTGATCTAAAGAAATAATGGGCCGACAACTGCTGCTACTGAAATCGTTTGTAGCCTGAGGCTTGTGGATCAGTTTTGGAATATGGAGATAGGAGCATATAATTACTGAATTTAAGGGAAATGTCGGATGCAACAGCCTCTTCAGCTCTCTGAACATAGATGTTATCATCAATATGGCATCAAGACCTAAATAATACTACCGTAAATAATTTTTACGGTAAAGATAGAGCCAAATACGCGCAACTATCAATTGCGGTTTCGTAAATTTAATTTTAAGAGTACAGGCCAAGATGGTTTGACATGACCACTCTCTATGACCACTTGCAACGCCAGTGACATTACTCGTGGATTAGGTGGATAAGGTAGAACCTTATGCTGACGTTTCACAGTGAAATATGGAATATAACAGAACAAGTAAATATTTCCTACAGTCACATCAATTTGTCTAGCCCAAAGTAAACACTAAGGCTTGTGTTAAGAGATGTTGGGGTAATGGATATAATGTATCAGGTTCAAACCGTGAATGGACTATCTATTCATCTATATATTCCTACTTCCGCAAATTCTATTGCATACATACTTTACAAGCAATATCGTAAAGTATTTTAGGGTTTTCCTGTAAAAAATTAAACTAATTAAACGATAAAAATTAAAAAAATATTCTACAAAAATTTTGTATAATCACTTTTGCACGTCAAAATGATATACGCCATTGA
Organism: Scirpophaga incertulas; assembly: GCA_036419045.1. Classification (NCBI taxonomy): domain Eukaryota; kingdom Metazoa; phylum Arthropoda; class Insecta; order Lepidoptera; family Crambidae; genus Scirpophaga; species Scirpophaga incertulas. The sequence goes on along the minus strand of CM071642.1, from coordinate 5,847,552 downwards.
TTCCTGAGTCTACGGCGGGAGACCTTTTACTGAAAAGAACCAGTAAGGATTATTTTTTCTCCCTGTATTTTAACAGAGTCGTCAATTTAAAGCTGGCCTCAGATAAATAGTCTGAACCCAACATCCTTTACAAGTTTGTAAAAGTTCACATTATATGTATAAAAACTAAAATTTCATAATGTTATTTACCATAGATCAATCTGCCAATTGACATTATACAAAAAAATAATTTAAATATAAAGTCTGTGTTAAACACCACATATCTGAAGAGGACACAAAAAAAAATACTCAACGACATTTGAAAGAATTTGACACTTGACTTTTTGTGCGAACCAAAATAAATAATCCCACTCGTTTTTCTACCAGAAGTCCGTAACATTAACAATGTTCAAAATTAACCTTTTTCAAGCGTTCTTACAACCAATCCAATCAGTAGTTCTGAACTGTAAACACCATGTCAAGGTGCACAATTGCACTACGAAAACCAATTCTATTACAAGCAACATAAGATCGCTTTGAAGGCGAACGTGTCGTATTTCATGTTGTTGTTCGTACTTAAAATATCACGAGTCTACCGAACAAAAAGCGAGGTTGGGAGGTCGAAAAAAAATCAATTCACACCGAACTCTTTCGCTTCATTAAGAGCCACCATCCGTAATCTGTAATGGTATCCAATCACTGATAAGACACGCTCGAATTTCTATAGACAAACTGACAAGCCGAAAATTATAATAAATGTTTCATATTTTGTATGTGATGGAAACAATTAAATGCTGACGTTTTGTCATGGCCCAAATGAAGAGCGATAGCGGGTTGGTCAGTTATGAATACTTTAAATAAATACAAAGTATCTTAATTTAGTAGATCTTACAACGCTTTTGTCGTACCTTTTTCGTGATGAGGATAGATTTTTATACATTCTAAGTGGTATGAGATTACAAAATAGCGTTTTATGGATGCATCAATTGAGTTTGATGTCAACGGAGATAGGTATTTAGTGTAGTTTATTTTCAGTCAAACTAAAATTAAAATACAATATACAAAAATAAGCTACTAACAAGTAATAAGAACTGATCATCCTAAATCAAAAAAGTGTTGAATGATACTATCGTTTTCAAACAAAAAAAAATACGTCATAAATACAATACTCGAAACTTGCTAGGTATTAAACCGAAGATTTAAACTATTAACATTTCTCTCTTTGCAAAATATATGAATTACAAATTCACATTAGTAATTAATACTTCACTGTCGATATCAACTAATTAAATACTCGAAACCATAATATAACGTAGGACCACTAAATTAATTTTCCTTTCGCGTATAACCTGGACCTCGATAACAATCGAACAGTGGCCGGATACTATGATTGATTTAAACCTTCTACTGAATCATAAATTCATGATAAATGACAGGGGAATTATTATAACCACATCAGCGATAGGTTTTGAAAATTAGCGCAAGTACTAAAATCGAATAATGTTTATATATTATATTTTTAATTACATTTACATTTTATTTTGTAGAGAACTCCCAATTTTCAGATTAAAGTAAATACTTTAGTGTACTTTGCAAATTTTAAGGATTGTTTTTTGTATAATATAACCTCGACACAAAAACTTAAGTAAAAAAATAATAAAGAGACTCAATTTTAAAGTACCATTAATAATTCTAAGAGAAATACGTCGCATTGGGGGACCGCTTTGAACCTAATAATTGAGTTAGAAATAGTCTAACCTAATTAAGCAACATAGATGAATTTAAAATGGATCGGATGGATATAAAATTTTGTGTAGGGGATTTTCTTTAATTACCTTTAAACCTTTCATGGATACATACTTATTATAACGCAGAATTTATTATTTTGTAATGCGCACAAGATACGCTTTCATTAGAAACCCCATTCGGGTATATTCGGCAGAGATTCAGTTATTCTTCCCCACTTTCACCCCAACAACTTTTAAACGGCTCAACTGCTTTTCATCAAACATGTCTAAGTCATCTTTAATATAAAAAAAATAAAATCTTTATTCGTTCGGCAACTATGATGCCATATAGAAACAAACACACGCAGACAGGAATATAATTATAAAGGATTCGAAGTAATGTCATCCATGATTTTCGATCATATAATTCTTCGTACGATCTCTTCAGATCATCAAAGTCCGTTTACTGTTTCAAGGTAATATAATGGCCGTAATAACTGAATCGCTGATTACCGAATATGATATCATCTTTCAGGTCATAATGAGTCCCCTCCGGGGCACGAGCCCTTAACTAAGTTAGGGTAACCAGAATTTTATTAACTACTAAATAAGATTACCATATCGCACCTTTAGAATTGAAGTGACCTAATCCGTAATTCTTGTTCTAATTAGTTATACAGATTAGTTTAGTATACAATCATGAAAACAATTCATATACTACCATTAACAATAAAAAATATGACAATTAACCACTTAAAGCATTATCCTAATAGGAAAACAAAAAAAATACCAACTCTTCAATCACATTTTTAGCGTTTACCAAAAAAATTTAATACCAAAAGAATTTTGGATTAGGTCACTTTAATTCTAAAGGTGCGATATGAGCGTCACATAAATGAACGTATTAGCAAAAAATACTTTAGCACAAGGCAATATTAAATCCTGGAGCTTGCGATTAGAATATCATTGCCGAGACGATAGCGCCCCTGATGCTCGTATCTCAAGAAGCTATTGCTTCTTGCCTATTGGCATGCAAAGAATATGAACAGTGAGCTCAGTAGAAAAAAAAAACTCGTACTTAAGAGTTCAATAAAACTATGATGATAATAATAAGGGAGATTTATTTATTAGGACACCAGCAGTGCATGCGTTGATACATAAGATTTAATTTTACTATATTGATATTGGTCTGATAGACCTTTCTAGGTAACACGATAAGGTCAAGTAACAGAACAAAAAAACAAACAGAAAATGAAGAGAACATTTCAAATAAAGTGTTTAACTCTATATTACTAAAAAGCCAACTCACCGTTCGCGTTTAGTTTAAAAGTAATTTCACCATTCGCCATTAATCCATAATTATATGCTTTGATATTTCATAATTACAGATCACTGATTTATAGTAAACGAAACTAGTTGAATAACAGTTGACGTTCATTTTAATTTATTATTTCATTATAAATTATGTAGAATATTTTAATATCGATAAGACTTTTTTTTACATTGGCCTGCTCTGTATTTGGTTTTGATTATATATGGCTCAGTAAGTTATTATTGGATCTATATTTTATATTATTGTTCTACATTTCAAAAATATTTCTAATTTATTATAATCTAAATTAAACACTGATAATTATGACTTTGGACGACTTCCATCAGAAATTTTATCAATAATACCTCTAATAAATATATCGAATTTTTAAATGATATACATATGTGAATCAATAACTGGAATGGAAAATGAAAATTCATAAGATCAAAGTATTATATAAATTATTGTTATATATTCTCAAATTAAATATTTCCTTGGTTATATTATCATTATTAATTCAGACAAGCGCCGCTGACATATGCTGGATATAGGCCTTACCCAAATATTTGAGATATTTGAGGGTCTTCCTCAAATATCCTGTGTCTATACTGCTAGTTATCCAGCACCTGTATCCTGTTTTATCCGCCATATGCTTACATTTTTAGGACCTTTTCGCCCAACCTGCCTGTTAATCCTGCGATCAATATACTATATCCAATGCCATTGCCACTGCTATCATCATCATCATCATCTCCACTGCGGTCTTATCGTCGTCCACTGCTGGACATAGGCCTCTCCAGTCCAGTGCGACCGGTCTATTACCACCTGCACCCAACGAAACCCAGCGATTTTCACTAGGTCGTCGGTCCATCTGGTAAGTGGCCGTCCTACATTACGCTTAGTGGTACGTGGTCTCCACTCAAGAACCTTTTTTTATCCCTATAGCGCTTCTACATAAACCTGTTATCGAAGTTTCAATTTAACAATTGTACAGTTCTCTAATGTTGATGACAACTCACATAATAAAGCTAGCTGGTTAGCTTTGCTTTTAGAATACTTTACAGCTCTTTTTAATGTTGGCTATAAACAGTGCAGCAGTACTTAAGCAGAGGATCCAAACTGGATTCTGGATTAGAAATACAAAACGATCGGCATCGTCGCCTAACTAATCTAATTAAAAATCTCGGCCGACGATAGTTCACGTTATCAGTCGCGACTATCGGCCATTACGGCGGGCCGGTGTTCCACATTACCGCGGTCAAAGGTAATCTGGAGCTACGCGCATGAGCGGAGCGGTGTTAGCGTTGACCTCACTCAAATATATGAGCCGATTGGATAGCTATAACGCTTATCGCTTTATGTGCAGTCAGAATGCTAATTTCAATATGTTTATAAAAGCTATCTTATAGCAATGCAGGCTTATTATAGGGCAGGACGAATAATGTGTCAGGTTAGAAAGTTAAATGAATTGGTGTAATTAATGTGCGATTATTCAAAAATACATATCATATCACAAATATTGTAGTTCTTGTAGAAATTGCATATTATAACAGCTATAAATGCAACAGCTAATATAACAACTAACTAATACAAGACCTGAATGTTTGTTGACCTTTTTGTTGTAGTATATAAAATGTTTTCTCACTTTTACAAACATCCAGAAGGCTCGTGTATAGAGGATTATTAATATTTTATTATTCCTATAAATACCTACCCCCCGAATAGTGTAGATTGCTTTAATACCTACACATCTGAATTGTAGAAGTATTTTTTAAAAATCGTATATACTTCTGTTTTCATTTAATAATTACAGGCATAACAGTTTTTTTTGCGTTTACCAATATCAATCATAATTAAAAAATAAATATGAAAATTACTCGGAAAATATTACTACGTGAATATTCACTTCCGCTACGCTCGTCACGTGGTTTCAGCCTGAGCCAGCGCACCTTGCTTGGAGCAACCTTTAACAGCATTAAGATAACACCTTACGTATGGTTGCATACTTGGGACGTGATTGTGGCTGGTCCGCGATTTCTGAGCATCATTTGATTACAGCCTTGAGATTATCACAGCATACATACTCGTATAATACTCCTGAACAATCACTTACATTACTCTAACGATTTATTATGTCACAATCTCTTGTATTTATTATCTCGTCATCAGAATAATCTATATTGTCAGATATTACAATGGAGAATTTGTTCTCTTTTAAAATTACAATAGAATAACTATAAAATAAATCTCTGATTCTTTCGTCTATTTTTATCTTCTATAATTATATTTTGTCAAATCATAAGGCTTGTTGTAGTTTAGACAGTGAGATAAGTCGTATCCTCCATTAATATGTGGTAATAAGAAAATTTTGTGAAAAAGTACCTATGCCATTTTAAATCGAAATTATTATTTTCGAATTTATAATGAAGTACTAAAAAAATGTTTATTAGACACCATAAACTAATAAAATAAAATCAACACTAAAGCAAACGTGGTCAAATAAACGCCTAAAACATCTATAAAAAATGCCGCGTGGATTAGTACCCATTGCTATTCTTCTATAGTAAAAAAAATCAAGCTTATTAATGTGTGATGAATTTTATAAAAAACTTATTCTGTTATATCTAATATGCAGCAAATTCTGTAATAAGACGCTGTTTGTTACAGTTCTTTTTGTATAATTTAAAATTATAATTTTATATTTAATATAAAAAATTAACACAGTCGGGAATTTAACATAGTATTATATAAAAATACATATCACTAATATTTTTATTAACAATGTATAGAGTTATACTGAAAAAGTAACTAAGGTCAAAAGAGGATACATTTTTGAAATATAATAATATCAAAGTATTTCTAAAGTCCGCAATCTAACCGAAGGGCTCAGATAGAAGATCATCATCATTCTTAAAATTGATTTAGCTTTACGAAGTATTTGAAATATTTTAACTGTTATCAGAAATTCATTAATCTAAGTGCAAACTTATAATGTACTATCAGGCAATAGTATATTAAGAATGTCTATCGATATCGTTGACGCTACGAAAAATTACCTCCAATTAATTACAGACGTCTCTACTCGCACATTTATAAAATCTTACACGTGCTACGCCAATATCGGTCATTAAACAAGTTTTATTTTCAAATTAATGCTCTCCTAATAAACGCAATAAATGCCATATGAATATGAAATAAACATCACAGTCGTAAGTTACGAATACAGGAAATGATGAATGTCATTTAGATTTGTGACAAGTATTTACAGAGAAGACATTTTAAAGCAAAAAAGTTGACTCCATTTTGCTACTAGTATACGAACAGAGTTATATTAGTAAATTAATAGTTTTTTATTTGGAATGTAGACTGTGTGGTGACGCATTTAGAAAACATGTGTCATCTCGTCCTTTTTCTCGCGAACGTCATGAAGCTGACTAACGGAGTTTACTGCAATAAATCAATGGTTTGAATATGCAATCGTATTGGAAGTATTAAAATTGATATTTTAGACGATAATATAGCGAAAATATTTCAACGTTGCACTATACACAGATTAATTGATAATATGAGAGATATTGTTGCAATATCATCCCAAGGAAGATCATGTTAATACCGAAACCATTACTGCCAATGGCTTTACTATTACGAGTATGTTTCCAAAAAGTGTTCCAACTGTAGAAATAAGTCTTCGCCTAGTACACACACTCCATCGAACTCTATGTCACTCATAATAAGGGCAGTTTTCCTAGTGCAAAAGTAAAGTGTAATATGTTACTGATTGTATACTTTTTTAATGTTATATATTAACAAATAAGCAGAGTGCCAAAATGGTTTCAGATCGTGTGAAATTTGAAGTTTGTAAGTATTTTTTTATGTGAATACGTTGCACCGCGAAAAAATAAACACGAAAATTAACACAACTTTGTTTACATAATAATATTATAATAGAGAACAATATATATTAAGAGGGAAAAACCGCTAAAATATTGTAATAATATTATTCCATTATAAAAACCTGTTAATTTACAAAAGTGTATATTTTTGAAAACAAACTTAATTATTGTTTTGTGTTATACAATGAAAAAAAGACACAAATTAAATTTGTCTATCATCTTGTTTACCTCGATTGTTTTTAGCAGATTTACATTCTAAGGCGACGAATGAAATGCTGTTAATACGTCATGAATATCGGTAACTAGTTACTGTTAGGTGTAATAAAAAATATTATGCAGGTTATATAGACATCTTACACTAGAGTGTGAAACTTTTAAATAACATAAAAAGAGTGAGTTACTCCAAAATGAGATTGAAACAACACATTTTCCTTTTTCATTCATCTCAGCACGATCGGTCTCACATACATAAGCAATCTATTTAAATCTTTTTAGGTTTCTTATATAAGGGTAGGCCTTATATTCACACTTCTTCTCGTTATAGATATAATGACAATTTGTTTGAAATTGTAAAGTAAGTTGCGTTCAGACAAATTATCTGAGGTCAGCTTCTAATTGCAGACTGTAAAAATACAGGGAGAAAAAAATAGCCCTTGCTGGTTTTCTTGCTGGTTCTTTCCAGTACAAGGTCTCCCGCTGTAGAGATTATAAAAATCCCATCTGAAGAATACATTTTTAGTGTGATTTTAATCTCTGCTCAGCACATACTCATAACTCGCTACACCACTATGTTCAGCTCATTGTTATCAGTAGAGAAATAAGTACGTGGCATGGAGGCAATGTCAACACGAGCCCTTAGCTTGAAAGAAGCCAAAATGAAGGCTAAATATTGGCAAGGTGCCTCTGTCTCGTTAGAAATTACGAGTTGGTAATACTTTCCTGTTGCAATTTCCTCGCATCGTAATCCTATCTTGAGATTTGATGGATATACTCATATATGTCAATGTAATTACTGGGTACACTGACTACAACTTATGTCACAATTTTGGCAACGTACACCGTGAATCTTGTTGAAGTTGCAGATTTGTTGTAAATCCCACAGGAACCATATGTACAGATGACAGAAGCTACTTACCCTGAAATGGAGAATCTTAATGAATCTGAAATGAAATTACTTTGTATTATAGTGTCTTTATATAAACAAAATTGAAACTATTGAAGATACATCTGAATAAGGCCACGAATTCCATTACTTTGTGATAAGATTCGATAAATTTAATGCCGCGCCGCTCGCAGGCGGTAAATCACGACAATCTATAGAGTACAATGCGACACCAGTGTCCGATGACCCGTACAATAAAAAATAGCCACCACAAGACAAGATTACGAAATTAAGCGATGGTGGTGCAAGTATTAAGCGAAGTAGTAATGAGACTTTTATACTTATTTATTTATTGTAAATATCACCAGTAATTGTTATGTTATTACATCTATATATTACGAATCCTTAACCTATAGAATATAACATTTTTTTAAGCCAACCACAATATATACACTATTAAAGAAAAACGTAAGTAGAAAATAAAGTAGAACAACTCAGGTGATTAATATTATGTGTGACGGCATGACGAAGCCGAATCGAAAAAAAAAATCATGACGCTTTCAGTAACTCTGTTATCCTTTTTCTATATTGGTGGAGAGTAAGAGAACATATGTCAAGGTCTGCGTGTCCTGACAATCTACTGTAAGTATACAGTGTGGAGTGCATACGAGCATTAGTACGTGCACATATATTTATTTATTGAATAATTGGTATTTTTGTTTGCCTTTTAGTCTTTACATTGTAATAAAATATGCTAGAATAGTGAGAATTTGATATCTAGTAATCAAAATCGAAATTATGAAATGATGGTCAATATAAGTGTTTCCTAAGGTCATATGATTAAATTAGTATAGTTTGCCCTATCATCATCTCTGCACACATATGTCGCTACGGATTGGCATGAGCATAAGCTCATATATATCAGGATAACCTAACTACGTTACAGTAAATACACTAGTCCTTATTGTTAATGGCATGGCCTAATGCGGATTAAACGACTTCATATTTCCTTAAGTTTCTCCGCGGATATATTCCGGTTGTCTCACCTTATTTTCTTTTCAAATTTTTCTAATCATATTAATTTTCAAACTACATTTTGATTATCAATTGATGAAAAACGTATTGTATCGTTTCTTTAAATAATTGATTATTCATTATTAGAGTTATCACCGACTGAGGGACTTATGTAATTATTTCACGTGACTTTTTTAACTAAACAAGCAATTATAGTTGATGAGCACGTTTCAGATTTTTATCACTGCAATAACTAATTGACACAAATATAACAACGTACTACATTTGTAAAGTTAAAATTTCTTTCTATTTTGATTGCTGTTTCGAACATTTTAATAAAAAACAACGGAACGATATCATAATATCACATAAAAACGCAATAAAGTTATACTATTGACAACAAAAAGCAATAAAACATGAATCGCGGCCGCTCACCTCGTGAATCCGATGACTCGTGCCGCTGATAAAAAAAGCAACATAAACAAGTAGAATTAATTAACACAATCGTAATAGAATACGAAATATTTCGTACAACAAAATACGATTAGACAATACGGAAAAATTCGTGTCACATTTGTTTACGTTACAGCCAAGAAGGCTTTTTGAAGAGTCGTTACAAATTTTGTATCTGATTAGATGAGCCAGATATGTGACGAGTATTTTGTAGTTTCAATAGTTCTTTAATTGAATACGAATTTGTGTGGCTTAGCGGCGTCTGTGCTGATTTTCTAAGCTTTTTTCATTCGAATTTCTAGTTTCTTATATAAAGATTCGAAATTAAAATAAAATTCAACGAAATGTTAAACGCGGCCGCTTGCCATATGGAACTAGCGACTGGTGCCGCCGACAAAAGTTTTATGAATATAGAAAAAGCGACGAAATAAGTTGAATTAATTATCAAAACCATGACAGAAAACGGGATATTTCGCTGACTAGCAAACTACGGAAAAATATGTGTTACCTACATTTGTTTACGTTACGATTAATAAATACTTTTTTACACCGAAAATTCCTTTGCTAAATGCCGCATATTTTAAAATAATAATAATCAGTTTACTTGATACGTTAAATAAATGAAATACATATAAATAAGACTTTGTCTAGTTATGTGATTATGTCAATGACATCACCTAAATATCTCCGTGAGAATATTTTCACTGACAGCCCAGAACAAACTCAATGATATGTGTGAGTTTGTTAACATTATAGGGCCTCAGCGTATACTACTCCTTAACAAGTTCTTAATGGATTTGCATAGATCAATGTCAGTGATCCGGCGTGAATATCATGGAAAAGATATTTTCATTGACAGTACAGAAAGTTGTAAACAAACTCGAGAAACTCATGAATTCGCTTAGATCGCAAAGCATATTAGCACTGATGAGTGCGTGTCAGTAAATTAATCAGCACGATACTGACAAGTGCGAATTTCTTACTAACTCCTCAGGACAATGGATGTTTTGTAAGTATGTCATCCCCTGGAGACTTGTGCTCTATTGATATTTGTTATAAAATATTATCTTGATATTTTACTATAGATACCGAAATAAAATGTGGGGCATTTAAAAATTGTAAAAGCATTGTTACATACCTATGCATGAAATAATACGAAACATTGTATTTTTTTTTCATTATCGCATAATGACACTTTACACTTTTTATAAAACTAAGAGGTAAGTTTTCTATAATTATTAAAATTACACTTATTTCTAGAATTCATAAATATTTTTTCATGACCGATACAATCGCAATGCACTTTAGTAGAGGGTAGTGACTGTCCGGGGTCTTTAAAAAGGTATTGTAGTACCTTGTCGACTGTTGGTACTGAGTCTTCCCATTTTATTTTTTTTTTAATTTCATTGGAAAGAATATTATACAACAGTAAAACACGTATAGCCAATCTAAAAATAAAACTAATAGTAATGTGAACATTCAGTTTAAAATATTGATATTAAAATTAAACCTCTAGGTTATTAAGGGTTAAAACTCTTGTTACATATTAGTCAAACTTATGGGAATTGCGTATGGTGTCCCCTCTATTTTCACATGTCGATCTGGATATAACGTTACGTGGGATGCGTGTAAGAGTATAGCGTATGGTTAAAGTGATTTTGAGTCATTTTATGAATAAATTCAAAGGTTAATTTAATAATACGACAAATAAATAGCTTATGATATGATAATGACCTATTGAAAACAATTTTTTCTCAGATTCGTTTTATTATTTCTGGGTTGTATCATCTCTTCAACTAACATTAGCAGTAAGTTTCTTCAAAAGCTCGACTCTTATTCAGAATACTCATTCATTCTCCTTGCGTTACCTTTATTAATCTTTTATTCTTTTTATTAAACCTTGTGCATTAATTCATCTTTAACATTGCCGTGATGATATGGCGCGTAAAATGAATTTAAAAACCGTGGATAATCAAGATTTATTGTTTTCCAGACGGCCATGCTGTGTTCTCCATATTCATGAAGGCGTGTGTACAATACTTTGTATCGATTATATGTCTGTACCTATTTGTATCTGACTTGTTGCTTAATTCAAGGAGAAAATAAATATTTTAGTAATATACAAGTTTGAAACAGCTCAGCTATATTATGAAATTATGCGAAACGAATTAGATCAAACAAATTTCAAAAACTCAAAAACAAGAGATTTCATGATATTAAATAAATGTATTTTAACACCTCGAAAGAATATACTTAATTTTTATAAAGAGCGCTTTGTCGGCCATTTATTTGCCAAGATCTCATACTTAGGACTGCGTTCCCTTTAGCTGTAGCAAGGTCTTTCTTCAAAGACGAAAGAAAAAGAAACTATTTTGGACTTATACCATTTCGCAAGAAAATAATACCTATATACTGCCCATATACCTAGAATCATGACATTTGGCAAAAAGGAATATCTTGAGGGTAGACGACTACAACTGATTATGGCCGTTTTTATACTATAATTATCTGATTTGAGCAATTTATATCTCATGAAAGTATGTCAATATAGAAATTTCAGTTTAATTACTAAGTTATATTGTTTTTAGATTTCTAAAAAATGAGCAATTATTATTTACTTAATTCTAATGAAACGAACACATTTCTAGCATTCTCGCATTAAATGTAACATTTTTTTATATAGAAAGTATACCTATAAACGTACAAATAACAAAGTTATTTTAAAATTTGTTTATACGCTCATACAAATTAGGCGAGTTTACTGAGTTATGACGTCACAATTGCAGTGTTTTTAGTATGGAGCGTTTTTGAGCGACCCGCGACAGCGCCGCAAACATGGCGATGTATCTTCAAAATTAATAGGTGCAGGTGTACTGTTGGTTCTACAATATTTCTCACTTAAAAGAGTACTCTTATTATATATAGAATTTAAAAAATTGTCATCTACCCAATTGTTTCCTTGTTGTGTCATCACAAAAATAGGACTAGAAAACTATTTGTATTTCGTACGGATCATCGTTGCGCGAGTCCGAATCGGACTTTCTTCTCTAAACTGAAGGAAATCTAAAAACGTCTACGTCTAAGTCTTTTATTATTTACACAGGATGGTTTTTGTTACAGAGTCAGTGAAATTAATTTAGTGATATACATCCATCAAAAACTAAATAAATATTTTTTAGATACAAGTATCGACAGCTTAATCTATTTAGCGTCTATAATTAGCTAACATTTCTCTTTGTGCTAACAGCTAATTAGGAATGTCATTTGAATGATTTTGCTTAAATTTTCCAGGTCTTAGTTAAGCATCTCAGTTAAGAATAAGCATTGAGTCGTTCGCTCAAATCGCTCCATACTAAACATAATGCAACATCATAGTTTGGTAGTCGCCCGATTTGTATGAGCATATAAAGGAATTTCACAATAATTTTATTGTTAGTACTTCTATATATATAGTTCCTTTCAATCAAAAATACTTAAAATAAGTGATTAGATTACCCATATTCAGGTGTAGTCTTCTAGCCTATTTTTCATTGGAAATTTATAAAGACTATAAGTTTAATCGAAAAATCCAAATGATATGTATCGTGAACACATAAAACCATTGAAAGGCGCACATATATGTGTTATTCGATAACATCTCAATAAAATGTTAATCAAAATGTCGCAGATCTAATTGATTGACTATGAAATTAGCGACAACCAGTTCTCTACTTTATAATACAAAGAATCATCAAATTCCTATTTACAGTTAGTTCATTGAATTTTAATATATATAAAACCATTGATATATAAGTGTTTTTCTCACTTATATATTGGTACATTAAAAAAAACATGTGCGTTGCTCTGAAAATGAGAGCTTTATTGATAATATAATACAAATTTAATTAAAAAAGAAAAACAGTATTATATTTAAATTAATTATCTCACCTGAAAATGAGAGAAACGACACTTAATGTTTTTATATTGTTTTAAAATTAATAAAGGTATTGTAATATAATATAGTTTTTAAATCTTTTGACTTTATCTCGATTGACGTGCCGTCAACAACTGCTCTGACATTTTAACTGGTATCAACATGAAGGTTATATATAATACAGTAAACTTATAACTAAAATTAATGAAAGTTACTTTCATTATAAATATTTTCATGATTATAAGGATCTTATTAATACCATAATTCAAAAATATGTGTTCAATTTATTGCTACATACAGATATTTTATCAACACACTTTATATAAATCTGTGTATTCAATCATATTTAATTATTGATATACTATTATTAAATTGATAATTATGAAATGTTCAATTGACGACCTCCATAGTCTCTGAGGTCCCGGGTTCGAGTCCCGGTGGGGACAGATGTTTGTGTGATTAATGCGAGTATTTGTACCTTAGTCATGGTTGTTAATATATATATTTCTATCAAAAATGTATATGTATAATATATGTACATCTATCCGTTACCATAGATCCCATTACACAAGCCTTACAGAGCTTAGTTTGGGGTAGGCTAAGTGGTGTAAGTGTAAGAAATATTTATTTATTTTATCTATACTAATATTATAAAAAGGAAAGATTTGTTTGTTTGTTTGTAATGAATCGGCTCCGAAACAACTGGCCCGATTTCAAAAATTCTTTCACCTTTGGAAAGCTACATTATCCCCGAATAACATAGGCTACTTTTTATCCCGGAAAAATCGTCAGATCCCACGGGATACGCAATAAGGGCTTCGCTCAAAAACTACTGCGCAGATTTTCATGCGGTTGTCATCAATAGATAGAGTGATTCTTGAACAAGGTTTTGCGGTATATTTTATCTCGGAAAAACGGATAGTCCACGGGAGGCGTGATAACACCTTCGCGCCATAAACCGACTTCCGCAGATATGACGCCGTGGGCAAAAGCTTAACCCTTTGTATACCCACTCCCGAAATCCACGCAGGCGAAGCCGCAGGCAGAAAGCTAGTTTATTTAATAAACATAATAGGTCTGTAAGATTTCTAAGTTATCATCTTTATTTAAATAACTAGAGTCAGTCGTAATAAATTATTTAATTTAATCAAAATATCACTATCAACGTTACTTCAGATACTGTCCAAAAAAATATTTTTGTTCTCTTTACCAGATGCATTTGTAAATAAATAACGCTTTAAGCCGCTTATGAGATTAAATTGAAATATTTCAGTGTGGCCGCATATGTTCGAGATTATCTGATTCCAAGTACGTTTGATTAAGGCTAATGAGACAAAACAGTTTATGGCACCACACCGGAGAGGACTCGGTGTAATAAAAGAGGCCACGAGATCCCGTAATCAGGAATTTGATTTTAAAGTTTTTCTGATCGACTTAGAAAAACAGTAATATAATATGTAAATAGTAACATGCGTACGACTTTCATATAATGACTTTAATACAATTTTTAATACACTAAAAAAAAAAACATCAATCTAGAAAATATTTTTTTTGTCTTCAATTTCGACAACTTAGTGAAACCTTGACAAATAAGATAAGTATTGTTAGTTTAATGTCTGTAAAAGTTTTATATGTTTCTTTTATTGGCTAACAAATAATTAAGTAAACATTAGTGAAATGCATACATAATTGTAAAATTATGACTAAAAATCTGTCTAAAATAATTATCTAATCTACTTTTTTATAGGTTTAGCTATTTATTTTATAATTACTTGACTTATGGAACTAGAGTTGAGTCAGTACACTATAGTCTGTAGTTCGATCAAGCAATCATACTTACGAAAACATTCAAGAACTAATAAAGCTATAGGTAACTGATAACATTTTTTTACTTTTGATAAGAATCATTTACCGGATATTAAAACAAAGGAAGCGAGATTAGTCTAGAGTCATCAGCGGCTGAGGATCTGGCTGTCTTACTCCAATTGTTCTAATACAACAATGTTACGAGTATTATTATAAGCGATAAACTAAAACTTACCACAAACAAAATCGAGTTGATAACATCAGCTCGCGTAGGGAATCGTACCCCGAACATCTCATGCAACACTCCCAAACACACATTACAACCACTCGACCACAATGGAGGTTAAGCTTAACATTTAATAATAATAATAATAATAATCATTTATTTCGGGCAAGCCCATAATTGTTAGTAACAATGATCTTAATGACTATGGTTAGTAAAATTTAGAATTTAACAATATCGACAGTAATAATAATAATACATAAAATAATTACTATAGTGCCATTGTGTGGATCTGTACCCACCCTTGTAACAACGGCATCTCCCATCGGTCGATAAATACTCTCAGAATACTGTTCGGACTACGGCGTAAGCGCACAAGTGCTGAGGCACACCTTTTCCTCATTATTGCTGCAAAGCCGTCAATTCGAGTTACCGCGAACATATTGGAAGCGCTACATCGCCACGGTAACCCCAACAGTACCCTGAAAGCATTATTATATTGGTCTGTAGGGTAGGTGGTTGGTACTCGTAGGTCGCTGTAAACCCGCCGCGTGTAGTTGACCCACAAGCTGCACGTGTAAAAAGATTGACAATATGATTTAAATAGTGTTAACTTAACAGGCAAAGTACAACGCGCAAACCTCCGAGCCAACATGTTGCAGCGAACAGCCAACGACCTACGCTCTCTCTCAATATCCAAATTGTCCTTCAAATCTTCTGTCACCCAATGACCCAAGTACTTGAAATATTGAACACGCTTCATGGTTTTCCCACACAAACTTATTTCCGGCAGATACGTTAATGTAATGTCTATGCTTACTATGGTGAAAATGGCCTTATGCCCTTTAAGTAACTGAATATTTTGGAAACGTCATCTTTTTTCGCTTTGTTATTCGCTCACGCTCATACAATAAGCTAATAAGCAAAGTTACCTGCACACATTCTTAATGTGTCGCAGCGAATAGGTTAAAAATATGACATAAATTGTATATGACATTAGACAGGTCTCGATTTTATAAATCACGTCTGCTTTCCTAACGTGTAAATTTATCTATAATGTTGATTTATTTCGGGATTTACACTTAATACTGCGTTTCAGTTATAATTGATTGAATCTATAACTAAAGAGGAAGGCACAGTATTTCATTGTCATATTATCAGAAGAATACATAAATATGATTCCAATGGCTTTTGTGGTTTTAGTGTGGAAAAGGTCAGTGGAGGTTGAATTCGTGAGTGTTTATAAATTAAATTTTGTTTAATGATTCGCTGCTTAATTCATCTGTCTATTTCATGTGAACGTATAAGTTTATTTCTATTAAAATGTTTATTGTTATTACAAACGTATGTCATGTGGGCATTTAAATTTTGTTAAGTGATGTAAATTAAAAATCTAATTGTAGTTGTGCGGATTTGTCATTGAAATTGAGAGCGTTATGATGAATTCAAATTTAACTTTTTTTTTATAACATAACATGATGAACTTAGTTATATATAAAAGATACAATCGCTCAGATATAATAAGTAGCTGCAAATATCGGCCGTTGAGGCGACCCGGGAGGGACCTCACCCCGGATGGCCGGGATGACGTCGTAGGAGGTTTAGAATCGTCGTCTCTCTGCAGCCGGGTCTGCAATTCAATGCATTGTCCTCAGCAGAAAAAAAAGGTAGCTGCAAATATATTGATTAATCAATTCTTGGTTATGTTAAGTAGTAGCAGAATTCTCAAGACATGATAGAAAGCTCGGAGGGTCGGATAACGTATAATGAATTAAATGTCCTTCAACTTCTTCGCGTAATCGAATCAGAAATTAAGAAATACGTGAAAGCCATGATGCACTCAAAACTGACGGGTGTTAGGGCGGAATGGTCCTCGAGTGCTAAATATACCCGGAGATTTTAGTTTACTGTAATGACATCTCAGCAAATTGCCTGGACAATGATAATGAGCCCGTTAAGTATGTACTTATATTTCCAGTAGATCTTTCATAAATACATTATCATATATGTAGGTTAATTAATTCACCAATCATAATTAACTTTCAGTTTAAAAGGGGTAGGCCTATTGCCACTGTCTAGTCAATTCACATATAGGCTGTGAATAGCTAGTAACTAGTGCTAACTGTCAAATTGACAAATTTACACAATATGTAAAAATGACTCAAAGTAGACACTTATTACTTGTTATTATAGTTGGAAGGTATTTCCATACTCCATACCTCCGAAACTTCACTTTTAAATTTAGATTTAAATAAAACTTTAAATAGAAAATTTTACGTCTCGAAAAATATCAGTTTGTAGATATTGGTACTTCTTCAATGATCTGAGTAACTGACTGTATCCGCGACTTCGGCCGCGTAGAATTTAATAAAAAACGTTAATTAGTTTATTTTGTATTTTTTTGGTTTATACATTTTAATTTTAAGTGGCATGAGCGCGGTACTGGACAGTACTTAGACATTGCAACATTACTTTTTTTATTTTAAATAAAACTATTTTTCGAAAATAAAAGTAGCCGGAGTTATTCCTTATTACATCAATTTCAGGAGCTGTCGTTACAACAGCTTCCGTTGAATATATCTCGATTCTAATCTAAAATACTGTATCGTTATATGGACCGTTTATTTTGGTGGTTTGGAGTGGTTACTACACTAGTTTCAAGGTGTCGCCATCTCTGAGGTCCAGGTTCGAGTCCCGGTAGGGGCGATGTGTTTTTTTTTTTTATTGCTAAAGTTGACAAACAAGCAGGCTGCCCACCTGATGGTAAGTGGTAACAGTCGCCTATAGTACATGTAGTTCCCACGAGATGCGTAGCAAATCTGCAAACCTCATAAGAACCACACTGTACGTTGCCAACTTGTGACATAAGATGTAAAGTCACAGTACCCAGTAATTTTACTGCCTATCTTACCCTTCACGCCGGAACACAGCAAAGCGAACCCTGCTGTTTGGCGGCGGAAATACGGCGTGTGTGATGAATACGAGCATTTTTGCCTTAGTTATGGTTGTTAATATATATATTAAATAGATAACACTAGGCAACAAAAAAAAAGTTTTATTTTTTCCCAGAGATCTGATTATGTAATTCGGAATCACCATGCTGTAGGGAACTTAGAACAGTAAATAAAATATCTCAGTCACGTATAGTTTTTAAGAGAAATTTATTTTTAATTTTAAAATTTTTGATATCTATTTTGAAGTAAATATATTATTTAGACATAAAAAATAAACTTGTTTTTGTTCTTTTGGCTTGTCTCTTGTAAGAAGAGGTTGGAGTCTCTCTAACTAAAAACCAACAGTAGTCTGCAAGCATTGCAGTGGTCCATTTCCCCTGGTAACGCTTTTCTATTGAAGCGATTTCTTGGTGAAAGCGCTCACCGTGCTCATCACTCAGCACCGAGAATTTCTTTAAAAAAATCTAGGTGCGAGTGCAGAAAGTGTGTCTTTAAGGACATATTGCAATCCAATTCTTTATAAGCATTTAACATTTGATTCATAAGGTTTTCATATTGAGGCGATCGTTTGTTTCCCAAAAAAATTTCTGTGACTTCAACAAATGCCAACCAAGCATTCTTTTCTTTATCGTTTAAGCTAGAAATGAACAACGGATCTTTAATTAATTTTCTAATGTCTGGGCCAATAAAAACACCTTCTTTTAATTTTGCATCACTTAAAGCAGGAAATTTTTCTTTTAGGAACTTAAAGCCTGAGCCATCTTTGTTCATTGCTTTCACAAAGTTTTTGATTAATCCTAGTTTAATATGTAATGGTGGTAAAAGTACTTTTTTTGGATCTACTAATGGGTAATTTTTGACATTTTTCTGACCTGGATCATAAGAAGTTCTCAGTGGCCAAGTTTTTCTAACATAATGCTCAGCTCTTGCACGGCTATCCCACTCACATAAAAAACAACAGTATTTTGTGTACCCAGTTTGCAATCCTAAAAGTAAAGCAACCACTTTTAAGTCAGCACATATTGCCCAATGATGTTTACTATATTCTATTTTATTCAATAAATGCTTTAAGACGTCGTAAGTTTCTTTAAAATGAGCACCATGCGCCACTGGAATGGATGGATATTGGTTTCCGTTGTGAAGAAGCACGGCTTTCAAGCTAGTTTTAGATGCATCTATAAACAGCCTCCATTCATCTGGTGAATGCTGGTGATCCAATTTAGCCAATAAACCAACAACATCGTTGCAATAAATTAAATCTCCATCTTTAGAATAGAAATCAACGTAGGAAACATGTCGTTTACGGTATGCAGTAACGCGAACGTCGTGTTGAAGCAGATTCCATTGTTTTAATCTTGAACCTAACAGTTCAGATTTTTCCTTAGGCAAGTCCAAGTCTCTAACAAGGTCGTCGAGCTCAGCTTGGTTGATCAAATGTGGTGATTCAGAAGTACTTGCCACTTGAATGTCCTCAAATTCATCATCAGAGCCTGAAGTGGTACTTGAGTGTTCAACGTGACTTGGCGGCGTAGGTACTGGAAGATCTTCCGAATGAGGTATTGGTTTTGTCACGGAAGACACCTCTGGGTAATTTACTGTGTGCTTTGATTTCTTAGAAAATCCTTTGACATCCGTAAGACAAAAATAACAGTCACTCACATGATCCTTAGGTTCTCGCCAAATCATAGGTTGACCAAAAGGCATCTTTGTTGGTTTCCCATTGAACCAGTTAGTCAAATTCTTGTGACATGAGTAACAGCACATATGTGGCAACCAATATTTGTCTTGGTGCGAATATCTAAACCAAAATATGCACGATAGCACTTAGTAATCAAAGGCGTTATGCGTTTTTTTGACTCTTCGGCGAATATAAACCGCAAATAAAACAAAATAAATCCTGAGAATTGACACAACAGCGAGACATGGTGAAAGAACGAAGTGTATATTGTTACTTCAAAATATTATTGCGATCGTTTCTACGAAAAATTTCGAGCTACCCTCTTAAATTGATACAAAAAGTGACAATTTAAAAAAAAACTAAAATCTCATTTTCTATACGTGATAGAAATAAATTATTATTTTTATGATATTAGGTGAATGATTATCTACAAAATATGATATGTATTTCCCCCGGGAAATTTTGACTGTTGACTAGTGTAATAGATCCTAGATCGCATAATATAAGCCTTACAGAAAAAAATTCTTTTTATCAGTGTCAATAGAATCTAACTTAATAAACGTACTTACAAATGTAACGTTGTCATTTTAAATACAATACATTGGCATGTGAAACTTTAGTACGAAAACTATAGAGATTGATCTATGAAGCTATTAATAGCATCAGAGGAACAGAAAACTGGACAGGTCGTAAACAATAGTTCACCGATGATGGGCTACAAGTGCCATGGCCGCCTGTTCTCACGCCGAGTTACGCCTTGGAGTGAGGCCGTGGTTGTATTGGCAAGCGTTAGCGAGCAACGTTAATAGTTCAATATAACTTTACTTGCCAATTCGCTTATTGATTTACAAATTCCAAGCTTTGCTACCAGAAATGTTAGGGAATAATTGTATATATAAACTACTAGCATTCTGCCCGCGGCTTCGCCTGCGTGGATTTCTGGATTGGGTCTATAGAGGATTAAGGGTCATAGCTTTTGCCCACGGCTACATATGCGCGGAAGTCGGTTTATGGCGCCAAGGTTTTATCTCGCTTGCCGTGGGACTATCCGTTTTTCCGAGATAAAAAATACCGCAAATCCTTGCTCAAGAATTACTCTATCTATTGATGAAAACCGCATGAAAATCTGTGCAGTAGTTTTTGAGCGAAGCCTTTATTGCGCATCCCGTGGGATCTGACGATTTTTCCGGGATAAAAAGTAGCCTATGTTACTCGGGGATAATGTAGCTTTCCAAAAGTGAAAGAATTTTCGAAATCGGTCCAGTAGTTTCGGAGCCTATTCATTACAAACAAACAAACAAACAAACAAACAAATCTTTCCTCTTTATAATATTAGTATAGACGAACTGGCCCTGTTGTTTGTTAAATGTCAAATCAAATTATTACCGCGTTTTCACTACGCCTTCGAAGAACCCTAGGTCGACCATAGGAATTACCCACTGAGTTCTCTTCTCTTTAATATTCCTACTGGTACGGTTTAGGTACACTCACAATAAATAGGAATAAAAATGTTACCGCGCAGGTTGCGTATAGGTCGGTCTGTTATTGTCGCGTCAGTCCAGCCACCACGTTGCAACACACACTAACATCTACTAGGGAGCGCGTGCGCAACAAGCGCGAAACAAGTTATGGATGTAAACAGTATATTGCACTAATGTAATTATTTCCAAAAGCTTACTTAAGAGAATGTTTTGTTGTTATGTATAATAATAGTACATAATACATACATAATTTTGAATGAAGTATAAAATGTTTCTTATTTGTTATTCTCTTTGTATGCAATGTGTACAAAGGCCCGAGGCACAAGAATATTGTTATAGAAAGTTTAAATGCAAAGTCAATAAGTGTGGAGAAAGTCCAAACATTTTAGTGGGGTACCAATGCCCAGTAGTCATTGTGTTATGGTAGAGATATTTATTGAAATTTACTTGAAATAAACTTTAATCAAAATTAGTGAATATTAAATTAGGATTACAAGAATTAAGTGTATCCGCTAAAAAGTAAAAATCCGCTATCTTATCTCTCGTTCAAACGCAACCTAAACAAAATGACTACCCCAAGGCGATGCGTGCAAGCAGTAGCTCATCTCGCCGTCACGATAGTTTTGACCTATATCTCTATTTATTCTGCTAGTAGCCATAATATACTGGAGTCTAGTCTAAGCTTGGAGCTAAAATAAACCACGAGATCCCAACATTTCGCTTTAACTTTTATAAATTGCATCTTGAACATTTGATATTCTATGATACTGTAATCTCAATAGATGAAATATATATTTTAAATTTTAGTTAATTTTTAGCTATCAACCTAACTTGTACTGATACACAAGAACGCATTAATCCAACTAATACTCGTATAATAAACGCAAAAGTTTGTATGTATGAATATTTGTTATTGTTTTATGTAAAAACTTTTGAATGGAATTTAATGAAACTTTACAAGGATATACATACATCAAAATAAGACATGGTTATAATTTATAGATCACGCTAATATAAGCTACTGGAAATTCTAATCCTATGCATACGATGTCGCGGGCACTGGTTAGTTATTAATATGTTTAAAGGTGGTAAATATATGAAGAAAATTTTCTCGATCAAAACGTAAACGTTGAGAATTTCC
This sequence comes from Scirpophaga incertulas, assembly GCA_036419045.1. NCBI lineage: Eukaryota > Metazoa > Arthropoda > Insecta > Lepidoptera > Crambidae > Scirpophaga > Scirpophaga incertulas. The sequence goes on along the minus strand of CM071642.1, from coordinate 5,824,876 downwards.
ACCGAATATTGTCGAGGCCGCATTAAAGTAGATATAAGGGTTGCAGTTTAGTTGAATCTAACAGAGTGAATATTGAAACAGGTAATGCTAATAAAAAATATAAGGTAGAAAATTATAAGAAAAATTAACAAAATTTCATACATCACGCTTTCATTTGTCGTATTAGAGAGAGATTACGTCACAAATAACACGGATGATTAAGTGCATTGTGACAGATATAAATGTATTAACGTCGCATATGCGCAGGCGCACGCCTAAATTTTCATAGACAGGTAAAAGTTGACGCGGTCGTGGGCCGTGGGAAGATTCTGCGGCCCACGCCGGTGGAATTCTTTGCTTGTTTGTCATTGTTGTGATTCCTATGCGGTTATGGAAATTGCGATGGAAATGTTCTGATATCGACTGTTTTGAAGGACCGCGAGCATGACGCATATTTGAATTAGTTAGAAACAAAAACAGCAATCTGGTATTTGCTTAGAATCAAATCCAGCAAAAATCAAATGTCAGTATCAAAAACAGCATTCTGATTTTTTTTTAATTATATTCATTTATTTTCAATCCAATCGACTCGATTTTCTATTTCATCAAAACACAAACTTTTATTTAACTAAATTACAGTGTGTGTGGTGGATTTGGCAATTCGTTTGAAAAAGGATATCTTTTTTCTTAATTACCATAACTTAGTGAAATGTCAGATTGCTGTTTTTGATTCTATACGACTCATTTATGCAAATAACGACACGGAATATACGTGAAATATTTTTATTGTTATCGTAAGATGTGCTAAACTACTCATGAAAACTCAATTAATACCAAAACTGATTAATGAGAATGAAAAATACAAAAATCGCTTGCTATTAGAAATTGCATACTATCGATCACTTGCTAAATAGATTTTTCTATGCGTTTTATACGAACTATATTACCTCTCTCTATATATATACAGTATATAACCGCAATTTTAACAGAAATTTAAAAAGTATTTTAGTGTATTATTTGTTTATGAGAAAGATATTAGAGTAAGATATATTTTACGATGATAATAAAAAGTGTGCATGTTCGTCTTTTGGATTTATGATGGTTAAAGCACTTTCTATTTTTGTTTTACTTAAGTTGAGGTAAGTGATTGGCCATTTCTTAAATTGATAGTACTTAATAATGATGCCGCATATGGTAACGTTCTTCGCTTGGACTTCTCATAACTTGTCCGTGCTGTCTTACCACTAATTATCATTAACATAAATGCAATAAACATTATTACAGAAGCTTAGACAGTCGTAGTTATCTGAGTAAGCTGTGAGACACTACCATATATCAAACGGAAAAAAATCTAAAAAAGATATGAACCCCCAAAATCCTGATTTCGAAGAAATATTTTTGAATTAAGTAAGTTAGTTAATCTTGCTGTAATTACAACAAAATAAGGATATGGAAAGAGCCCTATTAAAATTAAACCTATGGTCTATGAATTGAATTTATATTTTTAATTCCCTGTCTCTCTATTGACAGTTATATCCAATAGAGTTAGATAAAATTAGAAAAAGAATGATTCAGTTGAGAGTGATTTCATTAATAAGTGGAACTAATGCCATGTTATAGTCCATTTTGACGATCAGAATTCAATAATAATTTATACACTCCATGCTGACTTTAATTAAATTTCGCTTAAAATTTTCGCGTGGGGATATACTCGTAGATTCAACGCATAGTGGCCATCTACGCGTTGGATCTATATCCCCGCGTACGCCTTATAAAGACCCGTGTCTTTTACAGACGCGTAATATAAGCGACAATAATGAATTAACAAACGAGTTACATGGCCCAATACATTTCACAATTGTATCAATACTGTGGCCCTTAAATCAGGTACCACCGGAACTCAAACTAGACAAAAGTTTAGTCTCTTGAGTCCCGCAGGAGCTTACAACACTATAGTTATGCTATAACTCTATGGTCATCATAAAACGACAATCCCCGATTACTATTTCATGAAACGTTTATTCTACTTTTACCCATAATTTATATCACGAACAGTAAGAACCATTACCTAGGTAAGTACTTAATTCAACAACAGTAATTTATTAGCTTAGTGTATCGTTAATTAGCAAACAACTTAAGCAGACTGCCTCGCAAAAACCTCAAGTGGTTTAATCTGTGCGATTTCGCATGTCGCAACAGAATAAATTGATATAAATCAGAGAAGATTACTTAATTTAATGAACCAAGCCCGTTTGGTCGTATCCCCTTTGACTCCGTTGCCCCGTCGTAAATATACTGAATAACTTTTACTCTATGCGCAACCGGTGGCAACTTGTAGATGGAGAAAAGGTTACACCGATTATTTTACGTTGAACGATTTACTTTCCGGTTTTCGTGCGAAGTCTTTATTTATTCATACCACTGTCTTGAAAGATTTAATGCGATCGACGGAAACGATTTTTAAAATATTTATTGTAAATTCTGTAACAATGGGTCGCAGCTATTACAATAATATTTTTTTTTATACTTGCTTCTTCCAATGGAAAATATTATATTTTTGTTAAATAATACTAAAGTCCATCTGTCTGCGCTGGGCCAACGTAGTGGGAGACAATCTTTGTGGAGACCTATATCTAGTAGGGGACATCTTTTGACTGATATGACTCCTGTAGACAAGTTTTTGTAGTTTTGAAAATTAAACAAATGTACTATTTCTTTGTTCGTGACAGGACCGACATAAATGTGCCACTCTGTCTAGAAGTGGTTTTACAATAATTGGAAAATGCTGATGTTTATCTAAACTTGAAACGTGACATTTTATAATTTGTTAAACCCAAGATAAACAAAATAATCTACTTCCACAATATTCTTTAAAATATTTTTTATTATCTGTACAACCGTGGATATGGAATAACTCGTCTATGGTTTCTTCTGTGGATTAACATGTAACATACTTGACGGATGTTTAACGTAATTATATCTACAAATTGTTCGGCAATACTATCCGAATTTCAAGTTTTTAAAAGTTACCAGGTAATAAATAAATTTATCCAAATGTGGGTATTTATTACACCTCAGTCTAAATATGTAAGTGTGTATCATATTATTGCTCTCGAAACTCAAAAGCGTCTAAGGATTAAACTACTTATGCAAATTCGCAAAAAAGGCCAATGCCCATTCAAAAACTGTTATTTCGCGTAACAACAGAATCTAAGCAAGTCACGTACTCCCATCTCTTCAGCTCAATTAGAGGGCATATTTTATCTGTAGCACTCTATCCGCGCCCATAAGGAAGACGCACTTATCTCAAATTTCTAATCTAGTGAGTCACATGCGTTCGCAAAATTACCTCGAGCCGCTGAGAAATTCCGCAACAGTCCAAATAGGGCGTTGTGCGAGATCCACACAATGGATAGATACGACCTTCTGTGCGACAAGTGAAGTTGGGACACACGCATTACAAGGTTTTGAGGTAAACGGACGGCTACCACTCTATTAGACTATGTTTGTGGGTGTTAAAATAGCTCGAGTCGTTGACATCTTTATCCAATTCAATACCATTTTCTATTTGATTAAATCACTTTTATGCTTTTGTTACTATTGGGTGTAAAGGGTTTCGAATCTCATCTTAATGGACCTAAGCCGGCTTCATCTATTCGCGGTTCACCCAGTTAACGCTTGGACGCTCCCGATCAACCTATATTGGGCGATGTGGAGATCCTTGGGGGAGGATCCTAGATCCTCCTATGTCCAGCAGTGGACGACGACCTACCGTTAGTTAATATTACCACCATAACTACGAGTACGATATAGTTACAGCATAATACTGTAAAGAGAGAATTGGAAGCAAAATCCATCAGTGGATTGTCATAATTTGTAGAAATGAATTCCTTGCTGTTTTTGCTCAGTCAAGTAGAGTGGAATAGATCAAACTGTTGTATTCTGTATATAAGAAAAAGGTGTGAATTAAGTTGAAAATTAATTCACACCTTTCGACTCTGTCGACTCACTTTTTACTAGTGATAGCGTGAATCAAATGTTAAGCGCGTCGGAAAATCTTAAATAAAAATTGTAGTCATGAAAATAATTACCATAATTGTTGGCTCATTCATTATGGATTTGGAAAATTATTTCGACATAGTGTCAATTAAATGATATAAATTATTATTCAAGAAAATTCGTAAAACAGCGGTCGAAATAAACGCAAAGATATACAAAATATTGTAATAATCGCAAATAATGTGACAGATCGTTATTTACTACTGAGAATGTTCCGACCACACGACAACACCAAGAGAAACTGTAGCACAATCACATATTTTAAGTTTTTGTATGAGTTTAATTGGGTAAGAAGAGACCTGAGTATGCTCTCAGCGGGGTAACTTCCAAATTTATTAAAAAATCACGAAAGGCCCCCATTACTTATGTCATGATACGTAACAGGATTCATACCGACTCGCTTTAGCAATATTAAGTGTGAGATACGACCTTTTTCGCGTTGACCCAGATTTTAATACACCTTCCCGTGATCTTTATGATGACTTTTTGAAAAATGTAATTTTTAATTTCGAGCAGGACGAATCGAATTGAATGTATCCAAAGATGATTCTCTTTAACTGTATCGCTTATAAATTGTTATTTCTTATGCGATACCGACGGAAGCCTGTCAATATTTTATAGCATATTAATGCATATGCACAGCCGATCCCGTGTTTTCTTTTTTAGTAACCAAACTGTCTTTTTAATATTAGTTTATTGAAATGAAGTTTTTTCTTTTGTTCCAGTCATTCTTCGGGCGGACTTACAACAACCTGTCTTCGATATCAGAATGCAAGAACAACGGAGAATGTGTCATCAATAAGAAGAATAGAACAGCTTGCAAGGCGTGCAGGCTGAGGAAATGTCTCCTAGTTGGCATGTCTAAATCTGGTTCTCGGTACGGAAGACGATCAAATTGGTTTAAAATACATTGCTTGCTACAAGAGCAGCAACAACAGCATATCCAACAGCTACAAACTAGCAAATCGCCACCTAGCTTCAACTCCTCAATAAATCCACCCTTCTTGTCTTCAAACTTGCTGCCAGCAGCTGCTTTAGCAGAATACTACAAAAACACGGAAAAGAATCAATTCACGGAAGATGTGACACGACAGAGCATTTCACCATCTGATTCCGGCGCTTCATCAGCAGACCCTGAAGACGACAACAGTTCTCGGAGTACCAGTGGCTTAAGCATTTTTAGACCCACATCATCACCATCGAGCGAGAAAGATGTTAGATTCCAAGCAATTAGGAACCAAACTAAAGATGTAAGAAAAAGGAAGCCTGCAACAATGGCGCCATCTCCTTTTGCCACAATGATAGCTACACCTAGTTACTCTCCGAGAGCAGCGCCGTTTATACCTACTCCTATTCCCAATCTAAGGCCAGTGCCACCAGGTTTAGCAACATGGCACAATCGGAATGGAGGGGACTTAGTTTTGCATTCTCCAGCAGTTGCTGGCATAGCAGTTGAGCAAGACCAACCGATTGATTTATCAATCAAATCAACTGCAGTGTTGTTCAGAAGTCCTAAAAATGAAGAAATAACTGACTCGGAACCGGAACTCAGCATTGACCTAAACGAAGACAGCGGAAAAGATATTATGAAGAATCCTTTAGATTTATCACTTGTTTCTAAGCGAACAGAGGAAGTGCCGATGACTGGTTGACTAATACTATTTATTTTAAATTTACCGTGAGTCGTTTTAGCCATGTATCTCAATCTATTTATATGTAAATATTTTAGCTTAGTTATGAGTTTCAAATACTCTGCCATACAGTATTTAAGTGTACATTCCTTCTTCTTGATTACCTGATCTAACTACCATAGTTTAAGAGATATTATTTTTCTTTTTCTTTGTATAATAGTAGTTTTAATTAAAAGTCAATTGTTCTTAAAGTTTGTTTATTATATTATGAGAGGTATCATAATTTTGTTATTGATATTAAAGACAATTAAGCGTATCTATGTAAAGCCAGTTTGAAACGATGCCAGTGCTTAAGTTTACCATTTATAAGTTAGTTTTAATGGGATTTACGGCCAGTTAAATGTGAAGCTCAAAATTTTGATGTACAAAATAATTTTAGATCACTGTATCATATTAGGTAATTGCTCTTCCCTTATTTTTCCTGATTATTTATTTTAGATTAGTTGTTAGGGCCAGTTTTGTAAAGTCACTTTTATTGGTTTGTATTGATTAGGTTATTAATTACTTTTCGTTATTTTAATGTAATTAAGCTAGGCATGCGTGTTACTACTTTGTTGGTTTTTTTAGAGATTTTAAATAATTCTTAGACTTCTAAGATGTTTCCCTGTAAGCGATGCTCATTTCACTTTTAGTTTAATAAACTCCATTACGTGAAATCATTGGAGATTCAACTGTTAAATTTAAAAAACAAATATGTACCTTTGTTGACATAAGATTTTTAGTGCGATTGCTTCTTCTGATCCTAAGTTCATGATTATTATTATTGCTAAGTTGGTACTTAAATTAAAGTAGGTCAATATTAAACATGTTCTTTGATATATACCACAAATTGCGTATCCTATTTTTTTAACGAATACGGTGCCATTGCAGTGACCATTAGAGATTTTAATATTTAAAAATATTGAACTATTTAGGTTTTTATAGTCTTAATCCTTTTTTAAATATTCCTAGTTTTGCATATGTAGAAGAGATATTTGAATTGAGTATTTCACACATTTTATATTTGTTTTTAAAACAATAAGCCTGACTGCTTAGTTATCATTTTGACTGTACTTGTTGTTATCAGTGTGATACGTTATATTTATGTATGTGTTTTTTTTTACATTTATAGAATAAATCCTAATATATTTGAAAATAAACATGAGTGCCTTTAGAAACTTGAGTTGTTTATTTGACTATAATATTTGTTTCTAAAATAAAACTCTTTTTGAGATTTATATTAATCTATATTTTTTTTAATACTGACCGTAATAATCTCATCTTTGAAACTACACTATACCAGTTTTAACATGTCAGAGTATTTGACTTCACTTTCTGCAGTGGAGTACGTGGCTCCGGAAGTATGATCTAAAGTATTTTGATGTAATCGTATCTTCATTTCCACTATTAATATGAGGAACGCAGCTCTCAAAGTATGAATTTTATTACTATATGACTAAAAAGCCTCAACACATCGTCGAAGGGCGGGCGTAGCAACCGCTATCAATGTAGTTACCACTGATCCTCTTATTAGCGGAACGAACTGAGCATGGAGACTTTAAACAATACTTATTACAGTTTATTGGTATTGCAAAATTTTTATATGAATAGAACTGTGAATGGTATTTTATGAGCAATTGATAGGTGTCCACTTGTTACACTGTGTTACATTGAAATTATAATAGCTGATAGGCAAGTGACAATAAATTTTAGCTGGTCATCTTTTAGTTTACCTGACAAATCTTGAGTAGTATCTAAAAAGGCCAAGTTGAACCTCTTATCATTGGATTTGACAACTAGAAGGCGTTTGAAGTGTCTAGCATAGGAGTTTTTTCTGGAAGCTTTCATCTTATGGGATCTTTGAGAGACTGCAACTAGATATCTAGTTTATTGACTAGTGCATTAAATAGTGCCTTCGTGACCAATTTACTCTCACCACTTGCTTAAGGAAGTAGAGTGACATAGCATCAGTATCTTGGAATCGATCTGGATTGAGCTTCTAGCTGAAGATGTCCTGAGCAATACTAGACTACCGCACAGTGGGTCGTGGGTTCGAGTCCCGGACGGAACAAATATTTTGTATGGCCTGTAGTGATTTGTTTCGGTTTCGGCGTATGTGCATGTGAGATTTTATATTTGTAAGTGCAAGCACGGCACAGGATAAAGTTGTAATGCCTGGCGACGTGTTTAAAATGAAAAAGGTCACTTGAAGGGAAATGTTGTAGGTAGTTGCAAACAATAACTTGCAAAAAACACCAAGAATGTTGAAGGAATGGTTGCAAGGAGATATGCAGGCAGCCTTGACGTAAACATTGCCAATGTTTTCGACTCCCTGTATTCCTTTTTCATTTCCAATTTCAGCTGCAAATAACGTCAAAACTGTATACATACTGTTTAAACTGTATACATACAGTTTTGACATTATTAAGTAGGATGAAGCAACTTTATTAGAAAACCCGTGGTAATTTTTCATAATATTTAAACCTATGTAGATTATACATCACGGAGATATTAAAATATTTGAAGTTTGTCGATTAAGTCTTCATTAAGGTCAACTACATAGCCATTCGCGTAGAGCATTACCTATTGTGAGGTATAATTATAGTGCTAAATCTTAGTTATGATGGGAAGCAAGGTTTTTCACATTGTGATTTTTTTATATCACAGTAGCAAAACATTTCCCACTGATTTTGGCTATTTGAGAATCTCGAGATAGATAGAGAGAGAGATAGAAAGAGAGCAGTTGTTCAAGAGATTCAAGTATTTAATAGTGTCGTAAGTAAGATATCTCATTGAGGAAAACTTAAACTTACATAAATAACTATAATTTATATGAGCTTTATGAGATCTTTAGAAATATGTACATAAACAAGAACTAAGACTAGCCAGCTAAAGTGACAATATAAACAGCAAATAGTAGTTTCCTTGTAATGAGGAATTGTAACCCCAATCGCATACAAATATAATGAAAGTGTGTGTGTTGTAAAAAGAATATTAGGTGTATTTTATCACGTAATTGTGGAAATATTCACTACTAACAAGGCGTCATAACATTTATGAGTTTCCAGTGAGGTAAGACGCTTACAAACAATTATTTTAGATCCATTAAATATTGTGTCATAATATTATTACTGGCAACAAAATTCAAGTGCGCCGCTCTCGGGCCTCATTTGACGTTATTTGGTTAAAGTGTCTCAGCGTACGTAATAACTAGATGGCAAATAGACTTATTCAAATATCTCGAAAATATGGCTACACTGTTAGCTTTGGTAGCACTAAACATTATACATATTCATTTTTAAAACAAACATTTCTTAGTAACTATGTTTAATTTTACTGGACCACTGATGTATTTTGCATAATGCTCTCTAACTGTGAACCTAATCGTCTTAACGGTAAGATCATAGTTATTCGAATGAAAGTCATGACATAACGTGAATAATCGAGTTCAAAATTCCGTTGCATAATTATCGATGCTACCGTGAACTACTGTTCTACGAGTCAGCTACTCGAGTCGAGACGACAAAACAACGATTGTGTGTTGGGACCAAGCATTGTATAATCGGTTCGGAGGCGAATAATCAATGAGGTTATTAAAATAAGTTACATTTGACGTTGAATCGAGTGCCATCGTTGTTGAGTGGGCAGTAAATTACATAAACTTTGGATTCATCAAAACAAACAGAACTAGCAAATCTAATGCGACTTATGAAGAAATTATGCTTCACGATTTATTAGTATATTATGAAATAGACTTCAAGAGTATACGTACACTGAGTCTCTTAATTAACATTCAATCTGTTTACCAATATGAGACTCTATACCAGAGATTTCAAAACATTTTTGTGTCGTAAACCTTTTGTCATGTTTTTCGGTTTTGGATAGACCCCCTTTTTTTCAGAGGGGAAATGCGACCTTTGCACCATGTCACCGCGCTGTCTAGCGGACCGGCCTACCCACTAAAACCCCCCTGAGTTCTTTAGGCCCATGCGGGGCACATGGCGGGGTGCGCTTTCGCGATTCTACCGCCATGTGCTCCGGGGCCGGCTCGAGCTACCCCCTACCTACCTGATATTGAATGTCTACATAATACAACTTACAAAATTTTATGAACATTTATAATATTTTTTTTACTTTATAGGTACTTTTATAATAGTTATTTATTATACAAGAGTGGAAAGTTCCTTTTTAACCGCGTGCTCGATTTGGATGACCGAGCAAGCGAAGGATTCTAAATTAGAATCCTGAGCGTCAGCGAGGGAAACAAACGAGCACAAGGTGAAAAATCTTTCCACTCGAGTGCAATACGTAACTTTTCATCCCACCTCAGCGAGGAAATGACAAAATGAAAAAGAAAACAATTTATAATGACAAATTATATTAAGCAATAAAACGTGAAAATCTAGAATGGCGCGAAGCACGCAAATAAAACAAAGAAACCAAGAAGTTCAAATTTAAATTTTTTCACAATTTAAAAAGTTCTAATCATAAATTTGGCACCATAGAGGTTACATTAAATAGGTTTAATGACGTTTTGAATTTACAATTATATTGAGTACATTATATGTGATGTTCTAAATTCAAATCTGCTTTGCCGCTCAAGCGAATAAAATAGAATTTTCCAGCCAGATTTCGAAGCGCAAAATTACACTTTCCGAGGTGGTGGGATGAAAATAATTTTATGTCTTTATATTAGAACATAGTATAATGTAAGTGAATAGGTACTATCAGTGTATGTTGTGATCCATTATCGTGGTATTCATTTCATGGACCCCCAAATTTTTGTTTCGCTGACGTAGACCCCTTGCAGGTTCATAGACCCCTAGGGGTCGATATAATATCGTTTTGGGAATCACTGCTCTATGCCAAGATCGAGTGCTTACCATATTACCTTCTGCCTGCCACAAATTATCAGTGTTCGCATTACTGTGTGATGGAAACACACACTACACAAGTAACATACACTGTGGTTTTTGAGGGGTGCAGATTTACTACGAATCCCATAGAAATTCATGTCGTATAAAGAGTAACCACTTGCCATCAGATAAACAGTATTCATTTGTTTTTTGCGTATTCTCCATTTTATTACAAAAACAAATCACTCTAATATGACGATTTCTACAGTCGAGTGATTGGTATACCGGTTTCGAGGTTTCGCCATCTCTGAGGTTTCGGGTTCGAGTCCCTGTGAGGTTGCGTGATGAATGCGAGCATTTGCACCTTAGTAATGATAGTTATTTTATATTTCTATCATAAATATTTATATTTGTATAATATATGTATGTCTATCCGTTACCCTAGATCCCATAACATAAGCCTTACAGAGCTTACTTTGAGCTAGGGTAATTGGTGTAAGTGTAAACCAATTATATATATATGTATTGAATATAACAAAACTAAATCGTGTAGTAAAATAGTTACAGCAATAGAAGTACGTACAACATTCGTTGAAAATCATAACCCTAAACATAGAACGTTTGGTAAATTACATAAAAATTCTAGAATAAGGCACTTTAAAGCGTAAATAAAACTACATAATTGATTCATAATTAAATATTTTAAAATGAAATAGACAAGATATGTTGATTTATTTTAAATTTATATAACGCTAAAAATACTCTGAAGTGACTATGCAACCTACAAATATAAGCATGACGACGTCTATTTTTGTATTAATTATTAGTCACTCGTATATCAAAGTATGTATCTAAATACCTGAATTGAGATCTCAAATAAAATTATTTATTTTATTTCTTATGAATATTATTAAATAAACAATTAATTTTATGAAAATCAATAACAATAATAATGAACGTTAAAAAATAATGCTACAAAAAACTTTATGAATAACTTGTACTAATACGGCTCTGTCCCAATAAACCTACAACCGTTTTAATCGATCTTATTAGCCACCGTTCCGATTGACGCCGACTGTATTGTCAGATCAAATCCAAGCCAATATAACTATTGTATCGTTTAAATAAAGTCCAAGTTAGCTAAGCAAGGTACAATTGCAAACCGACAAGATTTTTGTCACTCACTTTAATTGGAGTAATGTCGCTGTGAAAAGCAACAAATCATTATTTTTTTTAAAATTGCCGACGCCCGGCCTTTTTCCAATGCAAGCGGGTCGTGTGGTGAAAAGTAATGCGTCTCGTTAGTGAGGATACGGGAGCTTTGCATTATTGAGTGGGGTACAGTTACGAGCAAAAGTTATTGTCAATTTTGTTATTCATTCACTCACACCGAGTCACTTGGAGTATATGATGTAAGCACGACTGTTGCTTAATAGCACACTAAACATACGAGGACAAATAAGTCTACTACAACACATTTGTTAGTTTGGTTGTTATAGGATTTTGTATCAAATTCTTAGTACATTTTAAGTTTAATTACAATAAACGCTCTTGTGACATCTATAGGAAGAAAGCTAGAAGTAAAAATAAAAGTATTCAAAATTAATTGTGCAACAAAACCGTATATACAGCAGTCGTCATATTATTATATCTAAGCTGGATTATAGGGACTGTGATTTCAAACGAAAGGCTTAACTTATAGTTTTGCTCCCTAAACACTTTTATTTTTACACTATAAATTAAGCTTACTATTATTACAATAACAAGCTGTTATTGATAAAGATTTTGACTCTAAATTGTAATTTAACATGAATCTTATTTGTCCATTTTCAGTGTGGGTAAACATTTTACATATTATATTATATTTTTAAATAATCGCAACACATACGCACGGAAAATGGATATTGAAACCGTAGCTGCCGCAGCTATTTATTTTTGTGGTGCTTATTTTTTGGATTCCACAGGCAGTTCTCTGCTTGATATAGCTCCAGAAATTTAAATGTTTCGTCAGTGCTCATGTTAGATATTTTAACGAGTAAGTAAAAGAGGAAAAACGAAAAAGAAACTGCAAGAAGCACGTGTGCACTCACATTCGCTTCCCGATGAACACTGATGCATCGTCAGACGTGTGGACAGACCGCTCGCGCGCGCCGAGGGCTCGCACTGAAACTTTTTGATCTGTGTGTGCCACAAAAACCGACAACAAACGGATTAGTACCGTACACATCGGCCGACGTCAAATACCTACCACAGACGAGCAAATCACCTCCTCTACACGTCGGCGGATGCGTCCACCGATGGCATGTGCAGATGGATCTGTCTACGTATAGAGAAGGCACAATGCGAACGCGGAGCGAGACCAGCTCAGTGTGACGTCAGCGAGGATCGAAACATTCGGTACCGGCGCATTTGGATATAGATTCGCCTATGTGACGCGGTATATTGTTATTAAATACGTAATTGTACCTATATAATTCACTCCTGTAATTAATTAAATTAAATAGTGAACCAGTGAATTGTATTTGGATCAGGGCAAGTAACAATAAAAACATTCACACCAGACCTTGATATTGAGATTTGATGTCGCTGTAGTCTCGGCAAACCTACGGAGGAGATCTCGACATTCGATGCTGATTCCTAGTATGCCTTAAAAGTGATTTTTCCGAAGCATCTTCTTAATGCATTTTCCACGCTCTTGTACTAACGAAAGTCCAGTTTACACTGTGGATTTTAACGAGGAAATATATCGCGCTAATTGAGATTGCACATGGTCGGTCGCCCAAAAAATCGTACCATTATAACCAAAGATGGAGCAGATTTATTGAGACGTCCGGAGAATAGACAGGTCGAAATGGGAGCACAGTAGGCGCTTTTTTAAAACCGCGGTAAACGGTATCAGTTTGCAAATTATAGTGTTGTCATTCTTTTTTAGTTTACGATATTGTTGGAAATGACATTGTTAGCTTGTTGAACTAGTACTACATAGTCAGTTTTTTTATTAGTCGATTAGGGACTTTTTGAATCATACTTTTAAGGCTTTAAATCTATTATAATTACGGAATTTTAATCAAGATTTAAACATTTATCTCGAAGTTTCAAAAGAGTCACATCTACAGGGCACATGGGAAGACTGAAAAATCCACGGAGGGTATCCACGACTAATAGCGAGAGCTGACAACAACTACCCGCGCTTGATCTTGTAAAAAATATTAATTTGACTCGTCCTTACCTACTTATCACTGGATTTCAAGTTGCTGCAACTTACAGTTCACCCCTTTTGTTTCTTAATTTGACCACTTGATCTACTATTCTAAAGTAAAAGATGGAAATCCGTGGAGATTATTTTCAGAACGTTGAGCTTAATTCGCATAGAATCTACCGCAGCTACAATCAACGTCGTACGAGGGCTGCCTTTTAAGTTGTATCGTTTAAAATAAGTATAAACAATCTAATAGATTATTACCATTTATTGTTTTTGAAACAATTTTGCGCATAACACACTTTTGCATGCGTTCAAACGAGTTATTAAAACATTTATTCAACTCTGAAGTGGGGGTAGTCAAAATGGCCGATTTGTATGCATCAACATCTTCCGCTGGTGAGTTACAACGTTGATCACGAAAACTTTGCTTAATTTTGGGGCATGTGGAAAAATCCCGAATTATCGAAGTCCTACGATTCGATATTCGATTACGATTCGAGGCTAGACTGCCCACTATGAAATTCGAAATACCATCGTTCTATGGTCCTAAGACATGAAGCTGCATCACTAAATACAGAAGTAATCTCCTCAAAGCAGTGACGTCGCAATTACTCTTTAAGTTTATTCAAAGTGTTCAAGATTTATTTCATTTGATGGTAAGTTACTGTTAAGCTCATTAATTTGTTACAAAGTAAGATTTACGTTAAGGTTCTCTAAGCAGAGAGTTACTAAATACTACAAAATGTCGCATATACCACAAGATATTTTTACTTTATCATTGATATCACTATTATAGCTAATAATATCTAAATATTATGTATTCTATGTAACCGAGTAGAATGGCAAAAATATGCCAAAACCGTAGCGAGCTGTACTGACGATTTGGCGAAGATTGCAGGAGTGAATGACGATAGAGTGAAAGTTGACGTTAAAACCTTACCACCTTTAGTGCTATTGCATGACACAAAATTTTCTGCTTAGCTTAATCTACCCTCTAATTTTCTATATCCGACCAGGAGGAGAGTAAAAATAGCGCCCGGTAGTTATCTTCGATGTTGTGTTTAAAACATAATTCGTTGAGCTGCGAAATAACTATTTAGCTCAGACTAAACCAAACCAGTTTTTTCAAATAACAAGCACAAGACTTAGTATTTTCTACTTCGATAGATTCTAAAATTAGCGAGAACAAAACAAAGTCGCTCTCGGCGAATAAATCTTCTTGATAAATCTCGCTAGGTGGCGCTCTGATCGCGATATGCGTGTTCGGTGCGCTGGCGCCGATGACACTTATCTGATTGCTGGTCGAAGATAGGTGTTCCTTAAGTGTGGATTGTAGCTAAGCGGTTAGATATGGTTGGTTCTAATATAATGTTACATATAAGGGTGCTGGTCTTAACAATTATATAGTTATAAGATAACTATATAATGTCTATATCAAAATATACTTTATGTATTTAGTAAAAAAAAATTCAAATGCGAAAGTGGCACTACATTGTGACTAGTACAATAAGAAAAAAATTTCTTCAACTTTATTCCAACTTTATCACATAAGAACTTAAGAAAAACTAAAATTCATGGCATCGTTAAAATACCTATTTTAACGTAGTTTATTATTGAGTATTATTTAATCTACACAGCGATTTAGTTAAAAGACAATGTCATAAGTATTGTTAATGATTTAAATGACATGTTTTACAACCAGAATTCATTTTGTGAATGCTACATAATTTACCTGCAAATTTCCAAGATCCTTTTCGATTTGTCAAAACTGCATTGTGAAAGAATATGAAAGAGAACATATCCCAACTTATTAGTTGGGATATATATATTATATATACGAAAGTAACTCTGTCTGTCTGTCTGTTACGCTTTCCCGCTTAAACCTCGCAATCGATTTTGATGAAATTTGGTACAGACAATCTTTAGATGCTGAGACAGAACATAGGCTACTTTTTATTCCGAAAAAAGGGATGAAGGGGTTGAACTCAATTTCAACCTCTTCATCATTCTGGTTGCCTGGAAGAAATCGCCCTTCGCGATAAGGCCGCCCATTGTACAAATAATAGAATGTATTTGAAATTTATTATGTGTGATATAAATTTAATGTACAATAAAGAATATATCTATCTATCTATCTATCATTCTTCATAGAGGTTGAAAGTTTGTATGGGATTTCTTAATTTTAAAAGATAAAACTTTATATTTAAGCAGTTAATAAGAAATCATTAAACATTTGTTCTAGCATTTTTGAAATTTCGACCAGCTAGGGGGTGAAATAAGGGTTGAAAGTTAGTATGCAATTTCGTCAAATATCACGTCATAAGAAACAATAAATCGTTTGTTCTAGCATTTTGAAATTATTACCAGTGTGGGGGTGAAATGGGGTTTGAATTGAAGATGAGACCATGAATCTTGGTACCTTAGACATAAGGGACCAGGATTGACAAAAACGAATTTCACGAAAAACGAAACTAGTAATATTATAAACGCGAACGTTTGTATGAATGGATATTTATTACTCTTTCACGTAAATTCTACTATTTTAATGGAAGGATTTAATAATATAGCTTATATTTTAGAACATCACATACGATACAACTTATAAAAATATACGCCATGCTAAAGCTATTCTAAATACTAATCCTGCGCAGGTGAAGTCGCGGGTATTAGCTAGTATCTAATATTCTAACAATATCTGCGTGCTGACATTAACTAGACTGTGAGAATGACAAATCAATCTCATTTAAACATCGTGCGAATCCACCAGATATGTATCAATGGCTGACTAAATAGTAGTGATATAATGACATCGACGATTTCAACACCCGACCGTATTACATTGAGCCGCGGCAGTAACAATGGATAATGACACATCAGACCATCGGAATTGGTTTTGTAATGACTGCGGCAAATATCATCAAAATGTGAAGGACCGGCGTAATGATTCCCTTATTTGGGTCTAGTACAGTGCTGCTGTGATCCGTGCCGATCGACTTTTTGTAACATCCGTCGGGAGCATCCTTCTCATTGTGATTATGTAATATCCGTTCCTACTTTAGTGTTTGTAATTAGAATTCACAAGAATATGTAACTGCGAGTCACACATTATAATAATAACAAGGGAAGTTTAAATCACCACCAAGTGGGATAAATGGGGTCTCCATTTATCCCACTTGGTGGTGATTTAAATTTCACATTTATTTGTTTATTTTATTTTGCACAAACATATTTTAGGCGTTATCAATCGATCATGCACACTATTGTTCCCTATGAAGCACAGCAAAAGTAGGAGAGAAAATGACTTATAAATATAATCTAAAATCCTGTACTCATACCGACTACATACTCATTCTTTGGCATTATATTATTATTATATTTTATAATTTTACTAGCTTTCTGCCCGCGGCTTCGCCCGCGTGGATTTCGGGATTGGGTCTATAGAGGGTTAAGGGTCATAGCTTTTGCCCACGGCTACATATGCGCGGAAGTCGGTTTATGGCGCGAAGGTTTTATCGCGCTTCCCGTGGGACTAAACAGATAAAAAATACCGCAAAACCTTGCTCAAGAATCAGTCTATCTATTGATGAATGAAATCCGCATGAAAATCTGTGCAGTAGTTTTCGTGCGAAGCCTTTATTGTGCATCCCGTGGGATCTGTCGATTTTTCCGGGATAAAAAGTAGCCTATTATTTAATCCGGACTTTTATCTTTACGTCTGCTAAATTTCAAAGCAATCGGTTCAGGAGTTACGGCGTGAAAGCGGAACAAACAAACAAACAAACTAACTCACTTTCCGATTTATAATATTAGTAAGGATTACACTGTTAGTAGCCCGCCCGTGTTAATTTAGATCCCACGGGAACAGATAAAAGGTGTCCTATGTCCTTTCTCGTTCCGCAGACTATGTGTATGCAAATATTAAATATTATTAAATAATTATATTGTTATTTCTTGCCCGTGGCTCCGCCCGTCGTTGCTCCGTCCGCGTTAATTTCGATCCCACGGGAACAGTAGCTACTTTCTTCCGGGATAAAATGTGATATCCTTCCCCGTACCACAGACTATGTGTATGCAAATTTTCGTGATGATCGGTGCAGTAGTTTAAGCGTGAAGAGGTAACAAACAAACAAACAAATAAACAAACAAACAAACAAACACACTTTCGCATTTATAATATTAGTTGGGATTTATTTCAATATATGATTATAATTTAATATATGAATTATTCATTTAATATTAAGTAATTAGTCGCCTTTAATGATCTAAGTTATATTTGAGTAACTAATTAAATTTCGATTTTAAGTATTACATAAGTAATAATGCATTTTTATAAGTTCATTTGTTAGATACCAAATATCGATTTATAAATATAATTTAATGTCTTTATTTGTCCTTTTGTTTTAAGTAATATGTACTATTCGATAATATTTTCTCAAGGAAATATTATATATTTTAATATATATATGGTTAAGGTAAGAAACTATTTTTTTCGAACAAATAATAACATTTGGATCTACACATAGTCATTCTAAGAGTTTGTGTCACCTCTACAAGAATACTGTTGAATTCAAGAATTATTTTATAGGCTACCATATAACCTATCACAGAGAAAGTAAATAATTAGGAGTCACTCATTACAAAATTAATATATTTAGCTTTTTCATACCAATAATGTTCTTTACAAATTCTTCGTGTTGTATAATCTACGAAGGGCATTTTAGCATTAAGACAATGCCAACGTGAATGGGACTTACGAGTACCTTGATTGTAAAGCCTGTAAGGAATAAAGGAAACCATGGAACAGTTACTGCGTTGCTCTCTAACCTGCAGGAGTAAGATAAACAATTATCATTGTATAGTGTATAGGATGCCCAGAACGGGAAGACTACAAGCCATACCATCGAAAGACATAAACATAGGCATGATTGACTGGGCTGTAAGGGGGGTGGAAATCCCCTCTTTCTGGGGTCTTAACCTACTCATAACGATAATATAGTCTACAATTGTCCTGTAATATTGGCTCGCAAATTTCTATAATTTTATACCATTTCTTTTTCCACCAGTATTGCTAATACTTCATCATTTAGTATATTAAAAAATAATGTATTTTTTTATTACAAATACTTAATAAAGGCTCTAATTGAAACACTTGTCGCATTAAAACAAAACAATTTCCTAGCTAGTGTATTACAAAAAATAGTTTTTCAGAAACCGTAGAACTTAGGTGATGATTTGTGGTAATTTCACTCAATAATTTACTAAAATGATAGTCACAAATTTTATCAATGTTCCTTCTTAATTTAATTACCTCATTCTATTTCGTTCGTATTTATTTTATTCCTTTCAGATTTGTTTCCACCTTATTATGGAAATCGTTTTCTAAGGTATTTTTATCTAGAGATAAACATGGAATAATAAAATACCACTTTTCACATAATAATTGCTGGAGCATCTGTTGCAAGTATATTTGAGTCATGGAATATTACATAGAACGATTATTTTAGCCAAAGATCAGGTTATGGTTAGAATCAACTAATGTCTTTAAATAAGTCATTAAATACCTATTCTTATTGAAAAAAAAAATGTCATTATACGCATACATTAGGGCTTTACTAAACTCTGTTGATACTCGTATGGTGTCTTTCTTCTCTGCACTTGTTTGAATAAGTTGAATGTATTTTTGGTGTCTTCAAACAAATACTTTATTTGTATTGTATTCTTTCATATATATATTTTTTGTATTGTTTTGTTCCGATGTGTTTTGTGGAATCAATTTTTTCAAATTTTGAATTACATATTGCATACTTATACATTTGATTTGATCCTAACACAAAAATAAGTAAATTGAGTGTTTCCTATAAACACTATATGTGATTATACCTTTACATATTCTGCATTCATTTACAAAAACAGAGTATATAATCGTGAGTGATTTCAATGGCTCATTATCCATATTACATAAAACCATATACATATAGCGGGACTAAATTGACAATTTTAATCTATATATATTGCATATAAAGCAATTAACTCTTTAATTTGCATTTAATGGCTGAAATAAGTTCAAACAGCCTACTTAATTTTTGGTGTAGGACTTTTAAATATTTATTTCTAATTGCGAAATAGGTGATTAGTTTTATTAATATTTATTTGAGAGAAAAAATAAAAAGGGTATTGTTCAATATATACTATGTCATCCTTTAAGGAGTCTTGAAAATGTTAATATTAATGATTAATATTATAATTTAAATACAACATGAATTAACACCGTTCGATTAATTACTATCGATACTTGTTTATTATATAATTTCCGGTGATTATTTCTTATTTAAAATTGAAATTAATTGTCATTTATATAATGTAACGGACGCTTGGTAAACATTTTCAAATTAAAATTATTACTCTTTCTGCTAAAGTCAATCAAAGTTAAACAAAGTTAGGCATAAAAGTGAAGTTTTTTGAAGTTATATTCTTTGTAAACCAATCAAGTTACAAAGAGTAGAATGAATAGGCTACCAATAAAGGCTACTAATTATGCTACTGTCAACGCTGCAATGTCTTCATTTGCTTGACTGATGGTTAGGCTTCGAAGTGCCAATCATCATATTGATTGCGCAGACGACTTGCTCCTGTACACTTCTATTATCGTCAATATAGATTTCATTTGTAGATTTTTGATTACAAATATGTAGTTATTGCCTAGTATTCATACATTTATGTAAAACATAATTGGTATACAACCTATAACAATATAAATAGTATTTTGTAAACTTTTAAGTTATCAGGTTGACACAAGCCTTATCTTCTGACAGGTACTCTAAGTTGGTTACGCGTATAGAAAAAAAGGTTAATTATGAACTATCGTAAGCATGATTATTGAAACTGAACTTTAATTATACTCATAAGAGATTGATACGCCCCGTTAAAAATCATCCTCTTGGCGTCTGACCTTTTGCGTATAGATTTAATAATGCAGTTTGTTTGAAAAAAACATATCTATGTGTCCTTACAACGCCTGTTTCCAGTTTTACGGATATATTTCTTTAAGAAAGTACCAATACTGAATTTGTAAAGATATGTAGATATCTGCATCAGATTTGTCGTTCGGTTGATACGTTATAACTTTTTGCAACTTAGCTCTTTTTTTATACCACGACTGTGGCAAATAGGCCAACGGCCCACCTTATGGTAAGCGTTTACCGTTCACGCTGGCGGAGTGCCCCGCGTGGGCCTCCGAGCGCCGAGTCTTGGTCGCAGAGATCGGGCGAGATCTGTCTCCGCCGGCATTGATTGCGGCAATGCTGGCGGACGAGGGAGGTTGGAGGGCTGTGGCCTCCTTCTGTGAAGCAGTAATGCTCCAGAAGGAGGCCGCCGAGCGGGGATCCCGCTCGAAGGAGGCGGCGCCTGGCTCGGTAGCACAGCTGCGGCGCCGCCGCGTGTCGCCGGCGGGCGCGAGGAAGTCGCGACCGCTACGGCGACCCGGGATGGACCACGCCCCTTCCGTGGCCGGGGGCGTCGTCG
Organism: Scirpophaga incertulas; assembly: GCA_036419045.1. Lineage (NCBI taxonomy): Eukaryota > Metazoa > Arthropoda > Insecta > Lepidoptera > Crambidae > Scirpophaga > Scirpophaga incertulas. The sequence continues at coordinate 5,803,589 of CM071642.1, read as the reverse complement.
GTGGAGGAGACCGGGGGAGGTAGTGTAGCCACCCCGAGAAGGGCTCCCCTATATGACGAGGGAGCGGAGGCTGGGGGTTCCCGGAAGTAGCTTGGTAAGTTCCCGGGGGCTCCCTTCATGCCTGAGGAAGGCCATCCCTGAGGTTTTTAGTGGGTAGGCCTCCCCCTTCTGGGGAGGAGAGCCCCACATAACCGCTGGCTCGCCACAGCCGGGGTATGCAATTTAATGCATTTTCCTCAGGGGAACAAAAAAAAATGGAAGCGTTTACCGTAACCTATAGAAACTTGCGATACCCGAGGTGGCACTCGCGAGTTGTTGACTCTTTAAAAACTATTTAAGCTCATCAAGATTATCATCATCAGATTCTAAAATCCTTACAATCAAATAAGCCCGTTCTGACAAGTGCAATCGTATAGTTTATCTGTTTAAACCGTGACATTTTTTCAGATAAACTATGGAATTGTGAAGACCTTAGACCAACGGATATAGGATTACTTCTTAAATTTCCCTCTGGCTTTTATTGTACATTATTTTAATATTTACATCATCATAAAAACTGATATGTATTTTTCATTTGTTATATTTTTCTTATTGTGTATATTTTTATGAATCACATTTAATTAAGAGTTGAATCACAAATTTAATTAATTGTTTTTAGCAAAAATTACATTGAAACGACCTTGAAATAACCTATAAAAATATGGGTCACCATTTATACTGCTTTTAAACAATGCAGCCTGTGAGGATTAATTGCTGATAAATACTCTTTAAATGTCAAATAGTTGGCGGTTCGGCCCCAAAGTTGCCTTCCTTGATGGAACGAGACAATAAGTTTTAAAGTTAACTACACATCAGAGTCCACACAACGATATCATCGACTCAACCGATTTCGCAATTTATGATATGTACGTAGAGTTTAGAATCGTTTGATGAAGTTTATAAATTTGACAAACCCATTGAACTGATGATTGTATTATTAATATGACGCAACTAATTCAATTACGATACTTATTGGAAGGAATTGTCTGATTAAAAATGTACGTTTGAAGATAACTGTAATGTCCCATCGTTAATATGGGTGGGTCTTTTCCACTGTCTTATTTCACAAAGATCGAAGTGCGGTGTATATGCACAGATAATAAATAATGCAAACGAAGGTTTAAAATAGTTTCAAATAATTGTCAAAGTCAAGTATGCATTAAATATTTTGTACCTTTCAATTTTAATGAGTAATGAAGCTACTGCATTCCAGAGATCTTCATCGTTTTTAAACCATAATAATATTTAAAATAATATATTTAAAATGTCATTCTCGTTCATCAGCAAGGGAAATTGGCATGTCAAATATCATATCTCAAAATCTGTTCCCAAAATCATTGTTGTTTATTTTGTAATGTCATCATATGTCGTTCGCAGTGTACAGTCAGATCATAAATATTTAGCAAATATAATAGTTTTTTAATAATTGGCTTCTTAAAAGATTCGTGTTTTATTTTTCAAATTTGAAATCCAGAACTATATGCAATTGTAATTTTAATAGATTGCAAAATCTTCTAAGCACTAGCTCATTATTTGTGATTAAAATAATTTATTGTTTTGTAACTGACAGAAGTGTGAATATTTAAATTGTTATTTTTCAATTATTATTTCAAGTGTATTGGAAAATTGAAATCAATTTAAAGTTTTAATATAATTTATATAGATACCTCTTAAAATAACAGGTTTAGAAGTTTCAGTTTTCGTTTGCAAAATATTATACTGTTTTTGTGTCAATTTACAAATTATATGATAATTATCCTGATATTGTGTTAGTTATATTAATTTGTTCATTTATTTAATAAATAAATTTATTATATATTTTTTTACTCTGTATATTTTATTATTCTGCTTTAACAACTGCACTAATGTTTAATAACTGTAAGCTTAATAACTGCACTAATGCTCGGGTTGGCTGGAGGCTGGTTGGTGATCTCTTTTAGAGATAATCCGCCCTTGTACATTTGTTTAGTTTACATAATAAATAAGGAAATATATATTTAAGAGGAAAGTTCGTGAGCATTATCCTAAAGCACTTGCCTATACATAATAGTAAGTTTATAATATTTTTTTAACTTTGCGCCAAACACAGTTATTTGTTACAGACCACTCGGTTGACTGGTAGAAAATGCCTTGTTGCATTAAGTCCACCATTATTACTTTATTTTTTGTATATTGTGCAATAAAGATTAAATAAATAAATATTGTGTTTGTGTTCAATAAATATTTTTTTGGTAATTTAATTTCTAATTAGTTTAATATTATCGTATCTATATTATATTATATATGTAGAATTCATATTTTAAGATATACAGTCAAAGCTCCTTATTCGCGCTTCCTTCCTTTATTCGCGGCAAAAAAATTTGACATTCGCGGATCTAATTAATATTAAATACATAAAAATAAAAGAATTCCAATTTGCGATTTCTTTATCAACATTGATCCGTCTATGGAACGACGTTTTATTTTTAAGAGGCAAATGAAAATGCGACTGCTGCGTATCAGTCTGAATTGAAGAGCTCTCTAAAAACTGCCAAGCAAGAGAAAATTACAAAATTCTTCAAACCATTACTTAGCCTTAGGATAATGAATCAAAATATTCAAAAACTTCAATTAAATTGATTTTTTATATATGTTTTTTTTTCTATTTTGTCACCTAGGAACGTATCCCCTATAGGCCCATATAAATTACCATTCTGTATTCACGGATTCTGGTATTCCCGGCATATTTATAGAACGTATACCCCGCGAATAAGAAGCTTTTACTGTATTTATATGTTATAAAGTGTTTGATAAAATGTTTACATAGAAATACAATAGTGCAACTGTACAGCATCATCCTTTCCCGCGAATCATGCGCGAAATTGATGACCTGCGCCCGCTCAGATTACGTTAACAAGCGGTAGCAGATGCTCACGTGAGATATGCGCGCTTATCGGTATGACGGCATGGTCTTGTTTGGCGACGGATGGGTGTGCATTCGGGTCAAGAGATATCCTAATGAATGAAACTAAATTTAAATGCCTACGAAGTCTATGGTCTTGTTGTTAAATGTGATGCAATATTCTATTCAGTTCTTATTTAGTAACGTATTAATCGCACTTTGTTACCAGATATAATTTTTGGAGGAGCATTTTTATTCTATTTATCTTATAGCAGTATATAGTATTCGACCTATATCATTGCAAATTGAGGCTGTCTGGTAAAGGCTGTAGATCTCATAGAACTATTTAATTAGATTTCAAACCTTTATTCTAATAGCATCATAGACAATGTTAAGTCAATCACTCATACATTCTATAGCTGACTTTGCTGACACTGCATATCTACGTATTACTAAGAAACATTTAAATAAACTGGAGCGATTGCAACATACCTCTAGGTTGATAAAACTGCCGCATCACGGAAACTTGACATAGCTACAGTCCGTCTGCTGCCGCGGCAAATCCCGTTACATATTTATTTAATTAATTTATTATTTATATAATATTTGCATCATATATGCAAACAGCAGCCTTAACGGCACAAGGTATTCTCAACCAGTCAACCGGAAAAAAAATTGGACACCTTACTAAGGCTATGTAAAATAGAAAAAACAAACATTCATAAACATAGATATGGCTTTCCTAAAAACTAACTATATATATTTATATATACATATTAAAAATAAATACATATATAAATACTTTTTATATATTTTAAACAACACGAAAGCTAGATAGTTAATTTATCTTAGGAATCTGTTTTATTTTATTGGGATGGATAGCCGGTCGCCATACGTGACGCGGTCGTGGTAGTTGTCCGTAAGGATTCCCATGGCCTCGTCATAGCGCGATACAGCTCTCTGAGTGCTCTGCTCTCAGAGTGCTTAGTAGTGGGGTGGATCGCTGAGGTTTTTAGTGGGTAGGCCTCCCCCTTTTAGGAATGAGATCCCTACATAACCACCAGCTCTCGGCGTATGCAATCCGAAGCATTTTCCTCAGTGGAACAAAAGAAAAAGGAGTTTCATTTCATGATCTTAACTATCCTTACTTTTCTATGTTAGAATCTTTAAGTGTGATATTAACGAAACGAAAGTTTTCGAAATTCATCAAGCGACCGAGCTTGATCTTGACCCATTATTAACTCTTTATTACTATGGTTACAAACTAGCTGACAAGTCGGAGCCCCTATAAATAACGAAATAGATTTCCACAGCGGCTGAACACCTTCAAATCTCCGTAGAGAAACAAAAAACAATCTGCAATCTATTCTTTTACAGATTTTTAGTCTGTGCAGTTGCATAGCTTAAAAAAAGGTAAAAATCTGCCGATCTCTAGATCTACAGACCTTTAAAACTGGTACGACCTCGTTACTCCACTTAGGCACGGACGATTAATCTTTTAAGGCAACCGCCGTTCCGAGTTCCAAATTCACGTACAAATTGACTTAAACGCGGCCGAAACGCGACGTAAAAAGCAAATCATCTCGCAATTAGGCGATTAATTGTTTAATTAATTGTACAATCTTTGGAGACATTGCGTCCGGTTGGTTCGGGATTTTTTGTTGTGGAGCGGGAAGGGTTGTTGTAAGGCATAAGTGGGAGCGATTTTTCTGTTAACGATAACTATACGCTTTAAGGACATAAAAAGATCTTGCAATCATGTGTATTATTGTACAAGAAGTGTTGCTGCATTTTACGTTAATATTTTAGTATTTAAAAAGTCTATAACAAAAACTTGTCGAAAGAAATTTGTAAGATAAAAGGAATAGTATAACTTATATTATGGTTGTTCCGAATCCAAATTATTATGCCAATTGTAATAAAGGCCTTGTCATCGTTGTTCTTTTCTTACGAATCTATTGAGAATTAGCAAGAGATGTCTATGAAATTTGAATGATTTTATCGATATTATTATCACATTAACTGATAGTTAGATTAGTCAGATTCCAATATATAAAGTAGGAGTCTATCAGTTAACAAATGCTTTTGTTTTGCACGAAGATATGTTTTACGTCAATATTTGATTAAAAGGGGAAAGGCAATGGGAATTTTTATTTCTTACTTCACTGTTCATAACAACTTTTTATCAAACAATTTATGTAAAATTAACGCTTTATTTTGTGATTTCACACCACACACTTAAAATTCTTCTAAAAAATTGTGAAACTGGTTCAGAAATTATTTTATACTTGAAACAATTTTACTCGAAAACATTATGGAAAAACGTTTTATTATGGCGCATTGAAATACTGAAAGTAAAATATTATTTCGGGTGTTATTTTATTGTAAATATTTCTAAAATATGTGTCACGAGACACTGTATAATAGGCAAAATTTATAATTAGCATGTTTTTGGGTACTTCCTTCTTTATTTCATCTGATAGACATTTATTATTGAACTGGTTAGTACTAGACATTGTTCTACTGTCTGTTGTATGATATATTGGCTACTGTACGCATGGACGCTACGTTTTCTAGTTCGGAGTTACTACACACAGAATTATTTTTAATTATTATATATAATAATAGAATGGTTGTATTTTTTTAAAGATTCGTTAGCTATATAAATTTTAGCGACATTTTCGTCAAATCCAAAACTAGTCTTCAAAATTACATAACCACTTCTAGATTACTATTAGAATAACAAGAACAAAAAGATTTGATGCTAAAAACTTAATATTTAAACTTTAAGTAATAGTTAAAAACCCACGACCGAAAGTTTTTAAATGTCCCGCATTTTGTAATTGAGAACAATCTAAAATATTGGTCATAAGCAATTCAGAACCTGAATATTACAGCAGTTCTTTTTATATTCTATCTACATATCTGCTATTTTTTCCCAATTAGTCTTTATTCTGGAGACCTGACTCATAAGATACCTTTATTACAAGAGATACTTCTTGATATTTAAAGCAATTGTTCCAAGAGTCACTGACAGCGACAACTTTACGAGGATCGAACGTCCACACTGATCAAGAAGGCGGTACATTCCAACAAAAAAAATAGAGCACGGCAGCTCATGAAAATTAATAAGTGTTTCGACAGAGACTCTCCGCTTGCGGTTTCAGGAATTTTTATCGGTAATTTGTCTTGAGTGGAATGTTTTTTTAAGTCGACATCTACATAGCCTCTCAACTGGTTTCGCTACAAAGTCTCATTATCTCTGAGGGCGCTGCAGCCAAATTGAAAAGGTGTGGGTGTTTTAATATTGACCAGAAAATGAATCGAAGAAAGCTGTGCTGCAAAACATCCTCATAATTTCAATTTCTCATTTAAGCACTTCTGGAAATACAGAAGCGAAATAGCAATAAACTTTTTATTATTTTTAATAAACTAACTTTCAAATGTCAAAATAATAAAATAAGGTTGTCCACTAACTATTCTATCCACTGGTTTAAGGAGACTCTATCTACATATTAGAGGACTATATTTGGTAATTTGAAGATTTTAACTTCGCAAGGATACTGTTTCTGCTTGATTGAGATCTCTATCTCCCTAATTATCTAATTATTTGAAAATTCCCTCTCTATTTCACACAGGTTATATTTCCTGTTCAAAACTTGATTTGTTAAACTTCTGTTTAGAGACAAACCAGCAATAAAATGATTATTAGTTATTCCAACACGTAACTACAAACTCGCTTTTTATTTATAATGTGTATAAACCGTCAGGATTTTGACAAAATTTTATGTAATATCAGAAAATTTCACTAAACAATCATCTGAACTATATAAAAATCATAGAACTGAAAACTAACACGGATCTGTCGAAAAGCACTAGTTTCAGGTCATTGCCGATTTGGGAACAAAATTGAGAGTACCTATAGAAGATGGACAGTTTTCTTGAAACGAAGTTACCGAAAACTGGTAGGAAGGCGGGTCATCTCGCGGCCATATTTGGTGGACGGCATAAATGACTCGAAATTGTTTCCGTGAGCGCGGCGCGGTACAAAAAACACGTGTCACAGCAATAAATCATTCAAGTGGTGAGTTGAGTTTACTCGATTAAAAGCATCGTTCGATTGCCGATGACGATTACACGCATGCGTTTATAGAGAGAGTTGTAAGGAAGAATGTCGCTACTCTTTTTGTTTGCGCTTTTGAAAGTTCGCGTTCAAGTTGGAGATATTTTAAAATATCGTATTTTTGTAAGTACACAAGAAACAGGGGGACTACTGCTGAATGCTGCAATCAATGATACAGTATGTACAAGTTGTTAAAAAGATGATAATTTGACCAAACAAGTAGACTATATACTATATTATGTGGATACTATAGCCTATGATAAATAATAATAAATCAAAATCCATCGGTAATATATATGTACAGGTTGCTATGAGATCCGAAACTTTCTACAACGGCAACGAACTTAGATTTATATGTATTTAAACGAAAAAATATAACTCTGAGTCTACAATAATAAAGCATGGGATTCCTTAAAGGAGTATTTAAGGTAAACATATCTGCTCTTCACTAATGATAGTTCTGGCGTTTTATTTTGACAATAGTTTTAATATTAATTACGTATTTACCTGACTAGAATGGAATAACTGACAAAAACTCAGTAACAATTAACCATAAAAATATTACCTAAAAGTAGACATCCTTCTATCTAATATTATAAACGTGAAAGTTTGTAACGTAAAAATTAATGAATAGATTTTAACGAAACTTTACAATAGTATAGAATATATATCAAAATAAGTCACAGATGGCTATAAAGATACACTCCACGCTAATATAAGCTACTCGAAATAGTAATTCTGCCCAGACGAAGTCGCGGGCACCAACTAGTCACATATAAATAAGAAAAAAAAATAACAAGTCATCGAATTTCCTGGAGACCTATTTTTGAATTACGAATGCGACTTAGAAATCACCGATGTGACTAATAATCACCGATTTTCAATAATTCTTATTTTTGAATATCACTTATGTGACTACCTTAGTCACGGATGTGATTTCATTACGAGTGCCCTAACCCACTCGTAATCATCAAGTCATACTTGTGGAAATGTTATCTGTGTTTTGTTTAGAGAACATATATACATATATATATATATATATATATATATATATATATATATATATTATATATATATATATATATATATATATATATATATATATATATATATGTATATATATAATAAACATAATGGTTAAGCCGGCAATAAGCGGCTACATTCTGCGTGAACCGAACTCTGACATTTATGTGTGTACTTTATATATGTTAGCAACTCTGCGATCGACTTTCAAAAATTGGATTTTTAGGAATCCGTGACATCAAAGTCACCGCTGATTATTTAGTCAGCGGTGATTTCGAAGTCGCATTCGTAATTCAAATATAGGTCTCCTGGTCGTAATATAGAAGGTGATCTTCACACTAATTAGAGGTATTGATTTCATATCGTGGGTCTCAAATTTATACCTTGGTTTAATTTTTAAAGTAACTCCACATGTAGCAAAATTTTATTAAAACTCAAAAGTTGTTTCATGGAGCTACTAGCAGATTGAAATTTAACAAACGTTTTCTTATCTCTATATACTGAAGTTTAGCATTTTTGTCATATCCTATACAATTTCCAGTAGTTGAAATTTAAAATAAGCTACCAAACTACATAAAGTTATGTATTTATAAATATTTTAATTTCAACACATCGAAATACATCATAATCAATACATAGTATAAAACAAAGTCGCTTTCGCTGTATGTCCGTATGTATGCTTAGATCTTTAAAACTACGCAACGGATTTTGACGCGACGGATTTTTTTTTAATAGATAGAGTGATTCTTAAGGAAGGTTTGTATGTATAATAAATGCATAATATAGTAGAGAAACACTGATAAATTTAAAGGTTTCTAATGTGATGTCGTAAATAAGCACGTTTTTTTGCGCTTATATTGCAAACGCTGGCTGAACCCTACGAGATAGACCAAAATAATGTACTACAGTATTGTACAACTTACAAAAATCCACAAAAAAGTCCGCGATGGTATATGTCTATCTCTTAGGAATAACCCACCATAACCATTTTTTCACTGCACCCGTGCGAAGCCGGGGCGGGTCGCTAGTATTTAATAATATATTGTGTATATATGAGTATTTAATGACGCAGAATTATTGTTATATATTATTAATCTGATGTTTATTGTTTCAATTTTTTTGATTAATTTAAATTCGCAATATATTAATTTACAGTTTTTTATCACTGATTTGAATTTGACTCTATCAATATCATAAATAGTATAACCGTCGAGAGATGAATACTGCTGAACTTAGGCCACCCTCATCGACCTGCGCATGTCCACATCACTCCGTTCGACGCTACTAGCATCCAGCCCCTTCGTAATATGTTCATTAATAAAAATGATATTGATATGACAGTTAATTATATTTTGGTATTTAGTGATTTAGTTTCATATTAATATTCTAGATCCTTTGTTTTTATTGTATATATTCTGTAAATAATTATAAATTGATTTTATGTAATACGACCAAAACTGCCTATTCTATTATGTTATTAGTAACAACATGCTCTATGATCGTTTCAATGATCTTTAAATGACTAAATGACTCGATCCATCAGCTAAACTGCACTAAAATTTTTTATGCATTACTAGCTGACCCGTGCCCACTTCGTTGGGCATAATATTAATAATCCCCGAAGCGAGCACGAACGCGAACCGAATTAAACCCGAAGCCATCGCGCGCCGTCCGCTGCTTTGGCCTTCACACTTATGACGATGAGTTTACTTGTTTTCATAGATTCATAATTTTTCGTAATATATGACTAATAAATATGACCTAATGATTTGAATTATTTTATTAATATAAAAAATTAAATTGTCTATGCTAATGTTAAAAAATATACTTTTTGTAATTTAAATATAAAAGTTAGACATACGCTGTCGTTGACTTTTTTGTAGGCATTTTCAAGCTCCACATTTTTCCTCTAGAACTCAAAAATATATCTTTTATAGTTAAGGCAGCGTTCGCAAGAAACGCTTTCATTCGACCGGTTTTTCTCCGATTCACTTTGCAAAACGGGCTACCACATGAAAGCCTTTTTATTTTTCGTTTTTTTTATATAACCTATGACACTCAACAATAATGTGGCTTTCTATTGGTGAAAGAATTTTCAAAATCGGTTCAGTAGATCCCGAGTTTACCCTTTACAATTTAACAAATATACAAACACACAAACTTTACTTCTTTATAATATTAGTATAGAAGTATAGATTACACATTTACAAAAAGTGTACAAGTATTGGACGCCTTAAGACATTTTCTACTAGTCAACTGAAAAGATAAAGTAGAAATTGAGCATTGCGCTTAAAGAAAAATGAATCAACCTGATTTCAACAATGCAACGATATGGGTTGGACAAAAGGTCGCCTCACTTCCATATAAGGAGACAACCTAAAAATTACCGATCGTAAATAACAAATGCACAAGCAACCGGCGCGGCTGGTGTAAAAAACAGTTGCAATTAACTGCTCCCTGCGCAGTGCGTCCATACCGCGCATGCCGCGTTTTGGGACAGCGCGGAAATTCACAGCATTGTCCAATGCACAAAATTGAGTCATAAATATTCCGTTCGTAATTTTCGATTGTGTAATTTTGTTGACGATATTTGCATACCTGACTTTGTTAAATTGTTTTTTTACTTGTTTGGTGCAGGCTCTAATTTTCACTGAAAATGGTTCGACGGTTTTCATTAAAATATGGATTACTAACCAGAGAAACAAAAGAGCTGCCTTCGAAAAACATCTTATACATTAAAAGCGTTATTGAATACAATAAAAAATGTTTGACTAAGCCTAAAATGTTTTACTTATTATAAGTAAAATATTTTTTGCGTTTTGTCTACGGATACGTAGCACAGTTCTAGTGACTACGGACTACGCCTTTAATATACATAAATTCAATAGGCGAACAAAAGACATCAACGCAGAACAAACAAAAATAGAATATATGCTGATTCCCACGCGCGAATTCAAACAGAAGTCAACATGCGCACACGATTTGTTAAAGTACAGAATGTAAACCTAATGCTAACAATCTCGTTCGGTACTGAGTATGTAAGAAACGGTCGTACCGTAAAATATAATTTTGCTGCAACCGACTATACTAGAATTTTACAAAAAAACATAATCCGATACGTCTATTATTACAATAATTGATATATTTGTACTATTTTTTTTCTCCCTGTTCACTTTTCATACTATCTTGCAATTCAGCGTTGTACGTCTTACAAGGCAGCTAACCCACATTAACTGCAGATCCATCGGTTTTTCAACTTATATGTCATACTCGTAGTCACATCAGTTTTGCTTTATATTCGATTATTCCGGATCAGTTCCGAACTCAAGAACTCAGAGAATTGCTTTTGTTCTAATTACACGTAACCCTGATCGATATTAAATTCAGAAGGATTTTAATCCATCAATCAAACTCAACTGTTTTTGACGTGACAACGTCTTAAATTAGGTTGCGGCTGGGAGTCACTTATGAAAAAGTGTAACGCTCGGTAACGTTACGATGAGTCACCGAACGAGAGAGAGGCCCGCCGAATGCCTTGCGTCTCTCTCCCACTCAACTATGATCGGTCTGCCGCGCGCGCAGCACTAGAGAATTAGGCGCATTGAATCGGCGCATGCTTGTGTCTCTGTCTTTGTCTTTCTCGAACGTTCTTGGCGTTGGAAAAACAAGAAAGCGTCATAATACAAGTTCACACGTGTGGTTAAAGTATCGTCAGCTGTGTCTGTAGTGAAAATGTGGAGTGCTTAGATTCGTCATTTACAACAACTACAACAATAAAGGTAAATAATTGTACACTGATATTTCATTATCGTAAACTATGATTGATTGATTAATTGTTAGATTGCAAAAGTTGAGAAACTGAGTTTTTTCATTCAATTCCTTGTTCCTATTGTGCAATTTAATTATATTCATATCAATAAATATTCTACCGAGAAAAAGACGTTGTCACGTAAAATCTTCGCCCGTAAAACCGACTTTTTTACTGATTTTCAGACAATAAATGACATCAAAACAAATGTAACAAAATTTTTCAAAAACAATATATCAAATAGAAATTATTTATTTATGCATATGTATATATATCACAAGTGCTTAGTGTTCGTAGACTGTACATATTTGCTATCACCATCCAAGCCCATGAAGAATGTCTAAATCTAAATGAATACCAACGTATTTTGAAAAAGCGTACTTTTAGACTTCCGCTTCCAACAGTGAGAACCGCTTCGGCCACGCGTTTTGTTTTATTTAGGAAACCTTATATCTACAAAATGTCTGTATTCTCGTGTGTGTATGTTTTGTTAGTATTATTTCACTTAGTTACTTGAATTTCAACTTGTGCATAATGTAAAATGTGTATTCCAAGTAGGTCAAAATGCAAAAAAACCACCCACTTTACAAGCTTAGTGTGGGATTTAATTGAATAATTCCGAAATTTTTTAATATGTTTTTTTCTGGAAATAAAGTTATTATATAATCCTGGCTAACGGCTTCTTTACTTCTACGGAAACTTTAATTTATGATTTAGAGGTTGTCCAAGTTGTTGTTGATTGATTGATATTTTTTTATTTTATTAGAATAAAGTATTATTTTATTTTCTTAAAGGAACATAATGTTTTTTGTGTTATCAAGTGAAAAAATATTTTTTAGCTTATAGAAGAATTTTATTTAATTATTAGTTATTATTATTTATTATATATATATATAATATATATATATAATATATATATATATATATATAATATATATATATATATAATATATATATATATATATATATATATATATACATACACATACAAAAAAAATTAGAATGAATTTTAATATGAACACAAACTCTTTTCCGATATATATTGAGACAGCAACTAAGCTGCTATTCTGTACAGCCTTTTATTCACGCATCCCGTGCAGGTGCGACGGGTTGCGCTCGCGCCGATTAAATTGCCGATAGCGAGTAATACCTTTTAATAAACATAGGTGCTCACGCCCGAGGCTGTAGTTCGTGTTTTAATTAGATAGTTCGAATATTGAGATAAATTATCAATAGCTGTGCAAAATTTGTTGGTGTCTGATGTCTTCTTTATAGCTAATGCTTCTTTGATGTACAAGATATACTATATTATATCATTACATCTCATATATGGAATCAGTATTGTAGATGATTACACTGGTTAGTGTAGATTTCAACTTCAACGTTACATAGACTTTTGCATTTATTTACAACAACGAAAAATTATTGTGCGCACAGTAACAAATCAGAATTCACATAACAACTTTGAGACAGGTCTTATGCCGCTCGAAATAGTGGCAGATTTCGCAGTGCAAATGTAAAAATTAACTGGCTTAAATGTAAATTACGTATAAAAAATATAAATAAGCAAATTGTGATTAATGATATTGTATATTTTCGTATATTCTTAATTATTTAATAAGTAATATATACTCATAAAACATTACATAGAATTGAAATGAATAGCCATTTTTGTATTACAATTCCAAAGTTGCTAAGCAGCTCCTAAAATATTTCTACCAAAATTTATATCATCAATAACCAAAGCGAATGACCATGCGATAACTTAAGAATTATGTGACATTATAAACACACGATAGCTATGCAATAACGAATTAAATTAAGGTGCTAATTTAAATTCCAGTCCATGCAAATAAATCTAGCGGCACTACAAATGCATTGTAGACTACCGTCTTACGCGTGCGTGCTTGGGAGCAATCCAAGCGAATAAATAGCGGCTACCTAGACTGTTCTTATGGGAACCCGGTAAATCGAAAGTAAGGATATAGCATAGTTAAAGATGTTAAGTATGCCGTCTTCATAAATATTGTCGCATAATAATAATTTATATAAAAAAATTATTCTACACTAGCTTTTGCCCGCGACTTCGTCCGGAATAGTGACTTCCGGCAGATTTTTGGTTTTTCCCACATAGTTCCCGTTCTTGCGGATAATTATTTCGACCAAATTTGGTACCATAAAAACGGTCATTGTGACTAAACCTTAAAAGATAGACATATGCCGTCGCGGACTTTTTTTTAGATCATGTATAAGAGGAATAATTCTTTCATACATATTTTTGTGTATCTTGAACCGTTTTCGCAGCGCACGCAAAGAAACCTTCAAAAATGAATAATTTTCCCCGTTTTTACACATTTAACCGCTCTGTCTTGCTCCTATTGGTCATAGCGTAATGTTATTTAGCCTATAGCTTCCTCGATAAATGGACTATCCAACAAAAAAAGAATTATTCAAATCGCACAGTAGTTTCGAGATTAGCGCGTTCAAACAACAAACAAACAAACTCTTCAGCTTATTATATTATAATTAGATAATAAAACACGATAAATAACAATAAGCTTACCGTTCCAACGTACAAGCTGAAAAAAGATGCTCTTTTATGAAGTAATGCACTTTTACAATAAAGTTCCTCAAAGTGTTACCGGTTTCCTTTTTCACAGACTTAAATCAATTGTCAAAAATACTTATGAAAGAAGGAATTATATTGATAAGGATTACTTGAATTATAACACAGCTTGGGTTTAATTTTAATGACTCAATATTTTTGACTAGTAAATTACACAACGAAACTACAACTTTTATAGATATAATTTGAACTTGTTTTAACTTGTAAAGGAAGTTGGGTTCAGAATATTTATCTGTGATTAGTTTCTAATTGATGACTCTGTAAAATACAAGGAGAAAAAAAATAGTCCTAAATAATTTTCTTGTTGTTGTTCTTCCCAGTACAATTTCTCCTGGCGTAAATTTGTCAATCAATGGCATCTTTGCAGTCCTAATGTAGTAAGAAGAATAACTTTTTGATTTGATTTTGATTATGCATCAATAGATTGTATGCATACTAATATGCTTATGCTGCACAATGGTATTATTTAATGCTTCTAGTATTACTGACCTGGTAAACTAGCATAGCTGTTGTAGCATCATCATCATGGCCACAGTTACACAAAACAACGAAAAGGTAGAAATTTTATTTCAGAAAACTAAAGGGATTTGACTTTAGTTACATTACTCGACTACGATACAACATCACAATTATATTTGTTTTGTAACTGTATACAGATTTCCTCACGATAATTTTCTTCGCAATTGGAATATCCGATGAATATAAAATTTTAATTCCTCAGTAAGTTAGTAATGATAAGTTGTTCTTCTAAATACTAATAAGTCCTATTGAAGAAAGATTGTTTTAAATTAGAATCAACAAATGTTTAAACACCAGTTTGCAATTATTACTTAACTTTTAATAATTCATTGTAAGATTATGCATTGGCTTATTTGTAAACAAAAAGCGGAACAGCTTTATTGCTTTAAATATATATCTAACATTGAATTCGAGTTCGTATACTTAATTGATTTTTACTGTGAACCTCACGATATTGATAGGAAAAGCCTCGTTGGACACTCTAAATATAGGACTGCAAATTAGATTATAGAATTAATTATACCTACAGTATTTATGTAGCTATCAAACATTATTTTTACAAATATTCATTGAATTTACAAGGGCAGTTTTGTTTATACAATTAATTATAAAAAAAGAAGCTATACATTAAGATAAAAAGAAGGTATACATACAGAAGTATTATTAGAATTAGGAGAGAATAGGCAACGTACAGCCTGTATAAGTTAGTAATAACTTTAAAGTTGTGTTCACGTAGGTATAGGTAGGTCGGGGCGGGTATTTCTTGTAATGGTTTCCTGGGTAATAAGGTGTGCAACCCTATGTCCAGCGGTGGGCACATTGCGTTTGAAACTTGATGAAAGAAATCATAAAATAGGGATAATTTTATAAGCCTTGTATATAAATCCAAAATAACATATTTTTCATCTCACATAATCGTTATTTTTTTCATTCATTTAACATTTTTTTTAATATTGTGTTATTAGTTCACGAACTCGTTGCTTATGTACTTTTGAATCCTTAATTAAATATTAATAACATTTTATTTGTCCTATATCTTTAATTGAATCTTGTATTATGAAAGTTTTTGATAAGGCTTTATAAATATTTTTAATATTTTGAAATTTATATTATTAGCCTATTGCCAATGTTAGATACGATTTAACACCAAATCTCTATATTATAATTAAATAAAAATTAAATCTGACCAAATGCGAGGCGGATCATGCACCAAGAGTTCCGTAAAAACTTTTTGATACGTCACCAACTGCTACATATTTTAATAAATTTTGTGCTACATATTTACTTGTGCCACATATAATGTTTCATGAGAAATTATATTGCTATAGTGTTTAATGTAGCATAAATGTTATGTAATTAAATATATTATAATATAATAAATATACATGCACAATTTTTGTCGCTATAAGATTAAATTAATCGTTTACAGATTGTGTAAAAATATTGTAACACTAAAGCGGGATACTCCTACATAATGATTATATAGACAAAAAAAGCAACACTTAATAACATAATTATATCAAAAAATGCAATACCATATCTACATAGTTGAAGATAATTAAAAAGTTGATAATTATCTAAGAACAGCAAACAGTACGGCAGTCGATTGCTCCAATAAAAAATATACAAGCAGAAATATTTATTCAAATCTACCGCCACACCCGTGTTCCGAGATGCATGCTTCAATTACACCTGGGCTTATGGCCGTAGTATGATATAAATGCGAACTATTGCGCCGTAACAGGCCAACGTATTAGTCTAGATGAAAAAAGATTTAGTACTAAGCCGAGATTAGTGAGTTCCGTTTGGTGCCCGTGATTGTACATAATCGTTAATTTAGATAATTATACATTTAATAATAATCGATACAACTAAATAGTTTTATTATTTTTATTTATATTATTTTTATTATTAAATAATAATAAAAACCGCTCCCGCTTCCAATTGCTACCTTCTCCTAACCGTCCTAAACGTTCTTGTATAACAAGAATGCTTGAGCTTCCCGTTACTAACTCCCGTTTCTTCTTTCACTCGTTCTCCGTTCATGCCGCTCAACTTTGGAATAAACTCCCAACTAATATACAAAACTGTCCATCCATATTTTCGTTCAAACGTCAGCTTAACAATTATTACCTTTCGCAAATCAACACATAGGTAACGTATGTCATTATATTTCAACAACTCCATCGTTTTGTACTGATCTGTAAATTTTGTATATTATCTTATTTATATATTATTTATTATTATTTATGTAATGTGTATGTAATTTATCTATTAATATTTATATATTTGTGTTTAATATTTATGTATTAATAATTATGTATGTATTATATCTATTATATATATGTAAGTATGTATATACTGTTAAAATAAATATTTAATTAAAAATTAATACTAGATTCGAATACACTTGAGTCATCTCACCATTCTACTACTTCCACTAATTAGGGCTGACTGGAAGAAATCTCTTTTAGAGATAAGTCCACCTTTTGTTTACTTTAGTCTTAATAACAATATGATTTACTACATGTACAATAAAGTGTATAAATAAATAAATAAATAAATAAAAATAATATAAATAAAAAGAAATATAGTTTTTTTTATTTAATTTAAAGAGCCTTTTATTTCCTGATATATATTGAATTAGTAACAGTTTACAGTTTAACTTCTATGATTCTAATCAGATCTGTTTTATTTTTAACCTGGTATCGTTCATTCATAAAAAGTGAAATATATATCGTACATAGAAATGCACGACTAAAGGAAAAATTGATATTTGATTGCTGTTTTGTTTATTAATTTTGATTAATTAATTCATTAACTACCTAGATCCAAGTGGAATAAACCGACCTGATATCAGATCTATTCCACGCATCCAGATCACTCACAACCAATAAATCAGCCGCGACCAAATACAGCGTCGTTGGCCATCTATAGGCCGAATGTTACGCGCGCAGAATAACGCACGAGGTGGACTGAATTTATTGACTGGCTAGTCGGCGCACGCGACTCTGATCGACTTTGAAATGATCGATGTACCAATAAGGCAATACGTCCATAGACAACGTACATCATAGAAGATAAAAAAGTAATATAAATTTTTGCGAAATATAAAACGCGTGGGACCACTACCGATTCCCAAACGTGTCAAATGTAAATAAAGTGAAGATGGTTTGCTTTCCCTTCTTCATCTTTTGTAAGAAAAAATTGAGTTTAATTATATGTTATATATATTTGCCTATTAACTTGCGAAGAAAGATAATTCAGTCCTGCCTTTGTGAGTAGCCATAGTAGAGCGATAGTCTAGTACCGACACCATCCAACTAAACTCCGCCTAAGCGACTTGGTCCTAATAATAATCATATTGGCTGGGAATAAAAGCAACCACTCTGCAGAAGAGGATGCGGTATAGTAGTATTAAATAAAAAAAAAACAATAATTCCTCTCTTCAATTTTGTTTGGTGAAATATCCATTTTGGATTCCGATAGAAGCAATAATATTTTTAAGACTGTCGTTATTTGAGGCTGTTGCTTTAAAGTGATTATAAAATTACTGTTTGACCCTTAGTGCAATTTTTTACGTACCTATAAATATAGTTTAAAAACAGCAGAAATTCTTATTTTTATTAATTTCTCGATTGGTTTGAATACGTTATTATTAAAAGTCATAAAATAATAATATAATAAAAATAAATTTATTAATGTCTAACAAAAATAAAATTGGCAGAATACAAAAAGCTACATAGTGTTATACACTACAGAGAAAAAAAAAGAAAGTAAAAAGATTTGTGTAAGTACCTACACCGTATATGTTATTTGTGACCAACTAACACGGACGGTAAACCTAAGTATATAGTATATAAAAAAAATAAACAGGAATATTTACTGGAAAATTCTGAAATATAAGCTGCTAAACATAAAATAATCATCTCAATTCATAGCTGAATAACGGCAAATTAAACAGTTGTAACGGTGTATTTTTATTACATACGTATATATAATATAAAGTATCTACCTACTTTTATGTATTTAATCTTACTTATTATATTAGACATATTATTATTGTATTTATAAATAAATATACTCAATAAACCATACCTATATACCTACATTTATCAAATAGGCGCATAGTAAATAAACACGTAAATACTTCTACTGATTAAAACCTCCTTGTAGGTTTTAATCAATATTTTTAGACACATACGCGGTGACAGCGTTTCCCGGCGTTGGTGAAAATATTTCGATCTTTTTTTGTTTTTTTGCTTGGATTTGGCGTTTTTACAGCGGCTTGCTGAGATATGTTTATAAATGATAAATATTTTCAATAAAACGATATTAATACAATAAAAATATAGCATTTTATAGTGAATAAGATAAATGCAATATTAATTATATAAAAATTAATACTCAAAACAGTTATAACTTGTCGATCGGGTAAGTTTATATATTTTTCATAGAAATACAAAACCATATATATTTATGTTATTTTGTATATTTTATATGTATTTATTAACACATAATTTATTATAATTGCAGTATGTACCACCAATTTGTATACGAAGATCTAAGCTGGATGTTTGTATTATATTACTTTTTTATGGGTAAGCGCATTTGTTTTCTTTATATAGGTAGTATGCATATAGTTGTGTTTTGTTATATCTCGTCATGTGTTTTGTTATTTTTTTTAGGCGAGGCTGAGGAGGGATTATTTTGATATTGATATAACTATATTTTGATTATTAAGATTATTTTGTTATCTAGATAAATGATCTATTGATAATTGATCTATTGATGGATATATATTTTATTACTTAAATGCCTGTAAGTTATCTAACTAACTTACCTATTGATGTCTACATTCTCCTGTGATTTGCTGTAAGCTTGCTTACTTTTTTATAAACTGTTTTTTCTGCTTAACTGTGATATTAATGTGAAGTTTATTTTTACATAAATATTGCGTAAGTATTTTAATTTTAATCTTTGTTTGCTGTTATTGCTTTTGTGTACATTATTAGTCGATTTTTTAATTTAGGGAGAAAATGGATTTGTCTCGAATTTACTTTCATGCTCTCTTAAAGGATGTAAAGTTGTAAATTACATTCTCTGTGTGGTTCCGGAGTAGAATAGCACTACCCCTACACGGGTCTCGTAAAAGGCGAGTAATGTCTTTGGGGATGCATATTTTCATCTGTGCAGTAGGGACTGGTCATGGGGGATCTGACCATGAGGTATGAGTTCGAAGTGCCGATGCTCCACTCATATCCTCGTGTATATTTTGTAAGTATTTTCTTTGTATATAGAGTTTAGGTTTAGTTTGTTATGTTAAGTAGTAGTATATAAGTTATACACATAAATTGTATAGATATGTAAATTTTGTAAATTTTTATGTTGTTTAGTGTGTGACGCTGCGTGTGAGTAACATTTAGATACTCATCACTAGGTTGTCAATCATAGTTATTGACTTATTTTGTGCCAATATGACAGGGCAACCGGTTTTTAAGCCTACACCAGAGCGGTTGGTGACTCTTTAAATAAGCCTACACTAATAATACAAAAGACGGAGCGGATGGTGACTCTAGGATTCGACCTTGAAGTTTTGACACAGAATTAATTCAATACTTTGTAAATAAAAAAAAATGTATATAATAATTTTATGTAAATTTATTTTTAAAGATGATGGATATGGTTTCTAGGTTTTTATTAAAGTTACCGTGTCTATCATTAAAGAAGCCAACACTTGAGCGGGTTATGACTCAATAAATAAGACAAGATTACATTATTTGCGATACAGGATTTTCCCATGAAAACCTCTTTTCTGTTTTGTGAAATGTTTTCAATCACTATTCCTGACTGTTGTTTAGGTATAGGTTTTGTATTGAATTTTGGTATTCCTGGAATTTCTACGTTACATCTTTAAGAACAAGTTAGTAGATTAAATAAAAACTATTTTGTTATTTTTTTAAAAAAGGTGGTGTAATAATGTGTATTTTTAATTTTTATTTTCAATTCTAATAGAGAGAGCAAATATTTTTCTAATCTATAGGAACCCATATTTTATACACTTAACTCTTTGTTGTCTCTTGTTGTGTTTTTCTAAATTTCTTGTAAATGTATTTTGTTAATATCTTGTACTAGTTTTATTTTCTGATCGCAACACTGCCTTGTCTTAGCCGGGCCAGGGAGTGATGTGACACAGTATAAATAAGCCCAATATATATATATATATAATATATATATATATACTAGCTGACTCGGCAAATGTTGTTTTGTCATATAAACTAAAAATTAAATAAAAATGTTAAGGGTGGACAACCCTTATCACTAAGGGATATAAGGGATATATGGCCGATTCTCAGACCTACTCAATATGCTCACAAAATATATATGTTCACGCTTCGGAGGAGTACGGGAACGAACATTGTGACACGAGAATTTTATATATAAGACATTACATATATATACACCGGGGTGTTTGGTGCATCGTGTGCCAAAAAAATTCAATGGTTGGAGGGATCTTTAGAGCTACCTCTTAGGCCCCAATAAAAAATCTTGCTCAACCGGATTTTTTTATACTGATTTTATCTGGTTTTGGGTGAAAATTTACAAAAGTCTACATTTAAAGCTTAATAAAAAAAAGTTATTAGGTTTTACTAAATTTTATTTTTGATATTTAATTTGTAATGTTATACACTTCTTTTGAAATGAAAAATACTCACCAGCAACATTTAATTTTTTTTTATAGATCCGTATAGATTTTTCTACGTAAAAAAATAAGCTTGAACGTCAACTTTCGATTTTAATATAAAAAAAAACTAAAAGTGATCATGTTCTTCCAATTTTTTAAAAACATCTCTGGACTGTCCCCTTTCTAATGTTGTGCAGTATGCCATGAAAAGTAATTAGCAACATCACTAATTTTCAAAACTTAGTCGCAATTTTCCAATATTTAACAGGTGAAATAAAAATAAGATTTTGCTGTATTTTTTTTTTATAGGATCGGGCAGCAAACGTGCAAACGGATCACCTGGTGGTAAGCAATAACCGTTGCCCATGGACACCTGTAACACTAGAGGAGTCACAAATGCGTTGCCGGCCTTTTAAAAGGGAATAAGAGCAATAAGGGGAATAAAGGGGAATAAGGGGGGGGGGTTGGTCCTCCGGTACCCTCACCAATTCGTGCCGAAGCATGGCTCTCCCACGGTAAAATAATTTTTTTTTTTTAATTTTATGCTTTCGAATATTTTGAAAGTACAAATACCTTGAACAATTTTTTGTGTCACAGTAAACCACATAAAACGAGTGTCAGAAATCAATATATTAGGTAGTTAGCCCTGTCACATAAGGTCACACCAGTGTTAATTAGCGGCTATTTTTATTTTGGGTGACAGAAATGCAATGCTTTCTGTCGTATGACAGCGTAAATTATGTTTTAACAGCTCAATTATGAAGTAAATAACAAGAATGGGAACTTATGGTTTTGGGTCCTTTTTGGGAGTGACATATTGTTATAGTGTTAAAAATATTGTTTATTTATTAAAGGCTCAAGTAGAGTCGTATTTATATTTTATTTTAAAATCTGAATAACTGTTTATTGCATAAATAACTGAAGATTAATAAAACGCTTTAAACATTTTTAAAATTGTTGTCTATGCACATTTTTATCTATGCATTTAAATAACATTGGTCGTCTGTCTGTCTGCTTGTTCTGGCTAATCTCTGAAATGGCTGTACCGATTTTGACAGGATTTTTATTTGTAGGTTAGCTGATGTAATAAGGAGTAACATGGATTAATTTTAATTTAGAAAAAGTCTTTTATTTAAGAAAAATAGAGTTTAGTTGCAATATCCAAGTACTGTCCAGTGCGCAGATCACGGGGGAATTTTAGCAGTGTTGTTGTTTTAGCCCAAATATACTATACAAATAAATTTTTAATAAAGCTAATACAAACATCTGAAAATAAATGAAAATTAAAATGAAAATGTAAAAACGAAAAAACTTTTTCATTAAATTCCACTCGGATGAGGTCACGGGTAGCTAGTGCTAAATAAACTTAGAAACATGTTAAGAATAATCAAAGTTAAATATAGAATAAGTTTTGAAAATGTTTATATGTGTAAATAAGTGTTCATAAGAGATGTTGATATAACGGTATACTTTGACTTCTTGGATAAGGAGG
Organism: Scirpophaga incertulas; assembly: GCA_036419045.1. NCBI lineage: Eukaryota > Metazoa > Arthropoda > Insecta > Lepidoptera > Crambidae > Scirpophaga > Scirpophaga incertulas. Next base: position 5,780,393 of record CM071642.1, on the reverse strand, counting down.
AAGATGGATAAGGTTCAATTTCGTCGGATTAAATAAGAATGAGGGTCTCAAGGTCATGGCAACATATTTATGGGTCATGGTAGACAAAGGTGCACATCATATTTATATATTTATTGTACATTCAAACATATCTTGTTTCTCCGAGATATTTGAATAGGTTTATGAGTTGTGTGATAAAGAGGAAACAATGTTTTTCATGTATTATGCTCTTATGATAATAATTATATTTATGAAATAATGGTACTCCGATAGAGCACTCAAGTATATGTGTGCTTGTTTATTTAATGTGATATGTTCGAAACAAACAGACTGTCCATTTTTTGGTAAGTAGTTACAGTAGCAACCGTCACAAAATTCACGGTGTTTATTGACATTAAATGACATAAGTTGTAAAGTTACACTGCCTATTTTACCCTTAACACCGTGTATAGATGAAAATAGCAATTTTACGGCAGAAATAGGTAAGAAGAAATACCCTTGCTCACGACCCTAGTATTGTCTCTTTTCAGTAATTGTATGTGGTCGGCGCGATCGTTAACGCAAAGCATCACTGTTTTCAACATTTAGAGACAACAACTTTCTTAGTTCATGAGGATTCCAAATGAAGCTTACCTACCTAAGCTAAGCTAAAGCTCGGTCTTATCCTTATTTACTACTAGCGGACCCAACAGACTTCGTCATGTCAAAAAGATTTGTACAGTGGCAGTTTTTTGTTCCTAATTATTTTATAGATAATGTCGCATAGCCAACCAAATCGCAAAAAAAGTCTAAATGACCTATTACATTTTGTAGCTATTCAATTTTTTTTTGATCCGCCAGCTGGGTTTACAAATAGCGCCTCACAAAACGAGGCGCTATGGTTCCACGGCCTTCCAAGGCGCCGGGAACCACCCAGTTGCCGGATCCGGGTGGGTGACGCGGTGGTCCCGGTGGGGCCGTACATAAAGTACCTGGGCCTCACCCTGGACCGCTGCTGGAGCTTCGAGGAGCATTTCGTGCGGTTGGTCCCCCGAGCCAAAAGGGTGGCGGGCGCATTGCATCGCCTGCTGCCCATTCGGGGGACCGAGGGATGGAGTCCGCCGCCTGTACGAGGGCGTCGTGCGATCCGTGGCCATGTATGGGGCTCCCGTGTGGTCGCAAGACTGCGCGAGGTCCCCCCGCTGCAGAGCTCTGCTACGGAGCCTGCAGCGGATAATGGCCATACGGATCGTACGAGGCTACCGTACAATCTCGTACGAGGCGGCGACAGTTTGGGACGCTCCCCCCCTTTCAACATCCTGGCTGACATGTACGCGGCGACGTATGCGTCGCGACGTGTCGACCGGGGGGGCGATGGGGGGAGCGCCCTGGAACCCGCGCACGAAGTGCCTAAGCGGGAGTGGCACGACGGGATCGTGGCGGCCTGGCGTGCGCAGCTCGAATTACGGATCTGCGCGCGCCAGCGGGCCGTCGGTGCCGTACTCCCGCACCTCGAAGCTTAGCTCAACGGGAAGGAGGAGGTCACCTACCGATTGACTCAGATACTCACCGGGCACGGCTGCTTCGGTGAGTAACTGTGTCGAATAGGACGGGAGGGATCGACACATTGTCACCACTGCGCATCCGACCTCGACTCGGCCCAGCACACGCTGGCGGAGTGCCCCGCGTGGGCCTCCGAGCGCCGAGTCTTGGTCGCAGAGATCGGGCGAGATCTGTCTCCGCCGGCATTGATTGCGGCAATGCTGGCGGACGAGGGAGGTTGGAGGCTGTGGCCTCCTTCTGTGAAGCAGTAATGCTCCAGAAGGAGCCGCCGAGCGGGGTCGGGAGATGGCCGATCCCGCTCGAAGGAGGCGGTGCCGGGCTCGGTAGCACAGCTGCGGCGCCGCCGCGGGTCGCCGGCGGCGCGAGGAAGTCGCGACCGCTACGGCGACCCGGAATGGACCACGCCCCTTCCGTGGCCGGGGGGCGTCGTCGGTGGAGGGGACCGGGGAGGTGGTAGCTTCCCCCGAGGAGGGCTCCCCTCTAGAGGGGAGCGGAGGCTGGGGGTTCCCGGAAGTGGCCTTTGTGTTCCCGGGGGCTCCCTACATGACTGAGGAAGGCCATCCCTGAGGTTTTTAGTGGGTAGGCCTCCCCCTTCTGGGGAGGAGAGCCCCACATAACCCCGGCTCGCCACAGCCGGGGTACGCAATTTAATGCATTTTCCTCAGGGGAACAAAAAAAAAAAAAGCTATTCAATTTTGGAACGTGACATTAAATCCTCCAACGATGTATTCTGTGCTCCAACGCACGCACGCACACTGTTTTGATATATATGATTGAATTTCAACTATATGTAGCGTTAATAAATCGCAAATTGACTCTTTGATGTTAGGAACACACCTTCATTGCTTAGACAACAGTGAGTGCTTGCAATATGAACTTTATACAATAACAAAAAAGCTCAATTCGACTGTACATTTTAGTTAGAAAACGTTTGCATGGGAAAATAAAAGGGCTATTTTTAGGGTATCTCCGATCATTATTCGAATTTTCCACTTGTAAAAACCCTCCTTGAACTTCAACGAACATTAACAAAAAAGAATTGGCCAAATTGGTCCAGGCGTTGTTGAGTTATGAGCTTACCAACACATTTTGCGATTCATTTTTATATATAAGATTAGTAAGGTACAAAGTAGGTCAATATGTATCCTGTCATATGTAAAAAAACTATCTAATAGAATAGCAAATCCGTTAGGTTATTTTTTTATAGGTCTTAATCTATTTGACAGAAAATTCGATTTTCAACCCGATGATATGTATTACTCGCAATTATCATCGCAAAAAGTAAACACAATATCTTAACATTATATTGTCAGAGCATTAATACTCTCTGTAGTAATCCTTTCATTATAATAGACAGATTTATCTGTTTCGAAAATCTATTAAATTCGTTCTTAACATCTGTTGTTGAGATCGCGACAAGGAATGTTGTCAAACAGTAACCATAGCAGCAATAAAATACCAAAGTAGAGAACCGGAAAATACTGTGTTTCCTATTTCTCATAAAAGGCATTGAACTAAGCATTCAAAGTACAGAGATGACCCTGACAATGCTTGCACATTTAGACCAAAGTAATAATAGTGTATAAGGCTCTTTACACACTTAGATATCAAAAACTATTATAATCAATACATTATGTGGAATTAAATATATATATAATTCTAATTAATAACATACAATTGAACGTATGAGTGTACCTATCTACCATACTGTTAAGTGCATTTGTCATTATATATATTGTTAAAATATATGTGATATTGTTGGGTCTGATAATTATGAATATCTTAAGTAACTTTAACGGTTATAACTAGAGATCGGATAATCGGATGCATATTTACCTAAAGTTAATTTTTGGCTCACAAATTATGGAAGCGGCTTTTTAAAATACATTTTGTTAAATAAAAATCCCGGGAAAATACGGGACTGCAAATTTAACGTAGTGATATTGTTTGAAAATTACTAAATTAGCACGTGGTATTTTTAATTCCGCCATCCCGGGATTTTTATTTAACAAAACAATAAAAAGCCGTTTCCATACTTTGTCTTAAACTAACTTTAGGTAAATATGCATCCGATTATCCGATCTCTAGTTATAACATGAGATCAAGGCCTCTTATTCTGTTAATAAAAAAAATGCTTTATCTAGAATATCTGATAATACAAAAAAGAGTATACAAAAGTATTTTGAGAAGATCGTGAATAGTATTTAACTTTTGTGTTCTTGTATCGTATAACTAAATTCACAAACCATGTCAAATTTTACAATTAAATACGTTGCTCTGATGTGATTTGATCATGTTCAGAATGCAATGATAACTTTCTGTGGATACTTTATTTGTTGCTAATTTGTTCATTTATTATTATTATTGTCCAAAAATATAAATCTTAAATTAATATTGTTAATTTGATTTAGTTTTTGTTTATCATTTATCGTTACACAAAAGCTGATTAGTGTATTAATTAAATTATTATGGATTCAAACGGTGAAATCTTTGCTAAAATTTTACTATATTTTTCCATTTGCCAACTGTTTATTATATTTGTCCAATATTACAAAACTTGCTGTTATAATTATAATATGGGTAGTCAAATAAAAATCGATTTGTGGCGACACTTGTATGAAACTGCTCACCACATAACGTAAAAAAAACATTTGATACATCACAAAAAAGTTTACACACCCAATCCATAGTGTAGTTTTTAGTTTTTTGTAGTGTTTTGAGATGTTCAATGAAGCTCATTTTCCCTTATTCACCAATTACCATTCCAATAGTAATTTACGTCAATGATCTCTTGGGAATCTCTTGATCTCTATCATATCCTGCAGAATAAGATAGATATCAAGAGATTCCTAGTCAAGATTATCAAATTCACTAGATTATAAGTCCGTCTATATATAAACTGTTTATTGAAATATTAATAATTACAGATACAAGCTACATAGTTCAAAGGCGAACTTCTCCCTCAGATTTCTTCCAGTCAACCCTAGATGTTTCGTGAAAATTACAAACTAGCCGTGACACAGAATTAAAATACATAATATTTATATAACACTATTTTAACACAAAATCAATATCCATGAAATTTCATTTATGATTATGCGAAGTACGTGTGAACGCAACTTAAAGAAATTGGGCCTTCAAAGTACTGAAGGCTGTAAACTACAATATGCTGTTTCTACGCTGGAAATATGTGAGGCGTGAAACGGCATGCGGCACAATGGCTGTTCGGTTTGAAGTCGGCTAAACCAATTTCCTATTGAATCTTTCTTCGTGCGCTTTACTGGCACTCGTGTTAGGAGTAACGTCAGCAATATTAGGTCAACTGTCTAGAATTATTTTTGAGATCGGTCACTCGAAAAGTTAGACAGTGTAAAAAAGAGTAATGGATTTATGCAGCGCTTTGCATGTTCATGGTTATTTTGCTATGTTACAATTCTATTAGTGTGATCATATCTAATCTTATTGCAGTTCCAGTTGTGATGTATATTTGTATGTACTTAGTAATGTATTCACATTTTGACTTACACTAAAAAATGTTCTTTTGAATTTGAGAATTACAAATAGAGGCTCACATGCAAATATACCTTAATCGTAACCAATTTCTGCAGATCATACAAAACATTTATCTTATTTGTTAATCACACCGGCTACACACTGCACAAAAAGCAATCACTCGTTCGCTATATATATATATGATGATCATGATGTGTATAATGTACCGCCTCGCACCCTACCTTGAGAGGGCGAGCGTTATCAGTTAGACCCTATAGGGCCTCTGGCGTTCTGCAGGACCAAAGACCTTTGGCTACTACGACTACTTACGACTGCAAAAGTAGCACACTCCTTATGAGGATTCACTACCTCTTTCCATGGGGAAAAAAAATATAATGGAAAAAATGAAAAAAGTGCTTTTCACATATGACATATTGTATCTGATAAATACAGCCCCTAAATATTCAGAATTATTTTGCAGACCCTACCCACGGACTACACGAAGCAACTGAACAATGAAGCGTTATTTACGTGGTAACGTCAGCAACTAAACGCATATACACGTGGTTTTATAGTGGCACAACGCTAATATAAACCAGTTTATGTCCAAAACTAATAAAGCTTGGAGACTCCAGACGTGGCGCGGTATCGCTTTAGAATAATGGCCTAAGAATATAATATGATGGACTACAGAATTCGACATAACAAATAATAAATAGATCTTTATATATATATACTTTATTGCCATAATCAGAGTTACAAAAAAAAGTAAAAATTGTGGTTCACAAAGATGGACTCATCTCTACTAGAGATTTCTTCCAGTCAACCAGTGAGTATCTACGGAATGCTACTTATAGTGAGAAACGTCACTGCAACCAAAGTTGTCAACGAAAATTATTTATGAGACAAACATATATATACCATGAATATACATACAATACAATAAATACAGATATACAAACATACATGTAATGCTATAAATAAATATATACGTAAGATGATGATGACAATGTGACATTTATGACGAGTTAACAACTAGCGCCTGAAAATGTTGCTTCAGGCTACGTTTAAATGCATGAACAGACTGGCTCTGTTGAACTACAGAAGGCAGATGGTTCCAAATTTGGGCAGCACGAAAGCTAAATGAGTTGAGCAGGTTGTTTGTGTTGCACTTAGATAATTCAAGTGTGTCCGAATAGCATGGGCGTGGAGAACATGAGGAGGTAGACAGCACATGAAACCGAGATCGTAGGTATTGTGGGGAATTAGGGTATTTTAGGATTTTAAATAAAGTGGCCAAAACGTGAATATTACGACGCTCCCGGACCAGAGGCCATTTCAGCTTGGCGCGATAGTGAGAATATGATCGTATTTACGTAGCCCAAAAATAAATCTGATGGCCAGATTTTGCAGTCGCTTAAGCTTGTCTAGTAATTCTTCGTTTAAATCTAAAAAACAAACATCGGCATAGTCTAAAATAGAAAGTAGAAGAGCTTGCGCAAGCATAATTTTAGTGGGAAAGGGTAAAAATATTGGAGTCGCTTGAGAGAGTGAATTGTGAAGTGCATACGCTTATTCATCGCATTGATTTGTGGTCTCCAAGTAATATTACAGTCCATTATTAGACCTAGGTTTTTTACTGCGTCACTGTGATTAATGACTACCCCGTTAAAGATAATAGGTGGTACCTTCTCTAATGTTAGTTTGCATCTCAGTCTACTACTACCTACAATCATTGCCTGAAATTTAGACGGGTTGACAAGTAGACCAAATTTTGCCGCGCAAACTTGTATAGCTGCGAGATCTTTATTCAGCAACGAGATCACTGAGATTCAGATTCAGAGCTTCAGATGGTTCTCTTCTTTCTTAGTTTCATAGTAAATTAAATGGTACTCCAAGATGTTGACAATAAAAAATATATATTTTAAACCTGCTCTGCATCTTTTTGTTCTGCACACACACACATAGAAATTGGGATTGTAGAATTCAAGTCAAAATCCAAAAATAATTTAATCTGCCTCCAATAATTCCTTTGCAACCACTTATTGACAAGCTGTAAGTTATACGCTTCCGTGCAGCAGTTTTGTAAGTCTTATCAGTTTTAAAATTTGTTCGGTTGTAATCTAGAAACTAAATTCAAACTATTCGAAATAATAATAAGTCCCTTCCGTGGTACATAAACAAGTTTAGTAGCAAAAGTCTAAACTAAGGTTAATCAAACAAATATACAAAAAATACGAGTATAAGGGCTTAATATTGTTTAAAAAGACATCAACGCAAACAGTGTTTTAAATTGAATTGAAATAAAATTGAAAACCTAATAGAATACACGATAATAAAAAAACTGAAGAAAATGAAATGTACTTAGGAATGCTTATGTAAACAATAATTGATTTTTCATAATTAATTACTGGAATATGTAAATGATTGATGTGAGCGCTCGCACTGCGCATCACCCATTAAAACGCAATCGGCTCGCGAACTGTGATTTTGAGATGATTTCGCAATAAACCATATTTGATTGGCGGGTTTATGCTAATGTGGGTGTAATTCGTTTGGTGCACTTCGAGATTGGGTCTTAAGTGATCGTGTGTGGCTACGAGATGAAGTTACAGAACATTTTGTACTAGACAGTAATATTTTTTTATATGTATGATTCATAAAATTAGTTCGTAATATATTGTAAATGAATTCTTAGAAATTCATTTAAGGTAAATGATTGGGCTAGATTTTCAGTATTTCCAAATCAGATTTTAACATGTTTCAATTACTTCTACTTTCTTATGATTCATTGAATAAGGTGTCTTCTCCACGCGAGTTCCACGTAATTTGAATACGTACTGAGCAGTAAAGTTGAACATGAACAATATTATAATAAATATTAGCAACGCATTCCGTGTATATTTTCAGCTTCTATTTATTTCCGTGACATCACAATGCAATGAAATCTGGGTTATTCTAACCGCAAGACCTTTAGCTTTAAGCTTTCTTAGGGATGACAAATGTAATTTATTAATTAATTAAAATTTTAATCTGACACGACAAAAACAATGTGCACTTTTATTTATGGTTTATGATAAGGAATTATTACAAATGTATACATACTTGCTAAATAGATTCATATAACAATTATCAGTATGTTGACAGAAATTATAAAATATATAAGTTAAGTTGTATTGGGAATGGATGCACTATTGCTTTACGTTAGCATTTGCACAAACAGGAAAAGACAAATTCTATGTTTTTATTACATATAGCGCTTCATTTTTGAGGGAAATATATTAACAGTCTGATTGAAACATGCCGTGACGTTCCAATATATGTTAAAAATTTGCAAGTATAATATGATTCTTAAAATTCGTTGCCAATCTAACTCCTGCTAAATAAAATATTATATTTATATAAATTACTTATATAAGTTGTTCGAGAATTCTTCTTTTTTACAGACATATATAGTAATAGATCGATAGTTACCTTATACCCCATAAACCTGCAGTTGTGATCCTATATAGTGCTGTCACTGCAGCTCTGCATTACAAGACTTAGAAACGCCTGAAGAGCCACTGTTCGTGCTGAATCAAACCAATAATGAGCAACAACCTACAACCTCAGGACAATCAGACTTGTCCAATGGATCTACAAGACTCTATGTTCACTCTAAAGGCCCCCTTCTAATCACATACTAGTTACGCCTAACATACGTGTAATAACCTACGTATGTATATACGTACATATATAAATAAACAACGTATGTATATTCATACTTAGACTGCCAAAATAATTACCCTTCCTTTTGGATTTGGCGTAGACTTTAAAATTAGTTTGTGTATTAATTTGGCTTACGATGTGCAACGTTTATAAAAAAGGTTTAGGCAAAAGTATAATAAACACTCGCATGTCACAGTTTTTATAAATCTTGGTATAATAAGCGACGAACATATAATTAATTTAATACCGTGAATTCAATTAGACGCTTGTTACTACGACAAACACGATGTAAGGAAATGGTAACATAGCCAATATTAATCATTAACAAATAAAATGTTTTAAGCTCTGACGCGCCAGCCCTAACAGCAACCTGTTCCACGGTGCTTCGAAGCAGATTCCTACTGCCTGGTCGGCGTACTGTTGTGAACGTTGTCTCATGTATGATTTGTAACGCTCCCGACGCGGTACGTGATCATGTGAATTCGCTGATGACAAGTTGTTGGAAAGAGCGATAGAGACTTCTAAATGTTGATATTTAAGCACACGAATTTTTATAAAATACATATCGGAAAATATTATTGGAGGGCAAAAATCGGTTACACGTTGCTAAAAATTTAATTCTAGTGATATTTTTTTGTGAATTGCGATAAAATACAAAAAATATCTATAGAATTTAATTTTAAATGTATAGCGAGTGTTTCTAAAATCTAATATAGACATTTCTATATTTTTCAAATGACGTATAAGAGGATAGATGGTAATAATGATAATTATTACGTATAATAATTTTTGCTATTACATAGGAATCTTCATAGAAGGTTCCCTCTTGGTAAATATAGATCATAATCACATTACGTATATACACGGATTAGCGATGCTTAAAATTATCACGATTTAAAGCTAATGTTTCAAATAAAAATATCCGCTCCGCTTTTGTCAGTAAACGCAACTGCGCTTTCGCTGGGTCGGGACGAACGCTTCGACAGCTTACAGTATTATAATCGTTCGATTTTGTCGACAGTTCCACCGTGCCTTACGACCTGTGTAATGTTTTCGTGCTAACTTGAGCTCTGTGGTAGAGGATCTGACAATGATGTTCTATTGGTATACGAGAAAGTATGCAACAAAAAATAATAAGTATATTTACGTAATCTTTTTTACAGTTCAACTGAGATTCACCGAGAAACTATGTATAAGGTACCTATGTAGATTAATTACTTCATTATCTTTTTCGTTCCTATAAGCGTTGTGAATGTTGCAAGAAATCACATATAGCAATATCGGAGATTTTATATGTTGACCTTAAGACAGCTCTTATGGTGTTCGAAATATAAGCGAATTTCGTAGTGTTTGACGTGTGGTTGACTGTATGTGAAATTCGAAAACATACGTTGTTACATTTTGGTTTTCGAATCCAAAAATTTCCTTTTAGAAGACAAGTATAGAAATCACAGAGCTTTTATATTATATAATGAGCAAGCAAAAATATTGTTTCAAATATTTTATAGCCCTTTTAATGGCTTCGTTCATATGATACACAAAATTGTTATGTTAATGTCAATTTATTGTTTCCATATTAAATTTCCAATCGTTTCCAATTTTATGAGCAGCGCTACCACACATGTCCAAAGCATTCTCACACGATTAATGTTCTTAAAGTTTCTCAAATTACTTTGTTATAAATTTTGAATGTTACTTTTGTTTTGCAATATAAAGAAATAGGAAATAAATATAGTTATAGTTTTTTAATTTAAACAACTTTCCTAAACGACTTCTAATCCCACTTGAGTTGAATATTTTATTTTCGTTTCATTATATGTAGAAGTAAATTTTTCACCGTTCCAGTGAAAAATAAGACTTCTCTGTACGTGGCTTTACTGAATTTGTTTGTATACTATATCCTGGTTATGTTACATGTATGTTAAATAAACTTAGAAGCCCTCAACTTCGCCAAAATGAACTCAAACTAGACTTTTAGACCAGTATTACAGCTCGACTTAAATTCAAATCTCTATTTGAGTATAATTAGAAAGAGATGGTTCTATTGAGCCCCCATAGCGCCACCCCTTGGTAATTGTACTCAAACGGCCTTGGTCTGGTGTGATCTGCGTACCTACGAACGAGAATTGATCATTCATCATTCGTCTATTGGCGTTTGATTTCACTCTAGTTAAAACAAAACTAATGCTCTATACCATATCAGATACAGATTAAAACCCACGTACAATTACAATAGAGTTTTATAAAACCTACATTCAATGGAGTTTTATAAAAATTACAAGTCATCAAAATTGGACTGAATAAGGGTCTCCTCTCAAATGTAAAGAACAATCCAATGGGGTTTCGCAAGGAAACCTCCTAACACAACCTTGTTAGAGAATATCTGCCATAATAAGTTATTCATTACTTATTGACAATAAGATTATTGATTAATAAATTATTGTCAACACTGTTTATTTTTGACGTGACAACGTCTTAAATTAGGTTGCGGCTGGGAGTCACTTATGAAAAAGTGTAACGCTCGGTAACGTTACGATGAGTCACCGAACGAGAGAGAGGCCCGCCGAATGCCTTGCGTCTCTCTCCACTCAACTATGATCGGTCTGCCGCGCGCGCAGCACTAGAGAATTAGGCGCATTGAATCGGCGCATGCTTGTGTCTCTGTCTTTGTCTTTCTCGAACGTTCTTGGCGTTGGAAAAACAAGAAAGCGTCATAATACAAGTTCACACGTGTGGTTAAATTATCGTTTTGACCCGCCAGACACAATAACAACTAAGCTCAACAGGCTACTTGAGGCGGCTTCTGCGTCGCCAAACTCCACGAGCACGTAAGTAGCAACCACACACCAACATCTGTGTAGTTAGCTTAGTAGTTAAGTGCATCAGCGCACACATTATACTATTCGGACCACTCTGGCAACCGATCCCATTTAAGAGCGTACGCACTCTCCTGAGGCTACGCTGTGCACCGCCCCGTTCTGGAGGGCGGGAGCGTTAGTTCAAGCCGATAGGGTCCAGGCTTTCTGCCCGACCAAAGGCTGTAGGTAGTGTTTAGTTGGTAGGCTGGCCTTCTGCTGGAGTCCAACATAACCATCCGCCGTAGACCGGTTGCGGGTGGTATCCGGTGCGAGGTCGTCCGAGCACCAGGGGGTTGTCAATAGCGACCACTGTGGTGGCGCGCCCCCTATGAGGATTCACTACCGTCCCCCGTGGGAAAAAAAAAAAAAAAAAAAAAATTATCGTCAGCTGTGTCTGTAGTGAAAATGTGGAGTGCTTAGATTCGTCATTTACAACAACTACAACAATAAAGGTAAATAATTGTACACTGATATTTCATTATCGTAAACTATGATTGATTGATTAATTGTTAGATTGACACAAAAGTTGAGAACCTGAGTTTATAGGTTATGTCATACTATTGATAAATGTTGATAGTGAGTAAATTATTAGTTTAAAATTAATTAATTATTATTTTACAAATTTTCATTAATTTCAAATTTATTTAGCAAAAATTTGAACCTTCAATCTGAATAAATGTTTTGAATTTTCGAATTGATTCTTTAAAATTACAAATATTAAGAAAAAGTGGCAGATATAAGAAAACTTGATTTAAACTGTGTTGAGCAAGAATTTTAACATCTAATTTAAGTAAATGTTTTAATTTTCAACTTCATCATTTACAATTACAAATTTTAATTAATTTCAAATTTATTTAGCAAAAATTTGAACCTTCGATCTGAATAAGTGTTAAAATTTGTGCAATTCTTATTTTCATTCAATTCCTTGTTCCTATTGTGCAATTTAATTATATTCATATCAATAAATATTCTACCGAGAAAAAGACGTTGTCACGTAAAATCTTCGCCCGTAAAACCGACTTTACAGGCAACCATATTTTTTATTCAATGACATCAGACTCGATGTACGAAATTAACGCGTAAATCAATATAAATAGACGACGCGTCTGGCGCAGCGACGGAATGGTCGGCTACTACACAATGGGTCGAGGGTTCAATTCCCGCACGGGCATTTAGTATGACATACATGTGAGATTCTATTTTTGTAACTGCACCCACGACACAAGATGAAAGTCCTAACGTAAGGCGACAAATTTTGTAACAAAAAATCTATAAACGCAAAGAAAATATTAGACTCGACATTTAACAAGCATTTTTAATAAACTGCAAAGTCCTAAATACAAGTACAACAATGAAAAATATAAATAAAAAGAGCGACATTGTTCGCTTTTGTGCCACCTTCACGGAACAACCACTGCGTACCATTTCTCTCGATTATTTACGACACTACAAACTGTATCATTCGAACGACACCGTCGACCTTACGATAAATCATCCGAATACACCCATAACTTATCGATATCTGGTTTCGAATACAAATAAAGTGCGGTAGTGAAGAAATGTTTAATTTATTTTCCTCGATTATTATTTCGGTTACTTTAAATAAAGCTTTTTGACTTCATCTGCTGGTAAGTGATGAACCGTGCCGAAGGCGATCATCACCTGGAAATCTATTCTATTTCTACTAAAAAAAAAATTTAGAACGTGATTTCGCATGTTTCTTACCACAGTTCTCGTGTATTCATTCGAACTAAAATAGTTTGATAGATACATTTTCTTAATCTACTCTCTCTGTCTAATTTATAAAATTTAAGATTTAATTAAACAGTTAATTGTTCAGAATCATAACCTCAAATTAACGAAGCCAAATCGTTTGATAAATTTGTAATATATAGTGGAATTATCTTTTTCAACGATTCATTCAATTTATCATCGTTGATAAGTTAGTACAAAAACAATCAATCCACTTCTTCCCATAAATTATGTTGTACCAAACAGGGGCAGTAATGTCAGAACTTATTTTATATCATTCCAAAGCTATTACTTAGTCTCACATAAAATAGCGGCAGAGGCAGCAAAAAGAGGTCTTTATTTAATATCGAGGTGCAGCGTCATTGAAACGTGTGGATATGAGATTGCAGTTATTCCTTACTTATTGTCATTAATAAACTAACTTCCCGTGCGCTATTTGGCTCATTAGTTTTACATACGCAGACACGCATCTGAATAACGAAAACACCAACTAAGAAAATGGCGATCTAAATATTTAGAGCTACTTAAAAACGTTAAACATATTCTAATTGTAAGTTATACTGAAACACGGACTACACTTTTTTGTGCGGTTATGCTGAAACATTGGACTAGCCTTGTAAAAACAATATGTAGACAAAAAATCACTTTATGTATGTATGTCATCTTATGTTCGTGAACATAGCTTTGTGAACATGAACTATTTGGCGAAAGTGCAAACTATTTAAACATTGTGAAGAAAACGTATAAGGTATTTACAAAATATTAATGGTATTGACTAAACATCTTTATAATGCGTTGATGTTACTAAAGAACAATTGTTACGAGTGTCAACGCTTTAGTACTAAACCAGCTCTATCACGCCTCAGTTGTTTCATTTGTTAGCAAATACAACAATGTTACATTAATTTTGACTTGTTACATTTTAGACTGTGTCTTTAATTTAATTCTCACGACAGGAGCTCTGTTTGCAATTTTTTATATAAGCGAGAGATATTGTGAACTTTGTTGATCTGTCGTCGTCAAAACAAAATTGATCTCAGTAAAGACATTTTGCTTATATCAAAAATCTTGAATTAACTATTGAAAGTCTCACTCGTTATATACATTATACATTCATAAGAAAAAAGTACCAGGAACTATGTCTCTGTAATATTATACAGTCTTCAATAAGAAGCTAGATTAAGTTTCAACGTCTTAAATTGGTCTTAAAATCAATTTATTGGTTCATAAAAAACGTGAACGTATAATATTCATTATATTGTCATATAATATGTAACTCATTTTAGATTCGTGCTATTTTTTGCGCACACCATGCAAGCACAAGAAAATAAGAGTTTAAAAATACAAGTCAAATAGATTTAAGCTTATAAAATACTTTAAACTATATATACATTTGTGGCGACGTGCTATTCAGAATCATACTTATGTAAAGAACACCCAACTGTCAAATACATAGTTATTTATATTCGAACATACAATGAGTGCTTCCGAAGTTTTCACACCGTGTAAATGACGTGTGGCCGCCCATCGTGTGTGGTCTATAGAACTTTTCAAACATCCCGAGCGAGTGTCAACACGAATTAATTCTTAATCGCAAACAATACTATTTGTTGTGACAACCCTGACTCCTTAAGTAGCCGATGCGCGTCCACAATTTGTCCGGTTAATTAGTGCTAGCTTATATCGTGTTTGCTAGGGACGGTGGCGGCGATGTATAATTAATGTCGCCATCATGACATTTAGTCTCTTCTTTTTTCACGCTTGCTTCTATGTTTCGACTTATTAGGATGTTGAATTATTTGTTTACATATTACAGATATAGAGACTTATTATTATTTCTAACTTTAACGATTTTATATCGAGTTGCGCAACTGTGAATAAATAACGAAATATTTCTTACGCTCTCACCAAATAAATAGCTGAGCCCAAAGTAAACACTGCAAAGTTTGTGTTATTTAGGATAACGATAGTCAGACATATATAAATATTTTATAGGCATATATATTAACAGCATAAGAGGAAGCCTGAAAGTAGCGCCAGTGGTAGAAAAAGTGAGAGGAAGTAGATTAGCATGGTTTGGACATGTGATGCGGAGGGATGAAAGTCATGTCACAAAACGAATGTTGAATATGAAAGTGGAGGGATACACGGGCAGAGGAAGGCCGAATAAAAGATGGATCGATTGTGTGAAGAATGATATAAGAATGAAAGCAATAAGCATGGAAATGACGGCTGATAGAGAGGAATGGAAGAAAGAGATCTACTGCGCCGACCCCAGATAATTGGAAATGGGCGAGAGGATGATGATGATAAATTAACTGCTATGACTAAGGCGTAAATGCTTCCAATCATCACAAAAACATCTGCCCTCACTAAACCTCGAACCCTCGAAACTCTATAAAAATCTAGGGCCAACGCACAGTTAACAATAATAAGTACACAATGGTGGTTAGTGCACCGGTTTCAAACTTTGGGCTAGGTTGATTGGTGTGAGTGTAAGAAATAATATAGGAAGCAATTCAACCAGAAAAACTGAAAAATATATCCCTGTAGATAATCAAAGCCTGGATTTATCGATCAACATTAGCTACTAAACCACGAAGATGGTTTAAGCCTCACAGTAAATAAACAAGGCTAAATATCAGGAATCGTCTATTGACAGTATACTCCCGAGTTGTCAGCGAGCGGATGACATAAAGAAGCGCGCTGAATGCCTCATCCGGCGACTGATCTTTTTATGCGGCTGTTTAATTTGTCTCGCATTTGCCGACACGGGAATAGAATTAACGAGCGAGTGAAGTGATGCGGCCGCTGACACACACCGCGATTTTTCAATACCGCAGATGATTAAATAAATCAATATCCCGAAATATACTTTGAAACCAGCCTTTAAACCTTATTCTGTAAGCTTTATTGGCTATAAGCGATATCAGCACGAACTGAGAATAGACATCATGGCCGAAATAGAGCCAGTATGCGCTATTGATGAAGATAGCGTGCTACCTGCTTCAAGCTATAAAAGTGACAAATACTTATGCGAATCTTAATGAAAGCATTCACCACAACATACAGATATTTGCGAAACCATCACGAGTATACTTTCTGAAAGTTCAGGTGCAATATATCCCAAATTTTTATTAAGTCTCGGTTTAATAGTATGCAATTTAATGTTGCCACTAAACGGATACTTAGTACAGGTTGAATTGTGGTAAATTCCCTTAGTCGATTCTTACGACATCCAATAAAAGAAAGAAAACGATGTACATATATCCACTTCACATCACATTCAAAATTTGTTTAGATATTTATTTTTATGAGATATTTTGTCGGAATTCGTCTTTTATTCCTAACTAGTTGTGCCCATGCCTTCGTCCGCGTGGAATCGTAATTTATAGACATATGCTATCGTGGGATATTTTTTATATAATTTCAAGAAGAACATTTCCGTCATACATGATTTCTGTGTGATTTAAGGTTGCACACGCCACGGAAGCTTAAAAAATGGAGTAACTTCTCCCGTTTTTCCAACATTTCCCTTCACTGCTCTGCTCCTATTGATTGTAGCGTGATGAAGTGTACTTTAACCAGCTCAGCAGTATGAAAATAATTGTACCAAGTTTCGTTAAAATCTGTCGAGTTTTTGTTTCTATAACGTACAGACAGACAAAAATTTTACTGATTGAATTTTTGGCATTAGTATTGATCCTTAATCACTGCCTGATATTTATTTTGAATATATATTTCATATACAGAATTGACCTCTCTACAGATTTATTATACTTAGGTATAGATTAAATGAGATCTGTCTCCGCCGGCATTGATTGCGGCAATGCTGGCGGACGAGGGAGGTTGGAGGGCTGTGGCCTCCTTCTGTGAAGCAGTGATGCTCCAGAAGGAGGCCACCGAGCGGGGTCTTAGATGGCCGATACCGCTCGAAGAAGGCGGCGCCGGGCTCGGTAGCACAGCTGCGGCGCCGCCGCGGGTCGCCGGCGGGCGCGAGGAAGTCGCGACTGCTACGGCGACCCGGGATAGACCACGCCTCTTCCGTGGCCGGAGGGCGTCGTCGGTGGAGGAGACCGGGGGACGTAGTGTAGCCTCCTCCGAGGAGGGCTCCCCTCTAGGCAGGGGAGCGGAGGCTGGGGGTTCCCGAAAGTAGCTTGATGTTCCCGGGGGCTCCCTACATGCCTGAGGAAGGCCATCCCTGAGGTTTTTAGTGGGTAGGCCTCCCCCTTCTGGGGAGGAGAGCCCCACATAACCGCTGGCTCGCCACAGCCGGGGTATGCAACTTAATGCATTTTCCTCAGTGGGAACAAAAAAAATAAAAGGTATAGATTAAATGAGATCTGTCTCCGCGGGCATTGATTGCGGCAATGCTGGCGGACGAGGGAGGTTGGAGGGCTGTAGCCTCCTTTTGTGAAGCAGTGATGCTCCAGAAGGAGGTCGCCGAGCGGAGTCGGGAGATGGCCGATCCCGCTCGAAGGAGGCGGCGCCGGGCTCGGTAGCACAGCTGCGGCGCTGCCGCGGGTCGCCGGCGGGCGCGAGTAAAACGTGCCCGCGGATACGACGACCCGGGAGGGACCACGCCTCTTTCGTGGCTGGTGGGCGTCGTCGGTGTTGGAGATCGGGGGAGGTATTGTAGCCTCCCCCGAGGAGGGCTCCCCTGTATCGGCGAGGGAGCGGTGGCTGGGGGTTCCCGGAAGTAGCTTGGTGTACCCGGGGCTCCCTACATGCCTGAGGAAGGCCATCCTTGAGGTTTTTAGTGAGTAGGCCTCCCCCTTCTGGGGAGGAGAGTCCCACATAACCACCGGCTCGCCACAGCCGGGGTATGCAACTTAATGCATTTTACTAAGGGGAACAAAAAAAAAGGTATAGATTAAATAAAAATTAAATAAGGATATTTTACAACGGGAATTATTCAGAATCAAGCACTGTGAACATACAAAAAGCCGCTTAAGAGCACATCTGAACAAAATATCAAGAACGAAGATAACACAAAAGGTATTTATAGATGTATATTTTCTATAGAAATACATTTGGGTTAAAACGCCACAGACGATGCAATAAAAAACTGCCCCGTATTAATTATCCATCTCGGTGTATGGGAGGCCATTAAAAATGTACAGAGCTTTTTGCGTTCGCTCTCGTTTGATAGCGGTGTCGTTTGCCCGATCATTAATTAGGGAAATGTCGGTCTGCTGACTTTGCCGAGTCTATGTCATAGTATAGGCAAAACAGTAGAATTTTTTGATATATATGTAGAGGCTAAAATGCAGAGCCTCGATCACCGACGCAAGGTAGCCTCTATGGCCATCTTTTATCGGATGCATTTCGGAGAGTGTGCGATGGAATTGCACAATTTGATTCCAGCATCCCCATTCCACCTCAGGGGAACTAGACGGGGGTTGGGTTTCCACCCTTATGTTGTTGATATACCACCTATACGCACTAAGCGTTTCGCTTCTACTTTTATAATGCGCACAGCAAAGGAGTGGAATTCCCTCCCGCCGGATATTTTCCCTGATAAATACAATCTGGGCCTTTTCAAGGCAAGAGTGAATAGGCACTATCTGGACAGGCATGGACCATCTTCGGCCTCATCGTCACTTACCATCAGGTGAGATCGAGGCCAAATGCCTGTCCATAATACATAAAAAAAAAAACATAAGTTATTCTGTATTGAGTTGATTGTTGGCTCTTGGTGGAACTTATTATACATATTGAATAAAACACTTATACTGTTCCACTAATTTTAATTATTGTCGACCTGACCGGTTTCGCTTTATAGCATTTTCAAAGGTTAGAGCAAACACAGCTGTTCGTGTTTACGCTTCTATCTCTATTGAGATCTCTATTGAGATCTCTATCTCTATTGAGATAGAAGCGTAACACGAACAGCTGTGTTTGCTCTAACCTTTGAAAATGCTATAAAGCGAAACGGTCAGGTCGACAATAATTAAAATTAGTGGAACAGTATAAGTGTTTTATTCAATATGGAAAAAACATAAACCTTCCATAAAAATCACTCTATCTATTAAAAAAACCGCATCAAAATCCGTTGCGTAGTTTTAAAGATCTAAGCATACATAGGGACAGACAGACGGCGGACAGCGCCTTTGTTTTATACTATATTGTGATTATACGGCTCTGTAAATACTTGCCATCTGATTGTTTCTCAATATCCTGATTTACATTTTAAGTGCGAAAGTGACTCTGTCTATCTTATGCTTCCATGAGTTGAACGTTATTTTCTGTAATAATTCTTTGGGCGGTAGTTTTAATACTTTTCTTGCTTACACTATGCTAAGGGGAGCAAACGAGCCGCTAGTAAAAAGCAAGATTCAATTTGTACCTGATTCTTGCGATTTATAGTTTTGCTTTGATGTATAGTATTTCATTTGCGCAGCGCCTCTTTAGTTCTATCTGTAATTATTGTGAAATAGCTAGTGTTTTTATGTTTATTGTAACGGTCGGTGGGAACGGAAATATGGATAAAAGTATAGGTAAAGAAGTTCGTTTTATATATAATTTTAATTTGGTTTAATATTTATTAATTAAATAAATATTTACACTCACACCGAACCCAAAGTAGTTACCTATGCTTTATATTATAAATATTTTTTCCTATATTCAAATATACATATATAAAAAGCCATGACTAAAGTATAAACAGTAGTATTCACCACACAAACATCTGCCCTCAACGAACTCGAACGCGGGACCTTGAAACTTGTACAATAACTAAAATATTCTACATAACTATAAAAATAACTGTCGCATTGCGGTTCTAAAATTTGGCTGCGAAATTATTGCGTACGTGACTTTATCTTATATTACAATTAGGCAACGTAATTGATTGTTAGTTTTTTATGCTGGTTGGAGATTTCCTGTGAATCTCATAGGAAACATCTTGCCAGCTGATGGTTTGTCAATATCCTGACTAACATTTTAAAAGCGAAACTAACTCTGTCTGTCTTTCTGCCCCGCTTTCACGAAAAAACTAACGAACTGATTTAAATGAAATTTGTTGGACAGATAATCTGTAGCCTAAATAAGATACTATTTAATAAAAAAAAGTAGGTGTAAGGGATTGCAAATTTGTATGAAAAGCACGCCATTTTCAAAGCTTAATGTTTGAAACGTTTATTTCAACAAGTTTGAAAGGCTTTTGATGAGATATAAATATATACTATATTCAAAGTTTGTAAATATTTAGCCCCAAAGGGTCTAAAAATCAAGGATGAAAGTGTTCGTTTGAATAAGGAATAGTTTCAAACCCGGAGAAGTACATTGAAAAATTTTTACTATGGAAAATATATTTATCTTGCGGAAAAATCTTATAAAGACTACTAGCCAGGTTTGATATAATCTGGTGTATAGATGGTTAGAGACCCGAGGTAGAATATAAGATAATTTTTGTAGCGAGGAAATATATCTTTCTTTTTGTAAAATCCGACATAAAGTGGGCAAAATCGCGAGCGGAAAGCTAATATTATAGCTATATTAAAAATATATTCCATATAAATATATTTTCTAATTACATACGCGGAAAATTTGAGACACAAGCCAATTGTAGAATATATTAATTTAATTGGATAGATAGATGAGAGGACATAGACAGATAAATAGGAGATTTCATCATATGGTAAAAATAATATCTCTAAGCGATGACTTGTATCTATGACATCGGTTTAGTTTAGTAAATAATTGGTCTATGAATATATAAAATTATTCTAAACGTTCGGTGATAAATGTTCTACTTCTTTCTTTTCTTCCCAATTTCATTTGGAGTCGGCATGTCTTCCTCTTCCACTCTCTTCTATCACTTGCCATTTCGACACGCACTCCCTTCTTCAACATATCATCATTCTCACAGTCCATTATTTTTGTTCCCCTGAGGCAAATGCATAAAATTGCATACCCCGGCTGTGGCAAGCAGGCGGTTATGTGGGGCTCTCCTCTCCAGAAGGGGGAGACCCACTAAAAACCTCAGGGATGGCCTTCCTCAGGCATATAGGGAGCCCCCGGGAACCGCCAGCCTCCGCTCCCCTGTCGATACAGGGGAGCCCTCCTCAGGGGAGGCTACAATACCTCTGACCTCGGCCATCTCGGATCGGCCATCTCCCGACCCCGCTCGGCGGCCTCCTTCTGGAGCATCACTGCTTCACAGAAGGAGGTCACAGCCCTCCAACCTCCCTCGACCGCCAGCGTTGCCGCAATCAATGCCGGCGGAGACCTCGCCCGATCTCTGCGACCAAGACTCGACGCTCAGAGGCCCACGCGGGGCACTCCGCCAACGTGTGCTGGGCCGAGTCGACGTCGGATGCGCAGTGGTGGCATCGTGTCGATCCCCCCCGTCCTATTCGACACAGGTACTCACCGAAGCAGCAGTGCTCCCTACACGCCCATGATGAATGTTCTTCAAAGTAAGATATATAAGCATAGATATATATTTTGCCAACATGTCTTACTTAAATATTTTTTTATAGTAACACGTATTGTGTGTATTTAATTGATTTTAGATGAATTCAAGAATTGACCGTATGTGCAGTGTACACATTTCATGATATGTGACAAATTAAAAGTGGAACCTTTAATAACTGACCACCTATTAACATGAATATTAACAATTAAAATCGATTTCGACATAAGTCTCAAAAGGACAAGGGACGAAACGACATTCAAGATTAATTCTTGCATCCATTTGCATAGCCGGCTGTCGCACACAATTAAATAGGCTAATTGAATTATTGAAGCATGTTCCGCGCATAAATGATGGAGCATACGATTGATTCTTGCCAAATTCGAATTCAAATTGATTTTTTCCCCCATAAATTCTTCCCGAACCTTCGCTGGTTACTATGAAAAATTTCGTCAACACCTACCGCCCAATTTAGCAGAAATTATCTTTAATATCAAGGATGCGCCTTAATTGAATATACAGTTTTTAAAAACAAGCGAATCTGCGGAATATGTGCATTTTTATGAGGTAAACGTATAAATGAGCGTTTAATTTTAATTTACGACTTTTTTAAAAACGGGAGGCATTCGGTTTTGGTGAAGAGATGAGTCGGAAGTGCTTTATATTTTTTAAATATCAGTTATTTCATATTTGGTTTCTTTTATATTTACTTTTGCTCAGAAGTACATACAAACCTAAAAAAAAACTATTTTTATCGTTCGACGTTCTTCTTTCCAAACATCTTATCCGGTACCAACGATTTGACGTTCATTACAAACATACAAGGAACGCAGCTCATGAAGGAGGTCGTCAAAGATATGAGAGACACTTTAAATCTCATAGCGATTGTATTCAGAAATGTGGAGTGGAAAACACAAATCAGAATTTGTAGGGAGCTCAGTACACGTGAAAGAGTGTAGCCCCTATTTCAACGCACACCCTCACGATTCGGTAAAAATAATCGTAACATTGGTAAGAGCATAGTAGTGGAGGTTATACGAAATTGCTGTTATAGATTCGTGATAATGTTATGATTATGATTTAGTATGTGTGTATTACCATAACAAGACGCTATGTTAGTTTCTCTGTGATTGAAGACTTCAGATGTCATTGAACTTTCTATTGAACTCTTCTTTTGCTTTTTTTCTAACATTCTAAAGTCAAACTTAAACTCAAACGGTGCTATTTAACTGTACTCAACTAAAAATATGAGTCTGGTTTTAAAATATGAACCTGCAACTCTTCTGGTGTAATCACTTAGAAGCAAGTGAGCGATTAAGGGTCTTTGCACTGGTCTTTCGGAGAGCCCGGAGTCGATCCTGCCATCGTGTTTTTCGTACTTCAAATTTCATATGTACATTTATCTGATACTCCTACAGTGAAAGAAATTCCCCGTGAAGCAATTTGCATACACCTCTAAAGAAATTCAAGTCGTTAGTGGTAACGCATATGGGCTGTGATGATCAGAAAATCCATTAGCTATATCTAAATCAATACAAATTGTTAATTTCATCCAATCCCAGTATAAATTAATTATATCTCCTTTTTTATCGAAGTGCTTTTGCGCACCATACCTGATGATGGCTAGTCATCAGGCGTGTGTAGAACTTTCCCCTTAGGGTGTACCCACTAAATCACACCTAAGCCCACCTTGTGCTTAGGAAAGGTGATCCAGGGACTGTGGAATCCGATTTCTCCAGATCGCTTTCTCTGAATCTCCCATCGACCTAAATATATATTTTAATAACGTATAAAAATATGACGCTCCAATTATGTATATTTTAAATTTATTTATTTATTTAATCCTGTGTCCTCGGTAATGTGTGTAATTCTCACAGAACATCAAGGATTGGCTGGAAGACTGGACTAATTAACTTGTTATCTATTAGTATTATTTTTTTTGTTGTTCAATAAATAGTTTATATATATTTCTACAGTCAGTGCGGTCAAATAATTATAAAAAAAAATCGATGACATAATAGATCATCTAAAACCGCCTGTTTATTTCAGATCACGCCTAGAAGTAGAAAGTTCCAAGTAAAATTAACGATGTGTACAAGATCACATAATACAATTCTGGATCTTGAAAGCATAGTGCGCGTGCGTCAAACCAGTCTGTAATCCAAATATTGGCTTTGAAAGCGAGCAATGTCGCAGTCACAATATTAGCGTGGCCTCAAACTGTTATAATGTCTACAACGTTGGTATTGTCTCTATTATTTGCATTAGGTTGGCACTTCATTGCTTAGGGAAAAAGTTTCTTTGATTTTTATATGAAAAGACAAATATATATTTTTTAATATTTAATCAAAACATACACGTGCCATTTATTTCGGTTTTTTTTTGCGATCTTACATGTAGTTTCTTCTTTTTGGACTGACCTATGCTGAAGCCGCAGACGACTATATTCAGACTACCTTAAGTGGATTTTGTGGAAGGTATGAGATCTGAAGTTTCTGCACCTTGCCTGCTAAGTGACCCGACGCGGTTCCCGGTCGTTAAGGTCAAACTAAATAGGGAGTCGACGCAAATTGATCGTGCATCTACTGGCTCGAATATTATAGGCAGGAGGCATGAGCCAGTTGACGCAGAAATTTTGGAACATCTGATAAAAAAAGCAACTGCATTTTACATTCGTTACCTCACGGTTTTACATACGTCTTTACGTTAACCTGATACCGCCTAAAGACTACTGAAGGGGCGAAAGTAAGTGGAAATCTGAAATCGCAAGGTTAGGGCGATACTTCGGAGGCATTAACACCTATTAAGCAAACTCAGCGGTAGCATGATGAAAAATTAAGCCCGACCAAAATTCGACCAGTCGTTTGCTCTTAACTTCTTGCTTTGATCTCATTTTCGGCAGTTAATCCCAATTGATATTTCTGCCCTTTTTTTGAATTAATAAACACTATTTAGTAGCCAATTTTTTCAACTTCGTCGTAATTATATACATATAACATTCCTTATATGAGAATTTTTAAAAAGTGTTTAATTCGAACGATGTAAAAGAAATGATGCTCTTTTATAATTTAGGAACCAATTCAATCGAAAAATAAACCAAAGTACTTTAAAATACAGTTATGATATGAAAATTACTCATATTGGGCAAATAGGTAAAAAATAAACTATTTATAATTGATTGTAGTTCACATAGGTAAGTTTCCAGTAGATAGATTATGTACAATCAGCAACACAACAAGCTTAACATTATATGAGGTAAACCGTTACTATTATGAACGGCATAAGAGCTGTCTTATGTCAATGTGTAATATGAATCTATCCTGTTCACCTATCTCTGGTGCATTACACCTTGTGTAGTTCTGATTTGTGTATTTGTGACAATCTTGGGATGGCTGTGGAGTAAGAAATATTGAAAATATCGATTGTGTTTGCATACTTTCTCGATAACGATTCGCGTGCGATAATTGTGAAATCGATTAATCAGGCCGAGGTGCACATGCCGCGCTGATATCGTTAAGCTGTCAGTGAAATGAGTTTTTTGCGAAAAACGACGCGACTTGAAGATGTATGATGCACGGTGTCTGGACAGCGAGAGATAATTGATTTTTTACTGTCTCTGTGGGTTAAGACGACATTTTATTAATATCAAGTCTCGATTTCGTATCATCGATTTAGAAATTGTTATGAAATAAATATATATATATGCTAACAACTTGAGGCGTAATTTGTCCATGTGTAATGCTCGACGTAGACGTTGAAGTCTGGTTTTTTATTCTATTTATACAATTATACTAATAATGGTGGGACGATATCAATGGATGAGAAAATACATCGATTTAGACTTGCGGTTTATAGCAAAAAAGTTACATATTTAATGGTTAATTATTTCAAATTTATAGAACTTATTAGAATTGGCGCACCTTATGGTTTTCTATAGAGCGATAATATTTTCGTAAATGCAATGTATGAAACTATAAGAAGGTGCGGGGATATACAATAAAAAATTGCAGCGATTTTGGAATTAGATTTTTCAAAATCACGATGCGTAATAACCCAACGTAAATGTCGCAAAAGCTGAAAAAGTTTGTCAAAAATTTAATTTTATAATTGCCAAGATTTTTTTCTGATATTGTTCGAAGTCATTGTAGTTTATATAAAAGAATTCTTTTATATACATTTAAACAATATACGAGTATGAATATTTTTTTGAATCTATCGATGAACCAAACTAGATAATTTGTACAAATTATTTAGTACTTTTTTTATATATATTTTTGTCGCAGTGTGTGCAGAGAACATTACATGTTATTTTTAATGTATAGAACATTTAGTACTTGGATCATTTTATAAATTTGTTGTAACTTATAATGTTTTTTTTCTGTAATTAACTATTTGGTGTAAATGCTATTAATTTTTAATGAGATAGTTATGACTTTACTAGAATATAATAAATTGTACTCCGTGGCTCGGAGCCTTAACTAAATAATTAAATTTAGTCGGTAGCAGTGTACTTAGCTAGAAAAAAAAACTGACGGTAATGCTAACATAACCATATCAAGCATAATATACCCAAGACATAATCCTACCCAATGAGATACAGACTGCCCAAAAAGCAAAACACTAGTAAAAATAAAACGCCCGAAGTATTGTGTACCAGTCAACTCATCATTATTGACAGCTCAATGAAGAATTTGGAAAAAAAAACACAAAATTACTTATGACTAACATAACAAGTAATAAGATATAAATCAACACAAATTATAGATTTTTATTTGATGGGTCTATATATAGGTCCTAAACTTACACCAGAAACACATACCCCTGGAACTGCTTCTGGCTTCCTTCTCTGCAACACTATGAACCCCTGCACAATGAATCCTTAAAATGCGAAGAATTTAATGCCTAAAATAAATTCAAATTATGCAAATATGTAAATAAATATTTTAATAGTACCTTTGAAACTCATAATAAAGTCGCAATACCCACAACAACTGCCATATTGCCAAATAGTAACACCAAATGTAACGTCACGACACCCAGTTATTTCACTGCCCTTCAAAATGGAACATAGCAAGATAAATAACAGTATTGCGTTTTGTTAATAAATCCATCCCCGGTACAGTCTCCATCTACATAATAGAAATATATCGAACCTTAAAATACAGTAAAAAACTTTGTCCTAGAGACTGTAAACACAATTTATACATTATGAGTAAACAAGCGCATTTATGACCACAATATATTAGATAGTTTACGTTCACCAGCTACTGTGGTATGCGACCGAGTATAATTAAAAGGTTTCGATTAATTAATAGGGTGTGCGCGGGCGCATGCGCCCTGCGGGCGATCTCTGCGATAGCCTAGTAAGCGTGTTACTGTGCTTAGGACGCGGACGCTCAGACTATCGTTAACTAATAGTATAGACCTCGGTTCGGGTGAAAAAATATTTTATATTTACTAAAATTAAAAGAACAGATCGTTATTGTAATGTGATGTAAATCTCATTTCAATAAAATTATATGTGAAATGAATATTTCAGTTTTGATCGAGTAAAGACTATATTAATTCACTAGTTTTCCGCTCGCTGCGACGCTTGCGTGGTATCGGCTTTTCTCATAGAAAAGAGATGTTAAAATAATTCTTCACAAGGTACTCCTATATCATAAATTTCATTACGTAGTTTTTACGTGAAAAAGTATCACACAACTATTCGTAAATCTTTTTAATATTATTGTAAACATTTTACATATTAATACGACTTACATACTCGTATTAATATGGTTTACATTTATAATATTAATACGATTTGAAGCACCAATTTTTTTTTACATTGTTTACTAAAGTTGCATGGAAGTAATTTTAGTGTTATTTTCATGTTTGATCTATTCCTTTTATCATCCCTCAAGCTACATAACCAACAAGGAAATCAAGAGGCATATTTTTTTAATTGAAACTATTCTCTGAGGAAACAGTTTGAACCTAACATTTAAAACTATTATGTAATACATAATTGCTTTGAAATATTCTCTTATATTGCTCACGTTTCTCAAGTTACATATACACAGAGAGAGAGGAAACTAATCGCGCACGAGCACTATATGATTTATTCAGACTTAACTATAGACATTTATTCAGGGAGTCTTGTTTTCTCCAACTCAACTATATAACAATAAATAAACTTATACTAATATTATCCTCTGACTGTACTTAATTAATTCGCCAAGTCTGACGCTTTAGATTGCGTGCTACCTAACCAACTAATCTCAAGCGCAATAAGGCAAGCCTGCAAGCATTGTTTACAGCCAATCTTCGTTATAAATTAATTAAGTATTGATGGCTGACGGAATATTTTATGCGATCATTAACAATCATTAAGTCTTCAGTATATAGTTTCTTTTCGTTTATTATAAGATATTAATGATGATTTATTCCCCCTGAGCTTTAAAGATCTTGTGACAATGTAATTAAAGACTTTGTGGTTTATAATAACGTAAAAAATCTTTCTCTAGTAAATTCGTTTCTATTTACCAAAGACCAAATTAATTGAGCTTTTAGATCAGCCATTTGATATATTAGACTTTATGCTTTATAGGAGAAAAGTTAAATAATACTAATAAATCTGGAGGAAAAATGAAATCGCGTGAGTTTCTTACCACGATTCTCATTTGTTTCAAATATTCATTCAACCGAAAATAGATAAATTCTTTATACCTATTCTTTGTTTATTAAGTATTGAAAGAAAAAATATATTTGATAGTTTATTATTTGACAATATGATAAACCTCATTCAATTATCAAATATTGAAGAAGGCAAAAGTGTTATCCTTTGAAATTTTTATGACGGAATTGTTTTACATTATTTTTGGGTACATACCTAAGGGTATAAATTAAAAAAAATACGAAATAAAAGTGTGATATAATAAATATTTATTTATGCGTTCTATCGTTATTCCAAAAAGTTACGTCATCAAATAAGGATTTATCTAATTTTCTTTTAATGTATGATATAGTGAAATAAGAGAGTAAAGTGTGCTAAATTTAAACATGAGCAAAGGTCGCTTAAAGGTCGTTAGGCATCGTCATACACACGAGAGATACAGTTATTTAAAAATGGTTGCAACGATACTTTTGTCGATGGTGGTTTGTGCAAGGAACGTTTAAAACATAAAACTCGACAACTGCCCAATAACATAATTGTATGTTCAATTAGCGACTTAGAGTATGTAAGAACTTAAGGAGTCAATCAAATATTAATTAATTTTAATCATGAATACAGATCAGGCCTCATTAATAATTGAAGGCATAAGGCCATGTAAATACATTTCGATTTGTTAATCCAACTATAATGTATTACAAACGCTGCTTCTTTTATAGTCTATGCAAAGATTGGTTATTATATTTATTTCAATTTTCATATATTTGTCACCAATTTGAAATACTTTTGAGCTCTTATTTTAGCTTGATAATAATGTTAGTCCGTAGCATTACTCATTCCGTTCGCTCAAGATAAACAAAATTATATTGCCAATTCGAATATGAAATAGATTAGAGAATCGTTTGGAAAATACCGTTTAATATTTATTGTTACATGACATTTCGTTTCGGAGAATAGACCTAAAGGAGACTCGACACAGCTTATGAAAAATAAGATGAAGAAATAGCATGTACAACACCTATTAAGGGTATGAAGAAACAAACACACATTACACATACATACACACATCCAAACGCACAAATTTTGCCTTCTTATAGATAAGTAATTACATTTCTTCTCCTTGCAATGTATAACTTATATATATATATACTACGTATATATATATACTAATGAGGATCAAAAGATTGTACGAAACTGGTGCGGTCACACTTTTCTATATACATATTTTAATTCAATAAATGTTAACGAACACTGTACAAAATACTAAAACGACATTAAAATTTTAATAGGTTGTACAACACGTTCACAACGATAAAATTCGATCGAAACATATAGGCCGCGTTTTAGTGGGATATCGTCAGTGGGGCCACGAGACAATTTGCCTCAAGACAATTTTTGCACTTCTTTATCGAAAATAACGACACTGAAAGCTTTATGGGCGCAAACTTTTGTTTATAGCTCCGTGATCGTTCAAAAATGGACGCAGTTAAGGCGGTTGTCAAAAGTTTTCGTCAGTTGGTCAGTGACAATAACTTTTTATAACCCAATATTTAATGTCATAATACATAAGCATAAATTTCTACCGTACCATACAATTATCTAAATATTTAAAATTTAATTAAAAAAAAATGTTCCATTATGCAGGTAAGTGAAGTTACTAGTCACAGTGACTTCACATCTTGTATGATAAGTTGGCAATGCCTGAATTATGTGGGCGTTGCACATTTAGATAGCGAATATATCAGAAACCAGAGTTAGATATGATAGGTTTCTCTACTCACCTTGTCTGGTGTAGTCTGATTGTTAGAGAATATTCTATAAAAAGGTAGCAAGTAGAAATAAAAATGTTGCTATACCTGTTGACAATTAAAAGGACCTCAATAGCAAAAACTTATAAGAAATATGGTAAATATAAATCAAAACGATTCGCATATATCTTTTTGTACATCTATTATGTAGAAGACAGGATGATATTCAGTATGATGTGACAAATAAAAAAATAGTGGCGGGTTGTATATTCAAGTAAACAAATTAGTATATTAAAAAATGAAAAAATATAATTCTGTTATTAAACGCTGTGTACTTTCATAATACACGTTTTAATCAGGTTTAAGATTCCGAATAAGTATAAAGAAATATACTCAGATTCATTCATTTCAAAACAATTCGTATGACCCTAACAATAAACCTACCACAATCATCATGCATTCCCAAGCCCTTTAAAAGTAAACACTTTTGAAATAGACTTCAAATGTGTCAGTGCTTAACTGCATTAAATATTGATAGATTAAGAGTTAATTATGAATCAGGTGCAATATATGGCATGACTGCTTAGCTGGGAACGGAATAAAATGCAATGCACAGCGGGGCTGCCTACTTCAGTCTCGAAATACACCAACAGATTGACAAGAGAAGTCGTATTATAAGTAATATATAACAGCAGTTTATTCCAAAACTGAATTTTGCTTAGGTTTTATATGCTGGGGAAGTGTATTTAATACATGTGGTACAGAAATAAATCCTTACTAATATTGTAAATCGGAAAGTGAGTTAGTTTGTTTGTTTGTTCCGCTTTCTCGCCGTAACTACTGAACCGATTGCTTTGAAATTTTACAGACGTAAAGATAAATATCCGGATTAAATAATAGGGTACATTTTATCCCGGAAAAATCGACAGATCCTACGGGATGCGCAATAAAGGCTTCGCTCAAAAACCACTACACAGATTTTCATGCGGTTTTCATCTTTTTCATTCATTTCTTTTTTTAAGTTGCATACCCCGGCTGTGGCGAGCCGGCAGTTATGTGGGGCTCTCCTCCCCAGAAGGGGGAGGCCTATCCACTAAAAACCTCAGGGATGGCCTTCCTCAGGCATGTAGGGAGCCCCCGGGAATACCAAGCTACTTCCGGGAACCCCCAGCCTCCGCTCCCCCGCCGATACAGGGGAGCCCTCCTCGGGAGGCGACAATACCTCCCCCGATCTCCACTACCGACGACGCCCCCGGCTACAGAAGGAGCGTGGTCCCTCCCGGGTCGCCGTATCCGCGGGCGGGATTTTCTCGCGCCCGCCGGCGACCCGCGCAGCCGCGGGCAGAATGCTAGTATTATATAAAATGAAAAGGATCTATTATTGTAATTTGCAGATTATTGACATCACTTTACGCATCAAATCAAAATAATCTATATTCAACATAGACCTCTACAGGCACTTATTGACGTCAAAACAAACAAAACAAAAAAAAACAAAAAAATAATAATAATAATATGCCTGCTTGTTTGGATATGTTTTAAATGGCTTAGCCACAATGAAATGTGAAATGGTCAGTGAAATGGCAGGGTCTCTTCAGTTCGTTGTTGGCTTTGGTAACTATAAAATTAATGCATATCTATAATTTTAAATGACGACTTCGTACTCAAACACATCGGTATATCAGGTACGGCAACTCAAATCGGAGTTACAAAAAGCTCTCATTTGGAATCATCAATATAGGGTAGGCACTTGTCTAAATGAGGCCAACGTACGTCTACGACTACGCACATTGGCCTCTTTTCGACAACATGTTCAACATCACCAAATGTATTCTGCCAAAACACAGTCTACAATTAATTTGCACTACAAAGATCGCCACTATTACCAACAACATAAGAATTATATCATGATCAACATATATAGTGGAGTACATTAAGTTGTATGACATAACTTTTTTAAAATTGTTTACTTATATTAGTGGACGAATAGACCGAGAGAAGCATTTTCCACGTGGAAAATAACTCCTTCATTTAAACTTAAATTTAAATTATAATTATTAGCTATAGCTTGTTGTTATACATGTATGCTAGTTATAAGGTATAGAACACAATCTTCTGGAACTATCCAGTCTCTGCAAATCTCTATATGACTGAGTCTCTGAATGACTTTACTGACGGCGTTGATACACTGATAGTGCGAGTGTTGAATCGACCTGCTTCACTAGGTCACCCAGGTCCTCGGAGCATTCCAACTTCTCTTCTTTCAACCATTTCTCCAACAGCTGCTTGCGGCCTGGAAAAAAGAAGCGGGATACCTATAGCCCTAAGTTACCTCTTCTTCTGAAATATATAATTAAATTACTCTCTACAGCTAAGTCTACATTCTATGTTACTTAATAAGTGTAATTTAAAGTGTTTACACAAAAATATGTGATGTAAACTGAAAATTACACACTTCACGTACAAAAAAAAATATTATTACCTACCTTCGATTTTCTCAAAAAACTTCGAACTGCGAAACGTATTAAACGATTATTATCTATCGTCATTCAAAAGAAATCTTCGCCTTAATCGGCGGCAAATTATATCTTGCTCGCATTTTATGGGCGCAGTTTACGAGTGCGCAAATAAAGTGTTAAGATTAAGATAATGCTAATTTAGGGGCCCTCCAACTGGCAATTTGTGAACATTTCACTGGAAAATGTTCGGAAATAAATCGCAATTAGTGTCTCTGAGGACAACGTTGACAATTTTACTGTGAACATTAATGATGGACGAACAGGGGGCGTGTAATTATAAGGCCAATTGTTGATTAAAATGTGATCAACAGTAGATAGTCTGCAATCGCACTTAAGCCCTCTATTTTGTAATAGTTTAATATTTGTTTAAGATTCTTTAATACATACATATGAGAGAAAAGCACTTAATTAATAAATAGGAAAATGAAAGGAAGAATGAACTATTTTAACAATTCCTATAAAACCGCAACCAGTGGGCAAAATTTCCAAAACGTTGACAACATCAAAAAAAAATAATTTACAACATGTTGAAAACTATAGCGTTTTTTGAACCATTTTTTAACCTGTACCAAAAAGCCCAACTTGTCTAATGACATTTGTTAGACACTAAAACTAGGTAGAGAGTAACTTATAAATAGTATTGAATAATATGTATATAAACATATGTATATATAAAAATACAATAAATAAAATTACAATTAAATCTAAAACTGAAATTATACAGTTCGAAAAAGGAACATATTAACTTTACCTATTGTATGGTTAACATAAATATTCACTGACCAAAATAAACATTAGAATTTCAGTAATATGTCGCCTCATTTAAACGACATGAAACATCTAAGATTGATAGAAATTGAACCTTACCAGTAAAATAATAAGAGCTTGATGTGATACTTCTATTTTAACTATATATATTACGATATAATTTGAATTAAAAATGTCTCGGAAACTTTTGTTGTATACAAATCATTTTAAGAAGTACTGTCAACAACAAGTCAGAATTTACAATTGCACTGCGAAAACTGTCGCTATTATAAGCGACAAAATAGCTGTCTCACGATAAACATGTAAAGCTCCGTAGCCTAGTGGTTGGTACACCGGTTTCAAAGTGTCGCCATCTCTGAGGTCCTGGAGACGTATTTTTGAATTATTAGACGTGAATTTGGAATTCGAATACGATTACAAATCGTGCGCGAATTTATTTTCTACTGCTAACAATTTTATAAATTTTTGAATCACTCGAATTCAGTGTTGTCATTAAGAACAAATTTTTAATTAAATTCCGTTTCACGCAGAAAAATTCTGAAAACATCTGGCGATGTCTCACACGTGAAACGGATCACTGTCATGGTCACGTCAGCGTTGGATATTCTACTAGTAGAAATAAAAAACGAGTGGGTTGAACCACTCGTTGCACAACGCACGAAATGAAAATTCAGAAATAGTATTTTGTATCATCATCATCACAGCTCGTATACGTCCCCACCCAGGGGCTCGAGCATACCCTAACTACGTTAGGGCGATTAGGCCTTAGTCAACCACGCTGGCCCAGTGCGGGTTGGTTGACTACGTACAACTTTGCATCGCTTCGCAGATGTACGCAGGTTTCCTCACGATGTTTTCCTTCACCGTAGGAGCGTCGGATAAATATACATATGAAATTCGGAATGAAAAACACATTGGGTACACGGTGGGGATTAGATCGCGATTTAGCCTCCCGATTCTATGCGGCGCACAAATCAGTGCCGAGACCACAGCGCCACTGACGCTCCATATTTTGTATGACCTATAAAAATTTGTCCCGATCTGGGTGTCTGTGCATGTGAAATTTCTATGCTTGTGACTGCAACGACGATTGTATTTAAATTTAAAAAAAAGATTAATTATTATCAAATAATTTCTACCATCCCTTGCAGGCTTTTATGCTCTGCGTATGACGCAAATTTTGACATACGTAAGAAAATCAAAACATAAGAGTCACTTTCCGTTGGTCTATAAGAAAATATTGAAAAAGCCACAAATTTGAAATTTGTAAAATCACGAAAAATATGCTATTTCTGGCTTTCGCATAGATTTTGTCTATGCCTGGCGCTTTTCATTGATCTATAATCGTTATATTTTGTAAAATAATATCACATAACCTAAGTGAAATATGGTCGCCTCGATCCTGATTGATTTGGGCTGACTGCTCACCAGCAAGACTCCTGACCATGCAAAGATGTCGCTTTCCCTAAAATAATACTCAAAGTACAAATAAGTAAACGACGATGAACATCTATAGATAAAAAAATGTGAACAAATGATTCTTAAACTCGAACCGTTTCGATTCGAAATACTTTCAAAGTCACAAAAGGGTAAAGAGAAACGA
Source organism: Scirpophaga incertulas (assembly GCA_036419045.1). NCBI lineage: Eukaryota > Metazoa > Arthropoda > Insecta > Lepidoptera > Crambidae > Scirpophaga > Scirpophaga incertulas. The sequence goes on along the minus strand of CM071642.1, from coordinate 5,745,350 downwards.
ATGATGAACGCAGATTAATACGGTGAACTTTCCAACGCATCCTTTCGTGACTACCGAAAATTAAGCGTCTCAAAAACTATACCGGCGATGATTTACTGCGCTCGCGCACCGAGACAATCCGCCATTTTACACGGCGTTATTAAACAACGCGCAAAAACAAGATGGCCCATACACACTCTGCTCACGTAAGCTTTCCGAAGGGAAACTTATTAAATTTTATGAGTCCTTTCCATACTCGCCCTGCTCCAATTTTTTTGCGTGTTGTCCGTTTTCGGGATCGTGAATGAAACTTACTGGAAGGGATTAACTGTAATATAATATTCTTTTTTTGTAGTAAGTCACCGGATACTCCTTTGTTAATTTCTTCATTAACAACTTCATTAACTATAGGAGATAATCCAATAATAAGATATATTTCTGAATTTTCTTAATATTTATTAAACATCACATCATATCTCCTATTTATTTTGTTATATCATACATCTTAACATTAAGAGAAGGTGGTAAATTTACTACATAAAAAATCCATAACAGGAGCGAGTGGTTATCGAGCTATAAAGATATTTATGTTTTAAATTGCATATCACAAAAAAATATTATTATTATATTCGTTTGAGAAATAAAATTAGAAAATGAATTGATTCCGTCTGATTTGTTTGCTTGTCTTGTTCTCCTCATTACTTACCGTCAGATGAAAGAAGTTGATAACTTATATCGCATCGCTCTCCATGTTACGTACAAAAAAATATCTATGCAGTTCATTTACTCGTAGTCCTCAAATTATTTCATCTGATGGTAAATGATATCATCATTCATTTTATTCATCACATCAAAGACTATTAGCATTAGGTAGAATAATTTGAGAGCATGACATGGCTTCGTATTTGTAGTGAATCATTAATGATTTATTCCAAGTACGTTCTGGTAATTAATTTTAATATACGGTTAACTGATTTATTCAATAATAAAATTAGTTGCTAACAAAAATAATCGCTTCCATAGATTTTATATCCGTCCATCGCACGGGCGGCACGCAGGAGATCTTGATTCTCGTAAAATTTTATGTGTCTTGGACAAAGAGAATTTTGTTAATTAACCATTTTGCCCAGAGCTGGTGTGCCTGTGCAGTGATAGATAATGGCGACTTTTTATCTTACAGGCGTTCCGTAACAGCATTTCGGCTGCCATTTTATGGCACTACTTTAACGTAAGTTTCCGAAAGACTGAGAGATAAATGCGCATACGCAACTAACTGTTCCCGCGCCTTTTTCGATTTAAGGCTCTTAGATCCAGCAATTGCCTTTTAAATCACAGGATTAGATAGAAAATAAGTCATATTAAAAATGTATAGAAAGTACATTATAATTATTAGAATTTGTTTTTATTGTCATGTAGGTGCATTAATTTTGCACTTTTATGGCGACCTACAAATTACGGTCTCGTGGTACATATTTATGTAAATCTCGACAATAACTCTCGCTTTACATTTTATTTTATTATTTTTGACATTCATTAAAATTCGTCATTGGCTTAAGTTACTATTTAGATTACGTTGCATAATCTTCCTACAAATTTTAAATCCTCGTGTCATCTCAACTTACCGATAAATTAATTATTTGGGCTGTTCATTTTTGTTTCAATTATTTAAATTTCCAAGATACAATATATGTAGGTTTCCTACTACTATTTCTTATTTTTAATACACTTAATATAATATATTCCAATTCATTTTAAATATTTCAAGGCTTTATGTTGGTAAAAAAAAATCTGTCTTACAAAACTTAATTATTTATCTTAAAAAGAATGGCCTTTGAACAATTAAATAAGTTTTTTTTAATACTCAAATTAATTTGTAACTTTGTAAAATAAAGGACATTTTTTTTTAAATTTACTTTTATACTCAAGCTAAATATAAACGTTTGCATACTCAATAAACCATAGACAAAATTGATGAGCGAGTTAAAAAGCGCGTCGAGTCCTTTGTGTAGTTAACTCACCTTAAGATATTGATATAGTATTCCTTTTTAGGGCCATTCATAAATCCAGCTGAACAATAAGTTTCTCTGGACAGTAAATGATGTATGAGGCTGAAAGTGAATGCTGAAATATTGGCTCGTTTTCAAGAATATACTCGTAATTTACTTATATAAGATAACTTATTTTCAGTATTATGCGTCACATTCTGCCACACGCTATTATAATTAAAGAAGAACCCTTTTTTTAAATTTCCATAAAATGTTAGTAAAAAAGATAGATGCTAAAATTAATCAACAACCTCAACCTCATAAACTAATAGGATCCATTTTATGTATCTTCAGATGAAGAAGTGGGGTCTACATCAGGTCTGCAGGAAATTTTACAACTTACCCACGATTCTGCACAAATTTTAAAAGTTAACATATTTCTATCACATACCGTAACCATAGAACCATAGAAGCTGCTTCAATTTATTGGAGGTAATTTTTGTTCCATTCCAGGGTGCCCGATTCTGGTAGTCTGGCAAATCCATGCTCATAATATTTTGTTGCTTGCTTATGTTGTTATGAAGAAAATTATATTTGTTGCTTATGTTGTTATTAAGAAAATGTTATTTGTTGCTTATGTTGTTATTAAGAAAATGTTATTTGTTGCTTATGTTGTTATTAAGAAAATGATTTTGTTTGTGATCCGGTTTCATTGCGGTCCAAATTAATTCCTATAAAATTAGAAAAAAATAAAAGAAATTATAAAAAATAACTAAAATATATTTTCTTCTCTTAAAATTAACTGTTTTGACATTCTTGTTATTAAAAAGATATTTCCGTTGCTAGGCAACGCTTCAAATTTCGAACATAAATGATTCATTATTGTGTAAATCATTTTATCAACTACCACTAACACATATTGCATTTTAAAGTCATAAAAATCAACATAGATATATAACATACTGTTATTTGTATTACGATAAAGAAGTGCTGTGGTGATTTTTCTGTACATATTAATTCCCGTATCTAGGATAGGTATTATTTGATTACTTGAATTATTATTACATTATTTGACGACCTCTGTAGTCGAGAGGTTAGTATACCAGTTTCAAGGTGTCGCCATCTGAGGTTCCGGGTTCGTATCCCGGTGGGGGCAGATGTTTGTGTGATGATGAATGCGAGCATTTGTACCTTAGTTATAGTTGTTATTATATATTTCTATCAAAAATATGTATACATGTATAATATATGTATGTCTATCCATTACCCTAGATCCCACAATACAAGCCTTACAGAGCTTACTTTGGGCTAGGCTAATTGGTGTGAGTGTATAAAATGTTTATTATTATTATTATAGCTTGTATTATAGTATTATTATTATTATAGTATTATTATTATTATATAACACGGTCCTTTATTAGAAGTGCGCGGGGATACAGATCCAACGCGTAGAGGCCATATAAGCGAAATTTAATGAAAGTGTGCGTGGAACGTACCAACTGGGTCTCTATCTGCACCAAGAAAAATACAGCTAAGACTATACCAGTTAAATGTACAGAAACTATTGTCATTGCTGGTCAAAATATTACGTTGCTCGTGAATAAATCAGTTTCCACATAGTGTTTGTAGAGTCTGTGAAAAGATTAAGAACAGGCTCTAAGAACAGGCTTAGACACAATCTTTCAGGCACAACACGCTAAGTCCAGAATCCAGCAATATCACCGCTTGGGCGGCCTCTACGGGCTAAATATCCGTATATTTAGAAAAAAAAAATACAATTTTTAATCAAACATCTCAAAGTCACAGTAAACAAAATCTCGGCTCTGCTCCTATTAATAGAATGTGCAAACTGTACAATAGCTTGGATAGTGGGTGTGACAAGGTAGATATTTTTCATGATTCGTTTCGGTCCTTTCGTACTAAACTAATGAGGCTTTTGTACCACTCAGCAGCTCCATTGTAATTGTTTAATGCTTTTTTCATCTCTATTTAATGTACGTATAGTTTTAATCAACTTGAATTTAATATGTATACATATATGTATTTTTTCTTCACTATCTTATGTAATAATAATAATTAATAATCTAATGTAATAATAATTTTTTGTGTGAATTTTGCAATGAATTGATGGTTAATGATTATGTAATTAATTTAATTTTAAGATTTTTGATCTGTTAATTGTTGTAGGAATGTTGTGTCACCTACAAGGGTGTGTGTATCGGACTGATACCAACTCTGTATTTTTTTAATAATATGTGCTAATGCATGCACTGCTGGTGTCCTAATACTAAATAAACAAATGAAGAAGAAAATCTATTAAGATAAACGGATTTTTTTAATTTTAAAATGTGAAATATCCTCCAACTCTTAACGCACATTTGTTTCAAAACTATTCGTTTATAGATAAACAAATGTAATTCTAATTTTGAATTTAGCATTAACACTTACCAAAGTAATGGCCAAACTGCCAGCTATACAATAATGTGAACTTTTTCATAGAATGAAAACTCTTTTATGTCAAATTAGGACAGAAACTATAAAAATGGAAGGATATCGACTTTTCTGTTAAGAAATGTTTTTTACGTCTATAATATTAGCTGAGAAATATAATATTAGTAACAGTGTACCTGAGATTATTATATATGAAGTCATATAGAAAAGTAATCAAATCATTAGCTCATTTATCTGTGTTCTCTACTATAGCAATGAGAGTAAGAAAGTTTGAAGCTTAATTCAAAATAAAGAATCTAGTAAAATTATTTATTAAAAAGTCCAGGTCACCCATATAAAGTTGAAAACATTCGGCTCGAGCTATTGAAACAGCGCACTCGCTCCACTGGTTGACACATTACAAGAGCGTGGTATCCGACAATTGGTGGGATGAAAAAGTGTTTTTAATTACCCCCTTTACTCCTGACAGGCTCATTAGTACTGGGGAATGTGAAACCGTGGTGTTCGCTATAAATTTGTTATTTACGACCTACGTGATTGAATTTGGTTGGACGAAACTCGTTCGTTTTTGGTAGCGCCGCGTTGTGATGAAACCTTCTTGTTATCGACTTGTTTTTTTATTGTTTGCTGGCGAAATATTGTCAAAGTGTTAGCTAAGCGTGTTTATTAAATATTTATTTACATTATAAAATAAAATATTTCTACTACGAAATTAAATTAACAAAATAATATAAGGAGGTAAAAAAATACAACAAAAGATAAACATAAAAATATTATAAGAACAGAAATGACTCGTATATTTACAGTTAAATAGACCTGGAGACCTATTTTTGAATTACAAATGCGATTTCAGCGATGTCAGCGGTGACTTTGAGGTCACGGATTCCTAAACATCCAATTTTTGAAAGTCGTTCGCAGAGCTGCCAACATAGATAAAGTACACACATAAATGTAAGAGTTCGGTTCCACGCAGAATGTAGCCGCTGCCGGTTATTGCCGGCTTAACCATTGCGGTTATTACATATATATATATATATATGTATGTATATATATATATAATATATGTGCTACATTCATATATGTATATTGTATATATAGACTGAAAAATCAAACCAAAACACAGATAACATTTTTACAAGTATGACTTTATAACGAGTGGGTGAGGGCACTCGTAATGAAATCACACCTGTGACTAAAGTAGTCACATCAGTGATATTCAAAAATAAGAATTATTGAAAATCGGTGATTTTGAAGTCGCATTCGTAATTCAAAAATAGGTCTCCTGGAGGGAGGATAGGCTGGAGGATATATATATATATATATGATTAACATAATGGTTAAGCCGGCAATAACCAGCAGCGGCTACATTCTGCGTGGAACCGAACTCTTACATTTATGTGTGTACTTTATCTATGTTAGCAGCTCTGCGATCGACTTTCAAAAATTGGATGTTTAGGAATCCGTGACATCAAAGTCACCGCTGACTATTTTGTCAGCGGTGATTTCAAAGTCGCATTCATAATTCAAAAATAGGTCTCCAGGAAGATGATAAATACAAAAAACTAAGACAGAAAGCGAAACTTACTACTGTTCTTATTACACTTATATCCAAAGGGAATTCTAATAGGATTGGAGAATGTTTTTGTGATGCGATATATTAAATTCATATTTGTCAAAAAGTAACATTAATAATAAATCCATTATCATTTTACCTAATTCAATTCTTCCCAATAATGGGTCCCGACTTAACATCTGTATGTTCTGCGTTAGAATATATTTGTACAAGACTACTACACTTAATTTGTTTCTTTTCAGGTAAATCTTAATATAATTTTTACGCTGGTCTTTTTTTTATTATTATTAAAAAAATCTTATGTATTGGTTTTTTCGATTTTAATTTATAAATAGTGATTTTAATGGATCATGAGTTCGCAATATAGATTATTAAGCATTGTTAATGTATACTAAATAATTCTAAGGACACCTTAAATAAGTATAGAAACGAAATTGACCATCATAACATTTGCGTATTATAACCAAAGTTGCTAAACCATTAAATAGCATAGTAAAACTATTATTATAATCTGTACAACCATTATTATAATACTCCCAATGGCCTTCTATAAACAATAATATCACATTCGCATCGCAATGAACACTTAAGGTAATAATTAAAGCGCGCGCACCTTTGTTTATTTAGCTATGAAGCTGACCCGAGCTATTAAAATTAACCCCATAAGCGAAATCTTCGCCATCACCAACAACTAGAACTCATATTTCTCGATCATCTCCGCCATATTTTATATCTTTATAGCGATTAGGTATTAATAGGTGTATCGCTTACAATGCCATAACAGCGACAGGTTATGCGCAAAGGTTATCGCAAGCTTTGGAGATGAGCTTACTTTCACTAGCCAAGCCTTTTGCTGGCACATTTTCATTCGCATCATATTTGCTAAAATCAACCTTATCCCTTTCAGATACGGGATCGTCTACATCACTTTTGACGTCCGCAATTATAACAACTGGTGCTTTACTTGTTCACTTAACTATGGACTTTATTGCTCAAACGGAAAGACCTTTGTTCGTTCTAAAATTTTATCACTGAAATGAAATTTCCGTTGCAGACGTTTATTATGAAGAAGATTGGGGGTAAGACAGTGACATAAACAACAAGGTTCAAACATGAGAAACGATTTCTTGTTGCAATAAAATTGCCATCGAGACCACTTGTACCAATAGTTAATTATTATGAATTATATTAACGGTGCTAATTATATTAGTCACTTGTTTTGTTCACGCCACAAAGGTATTTTCTATACTAAAAGTATAGACAGACCTACACAATTTAATGAAGGTAAGAATATTATAATATAATATGTAAGCATACATACGACTGTAATCGTATTAGGTATGATTGTATCTTATATTATATTGTATTATTATATTATATTATTATAATTATTAACATTGAAAAGAGGAGATAAAAAATAGACCTTCAGAGTTTCTTGCCTGTTCTTCTCGAGAAGGCTCTCCCAATTTCCGAACAGGTGTAGAGTCAATTTTTTTTCCTTGTTCGTACGTACTGACAAGGCTTTTGTTTTTTTTTGTTTGTTTTGACGTCAATAAGTGCCTGTATAGGTCTATGTTGAATAAATATTATTTTGATTTGATTTTTGATTTTGATTCGTGGATCCTTAAGCATTGCAAATAAACGTTCTTTATTGATTTCTATCTGTAAGAAGTGACTGAATATAATCACCGGATTGTTCAAGTCAGACAGCATCGCTTAATGGATTGCCATCTACAAATAAAGGCTAGCCAAATAAATAATTATCGAAGGATTACTATGCTAAGCTTTTTTTCGCTCTGGAGAGGAAAGGTTGGCTTTTTGGAGGAGGAAGGCGCACGACCAGAATGACCTAGCGACTAAACTCAGCCTGAGACTCGACTTGGATAATAGGATACCTAAATTGTCTACTCGTTTTTCTTATATCTGTCACAGTGTAATAAATCTTGCATTGCTATATTCCGGTTTGAAGAGTAGTTATTGAGTTCAGAAACATTATCTTTAATCAAAATTTGTCAATGTACACTGTAGTTCTTCTGAAGCTTGCAATTTGTATCAAAACTCACAAATCCTCATGTACTGTAGGCGACTATAACCATTACCATAAGGTTGGTAATCTACTTATTATTCAATCTAATTGTATAAATAAATTGAAAGTCTAATGTGACTTTGTTTCGTTACATAAAAATAATAGGAAATGTATTCTCAAGTAATTATTTCTAGTAGGTATTATATTTTTCGCAAGAATGTGTAAAAAAGAAAACATTATTCGAATTCACCAGCCTCGTTTATATAATCAACATTATAATGTTATGTCACAGTTATACCTATAAGAAACCTGCTATGGGTGTGTCGTGCTTATATGTAATTAAACATAAGCAGATACATCACCGAGACAATTAATGAATTAAATAATTAATGAAATATATTCTTATTAAAATCGAAGACGATCTCTTAGTAATTAATATATGTGGTATTTTTATATTATTAAAATTCTTACTTGCACAACACAAATTCGATAGGTTATAATTATGTAAAAAGGCAGACATATCCAACAAGTAACTAAAATTTGTATTTCTATTGTTTGTATATACATATTTATGTCCAAAAAATACATATAATATTCTTTAAAATTATGTTTGAATAATGTAAGGATTCTTCTCTTAAGGATTGAAGTGGGCAAAACATTTCGAATCCCCGGTGCGATACTGTCACTTTAAAACAAAAAATTCAAAAATGAGTTAAGTATGTAATATTTATCACAGAGCCCCCTAGGTACCCTTTACTTTATAATTATTTAACTAAAATTAAAGTTAAAAGTTGACGTTTTAGTATAAGCAACTCATCTCGCCTATTATCTCCTAACGTCATTGCTTTGTGAGGTGTCAAAGTTTTAAATGATTCTCCTAAAAAACTACATTTTTGCGAAAGTGACAGTGTCGTACCTGGGGTGCGATTTGACGAATTAGTCACCCTAGATCCCATAACACAAGCCTTCAGAGCTTACTTTGGGGTAGGTTCATTTATAACCGACCATAGCTTTTTCGGTATTTAGACACAAAATGATCAAAATTATGGATGGAACTTAAAAAGCAAATGAGTAGATTTTTAAGTCAATCTAACGTATTATAAAAAAAGTTACAATATTACTGAAAAGGCTTTTGCAGGCAAATATTGCAATAAATATAAATAGAAACAGACTCTACACCTGTTCGAAGACCCTTAGAACACACAGATGATCAAAGAAATTTACCCGAACGTACATTCGTCCATACGAATATTTTTATCAGATAAATAATAATAGACTTTCTAGAGCTTTGAATTAGAAAAATAATCTGCTTTTTAAAATAACATTTGTACCCGTAATCATTACGTCAAACCGTGACTATAACTTCTTTGTTGGATTGGCCTACGTCATAACAGAAAAGTAAGTATTTAAATACAAGAAAAAGATGAGGAATGAAATTATTGAAACATTTTTATTATTATAATATTCGATTCAATTCGATTATTATTTGCACTTTTGGAATACCATCTTTCGCAGTTGACAGATAACATCATAGAGTTGTAGACGTATAGTTTACTTAATTAAATGCTCTCTTAATGATAACTTATTTAACACAAGAAAATAGCGCTCCAAACTCGTTCCTTTTGTAAAAAAAACTAATCAAACGTTTAATTAGAAGTGTACAGTTCTATAGAATCGTAAACGAAAGCTTACATCTGCTCGGCCCATTAGGTTAATTGTGAACAAGTATCTCTTACTCCGCCGGGCTCGGCCTGTCTTAATCATAAGATTTACACATTTAATTTCCCACGGCAAACATCGGGAAAATAGGAAACCCACCGTCCGAATGATTTATTTATAGCCCCTAAGTCTAACTACTGCTACCAATTTCAAATATCACAGATGCCGAGACGAAACTGTAGAATATATATCAACTTCATACGCACAGTTACAGTTTTCTTTCGAATAACTTTTGTGATTGGTCGAAGGCTGGGGTAAAATAGGCTCTAAGTTTGCCGCTTTAAGGTGGATAATTGGTAATTATAATTGAAAGATATAAATCAAGATAGGCACGCTGACGGTTACAATTTAGCAATTTACTTGTCAACATGATCTAGTCCAATTATCGCCTTTGCTTAAGTTGTAAGCGGTAGCGGACTAACTTCACCCATCACTATCACCAAATATGCCAAGATATATTTTTGTTTTGTGCATGCCAATAAGACATAAGACATATATTTAAGTTGAGATTGCTCAGAATCTAGTATAATATTTTTATGTGGATGCTATTGGTTATGTTCTGAAGTTTGTTTAGTTTTTATGTGTTATTGTAACTGTTTGTGTCCCAAATTAGAAAATAAATAAATAATCTTTCGCAATGTAGTGTTTTGATCCGGAAAATGCTGATTAATATCTTTTAAGTTTTACAAATTAAGTACGAGACTTCTTTTTTATATCTTTTTAATTAAAAATCACGTATTATGTTTTGTGATAAGTTATTTGTTTTAAAATTGACAAGACTATTGTGATATTATATACACACAAAACATATATTCATCTGATAGTGAAAGCATTTGATTTAGAAAAATACGAACTTCATATTATAGATTCTTTAATGATAGATTTATTTATTTACTTACTCTCCTTAGCTGCATTGTAAATTCTTTTTGTAAATCTAGTTTTCGAAATAGATCGCATAATATATAAGAGCAATAAATTCAGGATGTAAAGTTGATTGTACCAAATAAAACTGAAAAACTTGTTTCAAATTTCATTACAAAACAATATTAGAGGCAGACGGAAAACTATTTTTAGCAAACTTTAGTATCAAATCAATCTAAGTTAAAATATTTTAAGCGTGTTTGTCGATTGTAGATGATGAATCCCTCTGTCTGCACAGATTTCAAGTGGACAGAGCTATCATATAGGTATATTTATGATTTTTATTATCCACAGACTTGAATAAATTAAATTAGTTTGGTATCTGTGCATATTAGAACACAGAAGTTATCTTTTGGAAGATAGGGATTCCTATGGATTTCATTGAAATCTCTAAATTATATCACTAAAATGCCCGGAATGTAATAATAGGACCGCTCCTCACTTAACATAGAAAATAATATTTTACTAAATTAAATTTGGCAGTCTTGGTGTTTATTACAAAAGTATATCAGTGCGGCGTGATTTACATGTATGTTATTTACTTGTTTTATATAAGTTAATTCAATAAACGCCATATTTCGTAACTTGGACCATAACTAGAAATAATATATTTCCTAGAGGGTTGGCTAAAGAAATTAAAATGGTGTAAACGGCCATTTATTTCAATTTCGTATCTGAATTTCGTTACAAATAAAAAACGTAATGCCATTGAATGCGAATGTTTTGTTTCGCGCGTTTATCTTAATGAGCCTTATCTAAGTGTACTAGTTTGGTATGTAAATTGTACATGTTAAGTTGTGCTTGATTATACGTGTTCTTGTCCATATGTCTGCATCTTTATTTATGGCATTCCTTCGACTTGTAAAACGGATTCTACATAAAACACTGTAATGTCATCAGAATGACGTGAAAATCGATTGTTAGTGCAAGTAGAAAATATATATAGAGAAATCCCAACTGTTTTGTCGGCCATTTAAATGGGTATATTCTTTAAATACCAGGTAGTTTAGTGGTAAAAGATATGCATTTCTAGAAAAATGCACAGTGAATTTTTTATGGAATACCAACCAACTGAATTTTTGGATAAAAGTTTTGTCGTGTGGTATGATAGGAGAAACTGCCGGTAGGTATCAAACTGAACAATTCCTCGGAATATGTACAGCTGAGGATATACACGATAATAAAGTACAATCTCTACGCAGCGCCAATTTGACTAATTTCAAATATAAATCTTATATATTTTGAAAATTCATAATATTTCATAAAAATAATAATACACTACGTAATATTGTAAAATCTTAATTTTCTATCCATTTTTAATTGTATATGAGATTAATAATATTATTATTTAAGAATTATGTTATTAGTTAGTTTAATTTCTATTGATATTTATGTTAAAGTATCGGAATAATTCTTACTTGGTTGATTAATTGATAACGAAACGCTAGGATAGAAATAGAAAAATCATAAAAATCTCCATCCTTTTACAACGTTTACAATTTCATTTATTTCCGACCCCAAGCAAATCGTGTAATTTTCTACTTTTCTTTATTGAATTTTCCTCAAAATAGGCTACTTCTCTCTATATTAGAAAAGATCTAAAAGCATATAACTATGATAGCTTATGCATTAAATAGTCGGAACCATCATGTTTAAATACATAAAATAACAAAGATAATATAAAAATTAGTTTCAAAGTATTCACTTTTTTAATCTATACGTAAAACAAGAGCGAAACATAGGCCGTACTGTAAACTTATGCGTGTCAATGTCATTATGAATCATATCATATAGTACGTATAAAGCCGCAAAACAATAAAAAAAGAAGTTTGTAGGTTGCTTTTTTGATGTAACAGAACATTATAAATACGTAAGTTACATTGAAATCGCACGTGAATCACACTATGGAAAGCAGTTTTGTAAAATGAGATAGTACGAATTTACCAAAAATAAATGCATTAATGGTCGGAAAATTCTTTTCTGCAAATCCCGACTTTTGTTTTGCCGAGTTACGGAGTATTAAAACATCGATGCCAGTATTACTCTTTTATTATTATTCCTTTATTAGTTATTTATATATATAAGATAATAACTCATTTTTAAATTATGAATATAATAATACATAGCATCAAATATAGAGCTTTGTTTATTATTTACATGCCGTATTGAAGTCATCGCTACAGAGTAACAACTCGTGCGGCGCCTTCGTCTAATTACGCGCGAAATTTGAATATGTTAAATTTTAATGCAATTTTTATAGTACTTAACGAGTGTATAAAATTTTTATATTTTACTATATGGTATACTGACACGCAAGGAACAAATTAAGATTCTTTTCAAAAAAGAGATTAATTCCCTATTAGAGAATTGCAAAAAACCCGAAATTCTAGTCGCAATCCCTAATACAGCACTATGAAACAATCACGGTGTTAAGACTCGGTAGATTTCATGTACAATAATTCGCAGAGGTTTCGGCTTCACAAAGGCTTGGTACGGCGGCGATAGGATCCGACACATCGCCTATCCAACCTGACCCAGCATAAACATATCACCGTCCTGTCTTCCGGCCAATGGCATTCCGATCTTTACCCAATGGCTGTACGCATGTCGAGAGGACACCCGTTGGAGATACTATCTGCCGCATCTGAATAGGCTAGGTCGCTGATGCATTGAGAGACTGTGCTAAGGTTGTAGGTAGGTGCCTCGTCGAGCAAAATGTTATGGCTAGGCAGATGGTTTCTTTTATATGATTAAAGATTTGAAGATTTTTCTGTTTAGTGTTGACGGCCACTTTGAATTTAATTACTTCGTTTCCACAATTTTTTTATGTTGTATGATTAATGGCCGTTTTCACCAACCTTGTCTTAGCTTAGGCGACACCTAAGTGACATGCTGTCACTTTTTGTATTAACTGAAAAGAGTGAGACAGCCTGTCTCTTAGGAGTTGCCTAAGCTAAGATAAAGTTGGTGAAAACGCTCATTAGATTATTATCTTTTAAGTAACATTGTTTTTATCGCAACAATTCTCTGTAATACAAACTATTTTTTTATACTTTGAAATATGTTTATTCATATATTTCAAAGTTTTCAGGTATATTTCTATATTTCAGCAACTAATACAGATAGATAGTTGTTTTTTTCTTTCCTCTTGCTGTGATACTATTTGAGGAACTTGTAGTGCGATCATGTTCAGTGAACATAAGCAAGTTTCTCTGAGGTCAAGTCAAAGATGCTAAATTAGAAACGTTTCTAGCGTTTTTGTGCAGTGGCTAGTAGCTGCAAGAGTTATACGGCAACTATTAAAAAAAAAATATTCACAAGTGTCATGAAAAAAAATTGGGCAATTATTTCCCAACTCTTTGCGTTGTGGAAATGAACTAAATATGGTGCTCAAACAAGAACTGAAAAAATATCATAGCACAACAATTATATTGTTACGATTAGCAGATGTTGTCAATAATAGGATGCTGATTTTATTACAACATATTAATTGAGTACGGAAGGTTAACTGAGAATTGTTTTTACCTTGGTTTTGATAAAATTAAAATAATAAATAAATATATTTTTAAAGCGGATTATTGTTTTATTATTATTCGTAACACTAAAAACCTGGTATCATACAGCAGTGCGTTAGCGGTATTGGCACATTATTGATTGTTTGGCGCAAAATTGCTACATAATTTAACAAGGGATTCTATGCGAATACTGACTCTTATAACGTACTAGTTAAGTTCTCGGTGACTACAATCAACTACAGAAAAAAGGGTTAAACTACTAAATCTGGCACCACCATCAGAAAAATTCAGATGTTTTGCGGATCAACTCTTGATTGGCACCTATATTATATATTTAAACGCCTGAACGTGACGAGAGAAGACGAAATGCGGTTAAGTAAATCGTAATAAAAAAAACTATTTCTTCTCTTTTAACGGTTCACATCCTTGTTTGCTGTACAATCATTTTATTCTTCTCATTAAAATACTCTTGAGCACCCATGCACATTTGATTTTTAAGTTTTTTTTTAACTCATATGGCACACTGGGTAGCTAAAGCCTCTCAGTCAATTATGATACCCATAAAAAGCACCACACGCACGCCTGCGCTGATGACACCGCGAGTTAATTTCTAAAGCGGAGCTTCTCATTCGAATTGAATCGACACTTCACACTACTTAATTCAAATGGCCCCGGAGTGCAAAAAGGCTGGTCGTCCATCTGGAGACAGATTGATGATCATCCCGTGCACTTCTTCGCGATTGAAGGTCTGCACGCGTCATTTGTTTCGTGTGGCCTCCGCCGCACGACGGCTTTTCAAAGTCTATTCGCCGCCATTTTGTTTAACTAAGTCTATCTGAATTTGGACCGTTATGGACATATTTAGGAGTGTAAAATAAATAGGAATTTATTTTGAATATTATTGTTACTATAACTTAGAAAATAGTCGTTTTCTTATTATCTGGGCCCAAGACTGCCTATTCATCTAAAATTGTGTTTTTCAAACTGTAAATTTGTTCCTCCTCCTACTTACGACAGCTTCGCCACCCCTAGGACCCCCTAGGGTTTGCGAAGGTATCGTAAGAAGGTTCCGGGAAGTCTTAAAAGAAAGATTGTTTTATTATATCGAATGCGACATCAACAGCCAGCAACATCGAGTCTAGTGGATCTCATTCAGATGATCTAGAATGAATCATGTTCTATCAAATAAATAAAATTTAAAAATATTCACACATTAAACTAAATAAAACCGTAATTTGAAAACAGGAAAATTGTTTTCAGAAAGTTATTGATGTCAAAACGAATTTCTAAGAAAGATTTTATTTCTAATAGCGTTGAAATATTCCCACTAAATATCTATATATATTGACGATTGAATAATATCATCATCTCAGCCAAGCTATCCACCGCTGTACGTAAAAATCCCTTAGGATGATAATAAGGGGTTTTAGGACGTCCGTCACGCAGGCCCAATGCAAATTAGTGGGCAGTATCTTAGCCTTGTCGGTTGATCTTTGCGAGCGGATAAGGTTACGTTAGGTTATTCTCTTGGGTTCCCCTCAGACATGATTCACTACCTCACACCCCCTCATTTGATTGATTAATATGGGTCGTCAGTAATGCAGAAGCACCGATTTGTAAATGTGCGCTTCTTTACTTAATTCATCAGTTACTAGTGGAAAAAATTAGCATAATCAAAGTGTCACTATCTATCTGCCATATTTAAGCACAATGACCGTCACTCACTTCATCAGCCATCATAGTTTAATTAATTTAAAAAAATATTATGCTACAAAAATCTAATAATTGTATTGTTAATTATAGTATATACTTAGAATATAGCCATCGAATTAAATGTAATAAAAAGAAACTAGAAATCTATGCACTTATCAAACACTAAAACTCCGTATCTCTTCCATTATTAACAAAAATTACCTGGTAATTCTATAATTAAGAAATGTACAAATGATGAAGTTAGTGTCAATTCTGTACTAGTGAGTTGTATACTGTCATCTACAATCACAATACTTAAAATCTACATTAAGAAATTATTAATTGTCAAAGATGCATTTTTTAAAGCGTTCCTGAAATCACTTTTTAGTTGAACCACTGGAATTGTTATTCAATCATATTTATTTAAATTGTTTACAAAACAATATTCAAGGTGTCCCCATCTCTGAGGTTCCAGGTTCGAGTCCCGGTGGGGGCAGATGTTTGTGTGATGAATACAAGCATTTCTACCATAGTCATTGTTGTAGATATATATTTCTATAAAAAATATTTATATATGTATAATATATGTATGTATATCCGTTATCCTAGATCCTATAACACAGGCCTAATAGTGCTTCCCGGGATGGACCACGCCCCTTCCGTGGCCGGGGGGCGTCGTCGGTGGAAGAGACCGGGGGAGGTAGTGTAGCCACCCCCGAGGAGGGCTCCCCTGTATCGACGGGGGAGCGGAGGCTGGGGGTTCCCGGAAGTAGCTTGGTAAGTTCCCGAGGGCTCCCTTCATGCCTGAGGAAGGCCATCCCTGAGGTTTTTAGTGGGTAGGCCTCCCCCTTCTGGGGAGGAGAGCCCCACATAACCGCCGGCTCGCCACAGCCGGGGTATGCAATTTAATGCATTTTCCTCAGGGAAACATAAAAAAAGGCCTAATAGTGCTTACTTTGGGCTGGGGAAATAGGTATAAGTGTAAGAAATAATAATAATAATGAGTAGGTAGGGAAGTGATGATCCCATCGCCCTCATTAGGTATTCACAGGTAGGGCATTTAATGCCCCTTACCTGCCATAAATGCTCTATCAGTGCAGTCAGTCTCCCTCAGTGCCCTGAGGGAGACTGACTGGCCGCTTGTGGCGAGCTGTCGGTGAGTTGCTTCGCCGAGGGTCCCGATGTGCTTCAGGGGGGCGTACCCTCCGCCTCTGTTTTGCCTCAGCCTCACACCTCAAACATCTCTCTACACCCTTAGCCGTCCACACCAATGTTGCTCCCTTCGCACCAATATTGGTCTGTTTTTTGGGGGGCCCCTTTAGTGACCGGCGAGTCCACCACCTGCCATATTTAAATCAATAAGGATGCTTTGAGAAGGCAGGTGACCGGAGTCTCTTCCATAGCCCGGTTCTTATTACCACCAAAATCTAAATTCTTAGTCCACAAACATTTTGACCAGTAATCATCCAGTATCATCTTTATAGTCTTTGGCTGCATTTTTCATGGTGCAAATAGAATTCGACTCAATTGGTATACTTTCATTAAAGTTCGCTTAAATGGCCTGTACGCGTTAGATCTATATCCCCACGCACACTTTATAAAGCACAGTGTCTTTTAAAGATGCGTGATGTAAGCGACAATAATAATAATAATTTTAATTTAACAACTCTAACACTGAGCGGAGTTTTTATCAGCGGATGAATATTTCGCATTCTTACTCAGCGACCACACGAAGCAATACCGATATGATCGACTTTAACTCATTTTATAGCGCGGTTAACCACTGCCTTTTTGACTTCGAAACTACGCAGTAGCAAAATAAACTCCAATTATGCCCTTTTAAACCTTTATATATTGGAGCGCTGATAATTATTATTGTAAAAGATAACTTACCACAATTTCGTATGGTGCTGCGTACAAGTTTTATTTTACAAGTGACTTTTTACAGTCAACCTGATATGGATTGGCCCGGATCAGATTGGACAACTCACAGCTATAAATTAGTGGTGCCAATGTTAACCTGTAAATGTAGATGCTGGGTCTGAAGCACCCCACGTAAACAGTTTTTCAACACTGTTACTCTTAATTGATTAAAAATACGGATTTTCGTTTTACAATGTGTTTATAAAGTAAATAGATTCGTATTAAAAACGCACATTATGAATTAATAAAAGAAAAAAAATATATGTATCAAAAGATATTTTTGAAATGATCAATTAAATTAAATATTTTTGTAAGTAATGATAGTAAGTTTGAATTTTAGTAACTTTGATAAAATCTAAGGTCAACATTGTTATAACACTGATTTTATAAATAATCATATATCACAAACTTCTCGCAGAAAACTTAATACATACGTATATGTTGAAATTAGTCGTAGAATACTCATAATCTATTGAAAATAACTTACTCAATTGAAAATTACGCAATCATCTGTAGTTCGTGCCCAATATTGAATTATTAAATTATGTCATTTAATATGCCATCTTTAGTAACTCATGTAGATTCCTTATATGGACTCGAAATAAGTTAGGTATAGTCAACTAAGTCAAGTCAAGCACAGTGAGAGATAGTTGACTTAACATACACTTGGAAAAGTTTCTTTGTATGCAGTTTTCTTTACGATGTTTTCCTTTATTACAATAACGGTAACATAGGCAAAGAGAATTCTTTACAATGTTACGTTAGTATATCGGCAGTATTCATAATGCTCGGGCAGTATGAATAATGCCCAGCTATATTGGGCCGAGTGATTAATTACATACTAAACTCACCTATTTATCACTCAGATACTTACCCGGCACGGCTGCTTCTGTGCTGCAGTGTCGAATAGGACGGGAGAGATCGACATGATGCCACCACTGCGCATCCGACCTCGACTCGGCCCAGCACACGCTGGCGGAGTGCCCCGCGTGGGCCTCTGAGCGTCGAGTCTTGGTCGCAGAGATCGGGCGAGGTCTCCGCCGGCATTGATTGCGGCAATGCTGGCGGCCGAGGGAGGTTGGAGGGCGGTGACCTCCTTCTGTGAAGCAGTGATGCTCCAGAAGGAGGCCGCCGAGCGGGGTCGGGAGATGGCCGATCGAAGTCGAAGAAGGCGGCGCCGGGCTCGGTGGCACAGTTGCGGCGCCGCCGCGGGTCGCCGGCGCGCGCGAGGAAGTTGCGACTGCTACGGCGACCCGGGATGGACCACGCCCCTTCCGTGGCCGGGGGGCGTCGTCGGTGGAGGAGACCGGGGGAGGTAGTGTAGCCTCCCCTGAGGAGGGCTCCCCTCTAGGCAGGGGAGCAGAGGCTGGGGGTTCCCGGAGGTGGCTTGCTGTTCCCGGGGGCTCCCTACATGCCTGAGGAAGGCCATCCCTGAGGTTTTTAGTGGGTAGGCCTCCCCCTTCTGGGGAGGAGAGCCCCACATAACCGCCGGCTCGCCACAGCCGGGGTATGCAATTTAATGCATTTTCCTCAGGGAAACAAAAAAAAAAGGCATTATGAATATGGCTACATGATGATCGAGCAATGTGATTAATAGGTAAATTTTACATGGTACACTGCGATGCGGGGCCGGACACCGAGAGCGAAACATATTCTATTCTGTGTTGTTCTGTTCTATTCTTCACTATTCTATTCTGTTCTGTTCTGTTGTGTTCGATTCTGTTTAGGTCTATTCCATTCTATTCTATTCGATTCTATTTCATTCCATTCTGCTCTGCTCTGCTCTGCTCTACTCTCCTCTCCTCTACTCTCCTCTACTCTACTCTATTCTATTCTATTGTTCTATTCTATTCTTCACTATCATCATAGTGATGGAAAAAATATACTTGCTACCGTTATTGCAGTAATAGTCTCTGATTTATACAAACTGGGAACAAAACAAGGTGTTCTAAACCAACTGTATTCAAGAAAACAGTTTACAGTGTGCAAAGAAAAATTTCTTTCACCTGAAGATGTCCAAGATACAGAGATTTAGCTGAGAGAGTCCTTTAAAATGTATTCTTAATGCGGAGAGCAAGGTTATAGTAGGTGTGGCTGTAAAGGTGGTTGTACATCTGACAAATGTCGCAAAGGAAAAAACTATGTAACTCAAAATTCCATCATAGCAACAGTTGTTCTTTCAAATAAATCTGTTATGGATACTTAAAGTAATATTTTTTGTATTCAAACTTATTTTTGATTATTTAAACTAAACTGATGACTAAAATGATTTTATGTTTTTTGATCACAGATCAATCCCTGTGTGCCTTAAATTTTATTTTTTAAATTTTATTTGATGTTATGTTTGAAGTACCTGCTGAAAACTAGAGAGTATTTTTTTTCTAATTCAAATACTGAGACTAATTACTGAGTTAAAATTTTAGAGTTAATTTCAAGTGTAATGACAGCCACCATATGCCACAGCTGTGACATAAATTCGATTTGGTTAGTTTTTAAATTAGAAATTGTTACGTTTTCTAGCGCCGGAAACTATTATACCTTTTTTTGTAGCCCTTTGTAAAGTGATCGAAGGAAAACCGAAGTCTGATTATTTAAAATTTTAAAATAAACACTAAACTATAAAACATGTTTTTCAAAAATTGAGTTCATTACTTGTGATACTCGGTCTCTCTAACTAAATATTCATATGAAAGTATTAAACATGCATCACTCTGCCCAATAAGCACTGGGCATTATTAACAAGCAACATTATTCCCGAGCAATGTGATAAATTGATTGGTTATAATCACATTGCCCGCTCTTATTGGGCATTATTCATTTTGCCCGGGCATTATGAATAGTGCCCGATTAATCACTTCGCCCAAAACATATATGTAACTAATAATGTACCTCATAAATGTACGTGTGAAATTCAAACACATTGTTAAACGGCGAATACGAGCTAGTACAAGGTACGAGTCAGCTCCAGAGCTCATGGGTGATTCTATGCTGATAATAACTGTTCCGCTTGAATGATCTAGTGATTTAATACCAGACCCATAATGCCTAAAAACTAAATACGTGAGAACTCGACTAATGGATAAATAGACCAACCAATAATCTATAAAAGGGTTAACGGTAGCTGTGAATTTGACTTACATCATTGCAGCGAAAAAAGTTTCCTGCATGCGAGTACGTAGTCACCTTTGGGATGAGTTGTGGTATTTTACGACACTGGACTTAATTCGATGGCTCGTAACATTATCGTCACATCAACATAACAATAACAGTTTTTTCGCTTCGATCGGTGACGAAGGGCGGTGAAATTTAAAACTACAGCCGACGTGTAGCAAAAGATATTCTGATTTATAATGGGTAGCTCTGAGCACGAAAATAATTTTTCAACACACTTCCTCATAAAATGGCTCTAATTCCATGGCAATTAGGCACATAATGACACCTATAATCAAACTGTGACTTTTTCATTACTATTATTCACGAGTGAGTAATAGTTTTTTTTTTATATTATTGGTTGAGTTACGCTTACATTTGCGCTAAAAAGCTTTCTGAGAAAAGCCCAAAAAAAGAAACCTCATTTTTTAGTCTATGGCCGATGCGCGCGTATAGAAAAACTAATTAATTTTTCCCGCCATTACGAAATTTATTAGTCTATGGCCGATGCGCGCGCATAGGAATACTGATTAATTTCTCCCGCCATTACGAAACATTTTTCACAACTCGTCTCGTTTTCTCTTTTGAAGTTATTTAGTTAGTTATTAATTAAGATGTCTGCAAATACAATTTATGAATAAAATGGTTTTTTATTTAAGTATTATTTTATTCAGAAGTGTGTTGAAAAACGTTGTATGTTACACATGTGTATTGATATTACCGTCCTCGGCTCCTTAAGACCTTCGCCTGACGGCTCGGGCCTCAATGCGCCTCAGCGGTAATCACCAACATTACACACTTGTACGATAATGTACTATTAAGTGAACATATCCCCACTAATATTTTAAACGTGAAAGTTAGAAGTATGGATGTTAATGACCCCTTAGATAAAAATTACTGAATGGATTTTAATAAAACTTTACAATAATATAGCGTATTCATCAGAATAACACTTCATCAAGATATACGCCACGCTAACATTAGGTACTCGAAATACTAATCCTGTGCAGGCGAAGTCGCAGGTACCAGCTAGTGGGCTATATATTAGTAAACAAAATCAAAATAATCTTTATTCAACATAAACCTTTACAGGCATTTATTGACGTCAACAAACAAAACAAAAAAAAAAGCTAAAAAAAAACAAAAACCTTGTCCGTACGTACGAATAAGGAAAAAAAAATAATATTGACTCGACGCCTGTTCGGAAATTGGGAGAGCCTTCTCGAGAAGAACAGGCAAGAAACTCTGAAGGTCTATTTTTTATCTCCTCTTTATAATGTTAATAATTATATATATCTTATATATACGAGTAAAAATGAATCGCAAAATGTGTTGGTAAGCTCATAACTCAACAACGCCTGGACCAATTTGGCCAATTCTTTTTTGTTAATGTTCGTTGAAGTTTAAGGAGGGTTTTTACAATGAGGAAAATTCGAATAGTTATCGGAAAAACCCTAAAAACAGCCCTTTTATTTTCCCATGCAAACGTTTTCTAACTAAACGTACAGTCGAATTGAGCTTTATTGTTATTGTATAAAGTTCATATTGCAAGCACTCACTGTTGTCTAAGCAATGAAGGTGTGTTCCTAACATCAAAGAGTCAATTTGCGCTTTATTAACGCTACATATAGTTGAAATTCAATCATATCTATCAAAACAGTGTGCGTGCGTGCGTTGGAGCACAGAATACATCGTTGGAGGATTTAATGTCACGTTCCAAAATTGAATAGCCACAAAATGTAATAGGTCATTTAGACTTTTTTTGCGATTTGGTTGGCTATGCGACATTATCTATAAAATAATTAGGAACAAAAAACTGCTACTGTACAAATCTTTTTGACAGAACGAAGTCTGTCGGGTCCGCTAGTATAATATAAAAATACAATATAATATAAGTTACAATCATACGTAATACGATTGCAGTCGTATGTATGCTTACATACACATATAAAATAATCTACTAGCGACCCGCCTCGGGACGCATCGCACGGATGCAATATTGATACTAAATACACTGCAGAAAAACTGTGAACGTTTTATAATAAGAGATAGACATATACCATAGTTGAGTTTTCTGTAGACCTTTGCAATGTGTTCAATACTTAGTACATTATTTTGATAAATCTCGTAGGGTTCAGCCTGCGTTTGCAATGTAAGCTGAAAGATGTAATTATTTACGACATCACATTAGAAACCTCTAAATTTATCAGTGTTTTTTTACTATATTATGCATGTGTTACATATAAACCTTACTTAAGAATCACTCTATCCATTAAAAAAAATACATCAAAATCCGTTGCGTAGTTTTAAAGATCTAAGCATATATAGAGACAGACAGACGGCGGATAGGGACTTTTTTTTATACTATGTAGTAAAGACCTGAAGATATGAGTGCAAAATGAAAGCGTAAACTTTAATGTGATGTTCATAGACAAGAAATAAATTCAAAAGGACATACCCAAATTATTTATTAAATAACTTTAACCACCACTGAGTAGTTGAAATAATTATATTTCTGTAATTCTAGTTTATGCATGAAGTATTGCAACAAATAATTAGGTTCCCTCAAGTTTCTAATAAGAAGTTAGTCGAATCACTATGCTTAAGAATTTATAAAAACCGTTTACTTTTTTTGTTGAAGGAAAGAGTAAGATGAGTTATTCAATTTTATATTAATTTGTGAAATATTGCTCGGACCACATTATATTGTTAATGCTCATGTTAGCATTAAATAAAAGTGCCTGGAGAAGTTAAGCAATATAAATTTTGTTTCATAATAATTAGAAACAGAATGTTATTTATTTTTTAATATTATTAACATTTTAGTATTTCTTTTATTTGTGCGAGCACTATTCATTGCAATTACTAAATAAATATATAGGACCTTAATCCGAAAAGTTATTTCGATTCAATATATTAAAATTTTATTGAGCGGTGACTAAACTCAATATAAATTCATGTTGCTAGTATTTATTTGGCGCAACCCGGATTAGTATTCCACTATTGTTTGCCGAGCTAATACATTGGCGACATCACAAATTTAACATCAGCTCATATCGCACCTTTAGAATTGAAGTGATCTAATACGAAATTCTTGTTCTAGTTAGTTATACAGACTAGTTTACTATACAATCATGAAAACATTTCATATACTACCATTAATAATAAAAAATATAACAATTAACGTACAACTTAAAGTATTATAATAGAAAAACAAAAAAATTACCAACACTTCAATCACATTTTTAACGTTTACCAAAAAAAATTGATACCAAAATAATTTTGGATTAGGTCACTTCAATTCTAAAGGTGCAATATATGTGTAGAGTTTAGAATCTACCCTATGTTAGGCCTTAGTTAACGCTCACTACATACACTTTGGAGTTTCTTTGCAGGTGTATGCAGGCTGCCTCGTGATTTCTATCACCGTACGAGCATTAGATAAGTTCACAAACGAAATTTGAAAAAAGAAAACTCATTGGTGCATGCCAAGATTATTCACAGATCCGTTTCGTAAACAAGCGCTCAGAGACGTATTTTTGAATCATTAGAGGTGAATTTGGAATTCAAATACGAATACAAATCGTGCGCAAATTATTTTCTGCTGCTTACAATTTTATAGATTTTTGAATCATCGAATTCAGTGTTGTCATTAAAAACAAATTCTTAATTAGATTCCGTTTCACGCAGAAAAATTCAAAACCACGACAACAAAAACAAAAAACCGGCGACGACCCCCACGTGAAACGGATCACTGTCAAGGTCACTTCAGCGTTGGATATTCTATTAGTAGAAATCAAAAACGAGTGGGTTGAACCACTCGTTGCACAACGCACGAAATTAAAGTTCAGAAATAGTAAATTCGGTACTTCGTATACAAATCTCACGATTTCGAATGCGAATTGGTTTTCTATTGTTTCAAAAAATCGTCTCTGTCTCTGACCACAGTCACTGACTTTGGACATATTGAATCGCGTAAAAACATAAAAACGTATAGTAAAGTGATCAAGAAAATGTGGTGCACCAACAAATGCAATTGAAGAATAATAATAACGATAAAGATGACAATAATGAAAAATGTCATTGCATGTAATTTTGATTTCCAATCAAAAAGAACACAGCACACCTCACCACCAAAAACCGCGATCCACGCATCGCATCACACATAACGACAACTTATAATAATCTCATTTTGGTGTGAAACTCAATTCCGAAAATGTCAATATCAGTGATTGTAAAAACTGTTTTGAATGTATCCAATTTACATTATCTCAGCATTTTAATTACGCGCCTCAAAATAAGAACACTTTGTGTGAGCCGCATGACCATTACCAATAAGATATTTTCGGCGGATATTATTAACGAAAAATTACTTGGATTCAATAAAAGTGTCAATTCTGCCTTTAGTTGTTTGTAAACTCGCAGTTTTTATGCACAGTCAGTAATACGTAATACGTCAAGTTTTAAATTTGTACTACGAAAATCGTCATTATTATCGTTGTCTCAAGGATGACATGTCTAATTGGCTACGTCACCTTAACAATTATCAAGTCTATTAATAATATTACCTATGACTATTACTTATGCTGAAGGCAGCCTGCAAAAGCATGTAAAAAAAATCAAAAATATAATGTAGCTTCAATAAAATTGACCAGTGTAATTGATTAAGGCCTAAACAAAATAATCTAATTAAGACAGATTAGTTGTAGTGGTATCTATGAAGATTCTTAACCTCTCCTCTCCAGAGGGAAATAAATTTTCTTATATTTTATAATAGATTAAAGTCATAAGAATGTATTTATCAGGAGGAATTTAGTATAAAGTAAATTTGTTCTAATAAATTAATAGATAAGTTACACGTACCTTTATGTAGCATATTGTAGAGATAAATTCTATAATAGACGGAAAAAATATATTCATACTTAGTCCTAATAAATATGAAAAAAATGCAAGAAAATATTCTCCAAGAGTCAAGCAGGAAAAAGTTGGCAATAAAATGTTTTAGCCAATTATGTCACTGAATGAAAAAGAAACGAGCCACCGAAAACAATTTCGTATATATCCAAACCAATCGGAAATTCAATAACATTACCCATCCTTTGGTTTAATAAGCTAAAAAGGCCATAAAATTTATTGATATATATGTATTATTATCCAAATAACAATCTTTCACACGTATGTTGTTGTTTATTTTATATTTATGCATTAATTATACAATAAATTATCGTTTTTAAAGTAAATGCAAAATCACATTTTGTAACCTAGGAGTTACATCAATATTAATCTATACTTCTTCTCTTGCCCTGTTCCTAATTTTATTTGGAGTTGGTGCAACATGTGTTCCTCTTCCACTCTCCTCTATCACTCGCCATATCATATCGTTCAATATTAATCTATTGTTCTACTTTAATAACGGCTTGAAACAATAACGTATTTAATTTGCGTAGATCAAGCTTAGAGAACATCATATCATCCATAATAGGCATTACATTAAAATTACTCCATGCCTCTAATGATCCATTTCCACAACATTCTAATCGACATACAAATCTATATTACCGCAAACAAATTTGCCGACAAAGTGAAACGTCCGCTCATTATAAGTCCTAACGATCGGGAACAACAAATCATTGTCCTCGGCATTATCGCCGCCCATTCAGCTGCTCGGCACCGAAGGAACTCCAAACAATGTTCATTAAATGAATACCAAAGTAAGCAGTCCAATAATTGCAGACTCCATTTAGACATTGCACAAAACTATTCAATAGGAACAATTTGTCGGTTCTGCTTTTAAAGCAACTCCAGAAGAGACATTTCCAAAGGTCCGCTTGGATCGTTCTGATACCTCGTTAGTTATCTTGCGCTGCCACTAAATAATTGTAGCAGCGGCGTGGGAACAGAGACGGAGGAAAACAAACCTAATCCTGATGATCGAAGAGCTTTTATTTGCAATTCCGATGAGTCTTAGGATGTTAGCGATGCTAATAAAATTTCCGACTTACTAGTTTGAAATAGGATCGAATATGAATCGTGAGAGGCAGTTTTTTGCGCTACCAATGCTGTAATCGAAATTAAACCTTATGATGTTAGGTGAAAGCTTGTTAATGAATTACAGGAGGTTGTGAAGGATTTTGAAGATATTCAAAATAAAACGGAAGCAGTAGCAATTTAACTGTCCACGCACTTTATTTATTAGTGTTGAGTGATATATTTGCAGACAAACGTGACGTTTGAAGTAACACTTCAATCAATTGTTGAATACTTAATTATATCACCTGAACATAACTAGTAAATATAACACTATTTCTGATATAAACTGATGATGATTTCAGGTTTTATAATTCAATTACAATTTCCAGAAAGTGGTATTATTGAGGAATCTAATGGAGAATATGATCTTAAACTTAATACATTTGCTCATTAGTGACTTTAGAATCATTTATTACCAAACAATAATTCTAAGTGTTGGGTGGGAGCAGGAGACGATTTAAATCATCAAATTTTAAAGCGACAAATGTGCAGCATTGGGAGCGGTGTGTTGCTAAAATTATGCTGATATGTATAGACATTAAATAAGAAACAAAATATTTCAGCAATGACCCAATTACATATTCAACACTTACAAAGCCATGGACAAAAGTAGTACTTACATTAATAAGTATAGTTACAAAAATGATATACTGTCTTATCTGCAGTCAAACCAAATCGGCAATAAATTGTAATCAATATTATAGACGTTAATGACACCAATTAAATAATCGTAAAAAATGTGATACCGTCGCTTACATCAATAACTTTATATTACGGCATCGCGTGCATTCGACGATATTATTTATAGTATTGAACTGTATTGGCGGTGAAATAGATGTACAGAACGGACGAGTTGGTCCATCATGAAGTGGGTTCTGTAGCTTTTATTTCAAGAATATTCAATTTCTTGATATAAGTCTGTAAGTAAAGAAGTGATGCTAAATAATATACATACACTTACTTGAGACTATGCTAACGCATTGTGGGATACGGCCAACTTTACAGACGGACAGAAATAGACGTACAAAATGACACTTTAACACATCTTGCAAAATCCGACAAAAAAATTTGCGCTTAATAGAGAAATGACTAGGAAGGAAGCAATAACACCTATTCTTGAGACTTGATCCCGCAGAGAACATACACCGCGCAACAAAAACCTTGACTAGAATAATATTATAAAAATCCAAACAACAATCAATCAATCAAATCAATCAATCAATGAGTCTATCCTTGAAAGATGCTTATGTCCAGCAGTGGCGTCTCTTGGCTGAATGACAATGCAATGAATAAATATTGATACCAAAGTACAGGGACTTTCATATTCTTTCACCTAACCCCTAAACTCGAAGAAATAAGTCTCTTGACTTTTAATGACTATTTTGAATAGTGTTGTCGGATTAACAATAAAATATGTGGCCATAGCTCATTCTAAATTAAAGTGGGAAACTGGAAGAGCGATATATAAATGGAAATATTGATTAATTGGCAGCTTTTAGATTCGAATATTAATGATATGAATTATTTAATACGTAATTAGATGTCACAATCGATTTTTTAGTTACGACAAGGAAGCAGTCTTTATTTCATTTGAGAATTGATTATGAAACGGCGCATGGAAGACTTCACCGAAACTGGCTATTTGAACTAGTTATTTCAACATTAAATGTCGGAACGGAACACAGGATTAAAATTTTTGATATTGTTTTCATGATGATAAACTTAATTCGAGCAATGGTACACTAACGCAGACTTTTGACCAGACTTTGAGTAGTAGAAGCTACAGAGGTAACTATCATTTTTTTATTTCTCTAACTTGCACTGGAGCGGGGCGGTTGACCATAGAGTGAACATCTGAATATACTTAGGTTTGGGTTAGACCTCTGGATAGAGACATCGTAATTATTGTATCTCTGACAATATGAGACTATTGTCCTAAGAAACTGAAATAAAAGAAACTTGTGACACTAATCCTTATCATCCGTAACAGCATACCACCTCGTAAAAAAGGCTTATAGCTTAGGTGCCTGATAATAGCTTAGATTGAAAATAATTGTTTATTTTCCATCTTAACACATTGAGTACGAAGCAATACCAGAAGCACCCTGTCCATGTCTCGCCTCTAGGGAAGAAAAAAGTTTAACTTCTCTGTCGCATGGGAGGTGTACATCTATCTGTAGCTTAGTGTAGTAAAACGATACGTATACAATAAATTAATTAAATTTAACCATGGGCGTCAGATTCATATCTTATTGTTAAAAATACGAAAAACCGTATATGTGTCTTATTAGGCATCAAAAAAAGGATTTAATGTTATGGTTTAATATGCCTAATTCTACCACAATCTCTGGTTTAGGATAAGACTCAAGATGCCCCTAAACGTAAAAATGGAAAGTACAGATAAATGATTGCCGCTAGAAGTGAGAAATGAAAAATAAAACAAAACTTACGAAAGGAACAAAGACGTTGACAACCCTGGATCAACACTAAAAATTATAACGCCAAAGAACTCACAGACTGCCACTGCAAATTAGGTACAAATCCTGTATCAACTTGTCGTGATATCTCTTTTTATCGTCACCTGCGCGACAGAGACACATTCCTGAGGGCCTATTCCACTAAGCTGAAATCTGATGGCAACTAAGTTATAATATTCGACCAATCACAATGCATTGTTATCGCATCATCAGACAGTTGAAAGTCATTCTGTGCTTTCCGATTGATCAAACAAAATATTCCATTGTAGATTTTATGCAATTCCTCGGTAACCAGCCCTCAGAGCTGGTTCAGAAATATGATTGAGTTTGCAGAAGAAAAGGCTACGTGAGACACGAATTAAATGACCACCAATAAGCCCTACGCCTCATAATACGGCAATATATCTCTTTAATTGGAATATTTTCTATGAGCAGTCGCGGCAACGTGAGAAAAACGCATTCTTTGACATGTTTCATTCATCTGTAAGTGATTGTGTGTGGTGAATTTGCTAAGTCGAAGCGTTTTAAAAATATTTAACTAGTTTGTATAATCTTATGTAATGTTACTTTCTATAACACACAAGGAAACCTATACGTTTTGATATCACCAAATACATTGCATCAATAAAGTCAAAGGTGCAAGCAAGTTTCATGAAAAATCGTAAGAAACTGTCTATCTGTCGCAATACAAAAATTACGTTTTCTTACTTTCTCAGACGGTAAGCTTTGGTGAAACAATAATAGTTAGCTAAAAAGTTAAGCTGGGAAACCCCTGCCACTTACAAAAGCAAATAGAGACATTTCTCCTAAAAATGAAACCTCTCTCCTTACCCGATAATCATAATTCCTAGAAAACGATGCAATTCTGCCTTATAGCTTTAAATACACAAAATGCTTAACAACCTCATATAATCCTTACCCATAATCATACTAACCGAGATAAAAAAAGGTATGAAATATGTGTAGTCTAAATAAATTATAATTAATTGAAAAGAAAAAGCAAAGGTTAATCTAATGTCCTCTTTAGATGTCTTCAGACAATCAAAACCACGATAAAATTGCAATAGACCTAAACCTTATTACTAAGGATTAATACACTTTGCCAATGTATGGGTTCTAACTACACCTAAACTTACTACATAGGTAGTAAGTTATAACATTAAGAGACAAACTTTGACAAAATATCAGAAGATATCACACACAAATTGATTATTCTTAGTATATAATTATATGCAATTAAAGCCAAAAATCTTATAACTTGACCCACACACTAGTGACTAATTTGTTCGTTGGCATGTCCAAGCGTTGTTCAGGTTTCTACGAAACAATACAGTGTGGTCCAAAGAGTGTTTGCACAATTGTAATGGCATCAACATTAGCACAGGCTAGAGGAGCGATTTGTTAATCACACGTTAAGATTTTAAACGACCGTTTAGTGGCAGCTTGGGTTTCTTGTGCTGAAAGTTGATCTATTGTGTGCGAGTCGTATCTAGCATCTAGTCCTATCGTATCTTTAGCAGTTGAATCATAATTGACATATGGGATGTATTTTTTTATTAAAGCACGTGGTTTTCAATCATTTTATCAAGTTAGGTGGCATTCATAATGAAATTATAAATGCCGTCATTTAACATCACTTAATGACGTTCACAATTTGGTCACTAATAAATGATTGTTCAATATTATTTAAAAAATGGTAAGGTAAGGAATAAAACCAACGACATAAATTGTTCAAGAAATCGTAACCATTTTTATTTTTCTGTACAGCAAAGCAAAAATGCTTACTAACGAGCTCCAATTTTTTATCACGCACGAGATTAAGTATTTATAAATGCAGCATGCAAAGATGCAAACAGTGTATTTGTGTTGAAATGAGAAAAATCATGATTAAATTAATAGTATGTCCATCGAAACAACATCTACATTTACAAAGCCGTAAGAATTCGCAAAGGTATCATAGAGTCGTCAGAACACTGTATCACCAGTTCTACGTACCAACCTGACAACCAGTAAACTAATTAATGGTTGATAAACGAGTGTCATAAATTAAAACGTGAGATATAAAATTCATCGGCTATCGGACATCGCATGTCGTCACGTAGCTGTGTTTATATCAATATCGGGTTACAACTTATGGCTGCGCTTGCGCATGTTCGAGCTAAGTCTGCCTGAAAATTATGTTGACAGTTGCGCTTATGTTTATTTATTCTAATTCTGAATTACGGTAGCTGCAATGGTTTTATTCCTGTGGTTAAGCAATGTGTTAGCGTAAGAAGTCATTTGGAAAAGTGTGAATAGCCGATTATATTTGCGACATATTTACCTAAATAGTATTTAAGGTAGATGTCTTAATATTATGATACTTCTAATATTAAATTATGGTAGCTTTGTCTGATGGCCACAAACATATCTGGACACCTGAGCTTGAGGAAATTACAAAGACAAGCCTACATTCCTATAACGGTGACCTTCAGAACTACTCCTAGAAAGATTTCTAAATCATCGTACACTGCTGTACAAAGAACTACCGGGGCAGGGACTTCAGGACTATGGAGGAGAAAACTCTATTCCTTCATGACCAGCACTAGAATGGCACATAAATACATATTTTGGTGACTTCGAAATACTGATTCCAACTATTACTTATACCTGAAGCGCTGTCGTTCTAATGAACAGATATACAGATGGGTCGGCATAATATAGAAAAGAGAGTGCCAGCCCCATACTCATGACTTATGGGAATGGGCTTATGAAGAGATTTTCTATGGTCACAATGAAGTTTATCTCGATTCATCATGCATTTAATGAGACTAGAAGTAATCCATAGTTTGAGCATGACTGATTTAATAAGCTCATAAATAAAATATTTCGGTTACAGTAGATTTTTCTCCAGTAATTGTTAGATAATTAGCATTATTGATCGTAGATCTATTATTATACATTAGTCGGTAATAACAAATCATGGTCCGTTATTGATGATATGGAACGCCAGTGGATATCGAGCTTAGCTTTATAAAAATGTGATTTAGACTAGCCTTACCTCTCATTAAGAACGTCCTTACTGTGCGCAAGTCATGCGATGCTATAAGCTAGAGATGATGGGCAACTTGATAGCTAGTAGCGCTAACCAGATCAATGTAAATGTCGCCAATGACAACTAGAAAGTGAACGGTGGATACTCAGGATAGAAATGATGTTAAGTATCGAGAAAAGGCAATCCTAGTCTACGAATTTGCAATTTTCATTAGGACGATATAAATGACTTTGACGTAAATTACTACTCCTCCCCACGTCTTTTACTATGTTTACTAGAGTGGGTAATAATGTAAAACGCATTAAGCTGTAAAATACTGTGAAAGATACATCGTGTAACAACATACATATACTTTTAACACACAACATACATTACCTTTTTTTGGGAGGGAAATGCTCCTTATTCCCCGTGGCACCGCGCTGGCAAGGCGCGGCCGTATGTGAGGCTCTCCGGTCTGAGGAACCGGCCTACCAACTAAAAACCCCCGGTGTCTTCTGAGCCCAAACCGGGTCGCGTGGCGGGTTGCGTTTTCGCGATTCTACCGCCACACGCCCATAGACTAGGTCGAGCCATCGCCAAGGGGATGATTGTAAGAGAACACTATGACAATCCCCCAGGTAGAGAGGTACTTCAATGGCGTGCACGGTAGGCAGCCACACTCGCTGCCTTCAACAACATACATATAACTGCGAAAAATGGTTAATATGTAGTGTCCGACCGAAGCTTCGGCTTCGGCTTCGGCTTCGGCCACCTTCGGTGAAACCTTCGGCTTCGGCCCAAAACCCCGCTGAAGCAGAAGGTTTCGCCGAAGGTCCTAGCAACCCTCAGGATTTTGTACAAACTGTTACGAAAGTCTGAGTGAAAGAGTGACGGACCGTGTTAAATATCATGTGCTCCTCCCAGCAGTGTTTCTAGTCAGCAATTGTTCAGTGCTCCAGGACAAATATATGCGGACAGACGATCTAACTTGATTGGTGAAAATGTAGATAAACTACTATTTTTAGCATTTAGCAACATAAGGCTGTTTAACTTTGATTCCTAATATTTTTATTTAATACATATATCGTAAATGAGCGAAGAATTTTGATGACTGCTGTGTGATTTTTATTGAAATCAACAATGCTTTAATTAAAAAGTTCTTGGGAGAGAAAGTTAAGTACAAATATGATTAGTAACATAGAATATTATTCATATAACTTGTTGTTGGCAAACATGCATTACCTGATTATTGATAACTATTGGTATTGTTACATTTATTTTGAATTTTCAAATATATTCTAAACTGTGCGTTGACCAACATTTAATTGTTTAATAATAAGTTAGTGTTTGTTTATTTTATTTATTCGTCTAGTTTCGGTCTAGTTGAGTACTCGTATAACAAAGTCTGATTGTACTCGTAATTTATGAAGAATTACAAATAAATAAATTATTATTTTACAAATAAATAACAATCTTTTTTTTATCAGCTCTGAATCAACTTCTATATGAGACAGTCAATATAAACCTTCAATATTGAAGTTTTTAAATAATTTATAATTAAATATTATTATTTTATATAATAGTGTAGCTTGTATTGAACAATATTACTACGAGCTTATAAACCTTCGGCTTCGGCTTCGGCCGAAGGTTGTGGCGATTGCCAATTAATCGGCTTCGGCCAAAAATAGACCTTCAGTCGGACACTATTAATATGATATATGACTAATGCCCTATTTAGTAGGATGATTTCGAACACCTGAGTGACGTATATTCACTCAATATATTATGTTAATGATGTAGATTCTAGTCTTAGTCAAAACTAACATGACACACAATAGCAATAAAAAAATTTTTACAATAATTACGGCTTATTACAAAATTGACCGAATTCGAAGCGAAGAATCTCACTTTAATGAAAAATTTTAACCTTGCGACACCGAAAGAACGTAATTATAGGTAAATTTGTGGATGCGCAGTTAACAAGGTGTCCTTATGAGGATATTTTTTATGCACTACAATATTGTCATCCACTCACACCGATACCTACGCGCATTTGTATTTGATTCTGAAATATAGTTCGCATCTGGAGATCGAATCGAATTTCTCACAAATATGACTAAATAGATTTTTAATTTAAAATGATAAATTTAGACATTATAGACTTATTTACTACCTGGAGACCTATTTTTGAATTACGAATGCGATTTCGAAATCACCGCTGACTAAATAGTCAGCGGTGACTTTGAGGTCACGGATTCCTAAACATTCAATTTTTGAAAGTCGATCGCAGAGCTGCCAACATAGATAAAGTACACACATAAATGTAAGAGTTCGGTTCCACGCAGAATGTACCGCAGCCGATTATTGGCGGTCATGGTTATTATATATATCGTATATATATATATATGCTACATTCATATATATGTATTATATATACATATATATGAATGTAGCATATATATATATATATATATATATATATATATATATATATATTATATATATATATATTCTCCAAACACGAAGTCGCATTCGTAATTCAAAAATAGGTCTCCTGATCCTTTCTTTTACGAGGTAGAATGCTATGACTCAACTTAACTGTTGATTTACCAACTAATAGGCATATGTGGGACTTCCGACGGATACCCACTAAACCACCTCGATGTTCTGTTCGAAATCTGATTCCTTCCGACCACCGTTATTTTTTAATTCGTATGTCTGCAAAAAGTTAATTATGTTTAAAAAGTAAAAAAAAAAATGATTTTGTATTATCTCGAACATTCAATTTATGTACCTAGCCCGTTGGCTGGTCTTAATGCTCAGACAGATGAGCTCGATAATTTATAATAATAATTCGTAGCTATGAATACAATGAAGATTATATATAATATCTTCAAAAATCTTTGAGTATTTGAGGAAACCTTGTAATCTATTACTTGAACCAGGAATTATATTCCTTCACTCAGAGACTGTGTAAATGCGGACAACCATTTAAAAGCTCCACCTCATTGCGATAGGTGTGAAAGTATTTAAAGTATGCCAACACTTGTTAACTTTGTTTCGGGAAGATCTTATTATCTCGTTACAAAATATAATCGCTATATGTGACAGAAGTATTTTCAAAATATAATTCGGACGAACTTGGAGCTCGTGGGAATTTTTGATGACGTTAAGACAGGTTTTGGCTGGTGTGAACAAGTTTGACCAAACCCTATTAGCACACATTGTTCCGAAATACACTATTTCGGAACAACACACAGCGCTACGGAGCTGTCATTGGAATTTGTTCGTGTTTTATCATGTCATTTGTTTTCATTTGTCACATTTTATCTTATTCTTTACAACATCTTACATTTATAGTATTTTCAACATCTAAAATTATAAGTATTTCACTATAAACTCTTATGGATTATTTAAATTATTTTATTTTTTAAAAAAAGGAAGTCTTAAATAGTCGGTCAAAAGAAGAAAGGCATATTCTTGTATGATCAAAACCAAAGTAGAATTTTCAGAAAACCATTTATATAATCATCCAAATCAATAAATATAATATACCTTAAATAATCAACATAGGAAAATATTTTTCTAATACAGGATTTGAAACGTTTTCTATAAAGTTTATTGACGCTGAGAACAGTAGGTCTGATGAACTACAAGAACTTTCAATTTATTATTTATATTTAGCGTTACGTTATAATATTCCAGGACGTTGCATCACTAGGTCCTAGGTTTTACACCACGAGAATTGATCTCCTATTCCTGCCGTCTTAAGGCAACGGGTGCTGGTCTGCGATACCATAAATACCATTTTATCGCTAGGATTCTTTTCAAGTTTCTTGGTGCTTTTTAAGAGGCGCGAGAAGTACCTTGCATTTCGCTAAGATGCTTCGTTTTATAATCTATTTTCGCTTACTATCAACATTTTTTTATTAAATGAAGTTATTAATTAAGGTTAGTATTGCAAAGAACTGTCTCATATTAAATGGGACGTGGTTTACAGGACCCATACTGCCAAAATATTATCTTTACACAACAGCACATTCTCTTTATATTAGATTGCTTATTGTGAAATTAGTTTGCCAGAGGGAAGTACATTTGGTTTACATTCATTCGATTATGATATGATAATATGTGGTGTCCCGTAAACAGGTGACAAAAAATTTTTGAACTCTTAGGTACATATTAAAAGTGATTTGAATTTCGAATGTAAATATTGTGATTAAATAAAAGTGTCAATCACCAAAGAGATCGATCACGAACAATGTATGAAATATTTATTTACTGTCAGCAAAAGTTCATTTAAGTACTTCACCTACAACTAAAAATCTATTCGTATTTTTTCTTACGCATTTGAAAAAAGAACATGTATTTGGCACAAATTGGTTGGTACAAATTCGCTTCAAACTTTATGGTCTAAAATAGTTTATACACTCATATTTTTCATTGTAAATCAATGTTCCAAATTCAAAGTCGTATTTATGCGCGAAAAGTCTGCAATTTTGAAATAACAAGGATATAAGGTTTGCTTACACTGTCTGAGATGTAATGTAAAATGCTATTTTCAAATATTAGAAGCATTTGTAAAATCTTCTAATTGAATTTAAAATTTAACTATTATATTGTAAGATCTCAATTTCCGAAACACGTCTCTTGTTATATTTAAGTAGTAGGTAGTGTTATCAGAGGATGCAGTCGACTTAAGTTTCTACGAAATCACTTAACCGAGCCATCACAGTACATTCAATTACGCGTATAATCAGGCCGGGGGCTTTTTGTAAATTTATTATGTTGAAGTAAGTCCCTCTTGATTACAACATGCTTTTGAACGTGGTCCAGTTAAATTCCTAGTAATTTATTAATCGAAAACGACTATCATTTTAAGTTTCCAAAAACTTAATATTATCTTTTTTATTTTCAATCTGAAACTGTTAATACACTTTATGTTAGTAAACGAGACTTGCATTAATTTTATTTGTCTTGTAAATATATGTGGTTTTCAAAATTTGTAATAAAGTGACAATAACTGTTTCTCAATAGATTTTTGTACTGCGGCACCTAAATTCAGAACAGGCCACAAAAGAATCACAGATAATTTATTAGTTATATTTTAACTAGTAAATCACAAAACGTAGCTCTATTATTATAGTTAAGACCGATATAATTTCAGCATTTATATTTTCGCTCAATTTGATTGCAATTTTGACGATACTATTTTTTATTAGGGTCTGTACTACAACATAAAAAAAATATGACAAATTTAATAGAAAATATTGTTTTGAAATATTACTCTCAATGTAATCATCTATTAAATAACTGAATACTCGTATGTGCAATGAAAAATATCGAGAATTAACTGCTTAAATAGTTTGTACACGAAGAAAGGATGGACGAAAGACGAAAAAAAAGAAATTTATGTCCCAAATATGAATGGGCTAGTTGGTAGGGGACAATCTGCTTGGACGAAAATATTTGGACCAAATAGGTGATATATTAAAGAAGGTCAGGTCAATAGTACTCGTAACCGCCGGGCGTACATGAAAGTATTAAAGTCGAGGAAACTTGGGAAATATGCTCCCGTTAATACCGCC
The DNA here is from genome assembly GCA_036419045.1 of Scirpophaga incertulas. Lineage (NCBI taxonomy): Eukaryota > Metazoa > Arthropoda > Insecta > Lepidoptera > Crambidae > Scirpophaga > Scirpophaga incertulas. The sequence continues at coordinate 5,707,308 of CM071642.1, read as the reverse complement.
TTCAGCGAGCCTATCATTAGGTAACAGTCAATATCGGCAGAGGATACGTTGACCGCGACATGTCCTAAGCGATCCCCCTAACCAACTTACGCAGGACCTTCAAGCGGCGGCGTCTGAGCCGTCGCCTCCCTTGTCATCTCCTAATCGGCAGCCTTCTGCTTAGCCACGAGTAGGTCCTCTGTCAACATAGGCCGGTCCCACTTTGGTGTACCGTACGAGGGTCAAACTGAAAGTTCTTAGAACTGGCCACTTATAAACAATATAATAAAAAAGTAATTCTAAAATTTGAAAATAGAACTCTTTGCCAATATTACTGAGTATATATTTCATTCATTTGTCATTTGTTTTACGATTTGGCGGCAAATTGAAAATTGCCTGTGTCACGTCAACATGAATTTAACACGAGAAAATTTTCGTGCAATGATTTTTTATGACTTTCGATGTCATTTAAGTCAACAAGAAAGTTATGATAGACTACGATTGGCCTTTCACGATGAAGCCCCATCTCGTGCGACTGTTTACAACTGGTTTAATGAGTTTAAACGTGGTCGCACTAATCTCACTGATGCTTTACGTGAGGGACGGCCTTCTACGGCGACGACTGAAGATAACATCTGTGTTGTGCGGCGTATGATAGAGACTGATAAAAGAGTGACCTATCAGCAGATTCGGACAAGCTTAGGCATCGGTATGAGTCAAGTGCAGAAAATCCTCCACGAACATTTAGCGGTCAGGAAGCTTTGCGCCCGGTGGATACCTCATAATTTGACTGAGGCTCAAAAACTCCATCGTGTGGATTGGTGCCGTAAAATGATTGAAAGATTTAACGGAGGTGACTCAAATGCTGTGTTCGACATACTAACAGGTGACGAAAGCTGGATTTACTGTTATGATCCTGAAACCAAAAGACAATCTGCTCAGTGGGTGTTTCCTTTCGAGGAGTTGCCAACTAAAGTGAAGAGAGATCGAAGTGCGGGAAAAAAAAAATGGTGGCCTCGTTCTTTGGAAGGATAGGTCATTTCGAAAATTGTGTTAGAGGATCAAAAAACAGTTTCTGCAGAATGGTACACTACCAATTGTTTGCCACTTGTCTTGGAAAAAGTTCGTGAGAAACGACCTCGCAGTAGGATCCTCCTTCGCCACGACAACGCCTCGTCACACACCGCCAAGCGAACGATCGACTATTTGGCGACATCAAACGTTGAATTACTGGGTCACGCCGTTATAGCCCCGACCTCGCGCCTTGTGATTTTTATTTATTTCCAAAAATTAAAGAAAAACTTAAAGGAAAGCGGTTTATGAATGCTGAAGAAGCGGTGGCTGCGTATCGCGATGCCATTGAAGAGACCCCTAAGGACGAGTGGGCAAAATGCTTTTCCCAGTGGTTCCATCGCATGCAGCGTTGTATTGACGTGAATGGACAATATTTTGAAAAGATATAATAAAACTAATAACTGGCTAATGACTATCAGTTTTTGATTTTCTAAGAACTTTCAGTTTGACCCTCGTATCTCTTCTAGCGCATATGCCCTCTCCATAGGGCAGCGCTAACCGTATCCTGGCCGACATGTACGCGGCGACGTATGCGTCGCGGCGTGTCGACCGGGGGAGCGATGGGGGGAGCGCCCTGGAACCCGCGCGCGAAGTGCCTAAGCGGGAGTGGCACCGACGGATTGTGGCGGCCTGGCGTGCGCAGCTCGAATTACGGATCTGCGCGCGCCAGCGGGCCGTCGGTGCCGTTCTCCCGCACCTCGAAGCTTGGCTCCACGGGAAGGAGGAGGTCACCTACCGATTGACTCAGATACTCACCGGGCACGGCTGCTTCGGTGAGTATCTGTGTCGAATAGGACGGGAGGGATCGACACATTGCCACCACTGTGCATCCGATCTTGACTCGGCCCAGCACACGCTGGCGGAGTGCCCCGCGTGGGCCTCCGAGCGCCGAGTCTTGGTCGCAGAGATCGGGCGAGATCTGTCTCCGCCGGCATTGATTGCGGCAATGCTGGCGGACGAGGGAGGCTGGAGGGCTGTGGCCTCCTTCTGTGAAGCAGTGATGCTCCAGAAGGAGGCCGCCGAGCGGGGTCGGGAGATGGCCGATCCCGCTCGAAGAGGCGGCGCCGGGCTCAGTAGCACAGCTGCGGTGCCGCCGCGGGTCGCCGGCGGGCGCGAGGAAGTCGCGACCGCTACGGCGACCCGGGATGGACCACGCCCCTTCCGTGGCCGGGGGGCGTCGTCGGTGGAGGAGACCGGGGAAGGTAGTAAGCCTCCCCCGAGGAGGGCTCCCCTGTGTCGAAGGGGGAGCGGAGGCTGGGGGTTCCCGGAAGGAGCTTGATGTTCCCGGGGGCTCCCTACATGTCTGAGGAAGGCCATCCCTGAGGTTTTTAGCGGGTATGCCTCCCCCTTCCGGGGAGGAGAGCCCCACATAACCGCCGGCTCGCCACAGCCGGGGTATGCAATTTAATGCATTTTCCTCAGGGAGAAAAAAAAAAAAAAGGGCAGCGCTAACCGTGCCTCTTCTGAGGTGCGGCTCTCTGTCACGTCAAGCCAGTAGGGTCACTAGTACCAAAGGCTCAGGTTGAGTTTAGTCGGTAGGTCTGTTGGGTCGAGCCGCTTCGATTCACCAGGAGTCCGACATAATCACTACATCTTTACTTGACGTTGAGGTGGTATCCATGAGGATTCTCAGCCTCCTCTCCTGAGGAAAAAGAAAGGAAATATTTTTAGATTGTAATAAGCTGTGATCTCTATCTACCCCCACGTTAAAGAGGCGTGAGTTTATACATACGTATCAAATAACTCAAAGTATTGTAAGTTGTAAGCCTTTAATAGAGAAATAGCTGCGTATTTTAATATTCACTCCAGTTCATTTGTTGTCACGAGATCGATTCGGTTAGACATTTTAACACACTATTAGTCATTTCTTTTAATCTTATTGAAATTAAATTTATGAAACATTTTGGAAGTATGTTTAGTTTGAGTTCAGACAGGAGACATAATATTAAATTTGTGTTGCGACATGATCAAGAACTAATGTTTCTTTTTTTATGATTATTATTTAGGTATTCAAAAATACAGATAATATAATACAATATTATTAATACTTATTAAAACTTCCAAATTTATTAGTGTTTAAAAAGTTTACAACAAAAAAAATTCACGTTTATAACACATAAGCCGAAGTCTATGCCGTAGTTAGTAACGCCCACCGCGAACAACTTCTTAACAAAAGAAAATTTTATACAAACTAATAATTTTATCTTTGTTGCGTTTGTGTGTATATTTGTGTGTATGTATGAATGAGTGTATTTTTATGTGTATTATTATTATAAATATCAATGTTTTATATAAAAACAAATTTAAATATTGGTATTTACCATTAAAGTTCTAGAGGAAGTTAAACAATTTTAATTAACTGATTTTTCAAAGTAACAGTTGAACTAAAAAAGCAAAGGATACTTGAATTTGACCAATAAACCAAACTGGCAAGTTCATAATTTAAAAATAACGTTACACCAACCAATAATTGCTCTGCGATTATTCATTCGAAATTTGAAATTCTGACCGCTGAGGTGGTCTTGGCGCGAATATGAGGCGTGCCCAGCGCTCGCCATTTTGAAATGCTCTAGATTAATCACTTCTTTCATGGAGGATTTGTATATTTTCACATTGGGGGGCTAAACTGTAAGTTTTGTGCCAAGCGCATAATTTCAAATATAGAAGTTAAATTGCGTCATTTTGGATTATTTATTAAAATTAACTGGCAAAGGAAAAAGCAGCAATATGTTTATCTTCTTCAATAGTTGTTAAAATGTTTTTTACGTTACGAGTATAAATGCATCAGATAAATGTAAATACATATGGAATTGAAAACTCGGAAAACGTGTATTAATATACATGGTGCTTCGAACTTCCTCCCGATTACAGAGGAAAATTCCGAAAGCACGTACGTTGACATTCACACCTGCGCCGCATTGCAAATGCATTGCATATTCAGTGTAGCGTTTCCCAAAGTCGCCCATAGTAAGACGTTTTATTACATATATAGTATAATAGCTTCACCGCATAGAAAAATGCAAAAAATCATTCATTCATTGAATGCAGGTATCCGAATATGAACACCCAAAATCGATGCCCTTTAATCGACTCGCAGTGCAAAATGACCTGTCCAGATCATGCCGAATTAAAAATTGAGTCCATTTGTTTTGCTGGCCTTCGTTTGGCATAGTGGAAATTTATACTCGATACGTGTCGCGATCATACGCCGCTGTTGTTTAATTGGATTAAATAACGCTTGCGGTATATCGCGAGAGATCTTATGGAATTAAATACTGTACCAATTCTGCTGGACACACACAGTTCACATTACTAATTTGGTTTCTTGAAAACGAATTTATGTGATTTAAGCAGTGTATATTATAAGAGCAGGCGCGACGAATAAACATAGCTAGTTTTTGCGCTGTACTAAAATTAACACATAAGTTGGTCTAAAAAGAGGTTTGAGTGGGGAACCCAGCGCAATAACGATGTAACAGGAATTCAATAAATTAACATATGTATTAACAACTACCTCGTCCTTTGACCCAGAGCTTTGACTTTCCAACTTTGCTGATTTACTATATATTAATTGTTGGACAATGGAAATTATATACCAGCAATTAATACGAGATACCAATTTGCATTGGTGGTGGTCACAGGAGGACTGGAATTATGCCATCAAGTCTCTGTAATGCGGCGGTTTTTTCAAACTACCCGCATATTTTTTACCCACATCTCCCCTGGTGGTAAATGCAGGACTCAAGGTGGAGCCTGCTACTCAATACAAGCCTATTCACTCTTGACTCGAAAAACCCGGGTTGTAGCGATAACAAATTGGGTGGAAAACAATACTATTACTTTACACATAGTTGTTGTATATGTTGGTTGGTATATGTTGGTATATGTTCGTAGTTGCATGGTTAAAGTAAATCGCCTCATGCGGAGTGATGGGACTTCCACAACAATGGGGAAGAAGAAAAAAGCAGTGGTGAAATGAATTCGCGCCTTCACCATCCTCTCTCTAAGCAACACTATTTCCATCCTCTCAGCTTCTACGTCGGACATATAGTTTTCTACAACTATGTTACTATTGGCATACCCATAGATGCCAGATTTCAGTGTATTATTAATATGAAGTAGAAAAGATATTGCAGAGAAGACTGAACTCTATGATACTGTGGTGTCGATAGCTATAAACATAGACAAGTAACCAATGACCTTACTTTTGTTATACATGTAACTATAATAAAAAATAACAAAAAATGATTTCGTTTAAAATAAATCGTTATAAACTACTATCGATAAAAATTTTGTGATGAAATTGAATGATCACTAAACATTAAGTTTGCGCAACTATTACCATGTTCTGTAAATTAAGCGAGCCCGTCACTTAACTCCATTTAGGTAAATTTTAATAAGTCCAAGCTCATATCATAACGTTTGCGGTGACCAAATCGATCAACTCGTAACAATGGACGTACCTTCTCCTTACGTTAGTATGGAATGGTCAACGGTAGAGATGTATTTAATATGTATTGAAGACTATATCGATATTCTAGACAGACACCAATTTTAACGTCAAACGATTTCATTCGTTCGTTATATTACAAGCGTAGTCTTTTCCGTAGCACTTATGTTATATTTACTATTTTATTGACATGAATTCTGATTTTATCCAAATTTCTGAACTATTAAAGGATGAAAGAGTTTGTGATTATTATCACAAAATCTTATCCTTTTTCACTATGCAGTAGTGTACTGCAACGTAAAGAGGGATAAGAAGCTGTGTAGCTTCAGCAATAGTCTGAATTATACTTTTCTATAATAAGATCCTTCCCCAAATATCAAACTATCCACATGCCAAATTTCATCAAAATCAGCTCAATGATTTTTGAGTTTGTTCGTTACAAATATAATCTTTATGCAGACATATTTTTATTTTAACTAAGAATTTAATCACTATACCATGCTAATGAAAACAATATGATTATTCTTATTTATGATTTAGATGTGCCACACTGTGAATTGGAATAATTAAAAGTATTGTATTACAAGTACGCATTATCGATAGAGGTGTTGTCCTGCCCCATCACTAACCAGCGGACTCATTAAAAATACATACACAAATCAGTGGTCGTAAGGACCCATAACTTGGGCAGACTTATGACGTCGTCCACCAATTATTAAGAAGACAATCATACCATTAAGTGGGCTGGACGCCCCATAAAATCGTAATACTTTAAACAATGAAAATTATTACCCCAAGTATCTGTTTAATCCAGTTTTCAAGTTGTATTTCAATCTATCTTGTATTTTTACAAGCGAATAGAGCCGAGACATTATTTTATAATTACGATTTTGACATCTAAAAAAATATATTCTTAATCAATGATCATAATTGATTTCAAAACGATCCCAAGAGGCGGTTACATTAAAATATCCTATGATTTATTACACTATGGATACATAATGTCATATTGAAATATGGAATAAACGTATTTATCTACTATCATGCTATTAATCCTCTATAAAAGAACCTATAACAATTAGCTTATTGCCAACATTAAAACACTCAATGATATTATGATCATTATATCATCCAAACGCGTGATATTATCAATTTCAAAAAAAGAACATTCTCATGCAATGACATTTACACCACCAGATCGCTAAAACTTTGAAAAAAAAAATAATAGATTGTAGACTAATTCGTAATTTCGGATTCTCGTCTTATCGTGTTATTTCCCGCCATTTTTTCATATCATATTTTTATATTTTATCATAGAGGATTCACATCATGATTGTAGTCTTGTATGCAACTGTTATAATTAAGTATTAAAACACTCATGTGATACTATTATCACACTCGACTACGCCTCGTGTGATAAACCTACATTCGTGTTTTAAAACACCTGATTATACAACAGTTGCATAAATAATAATTATTACCCAATATTTGACATTATTAGTATTAAAATTATTAAATCTGCTGCAAAAAAATATGTTTAATTACAAGTTACGATATGACATTATTGGTAGACATGACGGTAAATGTACCTAATTCTTTAAATCGCAAAATTAGTTCTTGGGTAATAAAATTAACTGCTTGTACAATAGGACAGTAACTCGTGTACTTACACCGATTTCATACAACGAAATAATAAAATGGATATGCCTCAAATCCCGAGATTACGAGGTTACATATTTTAATTCTCTCAAAAGTGATACAGTAATATCGGAAGCGAACACTTCAAATCTTACTGGTAATGAATCTGACAAGGAAAATGATTCTGATGGGCTGTTTGAATAAATTAACGAGTCTAGGCTAGAAGCAAAAGTATTCGCTCGTGTTTATAAAAAAAAAACGAAATATGTGTATGAGAATTTGTAAAAGAAAGACTATCAATAATTTATATTGTGAATTAATGTAAACTAATGAAAATTGTATGTTAATTATCTTTGTTTTATTTGTCTATCTCTGATGTTTTATTATTATTTATTTGTAATTTTGTAGACAACACGGGATTGTCCATTAGGAATCCCAGGAAGGTCCCACGTTAATATCAACATAGATTCAAGTTCATAAATAACTCTACCTAATTCCGACCTGATAATAGGTCAGTATTCTGGACCCTATAGCATTGTAATAAAGTCATTTGTTACCACCAAATTCAGTTCAGTTACGGTAACAGTAGTACTGTGTCGTTCTAGTCGAGCGGTTACTTGCACTTTTCTGTACAACGTAGGTCCGCCATCTTGTACTCCGAATTAATTTACTTGAACAATGTCGCAGTCGTGAGAAAATCTGGAATCGTGAACCTTCGAAGCGCGATCGATGGTATCGACAGTGCATTATGACGGACAATACCATAACTGTCGTTTATTCATAATACACGAGGGTGCAAGATCTCTATTGGTCACGAGCGCATGTTAAAAATGTCTGAATGAAAATCTTGTATATTGCTGTTGCGTGCACCTCATAGTTAAGTTCTTGATTTGCGAAGTGAAGGGCTAAGTAAATTTCGAATCTGATTATGTCAAGAACACCATAAGATGTATTTCATAACCTATTGAAAAATAGAAATTACTTATTAATACGAAAACTGATTTCACTCAAATTTCTGATCCACTTTAAATTATCTTCACCTAGCCTTTGTATTTGTCACTTTTCAGTCCACAACTTCTGGGACAGTAGCGATTTTACTCAAAATTACATTCATCATACATTTGCATAGGCTTCCAGCAAAGGTAAAGTGCCTATTTACAAAATTATGCACTTCAATTGAATTTGAATTATATGTAAAGTTTTATAGAAGAACAGCTTACTCTTTTTTCTTTTCATAGTTAAGTAAAAAGTTAATCAGATGTTTTTAATGCTGTCTACAAAATGCAATCAATCTGTTTGTCAACATGCGAATAATATTTTTTCTTTGGCAGGCTGTTAACTAAGCGTGTATGTGTGAAATTTATAGGAAGGTTTAATTTTTATGCGGCACAGTCATATACATATACAAATTCATGCCCATAATATACTTAAAAATTAAAGAGGGACGGTTAAAATGAGTAAATATGTGGTTACGATAATATTATACAATAATACAATAAATTTACATTATAGACTATATTTAACAATAATAGGCCTACCATGATAACTTAAAACAGAAAAATCCCAAGTGCAAGCGAAATGACGCTATACGCTACAAGAGCGGTCTGTTTCAATATTGTTTGTTTTAACATTACTTTAAGCGGTGGGGTTAAGGCGTAGTATTTTGTTAAAACTGCTAATTCATACAAAAGACAAACTTTTTTTAGTATCGAAATATTTATGGATGTAGAAATATCTTTAAACAACAATATTACTTTTAAAGATTCACGCCTTGAAATTATCACGATTGTTAGCAAAAAGCCAGCCAGAGAGAAAAAAAACATCCCGTCAATAATCGTAAAACACCTTAAGTGATGTGTGGAAAATTTTGATCGAACATATTGGGCATTGTGACAATATCATTATGCAGAGTTGACCTTAAAATGTTATCGAAAGCAAAGATCTAGGGAGATGCGGCATTAACATGGCTCGTTTAACAGGATCTGGTGAGATCTGCGCGTATTGTGTTGAAAACTGGCGACTTATCACGCCCATTTTCATTTAAATTTTTCTGTTCACCACCCATAGTTTATGCTAATAGGCCGTTTACGTTCATTTTTGAGTTATTAAGATCTTAAACTTTTGCAATTCATTTTAAGTAAGTTTCTCCGTTGGTTACATTTTTGAACATTTTAGAGGTGTTTCGTAAAAAAATGCTTACTATAAAATAGATTAAAAGGTAAGTAAATCACTTCTTTCAGTTTATTTTAGTTGAAAAGAATTCATGGAGTATGTTGAAGAATGTAAAGACATATATTTAGTTTATATGTCTTTGTTCAAATCCGATCGATATACCAGTGACATAACTAAAATAACTCACTAAGGCATAAAGCATATTTTAAAGGTTAATACGTACGCTCCGAGTAAATCCCACGTATCTACTTGATTTAACATATTCAAAAAATTAATTAACAGACATAGATACCAACGAAGGAAATCTATGCTGTGACCATCTAATGAACAACCGGCCTGAACCATTAAAACAAATTCTATAGACGGCAATCTACCCTAACGAACTGCCAACCGAAACGAAGCAAAACAAGGAAGCGCAAACTAAGTAAGCCTCAAAGTTCAACCACTTATCCGGTGCTGAACATAAATCTAAAACTCCATAAAAACAAATTAGACCCCAGCCGCATGCCGCGAAGTGACAAAGCAAGGCTCCATCAGCCAAATGCCTCTCCATAAGGCTACACAGCACCAGGCGAGACCCTTAAATAGTTTAATGGTCCTATTACTACTAGAAAGGCAATTATTGCTTCACGAACAATTAGCTGGCTTAAAGATGGTAGCAGACATAGCGACGCGTAAAGGCGACTGGTGCCATCTCGCCCTGTTTTTATGTGCAAAAGCGAGGAGATTTATTGTGGCTGTGATTAATTAGATTGGTTTCGCGCTCTGGAAACGGGTCCGGAATAGCAATCGGTGTGAGAAATGGCGTCTGAAGTTGATAGAGCGCAGTTTGATGCGTCGATTTAAGACCCTCGCGCTTTAATGGGTTCTTTGCGGTTTTATCTGAAGTTGCAACAAGTTGCCACTGTTTTGTCAAGTGCAAGGCGTTTCTCACCTTTGTATAAAAGTTATCGATAGTACATTATATACATTTTAATTAAATGTTCCTGTCAACTGAAGACATAAAATAACTTATTATAGCGAAGAAATGAAGAAGAAAATGTGTTGCTCCAATCTCGTATAAGATTGCAATGAGTATAGAATTTTAAAGACGATGCCATCTTCTTCTTCTGCTGAATTTAAGTGGGATAAACGAATTAACAATAATTTATAGCTCCACAACGGACTTACTTAGTACTTCGAAGATAGGAAATCGCTCATGTAACACGATGTTGAATATATTCTTCTACTTATTTCTTTTTTCTCAGCAAATCTTAACAAAAATCTGTTGATTCCAATTTATACTTTATATTATGTCTGTCTAACCAGTATAAGCCTCGATTTATTTAAAAAGTAATAAAATAATAGGGTGTCGGAACATTAGAAGAAAACTTTATGTTCTGTTCAATTACGTACTGGTACCTTTATCATACAATATGTAAAGATATACTTGCAAATTTCGTGTTCTTAAAATTTACACAAATTAAGATCTAGCCGTCATTAAATAACATTATCCAAAGCGGGTTTCCACAACAGTACAACCATCAACTTTACTGTATGTAATAACTGGAAGAAGCCACTTTAGTTTGTACGAGAATTAGAAAGACTACCAATTCCACCATATCTTACCATCTCATGAGATAAGGTACAAAGCTTCTAACTTGTGCGAATAAAAAATCTTTGATGAATTGCCTAGCATTGTACCCAGTGAAATACATGTGGTTGTGCAGCCATTGCCTAGATAACTAAGGATCGTGAGCCGCTGATAGCATCTGACACGCGTCCTGCGCAGGATTGACACGGAATAGACCACCTCGGTCACCTTGACAGGGGTGTTAAAGGCCTACGATTGTTCTACTCTTGATATAGTTTCCGTTGCATTTACCGGATCGGTGCGTCGAATTGTTTAAAATGCACTGCCAAATATAAAAAAATGTGACTTAGTTTTTTGACAGATTGTGGTATTATTTAACAAATCCTTATTATAGATTGGCCTTGATAATGTAACCAGTTTAGAAATATTTATTTCTGACAATGCATTTTTCACCAACGCATGTTGTTTTTTATATTTACAAATACATGCATTTATTAAACATTATTTAAGAAATTGTCATTCTTTGTGCAGCGGATTCTTTCCTTGAACACCCCCGATTTTAGAATGGCACTCAGCTCGTCTGCATGCGACTTACTCGTAAGTCATCCCATCATCGTCTTTTTAGTCGTACGATACCAACTTAGAATTTTTGAATTCTCCGCTACAAATAATGCCAACGTAACAAAAATATTTATCGTTTTCCGTTACATACAAAATAACAATATTGCTGATAATGACAACCATTCAATTGTTTTGCTTTTTTTTATAGCAATTAGCTCTTTACCTAATTGGAAGACTAAATACTACGAACGACGACAGAAAATAATAATTTAATAATAGCACTTCATTCGGAGATGTAGTAAGACAGAATAAAAAGAAAGAAATTTAGTTAGAAGGCATCAATAATAGACCACCTTATTTCTACTTAACAATGTTGTCTAAATGAAATCACATTTCCAAACTGTTAGATGCTGTTAGAAATAACTTAAAGTTGATTGTACAAGGAAGATTTATTTTACGCGGTCTCTTTTTTAATGGTGTTGCCATAATATAAAATGGGTTTCCCGAGATTTACGTAATCGAGACAACATTGTTATGTTGGTATGCATCTTTAATGTTTTTGCGCATTGGTCAGTTATTGTGACAAGATCTTTTTTGTGGTACTTGGAGATTACTATCAAAGGCAGTACTATCATTATCATAAAGGTTCAGCTTGTTTGATTCGTTTCAAAGAATATGCGTTAATTTGTACGCGTTTTTATGGGAAATTGTAACTAAATAGGACAAAATGTGGATATATCCATGTTATTGATTTTAATCGCACTGTCTCATGTGATTAATTCAAGGCAATACGTCCTGATTGTATATTTACATAATCTATATATTAATATAATTTTTAACATTAATTAATGTCACATATTCTGTCTGCTAGCCACTAGCCGATGCCAGTATGACGGCGATTTTTTTTGGCATCGAACTGTTAATACTGATAAATCTATTTTTTAATAAAAACATAAATGATTAACCATGACAAATACTCGTATGTATTTATCACAATAAACATCTACCCCTACCATTACTCGAATTCGGAACCTTAGAAATACCTTCGAAACAGGGTATCAACCGCTCTGTTACGATGCTCGATTGTCAGACAAACAGATTATGATATTATTACAGATAGGAAACAGCCCTTGATTCGATTGTAATTTTCACTACCAAATGAAAATTAAAAGAAAAGATTTTCCACGAGTCTAGGCCTGGGATCACGCGTATTAACTGTCGACATTCTAATATTGGCATATCGATATTATGTAAATTATCGATAAATACATAACACAGCTCTATTTATATTTGATTTTAATATTTTTTTATGAATTAATGTATTTTTATGAATCAAACAACAATATGTTTATAAATTATAAGGTCTAATAGTTGACAGGAATATCGCATTGATTACACGCACGAAGATTTGTAGTAAATTTGATTTCTGAGTCACAAAAATTATGCTTTGCAGTTGATTAATATGATGAAAGCCGTTAAGAGCATCAAATGCAAAGAGTGAGTAATATGATTAAACCAACCAAAAGATATGAAGAATGAAACAACGAGTTTGATCAACTATTGAATATTAAACGAGTGAGGTCATGTCAAATAACTCGTTGAAATCTCTACTATTGGTCAACGATTTATATGGGTGCTTCCACCGCCTGGTCAAACAGTCGACATCACCTTTGATCATCGTACCTAATAAACTATATTTGACAGTTGCAACGTCAAATAATGACAGAAATCATAGATAATTAATCCGTGGTTTCACTTGAACAAGTAACATACCTCCTTGTTTTTTCTCGAAGAAAGTTCGACCTTACACAACTATTTTTTAAAGGAAATAAGCAAACAAGTTAGTTCTCTCTACACTACTTAAGCATTAAGTGAGCATGTCTTAACGCTTAATTAGCATTAATTGCGTCGCCCTGAGTAGGTAGTCGTGTTGAAACTGTAACAATTGGTGCGGAAATACCAAACATGACTCCTGGGATATTGCGATCTGCCCTGAATGTTTAAGAGGTACCTTTGTTTGAAATATTGACATATAACAACTATAAAATGCGTGCAGCAAAAACTTATAGATTGAATATTTTTTTATAATTTGCTCATGCTTTTGTAAACATTTACACAAAATGTTTTTGATAATTATAGCATAGTTTTGAAGTTTCAGATTATAGTGTTTTTGTTAAAAGTTTTGTAACTTTTTATCATCATCATACAAAACCCAAGATTGGCAAGAGATTTCAATAAATTTACACGCTGCTTGTATCAAATACACATCTCTATTGGATTTTCAGATATTTTCTGCTAAATAGGAAAGGTTTAACTTCATAAAATAAGGTATTTAGGTTAAGAAATTGTATTAAATACTATATTTATATTTGCAATCTCCACAGAAGCTCGTTTCATACGGTCATAAAAAATAATTACCCAACAATTACGATATTTATATATATGACAAATACCATTTAAAATGAAATAACGATAATGCATAAAATGCGATAAACATCATCGCATATCTGATTTTAGCCAGATGATAATAATATAATATGAATGACGAACGTCGGGACGCCTCGGTTTTAATTGAAAATATTATTCGAAGTTGTCATTGCTGCGGCCCAACCTTCATAGCTTGCTGGGACAACGTGTTTTACTAATGAGGTGTGTGTCAATTTGATCGGTAGGTAATATGGGACATTTTATATACATATATTAAAAAATTATGATACTTTAAATAAATACTTTTTTTATTAGTTTATATCTCCTCCACGGACTCATGCTCTTATTTTTGAGTTTAATGTACAAATACCTAGTGTTGTCAACAATATCAGCACCTTCTAGAAATAACGGCTTAATTATTTAATGCAATACTAGCGTGAGTTTTATGACTTGCACTCTTCCCGACTGACTGAATACTGATCCCAAACAAGTACATATCTAATTATTACACCTTTTAAAATCAAATGTGCATATGTGTTTCGCCATGTGGCTCACTGTGCTGCCATCTATTTTCAAGCAAGTCATCTAAACATTACACCCTTTAAAATCAATTGTGCGACTCTTCCGCTACGTGGCTCACTGTGCTGCCATCTATTGGATAATGTCACAAACAAAAAAGAGACAGTAGTCAAATTCGCAATCGATCAACATGGTATTACTTCAAGCATGAGAAGTAGAATTTCATATTTACATTACAATGACTGCGTATAATAATTAAGGTTTTAACACTAGCAAGTTTCAACACACCTATTAAACTTAATAAAAAAATACTTAAACACCATGGTTACCCGCCTAAACACAGTATCTCTCGAAGTCAGATTAAGTATGTATATGTCAAGTATCAGAATATGACCAATACCACAGAATCCAATGTAAAGTAGTTGCGTAGATATTTTAAAAATACTATGTTAAACTATTTGCGAAATCTTCATCTCTATATTGTTCTATGATGAATGCGTGAGAAATGCGACGTGATGTTAGTGAAGGAAAGAAGTCGAGAATAGAACCTTAAAAGTATATTCTCATATTCGCTATTAACTGAATAGAAAAGATATACTTATGTCATATCTAGCTGTATTATTCAAGTAAACTACCTTCTTATTGTACGACACAAGGAGTTCTTCAAATCCTACTGTCAAAAATATTAACTATACCATGCGAACGAGACACGAAATGGCATGACAGATAAAAAGCACCTACAGAAATTTGCTCAATAAATGCTATGATGGGCATCACTATTTCTACAATATATTAACAGACGCGTTATTACCCACCCATAAAAAACCGTATTAGTTGTCGGGGTTATAAATCTAGTAGAATTCCAGGAGAAATAGGAGGCCTTTTGCTTGGCACCATAGCCCAAGGATGTTGAAGTTTTTATGAGTTTCATCTTCATAAAATTATCAGCCAATTCCCAGCGTGTTCTTATAAGAGAAAAGCATTGATCCGTGCTTCATATTGTATTTTTTTTTAAATGGGTTCTTAACGGAAATACATACCATCCAATGTGCGTAGTATAAAACTATAATAGGGAAAAGAAACAAAGTGCGCTTAGAGACACTTCCTGAGAGTTTCACGACACACTCGGGATAATACTGGGTCAAGCAATAGCAAACCATTCAAATCCAATGGTATGTCGGTAGGCATAACTTCCCCCATTAACATTCTTCATAATCACTTCCTGAGAGTCCCATGACACACTTGGGATAGTACTGGGTCAAGCAATAGCAAACCATTCAAGTACAATGGTATGACGGTAGGCATAACTTCTCCGATTAGCGTTCTCCATAATCACTGTTTGTCGGCTTGGGATCCGCAAGGTCCACAGAGGCCTAGCCATCGGCCTATGTTTGACGCTTGACGTTTATAACACAAGGCACAAAACTAAAAAAAACGTTATTTTGCTACATCATAATGCGTATTTTGAAGCTTTTGCAACGAACCCATAAAAATATAATACAATATTTATTTTTAAACTCTACTATCCAGAAATCGAGCAAGTCAGTGAGTACCATTATCGACATCTGATGGATTTTGGATATCGAATTTAAATGGGTTCGAATGGCTTCCGTAATCGATATATCTTAAGAGGCAACAATAACATTATTGTATATTGTACATGAAACTATGGAATATATAATAATACTAATAAATCAGTTTTATTTCTCCACACAAAGAAGATTAATAATGCAACAGATCAATTTCTAATTACATACTAGGTCGTTTACTAACTAAATATATGTAAGCGAAGCATGTTGTATGTATGAGACTGGTGCCTGAAGTAGGTTTAGAAGAAACCTGTTTACAATTCATCGGGTCCTCTCTCGAAGTAAAATTCATACAAATTAATATAAAACAAATTGATAACAAATAACATGAATAACTAATAACAAAGAAGACGTTATCCAACTAAAAAACCAAAATAAAAATCTATATACATAGTTGGTGTACAAGATATGTCCCCCCCGAATCATCCGATTCGTAGACTAGTGCCGACTATGATCTTGTCACGGACGCTTTATATATATATATATATATATATATATATATATATATATATATATATATATATATATATATATATATATATGCGTGTGTGTGCATATATATAAATGAACACAAAAACAATCTAACTGATACGCAGTGGTTCCTATGAAAACCAGACTGTAAATTGTCAATTTGTTATATAATATCCGAAGTAACGTATCCAGTAATTTACTATGGATTTCATGGACTTTCAAAGCGTAAATCTACTGCTAAACCTGCAGCATTGCAGCAGAAATATATAAGACGAATCTACCCAAGTAGATGATCCCTGGTATAGAAGCACTCCGTGTTCTTGTAATCGATTTTCAGGCACAATATCCTTTTTGTGTATTAATTGACTAACTTAAGACTAGAGGTCGGAGTTACGTAGAGTTATTCATGTACTGACACTGCTGATTTCATACAGCGAAAGATAAAATGGATATGCCTCAAATCCCGAGATTAATTTTAAAGAGCAGAAAAAAAATCCGTTATTTTTACACACAATTTAAACTACTGCACGCGCCTCTAAATCTTGTTGCGTAGCAGATTGGAAAAGAGAACCATTAGGATTCTCGAGGACCAAGTGTATAAATTAGCTAACCTCACCTCAGTTGACAAAGAACGATCTTTTTCAATGTACAAATGAATTTTAGACGTTAGGAGAAATAAATTGAAGCCAGAAAATAATGAAAAGTCAATAGTTATATATTTTAATTATCACAAAAGTTATACAGTAATGTCGGAAGCGAACACTTCAAATCTTACTGGTAATGAATCGGACAAGGAAAATGATTCTGGTGGGCTGTTTGAATAAATTAACGAGTCTATGCTAGAAGCAAAAGTATTCGCTCATATTTATAAAAAGGCAAAATATGCATATGAGAATTTGCTTAAGACTATGAATAATTTCTATTGCGAATTAATGTAAACTAATAAAAATTGTTTGTTAATTATCTTCGTTTTATTTGACCATCTCTGAGGTTATTATTATTATTTATTTTAATATTGTTGGCCACACGGGATTATCTATTAGAAATCCCGGAGATGTTTTTTTAAATTCATATCAACATTTCGATGCAATACATAACTTATGACTATTCTATTAATAATATGTTGTAAGTTTTGCACAAATTTAAATAAATAAATAACAATAAGTGATTATTTTATACAAGAATTGAATAAAAAGTGAATTTTACTTTTTCAAGCCCAGCACGAACTTCAATTCATGCTCTTAAATTTGGTGCAATGACAGCTGTCATTAATGTCACCATTACGTCGATACTGGCCTGGTTTGAGGCCTATATAATTTACGCGATCTCCGAACGTGACTCTGACGCCTACGTATTATGGGCGTAACTACGAGCTTACCGTAACTGTATACAGGGTGTTACAGAAAATTGTCGAGTCTGATTTTACAGAAGTAATGAAAGTTATTGGCCTTCGTTTCATCTGTAGTATATAATGTTAAAGTCAAATAGTAGCTTTTGTCTCGAGGAAAACTGTGTACGAAAGTCGTTAGTTTGGGTACGATCTTATCTATTTTTGCCGCATAATAATGTTCGCATTGCTATGTTCTGGCGTAAGAGTTAAATTACTGGATACTATGATCTTACAACTAATGTCAGATATTGTCTTATCCGACCCGCCCGACCCTATTACTCGCGGAAACGAATCCTTTCCGCCGGGCACTAACCGCGTCGTCCCTCACGCCACACACCCACGTCTCTCGCTCACTCATCGCGCTTGTCGGCGAGCTCGAAGACCCGGGCCACACATCCGACAAATATATACCCGGTACCGTCACGTACCGGGTAGATTCTTACCCTCCACTACGCGGCGATCTTGAGCGTTCGAGCCATTAGACGGCGCGCTCAAGTTGCGTCGACAACCTTTGTTTCGACCCTAACGACTCCGGAACAGTCGCCGGTGTCGTTAGTCGGCTACCTTCTGTTCGTGCATCTTCCACAAACACACTCATTGCAAAGCTGAACATAGCCATCTGAGGCTTCAGCATAGGTCCGCCCAAAAAAAAACATATATTGATAACATACACTGTGGTTTTTGTGAAGGTTACAGATTTACTATGAATCTCAGATAGGCGACATCCCATAAAAAATACTTAACAACTGAGGAATTAACACTTCTGTCTTTGATTGCCAGAAGATAATAATGCCGTCAACATGATGGCTCCAACCTTGGGTTTTAATTCCTGAAATGGCTACAATATTCTTACTTTACGCAGACGATGCCAAGATTTACATGAGAGTTAGATCCGAACAGGACTGCCACAATCTACAAGATGATTTAAAAACATTTTCGACGTATTGTGAAATCAATAATATTACGATTAACCCTAACAAGTGCCTTCAAATTCATTTTACAAGACGTAAGACACCTATAGATTTTGATTACCAACTAAACGAAGTTAATATAAAGAGAAATGACACTGTGACAGACTTAGGAGTAGTCTTAGACTCTAAACTTATATTTGATGATCACATTGAATATATTATTAATAAAGCTTATAAGAACCTTGGTTTTATCAATAGAGTTTCTAGGGATTTTGATGATGTTTCGTGTATTAAAATATTACATTACGCTTACGTTAGGAGTATATTAGAGCACTGTAGTACAATATGGAATCCACAATACGTCACGTAGGTACGAGCATTCTATTGAAAATATTCAAATGAAATTCATAAGGTTCCTTAGTTATAAGACAAAATTTAAATCAGACCTGAATTACAGTGAGTTGTGTAAAAAACATAGCTTGATTTCGCTATGCGATACACGTCACATACAAGACATGACAGTGCTTCACGATATAGGCTCTGGAAAAATGGATTGCGTTGAACTATTCAATAGGATCATGTTCTTGAACGTGCCTCAAAGAAGAACAAGGCACACTCAACGTACCAATAGTGCGCACGAACTATGAAGCCAATGACATGACCGTAAGGCTTCTAAAAACGTTTAACAAATTCTTTTCACGATATTGTCTCTTTAATAAAGATGCCATGTAAGCCTACGCTAAAACTCGCGTTATCGTAGTCAGATTGAACGGATCGATCATCGTAGTGAATTATAAAGACACACACATTCTTATACTTACCCATACGCACACACATACGTACTCGTACATACACATGGACACACACATATAAGTTTATAAAATAAGGCAAATATTACTATTATTTTTTTTTTCTTTTGTACTAAATGTTACACAATTACCCTACATTTTTATATATAGTACTCAAAATAGCAAAGTAACTTTCTGTAATTGGCTTATGTACAGACATATTTTTTTGTTTAATTGTAATATGAATTTCAGCTGTAGAAACTATGTTAATGATAAATAAATAAATAAATATACTTTTTAATTTGGTTGAATTTATCGTCTCCAGGGCGCATAATTCATATACCTCAGACACGATGAAATTCGAGATCAAATTGTGAATAATTAAGCAGCCTGTAGATATTATTGAAAATTCATTGTTGTTAGGTAATTGAAATTAAGCAGGGCCCGACCACACTGTAACGATAATGTCGAGGCGCTGGAATTCAATAACATGTCATAATTTTGCCAAGATCAACGCGATACAAAATTTCAGCCTGTTGCCAGTCGACTTACTGTGAAATGTGTAAAAAGATATGTTCTTATTGAAACCTCATAGAAGCACCCTTTTATTTATTTTATTTTTATTAAAGCTTTAGTTTGTGTTTATTTTAATAAAGTAAATAGGAAATAATCAGATGATTTACTTTATTCAGTTTGTCTCGAAGAACTTAACTCTATTTAGATATTGAAAAAATATTTTTTCATTCTCTTTTAAGAGGTTTAATTCTTCTTGATAATCAATGTCCAGCAATCCTTTTTTGAGGATCGGGATGATGCAGATGCATCATCCCTTAATTTCTTAATTTCATTAATTCTATCCCACATGATTTAAAATTCTATTGTCTTAATCTACATATTCCATTATCTGTATTCACAAAGTTTTGCGTAATGTTAGCTTATTTCTTCATCATCATTACGACATAAATTCATCCGCACTAAAAGGCACCAGTCTATAGTAACTATATTTGGGTGATTACCGCTTAGTCAACCACATTGGGCCAGTGCAGATTAATTAGCTTCACATACCCTTGAATTTCATCGCAGCACCTTAAACTAGACATTCAGGGCCTGCATTAGGGAATTGGGAATTAAGACGTATACCAAACACACTTTATTTTTAAAATCCATTCCACTTATGATTCATTTTGCAAAATAACAATTTAACGTACATAGCGGCGTTTTTATATTCATATAAGTATAAATATTTTAAATCTTCACAATCTAGGATTCATATGAGTACAAATACATATTTAATCTTAATTTTATAATTTAAGAATCCAGTTAAAATTATCACATTTTGACTTGATACACCTGTCAAAATGAACTTAGATTTTGAAGACTGTATATGAGGTAATGTAAATATGCTCCAAGTGAAACACACCAGTTGTCGATATTCAACAACCTCGTAGGATGGTCATTAAGGCTCATTAAGGTTAATAACAAATTTTGAGAGTTTATCGATTTAAATGTATCGATGAAAGCCCTGATTCGAATCGATAAAACGTATCATCTCGCAAAAATGTGCACGGCCTTCGAAGTAAGTAAGTACTCGTATGTAAAGTGTATGATTTTACAATTACATACATTGCATTTACAACATGTTTTGATTTCTATATTTTTAAGTAACATTTTTTCTAAATCTTTTTCAAATTATAGTATTTTATTAGTAATTATTACAAGTTTTTCTGATTTGTTTTCTTATTTACGAGCCTCGCTGGCCTTCTTACTTATGCGATAGTTGCAAAAGCCGTGATTGTCAAGCAAAATTGTACAACAAGCACTCCTTCAGTAATATAATGGGCCAGTTTTCTCGTTGGCAATTTTTTCTTTAAATTTTAGTTATTCTGGACATATTGGTTATTATTTATACTTCCTGATTAAAGTCTAGTTTTGATGTATTATCTATATATATAGTACAAAGATATTTTTTTTAGTTTGCATGTTCAATAATAATCGTAATACTACTCGTCCGAATTTGTTGAAATTATTTTTATATTGTTATATTTAAATTTTCATAATTATTCTCTGCCCTTCCTATGAAAATGCAAAATTTTCTTTTTTTGTGATGCAACTTCAAATTTATGGTTTTTTGATTACATGAATTTAGGTCATCGGGAAATACATAGTTTTAAAATATTCTGCATTAACGGCACATAAAAAGTCGAATCACGTTCTCCTCGAAGGATTAGAATGAGGTGTAATTAACACGTACACTCCACCAATTTTAAAAACTCTCAGTTTAATAGAGGCTGATACTATTAACATTGTACGGGCACATACACGTTAATACGTCACCGCACAGAATTTCAAATTAACAATTTAATGTATTTACTAACTAAACAATATGTTCTATCTAGATAGAACTACATAGAAATAGTCTGGATTGCTAGTTAGATTTGATTAGATTATGATATTATATTGCAATGTTGAGCTTTTGGAAAATATGTTTGATTAATTAACTGGCAGTATTCGGTGGCTCTGGTATTCTAATCATAATCATTTTACATTTACCATAAAAAATAGAAACAAACTATAAGTAAACAACTAACAAGAAACCTCACATGTGTATGGAAATCGACTAACTCCAGGCTGGCGTTGTTGATTAAGGGTTAACCTACTCAGCACAGGATAGGCTCGAGTTCAGTACAGAACACGTACGAGGGGCACGTACAGTCGCTATGATGTAAACTTTTGAATTTATTTTTCAAATTTAATGTCAGACATTATGTCGCTTTATTCTTCCTCACCTATGAATCACCGCGAGTGCTATTAACACAAATCTCGATGGGTATTGCACCTCCGCACTTTCATAGCTGTTATCTTCATCTACATCGACTCTATAATTAACTACAGCCATTATGAACCCTAATTGAGGCCTTCTGTTTGGCTCGTCATAAATCAGTCCGAAAAAGGTCACTGTTTCGTAAGTGGAGCAATTCGTTTGGACCAGTAAAGAATAAAGTGAAAAAAATAAACATATATTGAAAAAGTTAGGTTAGTAAGATATGCGCTATAACTTTATGCGCCTGTCACTTCCAGTCTCGCTAGGGCAACGCACACCACCTAGCTGAGTGAAGCGAACGATAGTATTTTAAACTCCTACCTACATAATCAAATCAAATCAAATCAAATTTTCACCAAATTTAAAAAAAAAAATATTGTCTTCATAATTACAAGTCAATTCGATTTTTATTTAAATGACCTACTAGCGTAGGTACGTACGTATTTCTCCAGATCACCCTTGGATAACCCGGTTAGCTATGTGTATTAACGCCTGTGGGGGATACCGTGAACATAGAGGTAATCCCGGGCGCCTTTGTGTGTGCGCTTAAGGAGCTACATAAGCGCACAGGCCACACCTTGGGTGGTTATTAAGGGACTGCATGTTTCAAAGCCAGCTTCTGGTGAGGAATGAAGAAAACTTTCGGTGTTTATTAGATAACTAATATTGATTGATTGGCTTAAAGAAATTATTTGAGAATTCACCTACTTAATTATTTAAGTCCATTGCAAGTAAAACCTGCTATAGAAGTTTACTACAAAACATTTATTATTATTAATCAATTTTTATTTCTACCCTGATATTTTTTTTTTATTCCATACGGTGGCAGACGAGCAAATGGCCCACCTGATGGTAAGTGTTAACTATCGCTCATGGACAACTGCAGTGCCAGGGGCACAGCTGAGCCGCTGCCTACCTGAAGAGAAATACTATTTTTAAGCCTCGTTTGAAGTTAGACATATCGTAGCGCTCAGAAAACATCGCAGCTGGGAGCTCATTCCAGAGTTTGCATGTACGCGGAAGGAATGAACGCTGAAACCGAACTGTACTAGACAAGATCGGTTCCAGGTTTTTCATATTAGTTTCATAGGAAACGATAGCGATTCATCGTGAGCAATCAAGTTTTTACATTATTTTGTTGTTTATATCTGTATTTTTAGATGTCGGAAAGAAAACATATAGGGTATACTGAAAAATAATTAATATTTAAATTAAACGGACTAAAGATCTGATTTCTGCCAATAATAATTACAAATACTCTATTTTATATGACTTACGAATTATAAAATGGGTCTCAAACTATATGGAATGAACATTTTCTGACATATTTACATTATACTCGAAAGCATCACGTTTGTGACGTTTCTAGCCTCACCACAATCGTCTGCGACGTTTGAGGCGGGGAGGAATTTAAAAAAAAAACCTAATGTCAACAAATCATAAATTTATTAAATATATATTTATTTAATGTGGGTCGTGGGGTTATGCCCGCTTAATTGGTGTTCCACTATCGGCACTTCCCTTCTTATGCGCCTCCAGCGGCAGTCGGTGCCACTAGGCTGGCAGTAGACTGGTGAGCAGGGGGCAGGTGTCGATAGCGGCCGTGTGCAGTATTGGGTTTAAAGCCCTTTTAACCTGTACGTAGATCCCCAATTTACTACTATTTAAAGTATAATGAGTTTAATATTATAAACTATACTTATTATAAAATTAGGGCGAACGACGTTTTATGTTGCGATAGATAATTGCGAGCGTATTCACCCATGACCATTCAAAGTAGATGTGTCCGCCTGACCAGGCGAGACGCGGGAAGGGATCCGCGTAAACCGGACGCGAACAATAGCAGCTTGCAAAGGAGTCACAGATCACTTCGACCAATTTTATGCAATTTATTAATTTTGTATGGAAATATCTAAATTGTGTTTTTAATTAATTTTATTGTAAATATTAATTAGGTAAGCTAGTTAAAGTTAAATGTTATTTGCTTCTTTGTATAGTTGGTAATTTAATATGTGTTCGTGTTAGTTTTAGGTGTAATAATAGGTATATAGATATAATAATAATAGGTATAATAAATATTGTAATTTATATTTAGATTATAAAATTATATAGAAAAAATATAACGTTTTACCACAAAATTTTGTTTACCATCACGAAAGTGATGAAATCCTGGTCACAACAATGATTATTAATATTGTTTTAATGGCGACAAACACGGGCAAAGTAAACCTGCTAATCAATCAATTTATTGTTTTTGAGAGCTAACTTCAGATATTCATTAATCAATTAGATTAGATTATATTCAATTATTTACTCAGCCCGATCCTGCAATTGTCCTAATGTCGTCCGACTACCTTTCCGGGGACCTGTTAACCTAATACTTGGGGCGAGGTTTCCATTCTAAGACCCGTTTGCTCCATCTCCATTCAGACTTAGTATTTTGTCGCTTCCATCACGTGTAAGACACGGTCCTTTATAAGGCGTGCGCGGGGATATAGATCCAACACATAGACAAAGACATAGAGGCGATTTAAGCGAAATTTAATGAAAATGTGCATGTAGTGTACCAACTAAATCTAATTTCTATCTGCACCAATTAAAATGCAGCTAAGGACTATACCCAGTTAGATGCACAGAAACTATTAGTATTACAGCAAAACGTTCGTGGACCATTGCTTTGCGATTTTGGTCCTAATGAGAACCAGGCTATGGAATAGACTCCGGTCACCTGCCTTCTCAAAGCCTCCTGATTGATTTAAATATAGCAGGTGGTAACTTGCCACTCACTAAATGGGCCCCCCAAAAAACAGACCAATATTGCACATCCACCCTTCGAACATCTGCTCTTGTGATTCCACTCTGTCCGTCTGGTTCAGGCAAGACAGAGGCGGGTAGCATACACTCCCCTGAAGTATATCAGAACCTTCGCTAACGCAACTCACGGACAACTCGCCTTAAGCTACCTTGGTGGAGGCTGACTGCACTGATGGAGCATTTATGGTCATTAAGGGGCATTTAGTGCCCCACCAGCGGGCGATGGGGCGTCACTTTTCCACTTTAGTATTATTATTATATATTACCTCGTCTATTATTAGTATTATTATATATAACTTGTCTATCTAACACTTTACTCAGGAGCAAGGATATACGTTGTGTTCCTTGCCCCTTTGAATAACTTTGTTCGTGTCTTACAAAAGATGCCTTGCACACGGAAAATTTTAACTTTGCACCGTCATAGATCCGGAAAGAATGTTTCATTTAAACACGATAAGCCAGCGCTAGCGCACCTACTGACGCACAAAAAAGGCGACGTGATCCCATAATGACCTTCAATTCAATTAAAACACGCTGATGAATGTTATTGCGTTGATAAAAAATCACTCACAAGACGCCGGCTTCCGTAATGCTCCATTTAATGATTAATGATGTCCGAATGATTCCGAATTAATGAATCGTCGTTACGAAACGATTGTAATTACGTGCCACGAGATGTTCTCATTAAGCGATTATACAGTTTTTGTCCGACAAATGAATAAATTATATTAAAAGCGTTCTTTGTGTTGAAAAAAATTCAATTGTTCAGGAAACAAACTGTCAATTTTTGACGAATAAATTTGGTAATTAGGTTTTTAATGAGGCGATTATTTTGTAAATTTTTGTCTAGTGCAAAATATTTAATGCAAGTGTTGTTTATTTTTTATGTGCTAGCTAAGTAGTTCCTTGATTTTAGTTAATTTGTTTATTAGGAGCAATACATGTATTAATATGTCGTCATCATCATCATCATCATCATCATCAGCCCCTCTTCGTCCACTGCTGGACATAGGCCTCTTCGAGTGTACGCCACTGAGATCTGTTTTCGTAATATGTCGTCAATAATTATTAAATTATATAAATTTTGTAAAAAAGCAAATTAAACGATATATATTTTTTTCGTAACTATCTAGAATAGGCTACATTTCGTAACTATCTACATTTGAATTTTGGTCTACAGTGGAGCATGTTTGCTAAGTAGAAACCGAATTGAACGAACCAAACCTAGATTTGAAGATTGTATTAATATGACAATACCCAAAAAATATGTTGAAAGCAGTTTTTATTGTTATATTTTGATTAACCATCGAATAATAGGTATAGGATAGTGGTTACAGTCGCTTAATACATGTAGGTTCTTTGCGATTCGCAGCAAATGTACAAGTCCCACAAAAACCCCAGAGTATGTTACCACGTTGGATTGTCCTAGTGTGTGGTGTCTGGGACAATCCTCCCTTGGCGAAGGCTCGACCGACTAAGGCCGAGCTAGCCCGCGGGCGTGTGGCGGTACCCGTCCGGATATTGGCTGGAAGGACACCGGGGGGTTTTTAGTGGGTAGGCCGGTCCTCTACCGGAGAGCCCCACACACAGTCACCGCGCCTAGCCAGCGCGATAACAAGGTGCATAAGGAGCATTTTCCCCCCGCAAAAAAAAAAGAGTATGTTGCCACGTTGAGTACATTGTGACATAAAATACTCTCGTTTCGTTTGTATGAATGGAATTCTTGCTTCTGACGTTTATCATGAAGTTATGTCACTTTTTTATATATGCTGAATTACTGTATATAACTTCTTTATTTATCATAAATTGTATATTACCGTGGCAGATCCATGCTTCGGCACGGATTGGGTCGGCTCGACCGGAGTGATACCACGAACTAACAGAAAACCGGCGTAATATAGCGCTTGCGCTGTGTTTCGCCGAGTGAGTGAGGGTACCGGAGGCCTCTAGTGTTGCGGGTGTCCATAGGCAACGGTTATCGCTTACCATCAGGTGATCCGTTTGCTCGTTTGCTGCCCTATCCTATAAAAAAAATACAACGTAATTCGTGCTGTGAGTGGGGGAAGAATACCAGGTCCGTTTAAAAAGTATCCGATGTTATTTTCTATTACAAAAATCTTATAAATTTAAATCAAGCGCGCTAGCATTATCATTATGACCTTGAACCTTTGTGTGTATGTTTAGTTAATTTTCCCACATGACATCAGTTGCCGGAAAGCAATGTATGAATTAAATTATTACGTATAGTACTAGTGTTTCTGTACAAGTAAAATGGCGGAAGAAATGGAGGCAACGGCGCTGCTGTATTACTATTATCAGAAATTGGTGATGAATCTTGAGTGTATGGATACGACACGAAATGATGGCACGCCGTGTGTGCGCAAAGTCAAAGTTATGTTAACAATTTTTTTTACTTCCGTGGAATAGTCCACCATGAGTACGTAACAAGGGATCAACAGTATCCAAAGATCTACTAGGATGTTTCACGTCGCCGCGCCCGCGCAACAGCATTAAACAACGCAAAATACCATTATTATAGTTATCACAAATATGATAGCATCATTACGATTATGTTCCAGTATGTTCCTCGTACTTGATACATATGCTTTTCGCACAAAATCAAACTTCTGTGATTCACACTTATTACTCATTTGATGTGACTCCCTTGGAATTCTGACTTCTGTGAAGTGAAACAGCTGTTGAGTGGAACGCGTTTTTAGTCAAGAGACAATATTGCTTCTAGGCAGTCACACTAACATCTATTCCAAAAGAAGCTTTTTCAGAATGCTTCCGACATTAGCAGTATCGGTAAGAGTAACATGTGGAGTTCCGAGAAGACTATTTTGAGGGTGATTTTCAACGCTCTAGGTATGTAAGACCTACTGTTGTTAACTACAAAAGGCTGTTACCACTTGACCTTGAGATTAGTTTGTAAAAGGCAAGAACTTTGGTCAGTCCTTAATCCTTGATGGCAACACATGTGATTTCACTCACAGGAGCAAATCCAGGAGTATGAATTCGTACGAGCCGAACAGGTAAAGCAACTTAAGCGTACCGCCAAAGGTTTAGACGTTTGAATTCCTTGGGTAATGGAGTCTAGAGAGGTACAACTAGGCACCTGATGATGTCTGGTATTACACACAGTGAAAATAAATGTTTTGATATTTAGCTATGTTATGTATATTTATTTGATGCTCATACTATGAAGTAAAATATTGGAAGTAAAACATGGTGATCTAACTAGCCTAATAAGCATGATTATAAAAACTTAAGGAATCGTGTGTGTAATCATATATTGCTGACTTGGTCAGTGTGGTTAACCTTAACTTATTTATGATGAGCTAATTCCTTACAGAAGGTATGATCTGTAATAAACCGCAGTCAGAAACAATCAATATCATATTTTTTTTAAACAAATAATAGTTACATCGCCTCCCACGATTATCTCACTCCTCTGAGATGCTGTCGTGAGAAATAGTCCGCGCCGACCCCGTCCAGTTTAGGCAATATCGGGCACCTTATGATTGTGGCCTGGGCATTGATTTAACATGAACAACTAGACACACTATGGCGAAGAAACGCTCAGAGCCTAACGAAGAGTAAGTCATGCTAACCGTTCAATTTGAAAGTGACAAATCTAATATTCGACTTACAAATTGTAATCTATATGATATACAATATAATGTATAAGTTGTGTTCACGCAATTTCGACAGTATTTATTTTTTATATTTATGCCTGCATTTAAAACACAAAAAACAATCTAGTATCGGGAGGGATTTGAGCACTCGAATTTGACATACTGTTTTGACTGCTTAACTGATTTTATGAATTAATGTTGAATGTTTTTTACAGATTATTGGCCGACCAGGTTTGAAAGGAATTTTTGAATTTTTGAAAGGACCTGTCAGTTTCGTAAGCCTATTATAATCAAAGTTCATTATCGAATATCGTGTTTAAGGTTATCCAAAAATGAACAAATGAATACAAGGCCCAATACCCTCACAGTTTTATATGACAACTTCTTTTTCTGATTTTATTATTGTTATGAAACGTCTGTCCATAGTTTGTATTTGATACAACTAATTGCCAAGCTTAAAAAATACACTTTATTTTTTAACTCCATAGAAAATAGATTAAAGAAACAATCATATAACGTTGTCGTAGATATCCAAATTAATATAAAAATGAAAAGACAAGAAAAATAATTGTATTTTCGTTCAGAAAAGACAGATATTTAGAAAACTGACGAAATAACATTAATGTGAATCTGACTTTACCCATATTTAAAGTCAATTAGAAAAAAGATCAGGTCAAATAATGTTCTGAAGTACCAGTACAATATAGTAAAATTATTAAAATTTACTAACATTTGTAACCACACTTAATTTCTGTGACTTCTGAAAGATGACACCTCATTCATTTAAGAAACGTTGAGTAAATATTGGCGGTGGCTCACATTTCCTCCCACACTAAGGACCGTATGCTAAAACCATGCTTTGTTAAAGTTGTATTTGGTATATTCATTGTTTTTATAAATAGGACCACATTTCTTCACATTTATTCGCAGAAGCTCCAATTGTTACTTAAACATTTTTAACAAAATACTCGTAAATCTGCCCAGAAATTTTAACGAAACAGTTTTTGACTAAAGACGGCGCCTACAGCGACAAGACCACCTGTGTATGTACTGTCCTTCTAAGTAGCTTTTATGTAGTAGACCCAACGTGAGTATTTTATTAAGAGAAAGGGTTTCTATCCATCTTTCAATCTTTTGACAGTTTAGGCAGTTTTGTCTTAAACATTTTTCAGATACATACGTGTCAAAAGTGAGAATCTAGTTGTTTCTGTACGTCAATTGGTCCAAACTGATTTATCCGTGGATCCACAGCTTCTCACGACCGGTCGTGAAGTGTTTCACGACACCGTTTTGGAATCGGCACTCGATACACATTTCCGATGCCACGGTGGGCAATTTTTATAATTTGTAGCAGTTGTTGTTGTGAGAGAACACGGGTAGGCAACATAAAACAATTGCTTCTTTGTTACTCGTTGATATTTTCTGTATTCTCATTGAATAAAGTCTTTTTGCTTAACAAAGTAAAAAATTACGATTGCAAATTAATTTTTTAATTAGGACGTACAGTGCTCAGCTGACAAAAAGTTAAAACTGAAATTTGAATTAGCTCAGATCTGCGTCACAAGCAAACTGTTATAAGTTAGCTATTTTTGCTGTAAGTCGGCCACTAACTGAGACAAGCGGCGTAAGTAACGTTGCAAACTGCGTACAGTGAGTCAAAACTAGCAAACTGTGGGCGCTCCATTTCAAATATATGGAAACGCGTTCAAATCTGATACGCTGCAAAATCGGCCGCTAACACCTTATCTGCTGGGGACACAGCCTAAGTACTTAGTACGTTGAAACGCATTCTAAACAATAAATATTAAGACTCAAACGCTGAGGAATTTTTGAAAGGACCTGTCAGTTTCGTAAGCCTATTATAATCAAAGTTCATTATCGAATATCGTGTTTAAGGTTATCCAAAAATGAACAAATGAATACAAGGCCCAATGTTAACAATTACTATAATTTAAATATAAAATAAATGAATAACCGTTGAAGTAATTGCCTCTAACTGCTCTATTTTAGAGAATATGACAAGCGGGGTATTTTCCTCCTAGTTTCTGCACTGCAGTAACACGTCCAATTACCTGATGATTTCTCGTGAAAAATTCTACCGGATTCCACAGCTTTAGCCCATTCTACTGTACGAGATTTAATTATATATAATACATATGTAAACATAAATATTTATAAAACTTAAATATAGGCGGCAGCCTATTGATGGCTATCAACAATAGGGCAGTGCCTAAACTACCTATGTTATGCTACATAAAAAGAGATCTCTGGATAATACGTGCCGTATCGGGAATTACTTCCCTCTGTATCTGACCCTTGATCCAATAATATAAAATTAAAGCTTCTTAAAGTGGATAGCGTAGAATCTCAACGGCTTTTCGCTGTCCATTCACATAACATCTATCAGAACGATATTATTATAATGCTTCGCTTTGTCTCATGCGTTTTAAGGCATACTTCTTTATGAAAATGTGCGTGGGATATATACAGTGCGTAGATTGTACTAAGTAAACCTATTTTTTCCACAATGAATATAGCAACTAAAGAGTAACTTGCTAGATTTACAGGAACTTTGTAGCCTCTTTTCCCTAGAATATTATCCTTCTTTTTATAGTGCTTTAGACTTTTTAGTATTAGTATTCCCTTTTTCATTTTCGCTAAATTAGTTTTTAACGTTTCAAACTCATCGTACTCCGTCAGGGGATAATGTTATTTTACGTCTGCCATGATTAATATTAAAATAGTTGCTATTTTTTTCCGAAATTTTGAAAAACGGGTATTACTCGTTAGGTTAGGTTTTGAATAGAAGTAATTGTGCGGAGATTCAAATGACATATTCCAAAAAATATAATATGTTATACAATTATTTGATTATTATAATATTGGATCGTTGTAAGAATCTAAATGCCAAATTTGAAGTCTCCAGACCGAGCGGTTTGTTCTGCTGTTGCTGTGCGTTCACCAATCATTCGTTCACCAATCAATTTTTATCTGAACACTTCTTTGACGAACTTATTACTATCCCAATGTATTAAAACAAGATTCAGGTTCAAATATTTAGGGGTATACGTAAAGCTTTTAGAGAAATACAAACGGTTTATAGTTTTGACCAAATAATACGCCAGTCTAAGCAATTACATATTACAATTCATATTGGTCTCGTTCGAACCGTGAAATATTGTTTTCAGTTGGAGACATTGTCGTTCATTTATAGTAGATACATATATCCTACAGTTAGATATATAATATATATATCTCTGGATGTAAAATACAATATGATATATATATTTTGAGTTACCTATCATTACGAAACCTATATTAAAAAGCTTAACTTAAGGTGTAATATGAAAACGAACTTCATCCGAATTTCCACTGAAGCTCAACTTTGTTTATTGTCTGAAGTTATTTAGACTATTATTATTAAAACAATGCCACAATATGAACAAGAGTAGGTACTAGCAGCATCATCATAATTATCCGCCTTTATTTAACTTTGCTTTGCAAGTTTATGTATTAACCAATAATGTACAATCACTAAATACAGTGAACTCATAACAGTATGATTTTACGAGATAAACTTATGTTTATGTCTTTCTGTACGGAGGCGGGTGCTCAAAAGTGCTCGCGGTAACATGAAGATCAGAGATTGATACGATAATGTTAAAATTAAGCAATAACCCTTACTCTTTCTGAAACGGTCAATTCGATGCTGGGACATAAAATTTTATATTTTCTCACGCTTGTTTCAAGGGACGAGAGACCGCGGTTCAGTTACATTGTTTTCTAAATAGTTTTTGTAATTTCGTACAAACAGGTTAAAATATACGAGACGTCGTTTCCATTTTTCTATATATTTCGGGAATCAAGGAGTTGCATTTTTCAATTCTGGGAAAAGACAAGAGATACTACCTAGGCTTATTTAATACTAAACTACACAATTTGTGCTCTATAGGAACTGAAGTGACATGGTTTCAAAGCTGAACCGTATTTATTCCGTTTTTTTAATTCACTCGTACACCCTTACCATTTTGATTATCGTTACAATTTATATATGTAAATTTGTATTGCACAATGTAAATAAAGTACAAAAGGCGGCCTTAATGTAACAAGGCACTTGTACATAAAAAACTACATCCGGAAATTTCTCATTTGTACATAAATAGTCATTGTTAAACGATCAATGTAGTACTGTAATTTTTCCAAGTAAATAAATAAATATACTCACTCAAAGCAAAACTTTAAAATAGTGGATGAAAATCAGATAATACGGAAAGTTTAAATTTTTAAGGTTTTCAGGTTTAGACGCTCATCTAAGAAATTATATAAACCCTTAATATTATTTCGACGACGTTGAAACATTTACATTAAAGGCCGGCAACGCATCTGTGACTCCTCTGGTGTTGCGGGTGTCTATAGGTAGCAGTTATCGCTTACCAAAATCAAAATCAAAATAATCTTTATTCAACATAAACCTTTACAGGCACTTATTGACGTCAAAACAAACAAAGAAAAAAGCTTTAAAAAAAAAAACAAAAACCTTGTCCTACGTACGAACAAGGAAAAAAAAATATTGTCCATTGCAAATATTACTGTCTCACACGATTCTGTAATGTAATAAGGAAGGTCATTTATATATATTAGAAACAGTATAGGACCCAATATTGATCCCTGGGGAACCCCCATCGTTAGGCCATTACCCATAGGCGAGCTAACAGATTCTGATCTATTAAGAACGACTTTCTGCAATCTGTCTGATAAATAAGATTTTAAAAGGCTAACAGCTCCATCCGAGACACCATAATATCTAAGTTTACTTAAAAGTGTTTCATGACTCACACCTTCAAACGCTTTGGAAAGGTCGCAAAACACTCCAATTACATACCGCTTGCCTCAATTCCATGCGTCAAAAATATGTTTCATAAGAGAAGTTCGGGCATCGGTAGTGGTAAAGCCTTAAACCTTTGGTAAAGCCGAATTGGCTTTCATGCACGAATATGTTTGTTCTCAAGTGACCTATTAGTTGATTGTAAATAACTTTCTCGAAGATACCATCAGGTGATCCATTTGCTCGTTTGCTGCCATATTCCTAAACTTTAATTAAATTAAAAAAAAATTGAAAAAGCCTGTCAAAATAATAAAATAGTACAACATAAGAATAAAAAGTAAGTAATATAATACATAATTCTTACACCAAACGTTACAGGATTTAGAGTAACGAATAGACATATATATATATATATATATATATATATATATATAAATCACATAAGATACGATCATGGTAGGCCTAAAGAGTCAATATAACAGTGTCACCAACGCTCCTGAGGTATAATAGAAATTAAATTTATTTGTCTTTACAATAACTACCGTAATTATTTCTACTAGACCATGCATTCAATCGATGTCTCCTATAACTTAAGCCAGAAACGATCCGCGAAACTTCGTGTCGTCCGATGCTTTTATTATGACGCTACCAATGTGAATCCCATCAAATTAACAATCATAAATGTTAACCAGACGCGTAAAGTTCGCTGTGCGTGTATGTGAGTCTTTAGCGTTGCCGATTGTACGGAAGCGATGGTCTGAAGTGCAGCTCGTAAATGATTTGTACTTTTTTAACAAAGTAACAGCTTTTGGTGTCTTATTGAAGAATAACATTGGATCTAATAGACCACCACAAGTCAACCACGGATATCGTTATTATCTTGTTTTAGCTAATTAGCTACGTTTTGTAGTCTTGGTAGTTTTTTATAGAAAGTCATATATATGTCTCCATTCCACCTAATGGTTTGTGAGAATGCCGTCATAAGCCAGTTGCAAGTTTTGTAGGGTCTGTAAGAAAGAAGACGGCATGGAATACTTATTATACCATCGCGATGTTCCAGGGAGTATTATAGGGTCATATCAACATTTGATTGAATTGCAAACTTCATGGACTAATGCAGAGGTAGCACAAAAGATACTTAATGACTCGAAATGCTAAGTTTCTTTTGTGAAACCACCCCTTACCGTCAGGTAAAATAAATATTCGAAAATATGTTGCGATAGATACACTGACATTGCTGACTTGCGAGGTTTTTCTTAACGTCTTGTCTAAAAGATCCAGAATATTTGTGAGAGGTTTGGAAACGCCAATAAATTTTGAAAAATAATAGCAATCGATAAAGAAGAAAGAGGAAAACTAAAGAAAAAGAAGTTTATATCAATATATACTCCATTAAGTTCTGTAAAGTAGTAAGTCAAAACAGCTCCTACTTCATTGGACTTATAGACTCTTTACAATCTAGGATGATGGATGATATTGACAGATGTAATTGTCACACATTATTTGTCAAAAAAACATTTTCACAGATGAACTATGACATGACACCAAGACCTAGACCCTAGACTTTTTAGATTGTAAAGATTTTAATAGTGTATTTCTCAGTGTAGATTGAGTGCTCTGAAGTAGATCGTTTCTCAATGTGGTTAGAAGATTTTTTACTTGACTTTTTAATATAGGGATTTTGATTCATTCACTCAAAATTAACATTTAAATCATTTTTATTCAAAATAGGCATTTACTTATTGATTCCACTGATCCTTATTGCAGTACTGTATTTGGATAATGGCGTTGAGTCAGGCATTTTCTGAGTTGTTGCTAAGCCAGCAAGTGGAAACATCAATTCCACTTTGATTTAATCATCCCTGATAAAATGTATTATTAAAAAACGATACCATACTTTTCGCAAAGTCTACTTTCCTTTTACCCAATTAGTATGTAAATTGTATTTAAATATTGAACTATTGACCATTCAATCGATACAGATACTCTCCAACCGGTCTTTTGGTACTTTTTTCAATTAACTAAAGTAATTATCTGTTAATAAGTAACATTAGGTCAACTTCAATGATAAATATGATGTATTTGTATCTATCAAGTGTTGGAAAATCCATATAATTAGTGTTCTTATTATAATTTACATACTAATATTGGTGTAATCAAACGTGAAATTGCTGAAACGAATGTTATTGATGGGGTTCGCCAAAATATGGTGTTAATAAAACGTTGTCTAGTCGAAATACATATAACATAAATAATTTAAGTTTTTAACGAGGATTCACTTTACCACATATTTTAGTTATATTTTTTTACTTATAAGTTAATCTAAATAGCCACTGTTTGTGTATCATTGTCTCATTCAATTTTATCCACAAAACCACTAGGAACAATGGGAATCATTACAATTTTAATGACTTCTCTCCAAATATTATTTAATATCAGTCCTCATCCACCAAAGTGTGTGCAAAGGATTCCACGGCATACTATGATTTCGGCATGAGGCGACATAAACTTTTCATTGTTCAATCGACCCATTAACATTGAGAATATACCTAGTGCAAGAGATCATGAATATTACAAGGATACAAATCGACGAGAAGATCATGACGGTGCTAAAGCTGACCATTTCAATGGTAAGACCATTTGGAGGTCAGATTTTCTGAGACATTTGATCAGAATTAAAAAATTAAAAGGTATGAAAATATGTAAAAGGAGTGTCAACAGGGCGTCCAATCTTCATCGGATGATCAGCAGATTCAACAGCAATTATACCAAACATCATTGACATTTAATTATTATAAATTTACAAGGTAATAATTATAATTATCCTCATTTCTTAAATGATATAAGATAACCTTTAACTTCATGAGCTACCTATAGAAATATAAATTCAGCTCGCAGTTAAGACTGCACCAATCGGGAACCTACTAAATAAACAAGCAGCAATAACCGTAAAATAATATGTACAGCCCGCAGGTATTAATAAATACGGAATACCAAACGAAAATATACTTTGTCAAACGAAACTGATCTTTATTACATCAATTGAGTGCGCCACGCGAGTTCGACAAACGCATGAGAGATTAACGATGAACGATGAGAGACTACGCGACAAAACTGGGGGCGCATTTCACCATAGTTCGAATTTCAAATATAAAGTTGTGCAATATGCGATATCACTATTTCGTCACTTGCATATCTTTTCCAATGATTAACATTTTTATTTAATAGTTAATCAACAAGCAGTCTACTCATCTACTTATAGGATGTACTCTGTATGTTTGCTATTCTGCAATTCCAATAAAGTTACGTTATGATATTAGATGTCAAAAAGCAATATCGAATTTCATCGCACCACCATTAACATTTAAACTGAAAAAAAGCATTGTAGATACTACTGACTTTTCGCAGAAATAAACCAAGTAATCTTGCATCTTACTAATTAGAGAAGCACATACATCTGTAGCTTAGAACGAGACAGAAACTTGGATCTCTGCCTGAACTTAGAAAAGTATGACGGTATTTGGGCTCAATATCACAATCACTTTCTAACTTTTCTAAAGCAGAGATTTGAATCGGGCTGTAAATGAGCTTTAATGTGCCACAAATTATGGCGACTAAAGTGTGCACTTACGTCAAATGTACCTCTTGCTGTCGCATTCACGTGGCGTTCCCTCGATGTGGGAGGATGCTGAAGTAATTTTTGAGAAGCAATTACTGGAAGATGATAAGCACCCGTCTGAGCCATATCAAGCTCATAATGTTATTGTCGGATTTACTGAATGTTACACATTGTAATTAGCCGTCGTACAAATTTTAAACGATGCTTGGATTACGGGTGGAACGGATTGTTTTATTTTTATGTGAATGCGATTGTAAAGTAATTGGACTGCATTTGATCGATTTAATTTTTTGTTCAATAAAAAAAAACTGGACAAATTGTCAGACTTTATACTCGATAATGGTGACAGTATAGTGACGTGTGTTTGCAAAGATCAAAATATTCACCCGAAGACAAAAAGTCACAGTCTCAGATAATGTTAATAATGAAAATTGGGTTTGAGATTGAAACAATGATGATTTGATAATAAATACATGCAGTTAGAAATTAGTAACAAATTTGATAAAGTGTAAAAGTTCAGACTAGGCAATTACTTTAGATTAAATAGATGCATATCTCGAGGTTTCAGTATCGAATCAGTACGATATAGAAGGAAGCTTTTCGAAATGTTTTTTCCAGAGTATGTATGTATGTATAATTGTTTGGCACGCTCTCCACCATCTAACAGCTTTTCCGCTTCTGTTCATAACGGTTCTTTCCCGTTGGAGAGGCATCGAATTATTGTGCAACCCTTCCCATAGTCCTTTGCGATCCTTCTTATTAATTAACGCAGGAACTTTAGGACCTACATACTTATCCCTTGCCGCCCCTATCTCGGCAATCTTCTACTAAGCCACGAGCAAGCCCTCTATATATAATATAGGGCGGAGCCGTTAGGATGTACCGCGCCTTTTTAGCACATATATTCTCTTTGTATAGCAGTGCTGACCGCGCCTTTTCCTGAGGGTGGGAGACCTTCCATCACTGCCACGTCGTCGATACGAAACGTATTGCCGGACAAGGTCATGGCAACTCGCCAGAATATTTCCACAACCTCGTCCGCATCTACTCACCCAAGGTGAGACTGACCCCCCAGGCTAGACTGCAGAGGATTGACGACTGGTGGCAATCTGTATAATTAAGGGCTGGAGCTTCCTAGGACTCTGTCGTTTGCTGTTTAGATGCCGTACTTTCTAGTTTATAATAAGGTAGTAATTTATAATAGGTTTCATACCTAGAATTTTTTTTGTTACTTGTTTTTAACCTGATATTAGATTTTTATATTTGTATTGAATAATAGAACACCTAACATTCCTGCGTTCCTCTAAAGTTGGCTTCGAGTGTACCAAGGCATGTCGTTCATGTGACTTTATTCAGAAAGTAAATTATCTACGCACATTGTAAAATCACATACATATTTCAGTGCTGCAACGGCTTACAAAATCGACCTGACTACAGCTGGACTCCCATAAATATAACAGTATCTGGTACACACAAATAAAAAATACTTCAGAGAAAGTGATAAGAAGAGATATGTTGGAACAATAAAATATAACAATCGGACGTTTTCGGACAAGCGGGCCAACATTCGATTCGTTTTCGGTGCCGATTCGATCCGGTGCGATCGATTTACGATTCGTAATTCCACTGTAAATATTGGGCAGTCGAATCGTTATTTGGAGTTCGCGTGCGATTACTAAATAAAGAGAGTCGATTATTCATTGCAGTTTGTTTATTTCAATGACAAAGTATAATTTTGACAGCACGGTTTTATGATTGTAGGATTATAAGTTATATTTATGACTATTCACTGGAATGCAACATTTGGCAGAAATTTATTTTTATTAAGAGAACACGATAATTCAAGAAATACGTAGGTTTCGCTTATGCCTAATATTTAATTTGTCAGTTTGAAGATCAACTCTATCTAAAATGCTATTATTGATACTGTATGAACTCTTTTTCCAGTGCCTACCCATATTTACGAAAGAAACAATACAAATTTGACATTGTTTTGACGTATGTTATATTAAAGACATTATTGTATGTTCCATAATGTATATTTTTTTTATATACTAGGAATTTAGCAAACGCATATTGTAGCTATGATCATTCGCGTAATTATTGATTTTTCAGCAAACTATACGGAAAGTCACCGCATAAGCAAATCAGAAACGATAAAATCTTAGAATAGGTACTCCGTCAGTACGGGAGGGATCGACACGATGCCACCACTGCGCATCCGACCTCGACTCGGCCCAGCACACGCTGGCAGAGTGCCTTGGTCTTGGTCGCAGAGATCGGGCGAGATCTGTCTCCGCCGGCATTGATTGCGGCAATGCTGGCGGACGAAGGAGGTTGGAGGGCTGTGGCCTCCTTCTGTGAAGCAATGATGCTCCAGAAGGAGGCCAATTGACAAACAAGTAGACAGCCCAGTCGATGGTAAATCGTTACCTATAGTATATACTAGCGACCCGCCCTGGCTTCGCACGGGTGCAATGAAAAAATGGTTATGGTGAGTTATTATCCCTAAGAGATAGACATATACCATCGCGGACATTTTTTAACTTTTTAAGGTGGACAATACTGTAGTACATTATTTTGGTCTATCTCGTAGGGTTCAGCCAGCGTTTTTGCAATATAAGCCAAAATAATGTGCTTATTTACGACATCAAATTAGAAACCTCTCAGCTTATCAGTGTTTCTCTACTATATTATGCATGTATTATACATATTACTGTTGTTGTGTGTTCATTGTTTCGTAAGTAAAATATTTGTAAATTATAATATATATGTATAGTAATATATTATTAAATAAAAGTTGCACATTGGGCTTTCCTGCACATTTCTTTCAGGACGTCCGTTCTGGTTGGCTGGAAGAGATCTCTATTAGAGATAAGTCCACCATTGTACATATTCTTTTCTATATATTATACATTACCTATGTCAACTGTGCAATAAAGTGTTATATATATATTAACCTTCCTTAAGAATGATACTATCTATTAAAAAAAAACCGCCTCAAAATCCGTTGCGTAGATTTAAAAATCTAAGCATACACAGGGACAGACAAACGACGGATAGTGACTTTGTTTTAGTAATGTAGTGATGGTTCCTGTAAGATTTTCAAAAATATTTACAAAAAATATGCAAGGCCCACAAAAACGACAGTGTACGTTGACAACATGTGACATAAGTTGAAAATTCACATTTTCCAATAATTTCACTGCCTATCTTACCTTTGACACCGGAACACAGTTATGAAGTGGCAGAAATAGGTAAGACGGTGGTAGCCAATTAGATGATCTTTATAGTGCAATTAACTTAAGGTTTTTTGGATTCTAAACACAATAACTGTCTGAGTCATCTGTAACCTCGCTCCCTTTGCAATCCGATAGTCGTTAGTCCAATAAGCAATGTACCCACTGCCAATTGCAAAGCCACAGCATGTACGTTGTATGGTAACGACATAATTTATTGTAAATGTTGTTATTATTTTTGATAAAGCTGATAAGTTTCTTGCGCTCATTCTTCTTATCAGTTAATAATACGTCCTGAATGGATGGTAGGAAAAGAAATTTTGGACGTTTCAAAAGAGCTTTCTATAAAGTCAAATTTGAATAAAGTTAATTTTGATTTTGACTTAAGGTTCGTAATTCTTCTGTCTACATCAGTGACTCTGGTTCTTCTACGAATTTCTTAATTTCTGATTTGATCATGCAGATAAACTCCGAGCTTCCTCCATTCTCGTTTGGATAACCTCGAGATTTCGTATAAGGTCCATTGTTAGTGGCCAGGCTACGGTTCTATACGTCATTACAGGCAACACGATAATCATGCTGACGTCCAGGATATCTTCTGTGAATAAAAGTCGGGTTAATTTGGCTCTAGGGTCTATGACCTGAGTGTCCATAGCAGCTTTGGATTATGATCATATACTCAGGTTGCGATGTAGATGTTGCCTCCTTCTGCGAAAGCGTCATCTCGCAGAAGGAGGCCGCGGAGCGGGAGCGGGGGGAGGACGTCGAGGCCGCTCCCCTCCGCTGCAGACGGATTGGTAGGCGAAGGCAGGCACACGCAAGCGCGGTGTTGCCCGTCTAGTGACCCTACCGTGAGGCTGCGTGCGCGTCCTGCTAAGCGTGCACGCCGTGGTGGAGTCTCTCTGTCTGGGGGACTGTCCAGGGGTTCTCGGACAGTTCTCCCTCCTTAGGCGGTGGCTCGACCAGCTTTTGCTCGAGCCGGCCCCGGGATGCATGGCGGTCGAATCGCGAAAGCGCACCCCGCCATGTGCCCCGTATGGGCCTAGAGAACTCGAGGGGTTTTAGTGGGTAGGCCAGTCCTCTATGACCGGAGAACCCCACACACGGCCCCGCATTGCCAGCGCGGTGTTATTGTGCATAAGGTCGCATTTCCCCCCACAAAAAAAAAGTTTGGGATGTAGATAGATAGATAATGAGTTTATTATGTTACAACATACACATTCATACATATTAATGAAGTACATATTACACAGAAGAGACAACATTTACAATCGAAACGGATGTGTGCAACCAAGAAGGCCCTTTTTTTTTTTGTACCCCTGAGGAAAATGCATTAAATTGCATACCCCGGCTGTAGCGAGCCGGCGGTTATGTGGGGCTCTCCTCCCCAGAAGGGGGAGGCCTACCCACTAAATACCTCAGGGATGGCCTTCCTCAGGCATGTAGGGAGCCCCCGGGAACATCAAGCCACTTCCGGGAACCCCCAGCCTCCGCTCCCTAGAGGGGAGCCCTCCTCGGGGGAAGCTACACTACCTCCCCCGGTCTCCTCCACTGACGACGCCCCCCGGCCACGGAAGGGGCGTGGTCCATCCCGGGTTGCCGTAGCAGTCGCGACTTCCTCGCGCCCGCCGACGACCCGCGGCGGCGCCGCAGCTGTGCTACCGAGCCCGGCGCCGCCTTCTTCGAGCGGGATCGGCCATCTCCCCACCCCGTTCGGCGGCCTCCTTCTGGAGCATCACTGCTTCACAGAAGGAGGCCACAGCCCTCCAACCTCCCTCGTCCGCCAGCATTGCCGCAATCAATGCCGGCGGAGACAGATCTCGCCCGATCTCTGCGACCAAGACTCGGCGCTCGGAGGCCCACGCAGGGCACTCCGCCAGCGTGTCCTGGGCCGAGTCGAGGTCGGATGCGCAGTGGTGACAATGTGTCGATCCCTCCCGTCCTATTCGACACAGATACTCACCGAAGCAGCCGTGCCCGGTGA
Organism: Scirpophaga incertulas; assembly: GCA_036419045.1. Lineage (NCBI taxonomy): Eukaryota > Metazoa > Arthropoda > Insecta > Lepidoptera > Crambidae > Scirpophaga > Scirpophaga incertulas. Next base: position 5,664,826 of record CM071642.1, on the reverse strand, counting down.
GTATCTGAGTCAATCGGTAGGTGAACTCCTCCTTCCCGTGGAGCCAAACTTCGAGGTGCGGGAGTGCGGCACCGACGGCCCGCTGGCGCAGATCCGTAATTCGAGCTGCGCACGCCAGGCCGCCACAATCCGTCGGTGCCAAACCAAGAAGGACCTAGCCGAAGGCTCGTTGTGTAATTGTCTGACAAGATCACCGATTATAAGCCCAAAGATGAATTGCGGGCAACAAAAACAATTGTCTACGCTTATTTATGTCTGTGGAATTTACCAACCAAACATGTACATATAGTATGTATGTGATGATGAATAGATGTGATGATGCTGTGGTCCTTTTTTTTAATTATTCGTACTTTTATGTCTATCTTGTTTTTATACCTAAATTAATAACTATATTAGCATTTATTGATATGACTACTCGTTAAATTTAATTGCGTAAATATTTTGTCCTTTTTCGTGGGAATTACTTCGATTAGTAAGCTGTAATTTTTTCGAATAAAAATAATTTAACGTCAGTTAGACTCAATTTTACATAAACAAAGTCACTAAAACTTATAAAAATGTCCAATATATTCAAACAATCCTTATCTGTCTCAAGTCTCCAATTCATCGGCCACCCATCACCTCCGTCAATGCCACATTAATGAATTCCATTTGGCACCATTAGGCATCGTTATGCTTTTTATTTCTAAATGAGCGAGAAAAATGTCGGTCCGTGTGAAAGGAGGTGAGAAACTGCCTTTTAGCTAATAAACGCGGTTTTTCTTCGTAATTACTTAAGGCGTCCATAGACGGAACTTGCGGGGTGTGGATCGGCGAATCTCATACTTAAGAATATTGTTATAAATTTTCTTACATAACACGGGCGTCTAAAAAATCTATAATAACAGTTTTAAAGAAGAGTAGGCTGAATTAATTTATAAACATAATAGTTATTCTGTTGTGGTATTTTTGTAGGGGTATTTCGACTTTATATACAAGTTATTGATATAAGTCTCGGCAATTCTGAAAAAAAAAAACTTTTTTATATCAAAGATATTTTTGCGTTTTTAATAGTTTATCTGACATTTTAGATGAATTATTCAGATCGTGATCAACAACTACTTCAAACAATAATATATTTGAAAATAAAATAATGGAATACATACATGTTTTTGAATGGAATATACATCGATTTTCAGACATTGTTCAAGAATAACACCTAGTACTACGTTGCTTTTTAATTTACCACTTTTTATAAAAACGTTGACGTATTACAATTTGCCCAGTCCCCTGTGAGAATTCCGGCATCTAACGTCTAACTTTGGGGGAAACTCAATATGGGGATCTAGCTGCAAATATGAATCTAATGTGATTCCGAGCATTCTGTATTGAGTTGATTGTTGGCTCTTGGTGGAACTTATTATACATGTTGAATAAAACTCTTGTACTGTTCCACTAATTTTAATTATTGTCGACCTGACCGGTTTCGCTTTACAGCATTTTCAAAGGTGTTACAGCAAACACAGCTGTTCGTGTTTACGCTTCTAAACGAGAAGCGTAAACACGAACAGCTGTGTTTGCTGTAACACCTTTGAAAATGCTGTAAAGCGAAACCGGTCAGGTCGACAATAATTAAAATTAGTGGAACAGTATAAGAGTTTTATTCAACATGATTCCGAGCAACTTTATATTTGCAATGCATTATAATTATCTTTACAGTGCTATCCAAGATGCATCGTCGCATCGTGAAAAGAAGAATCAAATAAGCCCGAACGTTGCGAGAACCGCTTGTTTCGCAACCAGAATACCCCTGCAGCATATTGCAAATATAATTCAATCTAATCATATGCATTAGCGCCGCAGAAATCATTCCACATATAAACCTTGATTACTGGTTTACGCAAAACGCGCGTAAATTAAATCAACACATTCATCTCAGAGGAAATGAAAATGATTGATACAGTTTGTGAGGTGGGATCATCAATCAAAATGGCGGATAGCGCGAGTTATTTGAATTAATTTTAAAGAAAATTGTTATTTACATAACGATAATAATACTGAGGAATATATGAGCTATCACAACGCCAGCGGTGTGCCCAGCCCTATGTCCTTTTTTCGGGCCTTAAATTTCGTAAAAGCTAGTTCAGTAATAGATTTTTCATGATCTATAACCAAACTAAGTATTGTTTTTATTAAAATATATTCGATTGTGCTGTTCAGGCTGCAAAATGTGCAAAGTAATTACACATACCTACATTCATACTCTCGAAAAACATATACATATATTTATACATCTTACAGTGAGTGTAAATTAAATTTCAGATACGTTCCTTTTTAATTAGCTTTATTGTTTAATTATATAATATACAAAATAATATCACCTCCCAACAAACTGAACGCATAGACTGTACCATAGCTGAACAGACGGCTAAGACTGGATTCGGCCTCAACCTAAGTGATTTGAAAATATAACCTGTAACTGTTCTTTAGAAATATTGGAACTGATCGCCTCTGTGAATAATTTTTTATTTCATAACATCAATTCTAAAAGCGTCGATTAGCTTGCATAAGTGCAAACAAAATAGGGATTTACATACATACATACATATATGTCACGCCTTGTTCCCAATGAGGTAGGCAGAGAGCACCTCTCTCCACTTGCTACGATCCTGGCACACTTCTCTTGCTTCCTTCACTTCCATGAACGTTTTCATGCATGCTCGTCGGTTGCGAGTACTCTAAAATAGGGATTTGCTTGATTATATGTGATTTTGAATTGGGAACTATATAGTTTATAGGAATAAATTTATAGTTATATCTCAAATATTGAACGCGAATATATAATTCTAACAATTTATGCCTACCAAAAATACGTTCGTTTTTTAAATGTATAATGAAAAGATATGTACAGGTAGTTACTAATGTTAACTTTTGATACTTCAATGTAATTACATATAATTTTACTGTTAAATATGAAGATTATTTTGTTTTTTTTTTCGGATAGAGATGGACGTAAAGTACACTATATCATTGTTAATGACTATGACATTGAATCCCCTGTTCATGATTATTATAAAATAAACTTGTGTTGTTAGTACATAGGTTCTGGGTTTGAATCCCGTGGGAGTAGTTTCAGTAACCTTAGTTATGGTTATTAATATATATTTCTATCAAAAAAAAATATATACATATAATATATAGATGTGTATCCGCTACCCTAGATCCAATAACAGTAGCCTTACAGAGCTTACTTTGGGCTAGGCTAATTGGTGTGAGTGTAAGAAATATTTATTTATTTATAGTCAAAAGTGTTCGCTGAAATAATACTATTTCGTTCTATTGCAGTAGTACTAGTAATTTTACAAGAACCTAAACTTGTGTCTTCACCTATTTGACAGTATGTCCTTTGCAAACAAACTAACAAATAAAGAAACCTTATTCCTTATAATATTGTTATAACAAAGTAATATTACAATATTTATTAAGAATTTATGTTGTTGTCTAGATACTGAAGGCTACTTCAAGGCATAAACCTCAGTATTTTATATAAAGCAACTTCTCACCAGTCAGAGGTCAAATGCATAAGTCTTTCAGATGCCACTGCTCGCGTACATGCAAATAAGGTTACAGTACAAACAGTGTACACGTGGCTGTAAGTAAACGATTACATGATACCCTTGAAGTCAACTCTATTTTCTACGCGATAAAAGCCACAATTCAATTGTTTACCATGAAATGCAGCTGACTGTACAATGTTTTTAGCCAGGCGCCAGGAGGGTTATGTGTTTCGCGAGTTGTATGTAGGTAAGTAAAGTTCCTTAATACACTCTGTAGCCTGAATGACACGATCGATTTTAGATTACAAGAACAAACTTAAATAAAAACAAGGCGCAAGTTTAGTTGTGATTATGTCATTCGGGCCGCTTCGTGACTGTATCTCGCCTTACGCAACTATGAAATGAGTTGTCACCTGCGGCATTTACAACCCGATGAGATATTAAAAGTTCCGAATTACCACGAAAGAGAGACTTCCGTTTTAAAATTCCTTTATGCACTAGTGGCTTTTTTGCTAATCTTTCCTCTCATAAAAACAGAGAACGAATGCTGATGTAATTTAATATGAAGATGGTTGGAATAAACAAATTCAAATTCAATTCAAATTCAAAATCATTTATTCAGTCTGGGCTGTTACAAGCACTTGTGAATGTCGAAAAGCTACGCCATCGGTTCGCAAATCTACGGCGGGAGACCTTGTACTGAGAAGAACCGGCAAGAAACTCAGCAAGGGCTGTCTTTTTTTCCCTGTATTAAATAGATACAGAGTCGTCAATTTGGAAAATGACTTCAATATTGATAATTCATGAAGTCACTTTCCATTACATAGTATAATTAATAAAAAAATATTTTGAAAACATGCCCATATTAGGAATGCCGTGTCATACAGTTTTAAAAGAATATATCAAAGTTAAATTAAAATTATAATAAATACGAGTAGTACCCAGTATAGCAAAGGGCAGACTCATCTCCGCTGGCAGCACCCGTTCACGAGCATGACGCATGAACCAGCCATCGCTTCGCTCAACCATGTTTTAGGGAACGTAACGACCCGCCTCACACGACACCGCCGAAGAGATTTTAATGAGAGTATGACCACCCTTAAGCCACAGAAGGATACAAATTACCAAAAACAGGTACCCGTGTAAATTAGCACAACTAAAAAAAAAAAAAAAAAATCAACCGCAGGACACGCGCATACAATCATTTAAAAACTAGCAATAATATATTATACAAGTAACAAAAGGTTATTATAATAGGTACAGTTAAATATACATGTTATTATGTTACACAGTTACCTAAGAATTTATTAACAATTTGTTTATTTCAACGAGCGAGGGTTTTTTAGTCCCAGACACTTCGATCATCCAAGTAATCCTGGACTCGATAATATCCTTTGCTCATCAAAGTTTTTTTTACTCGAGTTTTAAGTTTATTAAAAGGTAGATTAACAATACTGTGTGGTAACTTGTTATAAAAAGTTATACATTTCCCCAAGAATGAGAAAACCCAGGGAAGGACATAAGATTTCTTTTTTGCGGGAAAGCATCTATTTACTCCATAAGTAATCTAATAGAAGTGGCGAAAAGTTAGAGATTAGCTAAACCTGATAAGTCATTTATTAAAACTCTGGATACTTTTACTGGTCAAAAGTGTAAAGTTACTTATTTCGTAACCTGACTCTACATAGTAAATAAAAAACAAAAATGTAAGTTACTACTATAACAATCACGAAGAATAAGACACAATAGTTGTAATCGGTTTGAAATATCGCACTAAAATTTAACCATACTCCATATTCGACATTGATAATCGTAAAACAATCGAAATAATTGACTTACGGCTCATGAACACATATATTTTTACGAACTCCGCACCGATTACTGTGAAATAAATCGAATATAAATGAAAAGTATCGATACCAATTTATGTAAAAGGCTATCCGGGCAATTGGTTATGGGCTTAATTCATTTTTTAATGTTTACAACACATTGTGTCTCATACTCGTAAACTGTCCCATGGCTGAGTGTCGGAGTAAACATTAATACTGACAAGCGTAACGAAAGAAATCGTCATAATAAAGTTGTTCTTTTAACAATAATTTCCCTTGAAATTGTTTTATGTGATGTTGTGTTATTACTATTGTTATATGTACAAGTAAAAACTAAGTACAAGAAAAAAAATAATACAATTGGATGGAGTCGCGACTTTACGAGTGTGTGTCTTTGGGGTGATTAAGATTAAAAATCCGCCATATCTATTTAATAAATAAAAGTTCACGCACCGTCCGTCGCGTATCGCTGACCGTCTTATAAAAATAAGACGGCAGCAGAAATTAGAACATAGAAATTAGAACCGCTGCATTTCGAGGTAGTTTTCGCTATTCTGCTACAAAGTGCTGGAATAATATTACTCTACCGATAAGAAATTGTCTTACTCGTACTTTCAAAGCTAAATTAAAAAAGCATGCATTATGGCTGCAAAAATGAGAAAAAGTAGCATGATACAGATATGTTTTGTTGAACTTAATACACAATTTACCTTCGTATATGTGTAAATGTATGTATGTATATATTTATATGTACATACTTATGTGGGTGTGAGTGTGTATATATGTATACTGGTTGGTGCCCACGGCTTCGTCTGCGCAGGATGTATATTTCGAGTGGCTTGTATTGAGCAACGGCTACCTTTGTGGCTGGACTAGTGCCGTCTCAGATTATGTAACAGGCCCCACAGAATATCCGTGGTCGTGGCGTAGATATCGCGACCGTTTGCGGAGTGGGAACCTTTTTGGTACCCATATACATTGTATTTAAATATTAAGTGTATATCGTTTGTGTATCAAAAAAAAAACATTTTTCTTCCTTCCTTTCTTTCAATTGTCTTCACTATCCCGCACTGTATCGAGGGATGGTAGAATGCCACTTGGCTGAGCAGAGAAATTAGATTTTTCAATTCTATTATTATCAATAAGTAACACTCAATGAAGTCTCGCTTTAATTGGTCCGTCGCGTTGTCTCAATCTCTTCAAATGTTCGTGAAGAGAAGTTGGAATTAAGCGTTGGTCGAGGATACGAGGATACATTATATCTGATTCTGATTTCATTAGATTCTCATCGTTGGAAATAGTGACTTCCTCCACGAACACACGTGGTTCTGGAGGAACTGTTCTGCCCGTAATGATGGCACCGGTTACTTTTATGACCGTACCTGAATGCTAATTCGAGGTGAAATATTTCAGCTGCTTGGTAATGTTTGTGGAAGTTACACTGCACTGACAAGTAACATTGCATTGTCTCTCAGTGCAGGACTACGAAAGTAATACACCTGATTGAAGACATGGTCTTCAAATAAGTTTTATTCTACTATTCTGTAAAAATACAGAGTAAATCGATTCATAAACCGGTTCCAAGACAACAGTGCCACCGATTCATTAGATTTATCGCAATTGTTAGCTGAATGAATACACCATTGCTTAAGCAAGTTTCTTAACCTTAACATTCACGTAAATAGTGTGATTTTTAATTTGAACGACCAAATTGACAGTCGTGCAAAATTTATGACAGCTGTCAATGTTTTTCAAATAATTAAAATTCATATTAGAGCTATTTGTTTACACATCTCCAATAGATTCTATTATATATGTATACGCTATACTTCTATCGCGACCCAATTCCCAAGCTGGTCAGTAAAGTGACGTCGATGGACAGCCATTGAATGTTGGTGATGTCTGCACACTGACAGCTGACAGCAAGGACAAATGACAGGCGCACAACAATTACAGGTGGATGTCAGATGCTATCGAGCAGATGGGAGCGGTCTCACATGCATTTGAATTTAAATGCGCTAGGATTTTTTGCGAAATGTATGCTTGTGATCAGTAGACGCTATACATATTAGATTTAGAAACGTAAACAACTGAACTTGTAGGAAGGACCTCAGTGAAATCAGTCAATCAAATTTCAACTCAGTATATTAGAAATCAGGTGATCATTTTGTAACCAGTCTATTGATCGGAAATTGTAATCTAATCGGATGAAAAATTGTACTTAATTTCGTCAGATATACCGAGGATGTAGTCAGTAATTTGTCATTTGCAGTACTAGATTTGCAGCAAGGCTTTACATTTGCAGTATAAAATCATCGCTATTACGAGCGACTAAGAGTTGCATGAAATTCGACATTTATAAATTAAAACATGTATTTAATTCGATTTACAAAATGACAACGAAAACATAGTTAATAGTCAAGTATCTAGTCAATTGTCTGTCCTATCAGGAGAGGTGAAAAACAGGTTACATGTTGAATATAAAAGTGAGGACCTATGGTATCTCTCACGAGGATGTTATCCGTCACAGACTTCCATTATTAGACAAGGCACACTGAGCAATTAACACCAAGCAGTCTGTCAGTGTTCACAACGCTCCTAATTCCTAACGTCGATACGAATAGGACATCTTCAAATTGACAGTAATTCAAAAGTATAGTCCGTAAATCAGATAAAACTGCTACAAACTACAATAACTAAATTATATGAGGCAACGGCTCAGGCGTGGCGATTCTCACGGGTCTGTCAGGCCTAATGTAGTTTATGTCATTTGAAAGCTTAGTATGATATCCAAAGTGAATTCAAAATTGTATTGGGAACAAGATGGAGTTATTCCCTACGATCGCGCTGTCTCCGTCTATGCGATGTTATTTCCGACTTTTAAAGCTCGTAAAGGTAATGCGCGAACGCATATTACTATGTATGTCACTGCAAATTATGTATGTAGATTGTTGTATGTAATTCGTTTTATGATCGGTTTATATATGATGAGCAACTAATTTTAAAATATACAAAACTAGGTTCTATCCGTAACTTCGCTTATGTTAGATGCTATCAACTCGTTTGTATTTTCATAGAATCAAAACAACATCTTCTACGTTAAACATCTTCAGAGGCTTCATTATTCTCATATCAATTTCCGTACAAATTTTTAACCTACTTTTTGAATGAATGAATACTTTATTTGCATCATTTTACAACACACTAAAACATATATAAAATAAATCAAACTAAATAACTAACATAGTTGAACGAGGAAAGGATGGATTGCTAACTTCTGACGAGTTAAATACGTATAGAACCAGCAACCAACTCACCTCAGTCCATGTTATTACATACTTATAACTAAATAATGATTCAATACATGCGTGCTGCACAGATACAAAAAGGCGATAGCTCAGCGACTGATTTTGCTTCTAAAGCAAAGCACTGGTATTCTGCTACAGCCCAGAGGATGAGGACAGGAAGAAAACTAAATGAAAATGAAAAATAAAAAGATAATATATAATACTATATCAACCACATCAATATTAACCGTGGAAAACCATGAACAACAGCTGAATTGTTGAGTAAACAAGTGAAATACAAATAAATACAATGAATAATATAATATAGAGAACCCCAGTCATCGGATCAACACGCCCCATACACGCTTGAAAAAAAAAAATGGTCGAGAATTAGACAGTATATATATATTCTTATCGACTAATCGATAATCGATAGTAAAAGGAACACAGAATTTCTGAAATAATGCATTGGGACTTATTCAATTAAGCTGCTTGTTAATATCTTCTGGTTTATTAAAAATTAAATAAAAGAAATACTGATTAATTTTTGTGAATCATGCTCTAAATGTTCTTGCACTAAAATTGCTTTTCTTTGGAACAGGAAAATCTGCATGGCGTTGTTCAAAACAGATCGTAAATGGTCGGTCTGACAACTGTTCTCGGAAAAAAACTTGAAATAAGTAAACAAAAACGTTTCACTTTAAGAATTCACATGAATCACTCTAGGAAAGTCTTGCAGTTTGCGGAAGTAAAAATTTATCTGATTGTTTTGATACAGCAATGCAGTAAGGAAATGGTATAATAATAACAATACAAGGTATAGTTGAGCTCAAACGATTATTAAAGAAAATACAATTCAACAATTCTCGGGCATAACTAGAGCTTGTACATTTGTGACAATTTGCGCTCAAATCTGGCCCAAGTTAAAATTTACTAAATGTTGCAAAATGAATGTTACAAATTACAACATTATTCACCATACCTGTCCAACTCAATTTGATTTATCATATGTTAACTTGAAGAGAGCCCCAATCCTCTGCTTATCACAATTTAATTGACTTATTCTATAAAAATAATAAGATTACCGCATTTATAATTCTCAAGTCAAAGGTTGTATACCAGACTTTGGATGGTATGGCTTTGGTTACTTTAATAGAACCTTTTAACTGAAACATGAAGCAATGCTAGTAAAAGAATATAGTGTACTATTGTTTTCGTAGATATTTGTGGAGCGGTCCTGAATCGCAAATTATTTAAACATGGAACCAAATACACTAAAAAATAATATACGATTCTGCTAAATGCATTTCAAGTAAAACTAGAAGCGGATTTGACAGTCAGTTCATCTTTAATCACTATCGCCTTCATCTTCCTCACGACCACTTACTACATTTCTGATGAAAATAAAACCACTTCTCGTCATAAACATGGCACGATTTATAGCTCCCGAAGAGACATTCGCAGTTCTGTCGGGAGCCGAAAAGCTTATCAAGATCACTTGAGAACTACAAATAAAGACTACGTGAGAGCCTTGCGCGTGCGCCAGTATTACTAGGCGAGTGATGTCATTTCAGACAAGATGTTTAAATGTGATTCGTGTGTATGAATGAAATTAGTTATTGTTTTAATTTTGTTAAGTATAAGGACTAGGGCAATACGCGTCAGTGAAACTAGCTGGTCGGTATCACACTGATTTATTATATCGAACTAGGCGCGTAGTCCGCGTTTTCTACCCACATACATAACAATTTTCCCCCTTAGCTTGGAATAACATTAACTTATATATTCATTGCTATCACTGGATGTCGGTGTCGTGAATATCGGACTGATTGCTTTACGCCTTCGAGTTGGTATTGACATCGGCGTCGTTGGTGCGACTTCGCTCGCTTCCTGGCGCATTTGTCCCCTGTCGGAACTTTCTCCCTGCGGCGGCTGAGCGGCAACACCACTGTCGGCGGTGCCGGAAGCTGCGGAGTCTTGCGGCGGCGATACGTCGGGCACGGTATCAGGGTCCCAATTACCGCGGCCTGTATCAATCGGCGGCGAGAGCAATCTAGTCCTTATCTGGTCTATATGTCTCTTAACTTCGCATTTCAGTTGTGGAATATAGACTAAGTATATAACTTCTCCGATTTTCTTCTTTATTATTCCCTCTATCCAGCAAATTTTGCTTATATTTATATTTTTAATTATCCAAACTAAATCGTTTTCTTTAAATGGTACTCTTTTCCTGCCTTTATAATATTTAGCATGTGAGGACTGATTGGATTTGATGGTTTGCATGAGTGCCGTGGACGAGGACGAGGGTTTAACTGGATCTAATAAATCCAACCGCGAACGTAAGGAGCGACCAAACACCAGTTCCGCTGGAGACGTATCGGTGGTGCTATTTTTGGAGTTCCTAAAGTCAAATAAAAATTTCGCAATTTTACTATGCAAATTTTTTTTACCATCCTCTATAATAATACCCCTGAGCCCATTTTTTACTATTTTTACAGAGCTTTCCGCTTGCCCGTTGCTAGCCGGGTGATACGCGGGAGACAATATGTGTATAATACCATTTAAATTGCAAAAATGTTCGAATTCTTGAGATGTAAACGAAGTACCATTATCACTCACCAATGTGTGTGGAATTCCAAATCGTGACATAAAATCGCATAACTTATCTATGACCACCTTTGAACTATAAGTAGAACTTACGTCATAGCATTCGATCCATTTACTATATGCGTCCACGATAACAAAAAATGTATAGTTATGAATTGGACCTAGAAAATCTATATGTATTCTATGGAACGGGTTGGGGGCCGGCGGCCAGGCGGCCAGCGGGACGCGCGGCGGCGGCGGCGGCGGCGGTGGCAGGGAGAAAGTTCCGACATTGATTTGCTTTATGATTTGTGAAACCACAGACACTGCACTTTTCCTTTTTTGAAATATTGAACACGGGTTGGGAGTTGTATGCACCATAGCCGCTTGCGCCGGAGACCGGCGCCGGCAGCGCCAGCGACGAAGCTAAGCGCGCGCACCGCACGCTCTCCGCTAGATCGATGGCTTTCGCAAGGGTCAGCTCCCGCTGATCCTGTACAAATAACTTATCCCGCTCGTGTCCTACTGCCATGCCCATGATAAACTTATCCAGCAAGGCCTCTTCCAAGTTTTTGAAAGCACAGTGAATTGCTAATCCTCTAATTCTCGCGGCCCATTGCGTGTGACTTTCATCTGGACGTTGTGATGCAGAATAAAAAATTGATTTTTCCGCAAACCCGAACCTTTTTGGTGTAAAATGATCGTCGAGAAGTTTTATAATCTTCTCATAATTTATCTCTTCTACCATGTTGGGTAACGCCAAGTCATTTGCCAGCTTGAATGTTGATTCACTTAACGACGTTAACAGAATCGCCTTCCTCTTAATGGCCGCCTTGTCTGTCTCAGAATCTATGTCATTTGCTATAAACCACTGATGTAGCCGTGATTTATAGCTATTCCAGTCTTGTGTGAGGTGGTCGAAGGTGGATAGTACCCCGAAAGATACTCCGGATGCCATTATTTAATATAATTGTGAGTACGATCGTCGCCACGTGTTAAGTATAAGGACTAGGGCAATACGCGTCAGTGAAACTAGCTGGTCGGTATCACACTGATTTATTATATCGAACTAGGCGCGGGGCGTAGTCCGCGTTTTCTACCCACATACATAACAAATTTATTTATTGACAAATATTTGTACCACATTAAAAAATAGTTACAAATGGGGTAGGGAAAGATTTGACACATTAATGTCGATATTTGAACATGAAATTTTTTTAGCCACTGGCGAAGACAGAGAATCCTTGCGAGACGTCCCACAATTTGAGAGTTTACCATTGAATATTTACACGACCGGTGCGAATATGTTATGTTGAACTCTTACCGACTAAATTCTAAGCCTATTTAATTCTAAGTCTAATTTCTATACCTAGTCTCCATTGATTTTCTTGGTTAATCAAGATGACAATCTCACATAAGAAGAAACGATGAAGCACTTAAAAATGTTCATTGTAGTGCGGGAACCAAAGTAGCTTCAACTGCAACTGATTGCGACCTAATAAATACGAGCGGAAGGTTGCCGAGCAATTTCATGGATGCGGACGGATACCAACCCTTTCCGAGCTAGAAGTTCTATCCTTGAGTTATATAGAGTACCTGTCAAGACATGTTTGAGTCTACGGTAGCAGTGTAGTGATGGAAATGGGGTGTAACCAGTTTTAAGAACCGGTCGAAACAAGATTGGAAATCTTTTTTTCATAGATAACTCGGAATTCCTAATGCTATCATTATTTCTCGGAGCATCATCAGTTGCTCCATGGCATATATTTCTTTTTCAATTTCTCTACTATTTTCTCTTCTCTTAGGGTGAACGAAAACGTCTTGAGGCAACTTGCATACACCTATTCTGTGTTCCATCTTCAGAAAACATTCCCTCGTGTCATCGCTATGCCAGTTTCTTTTTTTAGATGTATCTTATTTTAGAGGTACCGTAGATGTATCTTAAGAATTAGTTTGGGAAAGTCGAAATTGTTTGTAGACCCTCAAGCCTTATAAGTGACCGATTCCGCTGCATTTATATTGACCATTATTATGTGAGCTTAAGTATTTCATTTGTTTTAAAGATTTGATAATCTATTAAATATACTTCTTTCTGCTGATACCTCGTACATAGTCGCGTTTGATCACAATGTATTAATATTGCCTTGACCTCACGTTGCACTAGCAGCTCCTAGCGGCTAAGTCAAAGCAGTAGCTCCCATTCTATCATAAAATAGAGATTCCCCAATATCAACGCATTCCATCGAAGACTACCACCATAATACATCTACGGAGTTCAAATGGCTGACTAATGACGCATTCAGGAGTCCCCTAATAACTCCCTCTAATGAGGTTGCATATAAAATGATGCCGCCTCTTCTACTTATTTGTTTCGCTTTGACTATAAACAAGATCCATTGTGTGTTATTACCCCTAATAGGATTTACAACTTACGCCCAAAGATAGAGGGTCTATTTCAGTTCAGCGTATACGTTTGAAATCAAACAGTACCAGCTGATAAAATTAATCAATTGGTGCAATTTATTGCTATATTCTTACAGACCGTAATAGTTTAAGATTTGTTGTGTATATTAATAAGAATGTAATACTTATAAATAATAAAGAATAAATAGAGATTTATTGTTATACTTTAAGTCTATGATGGAGCTCTGTATTTTACATTACACACTATCGTCTTAATAATAACGAATTGATAGATTCTCTCTTTGAATGAATGTAAAAAACGTTAATATATTGTTAAACTAAAAAAAAACACGCTTTTAAAATTGATTGAATTAAAAATTAATAATAAAACTGTAGTAATCTATTGAAAAAGTGATATTATTGAACAAACACATTGATAGATTATTTTATTTATTCGTATTTGAGAAGTATTAATAAGTTTATCTTATATAATCTATGTTCTTTGTCTGAAGTGTGCAGCTGGCAAATGTAGAGTATGGCAATGTTCATTTTTATCAATGAAGATTTTTCTCAGTATGTATTGGAATTTGTATGTAATGGAAAACTGTCTTCACAGATCGGAAAATATTAAGTAATATAAGAGAAATATTGTAATGTTGATATGTGAAAATTGGTAGAAAAAATTGAGTTTCCTTCTTCGGTTTCCGTATAGGTGGTATTCACGGTTACACTCGCTCCTAGGGCAAAATAAGAGCTTATAAAAGCTTATATTGAATAAAGATTATTCTCTTTGATATAATAAGACTTATACAAACGCGCATATACAAGAGAACGAATTTTTTTTTTATATTTCTTACACTTACATCAATTAGTCTAGCCCTAAGTAAGCTCTATAAGGGTAACGGATAGACATACATATATTATACATATATAAATAAATTTGGTAGAAATATATTGTAACAACCAAGACTAAGGTACAAATGTTCATCCTCACGCAAACATCTGTCCCCACCGGCACTCGAACCCAGGAACTCAGAGATGGCGACACCTTGAACCCGGGATACCGGCACCGGTATACTACTCGACTGCGGAGGTCGTCATATTACTTCTTATATATGTCGCTGCAAACAATATACGTAGATTGTTGTATATAATTAAATATAAGTTTCTGTTCTCTTGCATTAGAAGCATTTATCACCCATTTGTATATTATTCTCATATCAAAAATTTATACCTTATTTTTAATATTATTGAATTGTAAAAATATTACATTTTAATTTTGTTTTGAATACAAATTTTTAACCCACTTTTGACATCGCAGCGGCGCCGCAGCTGTGCTACCGAGCCCGGCGCCGCCTCCTTCGAGCAGGACCGGCCATCTCCCGACCCCGCTCGGTGGCCTCCTTCTGGAGCATCACTGCTTCACAGAAGGAGGCTACAGTCCTCCAACCTCCCTCGTTCGCCAACATTGCCGCAATCAATGCCGGCGAAGACAGATCTCGCCCGATCTCTGCGACCTAGACTCGGCGCTCGGAGGCCCACGCGGGGCACTCCGCCAGCGTGTGCTGGGCCGAGTCGAGGTCGGATGCGCAGTGGTGGCAATGTGTCGTAGAGCCTCCCTCTGCACCCGGACACGGACTCCCTTCACTTCAGGTGGAGCGAGCCGTTCCCCCGCTCATGTGCAGCGACCCGATGTGGATACACAGCGGCGTGCACCTATGCATCGATATCCCACTTCGTGTGCCCCGCTAACACGCAGGCCGCGCCGCCGCTGACCGTGCGATAGGCTCGCACGGCCCGGGTCGCGATGACCGTCTGCGGACGTCGCAAGAGGGCCACTACGCGGGTGGAGAGGCACTCCGCCCACACCGGGGCTCCGTAGAGTACCATCGACCGTATCGCCCCGTGATACAGCCGACGGCACGCCGATCCTGGCCCTCCCACATCAGGGAGGACCCGCCCGAGTGCGGCTGCAGCGGCGATCAGCCGTGGAGCGAGTAGCTTAAAATGCTCCTCGAAACTCGGAAGTCCAGCACTAGGCCGAGGTATTTGAGGTGTGCCTCGATTCTACTCCCTCTACTCGGACAACATAGGATAAACCTAAAATTTTCTGTTTTTATTTGCTATTCGTCTCTTTACGCTTATATTGTAAAATGTTATGTTTACAACTTATTATTACAACAATAAGCTAAAAGATGAAATACTATTTTGAAAGTTCAATATAATATTTTTACAATCTCTGAAAATAGTAAGTTCCCAAGCATATCCATACTATTGATGTCAAAAACTCGCAAGTACATAAAATTAAACTACCTATTCCGAGCACTAGTTATTATTCTCTATTACATTATCTAGTTAAAGGTAATATTTTTTATCGATTTATTTAAATTTATATTTAAATGAGTCGATAAAAATTGTAATTGTATTTCTATGTTTTAGTTAATAAATCTAGCTCTTTCCGGGATTCAATTTACATCTCTAAGGTCATAATAATTCATTAGTGTGCCAATTTTCTTACCCCAATTTTAGTTATGGTTTGATAGATTAGATAAAGTCCTACTATACCTGTTTAGATTATTTATACAGCTATGTTGGTGAACAAGAAGACTATCCTCCTGATAACTACCAATGAAATAAATCTGCAACTTCCCACAAGAACCACAGCCTGCGTTGCCAATTTGTGACATGTAAACGGTACCCAGTTAGAAGTTAATTGGAAGGTAACTGTGGCTATTTCCTAAGACACATGATCTGGCTTCAAATGCTAACTCGATCATGTAGAGCATTTCTTAATTACCTAGATAATCGATTGCCAGCCCTAGTTTTGAGGTATGTGCTCGCGTTTGCCTTAATCGTCGTTAACTTAATTAGAGTTGTCACAATTAGTCGGTAACTGCGTTGTGGAAAGTTGCGTCGCACATCCCAACTAATATTATAAATGCGAAAGTAACTCTGTCTGTCTGTCTGTTACGCTTTCCCGCTTAAACCTCGCAACCGATTTTGATGAAATTTGGTACAGACAATCTTTCGACCCTGAGAGGGATGAAGGGGTTGAAATAGAAGATGAAAGTATGTATGGGATTTGTTAATTTTAAAAGATACAACACGAAACTTTATATTTATGCACTTGATAAGAAATCATTAAACATTTGTTCTAGCATTTTTGAAATTTCGACCAGCTAGGCGGTAATTTTAAGTTTTTTATTTTATTTTGATCACGAATCACCAAGAACTTTCTCGCAAAAGAAGGCAACATTCTCCCATTCCCATCTCACGCTCTAAATAATACCGCAGCCTTTTATATCAAACCAAAATAGACGAACGAATTTGTGCTACAGATGCGAGGCTTAAAACTGTACTGAAAAATAATATATACGGACTCCTTTCGTCAATCTTTTGAAAATATTGCAACATTATTTAGAAATTGCAATATTTATTACAGAGCTGAGTTTTATATAATTTAAATTCACCGACGTGTCACTCAGCTTCGATTAACAGTTGCCTACACCAAAGTAAAAGTATGAAAAAAAATATTGAAAAATGTAAAATAAAAACAAATAGCCAAATTATTTGAACAGAACCCCATTTTACTTTATATTATTAACAAACTAGTTTTATAAATATAAAGTTGCATATGTTTCGCGTTAGGTATTATTCCAATAACGACACAATTTTGATAAAATAAAAAAAAATGAAATTAATTAATATCAAAACTATTAAACCAAAAAAAATACTAGCAGAAAAAAAGAGTGCGGACCAAGGAGTCCGCAGAGGACCAAACATTATTAAAATATCTATTAAATCGATTACTACTAATTTAGGAAAATTTACATATTTAGGTATATAGGCATGTGTATTCTTATTAAATTAATCGATCATGGTTGTGGTATTACTTATTATTTGTTATCTATAAATCTTAAAATATTTATAATCTATCACCTACAATAGAAATAGTCTTAGCATTTACTTTTCAGTTAGTCATATAAGATAAAGTAAGCGTTTCGCTTCACTTTTACTTTACAATAACAGTAAAGTACTTGATTTAAGTAAAAACTTATCAGGAAATGTCGATGGGTATGCACCTCAAAGCTGCCATTTCTTCGTGAAATCAAATTGTGAAGTCATGTGAAATCAACATTAAAAATAAAATGGAATCAAAATAATCTTTATTCAACATTGACTTTTACAAACACTTATTGACTTCAAAATAAAAACTAGGAATTAAACAAGGAAGGAACAAAAAAAAATAGAAAAGAAACTCGAAGATCTATTTTTTATTTTCTCTTTTCACTTTTAATTGACAATAAGTTACTTGTTATAATTAATTTGTAACAGTCATACATATTACAACACTATTGTATGTATGTACGTACAGAATTATATAATAAAGGAATACAATATTATAATACTGTCTCTAGTTCCTTACAGTGTGATTATTAGACTTTGTGATGATAAAATCTACGTGAGCCTGAATATCTTTTTTTTTTCCTCCGGAGAGGAGGCTGAGAATCCATCATGGATACCAACGCAACAGGCAAGCAGGGATGCGTTGATTATGTCGGACTCCTGGTACTGTCGAGACGGCTCGACTACACAGACCTACCGACTAAACTCAGCCTAGCCTTTGGTCCTATTGACCCTACTGGCTTTATTGACGAGAACCTGAATATCTAAAAAAAAATCTTATTTATATGTATAAAAACAAAGCAGATGTGAACGAGACCTAAGACATATTTTTCAAAGAGTAGGCACTAACTGGAACGCAGTTGCAACAGTTTAAGCAGGAAATAGATTATAGCAAATCCAAAGCACAAAGGTATGCTATTGCCTAGAACGGAGCGATTAGAATTGTCGACTTAAACGCAGCATAGTTGAAATTGACGACTAACCATCGACTATAACCATTACGCGGTTACATAGTTGAGATAGCGGTCCGACATGTGTCGCCTCAGCAATAGAATTAGCGGGCAACCAATTTAAGTATTCGAGTATGAAACTGTACAGAAAGTAAACATAGTACAAACACCCTTGAGAAAATAGACGTTAATATCATAAAGATATCCTTGATAGCAAATATAAATTATATATTGCCACCCATATTATATATTATTTATAGCTATAAACACGCAGCTAACTTACCTCTCTTTACGAAATTTCAAATGGTCTTACGAACCTTGAGTTAACACAATTTTATATGACTCTATCCATATTTTAGACAGATGCCCGTTATGTTAAATTTGTACTGTGACGTTTTCGCTTTTCGTTAAGATAGATATAGAAATAGTAATATAAAGTTGTTACACCATAGTGATTTAATTGTGACACTGTAGCCGAAAAAAAGAATGAACACCCAAGACACACATCTTAACAGGAAGAAGAGAAAGAAGAAAAAATTCATCCAAACTCCAGAGTTTCTTCCTGTTCGTAGATTGGTAGGCTACATAAGGAACTACTAAAATTTGTACTCAACCTCAACGTTAACAAAGACTTGCCTTTGGATCTGATTCACGTTTACTACATCTAATTACATTATCTATTACATTTAGACTAAGAGGCGTCAAGTCACATAAGTATGAATTTGTATTGTACTATATTCTTTTTAATATATAATGCATGTTTAAGCATATACGAGTTTACGAGCATTATACTATGATTGTTCAAAATTATGTATCATATTTTAAATAAATAATAGGCAGAGATGTAAAAAGACTTTCGGAGATTTTTGTTTGTTCCTCTCTAGACGATTTTCTCAATTTCCGAACTGGTGTAGAGTATTTTTTTTCCTTGATGTGTTGCACGTAAAAGGATTTTAATCCCCCATACTTTTTAAATATTTTATTTCAACTTCAATAAATCTGAAAGGCCTATGTTGATTAAATATTAATTTGAATTACGTTTGTAGGCATATAGTTCATGTACGCTACGCCTTTTCAATTCTGTATTATATTACTCATAGAGGCAATGTGTTAATTGAGATTTTACATTGCACACACCAACCCCCATAATTAACATCCAGGCTTTAATTTCCTGCTAAGGCATTTTTTTATTTTGTAGCTTATCTGGGTCATACACAAAAATTAAAAAAAAAGCGTTCACTTACTTTAACGCTAACTTAGTATTTACTTAACTTGCTTAGTTTTCTAATTTATGAAAATCACATTTATGTCCATTTAATTATATAAAAAGGAAAAATAAAAATATTCAATTAGTTATTTAAATTTAACTTTATCATTATAAAATTCTCCTCCTGTAGACTGTTCAGATACTGAGTACAGATCTTTGGAGGGCAATAAAAAATACTTTTGTGGTTTTAAAATAACAGGTATTTTTATTATAATGACATGTATGTATGTAGGTACACACTTAATGAAGATTTTCAGAAATAAGTGTGTTAATTATTCATTTAAAATAAATAAAAATGTTGTTCTAAATTTTGACATCTTTCCTGTAGACTAAAAAATAAACGATTATTTTTTTCGTAACAGATCGCATATTCAACTTTTATTTTTTGTGTTGGTAACACTGAGTCACGCATCAGTTGCCGGTTGAATGCTGAGAAGAAAGTCCTATACGTTTTGATAAAATATTATCATAATTAAATACACAAGTTTTTGTCAAACATCAGTGCATCTTTTCTTAGTGATTTATTGCAAAGTAATTATGACTATTTCTTATGTTAAACTACTTTGGCATTATGTGATTTAAGAACTAGTTTATAACTGTGCCATTGTTAAGATTCTAACCTTAAAATTTTGATTGTATTATTTTTTTTTTGTTTCGTTTGTCTCTCCTGTAGAAATCTCTTCTGCAGATATCATGTCTACAGAAAAGATAAATTCTACAGAAGTGAAATTTAGACTTTTGTGTTCATTCTTTTGATAAGTTGGTATTTAAATAAGCTTTATTTAGCTTTATATGTCTTGACTTATTAATTTCAAGTATAAATGTACATAGTTTATTGTTTATAACCTTTTCACTTGAATGCTACTGAATTAATTTTGATGATTTAGAGTATTACCGACAAATAACTATCAACTTTATTCAAAACTAGCTTTGTTTTGCTTTATATAAAATTTTCCCGCGAGGTAAGTTGACGTAGGCAAAGTCACGGGCGTGCGATAATATAAAAATTATAACATTTTGAATCGATTGCGTGACTTTTATTTTGTGCGTTTTCTTTTTCGAGTGTTTTGTGTATGACCCATCTACATTAACATAATAAAAAGGTACCTATTGAAATTTTGGTGAAACTTATAATGGTCGTGGTTTTAAAACCGAATAAATATAGAATTAATAATAACAATGCCGATAAACTGTTTTCTGGCCTTTACACAAATATACCAGATTCTCCGTTCAGCAAATACAATTCAGAAGTACATTTAATAACAACACCAAATTAGTCAATTAAGGAACAATATTTTTCTAAAAAAAACGAAAAGAATTTACGTCTTTAGCACACAGACGCGGCTAAATCTGTTCTACACTGTACATTAATTTTATTTTATATCATTATATAAGTTTAATATACAACTTCAATTACGAGTAATGTAGCTATATTATCTATGACTTTACAATCAGGTGATATTAATACCAAGAGCTTTCGTGTGATAAAAAAAGTAAGTTAAATTACTTTTAGTCATTAAATAATTGATCAAACTACAATTAAGCACAACACTCCTTACAACAGATTTATTACCAAAGATAGTGCTCATTTAAAAAGGTCATCAATCCTGAAGGGACGAAACACGGAGCCGCCGTATCATAATATAAGCATTACAGTATAACAACTTATGTCACTTGTGCATTTTCATTTCATACAACTGTGTTACAAAACAGACATTCTGCAATAGGCAGTTCCTCCGATGTATCCAAAGTGTGATTTAAATGTGAATTTATACAGTAGCCGTAGTATCAAGGTCATTTCCTATACAATTATTATTATTAGAAAATACTTATTATTAGCTTATTAGCAAATACTACTATCACAA
This sequence comes from Scirpophaga incertulas, assembly GCA_036419045.1. Lineage (NCBI taxonomy): Eukaryota > Metazoa > Arthropoda > Insecta > Lepidoptera > Crambidae > Scirpophaga > Scirpophaga incertulas. The sequence goes on along the minus strand of CM071642.1, from coordinate 5,643,197 downwards.
TCACAATTAAATATAAGGAGAATGTTCCAAACAATTACAATGTTAGTTACATTCTTCTTATTACTTAATTTAAGGACTTTTTAAACAAAACATTTATCTGAAATTACATTCAGCACGTAACTTCTTTATCTATATTATATGTAGGTTTATATTACTAAATAATAACTGTTTTAATACATAAAAATAAAATATATGCCGTAGCATATATTTGTAGTCACAGTCTCCGAAAAGGGTTACATTCTATACAGTAGTATAGAACCTAGAGTACAATACTGTACTACAAGAGATATTAGAAGTATTAATTAATGTAAATGTATATAAAAATAGATAGTATAGATAAAACTAAAGATAATGCATATCCATACTGCGTGAAATTTCAAAACTAATAAACAAAATTTTAGGAGGTTATTTGTGAATAAAACAGATCGTACTGAAAATATGGGACGGAAACAGATAGCGAGAAATCGATAGTCAAACATATCAAAACGAGAAACGACGTCTTCCTTCGCTGGCTTTGCTATAAAAGAGTAAATGCAATTACACCAATTGGCTGAATTTACACGCCTCAGTTTCTACGCGCTAATACGATATTTACCTCTTTCTTTTATATTCATTGGATACACAAAGACCGTGTTCAGGGCTACCTTCTGTACCAATTCTAACCTACTGTGTAATTTGCATTGCGGCTTCGCAGATGAATCGCTCGACTTAATTCAAATTTTAAAATAAATTACAAGTAGTCGCGCTCCAGCTCGCATTGTGAGTAGCTGATTTTGCGAACCCGTTGTAAAGGGGGCAGGTTCGAGCGATTTTTAATATCTCGCATACATCGCCATTTTGATCTTTATTTGTAACCATCATTCATGTTTAGCACCTTACATTTTTCTTGACAAGTTGGTGTAAATATGTAAAATGTAACAATTTGTAATTGTCCATGCAAGCCTTTGCTCGCGTGTGGACAGTGATTAATACATTTATATAATTTTATTATTATTTATTATAATTTTAATTTAACTTTTGAGGGTACCGGAGGCCCAACCCCCTTATTCCCCTCTATTCCCCTTATTCCCCCTATTCCTTTTAAAAGGCCGGCAACGCATCTGTGACTCCTCTGGTGTTGCGGGTGTCCATGGGCAACGGTTATCACTTACCATCAGGTGATCCGTTTGCTCGTTTGCTGCCCTATGCTATAAAAAAAAAAAAAAAAAAAAAAACTTTAATATATTCTTTTAAAACTGTATGACACGGCATTCCTAATATAGGCATGTTTTCAAATTATATTTTTATTAATTATATTATGTAATGGAAAGTGACTTCATGAATTATCAATATTGAAGTCATTTTCCAAATTGACGACTCTGTATCTATTTAATACAGGGAAAAAAACAGCCCTTGCTGAGTTTCTTGCCGGTTCTTCTCAGTACAAGGTCTCCCGCCGTAGATTTGCGAACCGATGGCGTAGCTTTTCGACATTCACAAGTGCTTGTAACAGCCCAGACTGAATAAATGATTTTGATTTTGAATTTGAATTCTTGCATAATTAAAGATGATATTTAAAATCTTTATTTGTAATAAAAATAAATTTCGAAGATCATAATTCTATCCAAGCAAAGTGCGTCACAGACCCACATTGTAGCTACACGTTTAAGGCTGTGGCTGACCAGGTGCAGGTTATGAAGCACCTCAAATACTCGTCTTTACTGAACGACTACGACTTTGCCCGCAGAGAGGCGTTTGGCCTTCGGTCAGCCGACACGGAAGTTTTTGTTTTTTTTTTATGTATTAAGGACAGGCATAGGAGGATTGGCCTCGATCTCACCTGATGATAAGTGACGATGAGGCCGAAGATGGTCCATGCCTAGATAGTGCCTATTCACTCTTGCCTTGAAAAGACCCAGATTATATTTATCAGGGAAAATATCCGGCGGGAGGGAATTCCACTCCTTTCCTGTGCGCATTGTGAAAGTATGGTGGTATGGTGGTATGTATATCAACAACATAAGGGTGGAAGCCCAATCGCCGTCTAGTTCCCCTGAGGTGGAATGGGGATGCTGGAATCAAATTGTGGAAAAGTCAAATTGTTACAGCTTTGTTGGCATGACAGCTCCAAACTACAGTCGACCTCAAGACTGGCGCTTACTTGCAGAAAGGTAACGCCACCGGTATACTGGGATCCATGCTGTACGGGGTTTTCTTTTTATAAGCGAGTATTTTTTTATAAATAAGTATAGAATTTTATATCTCGTTTTTCTATTACAATTAGTTTATTTTAGTTTGTACTTAATAAATAAAAATTAACATGTTTTAACATAAAAAGATAAAATCTACTATTTAATAACTATACTTGATTAATTCTACTATAAATAGTAGATCGGATATTGGGATGGGGGGATTGTCTACAGACAGAATTCAAGGCGCCATTTTCATTCACATTTTTAAAACGCGTTCAAATTAAGGTTCACCTAGTTTAAAAAGATAGATAGAAGATCCGTGACCTTATGAAATGATTTTTTTGAAGCCTAATAGCCACGCTCTTCTGTTCAGACTGAGTCCGATATAAAGGCTTCTCTGCCTCTCTTCTCTTGGGGAAAAACAAAACAACGAACCCTGTAGTTCTTGAGGCTTGCAGATTTGCTGCGGACTAAATCACATACTCAGAACTAAAGGTGTCTGTAACCAATTACTATTAGGTGGTTAGTCTATTTGTCAATGTATTGCTTTAAAAAATATTTAAAATAAACACACGGATAATTGCAAAACTGAAGCTTGCTCGTTATCGGAGCAACATAGTTTATTTATGTCGCGATACGACCCCATTTATTCGGTTGACCTTTTGCTGCGCCGCTGCGCTCTGGAAACCTCTCATGACTTATGTAATCCGATGACATCCTGGAAAGTTGGTTTGCTTGCGAGTGTCACATCTATGATAAACTGACCTGCGAAAATAGGAATAAGTAAGTTGATTTATTGAATACTATAGCGTAAGTTTAGTACAATAAGAGATGAAAAAAATTAAAAATATAATACTCGTAGAAAGAAGAAAGATTGCATTGCAGAGCATTGAACCTATTTTGTGTTCAAAAAGCAAGCAAAAAAAAAATACTCATAAGTTCTTAATTTGAATATGATATGAGAACTTTAATACTTTATTTTTGTTTTATGTTTATTACTTCTTTAATTTTAGGATGATTCACATAACATTCGAAAGTTGCAGAGTAAATAATACCTAATCTGTGGTTGTAAAATGGTCAAATCGTGAACTTCAAAGATATAGAATAGAATTCTTCGTGGGGTCATAGAAGAACAGTTCTACTAAGTAATAATGTTTTATATATAAATTCAGTGCCAAAACATAATATATTAATATAATAAAAGAGAAATGGGAAGCACCATTAATATTAAGAAAAAAATACATTTTATTTTAATATTGTATATTGATTATTTTTAAAATTGATGCTTAATTTTTGTAAAATATCTCTATGTAGATATATTTGCCATTTTATACTGTTTAAATGTAAATGTTTCGTAAATGTACAAATATGAAAAGCAAGCAAGAAAAAATCCTAAAACTTTAGCGTAATTTATACTCGATATCCATCCTGATGTATTGATCTCGAGATGATTTCTTATGGCTCTCGTAATAGTGGCGGTTTTCGTAGCGCAAATGTTGACGTGTTACTGTTTTAACCTACACACTTACGTAATAACAATGAAAAGTCTAGTTTGATTGAACAAGATAAAGGATATGATAAAGGCCGATTTGGTTATGTCGTTGCCTTGTGAAAGATAAGTTTTAAGCATTTTTTTATATTCCGAATCGACTATTAAAATTTTAAACTTTAGTAAGACGGTGGAGATACAAGCACAGATAACATTTTATAATTTTGTATCATCACAGCTAAGGGGGATGTATTCTCCACCGAGGGTACCCTAACTACCTACCTATGTCAGGGCGATTAAGCCAACTACTTTGATCCAGTGCGCAGTACTGACTCTATACATCTTTGAATTTCTTCCCAAGGTGTGTATGTGTATGCAGGTACATACAGGCAGGTACATATGAATTTAAAAAAATGCCAATCAACCCTGGACCCCCTGAATAATCCGATTTCTAGGCCAGTGCTGAGGCCACGTCGCTTGGCGAGACACTCGGAAACTATATATTTTAAATATTTTTATCACTTTTTCATATTTAGTGTTTCACTTTAGTTATTTAAACATATATTTTACGCAAAATATTTACGGTCGACTTTTAATTTTCATTCGTTACCCGTAATTCTTTATATGGTAATTGACTACGAACACAAATAATAAAATAAAGATGAGCATTTCAATAATTTTATTTCAACAATACTATGTTAATTATAATAAAGTATACGAAAATAGAAATTTCTTATAAATCATTTACGTTATCTACAAATATTAATGTGCAGTAACTTTTTTATTGGCTATGGATGTTTTTAATTGAGTATTATAAGCAAATGACTATGCTGTAAAGTTAGTTTGTGAATAAAATAAAAAAGAATAATCAAACTCATAATCCACGCTCTCACTCGCACTCGATTGATTAGAAATGCAAAAAAAATATGTGGTTATATATGCATATTAATGCACGTACAATGAGTTATTTAAAAATGGTCTCCACTCGCTCGAGCTGCATTTCCTGTGCATACGCAGTGCGCATCAAGAAACGATCTCAATAAATTAACATCAGCCGAAATTAAGCGGCTACCAGAACCGACCCAATAAATACAGATCGCTTGATCTCGTTTAAACGTTTCCCGTGAACCGCCGAAATAATAGCCGCGGTAAAGTATAATGTCGCACAACAAATAATTTTGGGACATAACCTGTGAGGAATGGCTAACGTGCCTTAAACGGTTACGATCTGAAAGCTACAATATATGGTAATTTGGGTTTAGTGTTTACGTTGACGAAGTTTTGTAAATGTTTATTTAGGGTGTTCTTTTTATGAAATTATTGATTTAATTATATAATCTACAATCATCCATAATTACTCTCTTTTTATGTGAGTTGGAATACTACTACGCATCTTACGTGTTGATTGGCTAACCAGAACAGGCGTGTGTGAAACTATCCCGGAGGATGACGCGGCAATCCATAGTTATTAACCTAGGTCAAAGGGAGGTAAGAGGCTTTTAGAGGGCTGGTCCGCTGCGAAGGTGAAAGTCCTCCAGCCCCGCGAAATGCGGTGCTTCAGGTGCCTCGAAACAGGACACCTGAGGAGCGACTGCACGTCGGAGATAGGTGGAAGCATGCTGTGCTACCGGTGTGGAGATGAGGGGCACAGGGCTGCCGTATGTGCATCAAAGCCCAAATGCCCTCTTTTGCAAAACCCAGCCGATCATCGTCTTGGGGGCGAGATGTGCCCTACCTCCAAGGTGAATCTTAAAAGGCGGCGTAAAAGAGGGCCGGTGGCACCATCCGAGACTATGGGAGAAACAGCGATGTAGATCACCGAGGGTCCCATCGCCTGAGAGACAGCCGCGGGTGGAGGTGAAGCCTCTTAGAAGCAGACAGCCCCGTAACACCTAGTCGGGACTCTTGGGAGAGAGAGCTGCGCATGTGCATCTGCCCGGCTCCTCATAAGATGTCTAGGGAGTTTTCAGGAGAGGCTTGCGAGTTGACGCCATCGAGGCCGCGGAAGAATACTTGTCGGTTCCCGTAGCCCCAAACATCAAGCGTGAAGACAGGATGCACCGTAGGGTTTTAGTCAGTAGGTCGCGTTACCATCTTGCGGAGAGTCCGACATAACCTCGTGCTACTCCCTAGAGCACGAGGTATGCGTAATTGCATTTCCCTACGTATAAAAAATAATAATAATAAAGGTCAAAGGGAGGTGACCTCTCACTACCAGCTATCCTAAGTTAGACGCTGGCTGGTGAGGGGGAGTGGGATGCTGTCACTTCCTTCTGTGATGATGTGATATTGCAGAAGGAGGCAACGGAGAGAGAGCGTGAAAATAATCCCCATGCTGCTTCCCTCCGCCGCAGATGGCTGGGTGGTAGAAGACGGGCCTACGCAGCCCGTTTTTCAAGTCCACCTAAATGCTCGCAAATACAGTCCTCCCCTGCTGGGAATTATTGCCATGTGCACAATTATCCCCCATAGGCGTTTAGACCTGGCTATAGCTGGCCGGGTCGATCGGAGGTGATCCAGAGAAATTGCCCAGTCCCTGGATCGTCCTTACAAAGGTCAAGATGAACATCGGGGTAGTTTAGTGAGTACGCTCTACGGGGAGAGTCCTGACACACACCTGATGATTATCCATCATCTGGTATGGTGCGCAAAGCAAAAAAAAGAAGGCCAAAGTAAGCATCATAAGGCTTATCTTTAAATATGGAACCTCAGAAATTGTGACACCTTAAAAGCGGCGTTCATACTACTCTTACATACGATAGAAATATATTGTTGTTTAATTCTATTTTAAGAGGTATTCGCTCTTGATGAGTATTCTTCTCATAGGAACTCTCAAAAAATCTAGCCCAGTTAACAAGAAATTAACGTTCCAAATATATAAATTCCCTTTCTACATAATATTCTTTGACACATTTATATACCTCACCCGCAGACCCAACAAAAAAATTACTTATCGTATTGCCTCAATTTTAAGAGAGTCACTCTTCGTATGTCCGAATCTATTGGGATCCTAAGAGCTAAGTTAATTAACGAGCTTTTTTTTTAGGCTAACGAGTAAAGGGATCACCTGATGGTACGCAATAACCGTTGCGCATGGACACCCGCAACACCAGATGAGTCACATGTGTTGCCGGCCTTTTAAAAGGGAATAAGGGGAAAGGGGGGGTGGGCCTCCGGTACCCTCACTCACTCAGCGAAACACAGCGCAAGTGCTATTTTTCGCCGGTTTTCTGTGAGGCCGTGGTATCACTCCGGTCGAGCCGGCCCAACTCGTGCCGAAGCATGGCTCTCCCACGGTAAAGACTTGGCGTTAACTTGGCTAAAATTTGGCGTTTTAAAAAGAGTAAATGTTATAAAATAGTTGGATTCGTTCCCCCTTCCTATTTCTCCCCCTTCCTATTTGACGACCTCCATAGTCGAGTGGATAATACACCGGTTTCAAGGTGTCGCCATCTCTGAGGTCCCGGGTTCGAATCCCGGTGGGGGCAGATGTTTGTGTGATGAATGCGAGCATTTGTACCTTAGTCATGGTTGTTGATATATATTTCAATAAAAATTATTAATATATGTATAATATATGTATGTCTATCCGTTACCCTAGATCCCATTGCACAAGCCTTATAGAGCTTAGTTTGGGCTAGGCTAATTGGTGTAAGTGTAATAAATATTTATTTTATTTATTATTTTATTTCGAATCGTTAACAAACGATTCCCCCAATTTTTGCACCAACATTTGTTAACCAAAAGCAAAAGCCTTCGTCGTATGTTTACACAACAATTTGCAACATTGTATTGTATTAATTCACAGCGTCAAATAAACGGAGTGCGTTTCTTGAATCGATAATCGATAATTTTCAATTACGATTCAATCGTTACTTCGCCTTTGGTCATACGCAAAAGTTCGAAGAATCGAGAAATCAATTTGCGGTTCGGAAAATTTATTCATAATAGTGTTTTAAGAAGGACCTGGCAGCGAGTTGATGCGACGCATTATCGACGCAGCGATTGCAGTTCGGATACTTTGGCTAATTATGAAATTATAGGTATCGGACGCGAAATGCTCCAATTTTTATTGATTCTCGACAAATTTTGATTTGTATTTTTACATGCAACCTAGTTTCAGTGTGAAATTAAGATGCAAAATGTCTTATTTGCCCATAGTACTAATAATCTTGTAACAATAATTAATCTTATTGGGTGAAAATCTCCTTAAGAAAGAAATGCCATTGTTCTTTCTAGCGAATAATATCAAATTTGAATAATTCACAAAATACAACAGAATGTCCCTCCGCTAATGTTATGATAACAAAGTCGGGAAACACTTAAGCCTAAAACAAAACTACTAGCGAATTTCAATAGACACTAGGATCTAGATTAAGCTTACAAGTATGGGAGTTGTTAATAAAGTCATAGCACAATGTAGAGTTGTTAAGTCTGTAGTTGTGGGCAACACCGGTAGCGGTACATTAATCACGGATTACCACGAGCTTAGATGCAATCGCATTGTCCTTGTCTATGGTCGCCCAAGGAGAGCATAGAATACAAACTCCATAGATGTGTAATGTTAGTATATTATTCGTTTATACCTACTAAAATTTGCAGGTATTGTTAATGCAGGTATATATATAATCACATTAATATCCACCGTGCATACATATGTACATTCTACAAAAATAAATGGTTAGCATGTTTACTATTAAATATGTGGTCACTCAGGGGGCCACAGAATATTATAATGCTATCCATAGATATTGTGATTGTGGTTTGCAGGCCAGCCTAGATTACCTTAGTTTGTACACGATGCAGGAAGCGAATTGTACTTGTATTTGGTCTCCTATAGAGATCTTAAATTAAACGATAGTAACGAAAATTTTCGCAGTGCTCAGGAGACGAATTTTTGAAACATTAGAAAAACATATAAGATATAGTTTCGGGACGTAACGCGACGTATATTACGTAGTATGTAAGTACTACTTACTGCTCGACGTTTCGGCTAGGTTGCACTAGCCGTGGTCACGAGCTGACTGGCGCGCGGCGTCGTCTGCTCAGGCGGGCTCGTGGTTCTTCTTCTACCCACATATTATCAGTGATAAACAAATGTACGCCGCGTACTGTGCCGTCAAAATCAAAAATAAACCCTGATACCGTCAGTGTGGTGTGCCGAAGTGACATTAATACTGATAATATGTGGGTAGAAGAAGAACCACGAGCCCGCCTGAGCAGACGACGCCGCGCGCCAGTCAGCTCGTGACCACGGCTAGTGCAACCTAGCCGAAACGTCGAGCAGTAAGTAGTACTTACATACTACGTAATATACGTCGCGTTACGTCCCGAAACTATATCTTATATTATGTACAATGCAACGCGAAAGTTTAAAATCTTATAATAGAAAAACAGTTTGCATTCGAAATCGTGAGATTCGTATACGAATTACCGAATTCACTATTTCTGAATTTTCATTTCGTGCGTTGTGCAACGAGTGGTTCAACCCACTCGTTTTTGATTTCTACTAGTAGAATATCCAACGCTGACGTGACCTTGACAGTGATCCGTTTCACGTGTGAGTCATCGCCGGATTTTTGTTTTTGTTGTCGTGGTTTAAATTTTTCTGCGTGAAACGGAATTTAATTAAGAATTTGTTCTTAATGACAACACATAATTCTTGTGATTCAAAAATCTATAAAATTGTAAGCAGTAGAAAATAATTTCGCGCACGATTTGTATTCGTATTCGAATTCCAAATTCACGTATAATGATCCAAAAATACGCCTCCAGTTGCTTACCCATTGATAACGTCTACATTCATTCACCAATATGTTCGACCGCTCCTTGCCGCGTTTGGCGGGGATGAGATGCTGGATAAAATACAAACTTGAATGGTTTAATGAAAAGTGTTGATATAAGAAAACGAAAAATTTGAGTCTCATAATTGTACCCTCTATCAAGACAAAATTCAAAAATGTCTAACATATGAATAACGTGATTTTTATAGCGGTAAATTAAATTAATTATTAATTTATCGCAAGAAGCCCTCTACATTTTTATCAACAAATTAAACAGAAAAGAAAATACTTAAGTTCCATGACAAATCAAACGATAAAATCCTTCATCAAATCACTTAATATCTAGTTACGAGTATTAAGGTAAATATGTAAATTAAGATATGACTAGCTATTTATTTGTCGACTAATATTTATTTCAATAAGTAACATTATTTTGTCTAGATAACATTATTTGATCGCACTAGGTCTTAGTCCTACTGTTACAAAATATTTAATAACTTGTGTAACTATTAGTTAATAGTGAAGTATTAAATCCTATTAGGCAGTAGATACAACTTCGAAGTCGTTGTTAATCTTTGCCCTTTATTATGCTTATAATATACGTATGAGGTGATTCTTCTCGGCCGAATGGAACGTGTAATAATTCACTGCGCATTGTCCTGACTTCCGGTCAAAGCCCAGACCGGGCCGGGACCTTGTTTAATCTTCGAGATGAGATATTGCTGTTGTTATCTTGCCTTATGAATATGCCATCGGGAAGAACTATTCTTAGAAACGAGTAAGAAAATTTTCTTAAGATTTTTTTTTCACAAAGTTTATACGCAGTCTTTAATTTTTTTTTTTTCCTCAGGAGAGGAAGGCTGAGAATCCTCACAAGGAGCACGAAACGTACCCAGGATACCCCCGCAACGGCAAGTGTCACGGAGGTTATGTCGGACTCCACGCGACCGGAACGGTCCAGCCACGTGACCTACCGACTAAACTCAGCCTGGCCTAGGTTCTAAAACCATATAGGCAAATCGTGAGGGCGACCGCCCCTCAGGAGAGGGGCGATGCAGCGCAGGCCCATAATAAAAGGGGCCCAAAAGCGCTAGAAGAGGCGCGGGAAGTCAAAGTGATGCCGGCCTTATCATGAGGGAACCCAGTCTTTAAGAAATTAACATGTGTTGGAGGGCGGGCGCTTTAGTTCAAAGCCGATAATGTCGCAGGCCTTCTGCCTGACCAAAGGTTGTAGGCAGTGTTTAGTTGGTAGTCTGGCCTGCTAGAGTCCAACATAACCACCCGCCGTAGAGCGGGCGCGGGTGGTATCCGGTGTAAGGTCATCCGAGCAACAAGGGGTTATTAAGACGACGGACTGACAACGGGGTTATTATGAGAATTCACTATCATCCCCCGCGTGGAAAAAAAGAGAAAGCAGAGAATGTCTACTAAGTCACCATCCACTTCACTTTGGACCCAAAAATCTCAAAACCTCCAGACCACCCAGCGCGAAATATGAGTAAGTGCTACAACTATATAATAATTAATCCTCAAACGGGTGAAATGTTAATCTTAATATACACTATCTGTCTGTCTGTCTGTGACCAACTACCACGATACGTACAGATGTACTCATATACGCATGTACATAATAAATGAAATTGCTTGATATAATTTATTATATAATCAATATTGACCTGTTTTATCAATTTTATTATACTAATAATATCTATACTTAAGTTGTAAAATTAAAATGATTGATAAAATAGAAACTCAATAGCCTCAAGTTGTTGTCAATCCGCGTAATACAGAATATCGTTGACCCAGGCACGTCATTTCTGACCCTCCCGACTCATTGACGCTGGCTCTTCAAGCCTTGCGAGAGGCGACATCTGCGCCGCCATCTCTTAGTTAGTCCCACTTTGGCCTACCTAGCCTTCTTTCGCGCATATGTCCTCTTCGGACTGCAGCGCTGACGTGCCCTCTCCTGAGGGTGCGCCAACCATTCCATTCAAGCCGTAAGGCCATTAGGGCCAAGGCTAGGCTGAGTTTAGTCGGTAGGTCTGTGTGGTCGAGCCGCCTCGACAGCACCAGGAGTCCGACATAATCAACGCATCCCTGCTTGCCTGTTGCGTTGGTATCCATGAGGATTCTCAGCCTCCTCTCCTGAGGAAAAAAAAACTCAAGTTGTCAGAAAGTAGACACTTAACTGTAGTGGCATAAATAGCATTACTCCTCAAAAAGCAATCAATCTAAAAAACTAAAGAGGAGAATAAGCATCCTTTGAAGATATAATGTTGGGATCTTTACTACATTACTGAAACATGGTTTGTAGTATCACAAAATAAGAGAACATAAGATGCAATTAACCCCAGCAGATAACCTGATTGAATTAATACAGATTATAAAGAAGTTACAAGAACAACAATGTGTGCCAAAATGATCAAAAAGTATCAAATAGCTTTATCTAGCCGAACCTCGAAAACGCCATACCTTATCTGAGGGGTAACTTTAATCCTAACAAAGAAACAAAAACCTTAATCCATATGAAATGAAGTATAAATTACGAGTAGTGCGAAAGACCAGAAAGATACCGAAGACGTCGAAAAGTTGAAACAAATTTTTGAATTTAATGTCTCAGATTTCACCATATACAAACCATAAAAACGCACTGCGTATATATACTATATATACCAGTAATTATCAGAATTCCATCAATTAATTCTTAAATTATGTGAATACATATATTTTTGAGTGGCAGTTAGTCAATAAATTGCTAATCTGGTAATTATATTAAATATATTACCAGATTGGCAATAATTGCAGCTGTATTAGGGTAGACGACTACAACTGATTATGGCCGTTTTTATACTATAATTATCTGATTTGAGCAATTCATATCTAATAAAAGTATGTCAATATAGAAATTTCAGTTTAATTATTAATTTATATTGTTTTTAGATTTCTAAAAAATGAGCAATTATTATTTACGTAATTTTAATATTTCCGGCGCTTATGTGGGGCTCTCCTCCCCAGAAGGGGCCCCTCAGGGATGGCCTTCCTCTGGCATGTAGGGAGCCCCCGGGAACCCCCAGCCTCCGCTCCCCCGTACATACAGGGGAGCCCTCCTCGGGTGACTAAGGTAGTCACATCAGTGATATTCAAAAATAAGAATGATTGAAAATCGATGATTATTAGTCACATCCGTGATTTCGAAGTCGCATTCGTAATTCAAAAATAGGTCTCATTTCTCACTTAAAAGAGTACTCTTATTATATACAGAATTTAAAAAATTGTCGTCTACCCATTTCTTGTATATTTTTTATTATATTGATGTATATTTAATTACTTTTTTTTTCTCAGGAGAGGAAGAGAATCCGTCACAAGGGGCACGAAACGTACCCAGGATATGTTGGACTCCACGCGACCGAAGCGGTCCGATCGCGTGACCTACCAACTAAACTCAGCCTGAGCCTTGGCCATAAGGGCCCTACGGCTTGAATGGAATTTAATTACAGAAATAAATAATATGTCGTCATAACTAAAAGAGCAAAATGTTAAATGTCACTTATAATTAACATTTACGAAAATCTAAGACCCGTATTAAAGAACGAGACTCAAAATCAAATTTGTCAGTTGAGTACAGTTAGAAAAGATGGTACTATTTAATAGAACTAACTGTGTAAGATAATAGAAACTGAGGTAGCGATGTAAATAACAAAAATAAAATATGAAAAACGAAATATAAAGTTTGTTTACTTTTTGACACACAATACAAGACTCAACAACTTCAAAAAATAAACAAACTTTATATTTCGTTTTTCATATTTTATTTTTTGTTATTTACATCGCTACCTCAGTTTCTATTATCTTACACAGTTAGTTCTATTAGGTTATGGGCTATTTCCATTGAACTATTGAGAAATATGGAGCTTACTAAAATTCAAATTCCAAAACTTGATGCAAGTTCAAACAATTGGATACCATGGAAATACCGTATGTCGGCGTTGTTCCGCGGCATGGACGGCATGATGGATATTGTTGAAGGCAAGTCACGGAAACCTGAAAGATTAGTAGTTAATGGTAGCGATAGCGTGATGAAGTAGCTAATTCAGCTCTTGAAAAACGTATTAAGGAGTACAATATGCTAGAGAGTACTGCCTTGTTGTTAATAACAAATAATATTTCGGATGAGACGCTGGACAAAAGTGATCAGATTTACGAACGCGAAAGATGTATGGTATGAATTACATAGAATTTTCGATGGTTCGAGCGACGACAAATTGTACGAGATTTGTGTAGAATTTTTTCAATATAAGAAGATGGACACTGAAGATATAGCAACTCATATCTCTAAAATCAAAAATATTTGCAAAATCAAAAAGCAATTAAGGAAGAAAAGGAGTCATTAGAGAAGAATAAAACGTGGGAGATTGTGAATAGAGCAGAAGCAAAGAATAGAAAAATTATTACGAGCAGATGGGTTTTTACGATTAAACCAGGGGGTAGATTACAAAGCAAGATTGGTTGCAAGAGGATTCCTTCAAAAATATAACATCGATTACAAAGAAACGTATAGTCCGGTTGTAAATACTACCAGTGTACGGTTGTTACTTTCGATTGCAGGACAAAAAGGTTTCAAAATAAAACAATTTGATGTCAAAACAGCATTTTTATACGGTGATTTAAAAGAAGACATTTATATGGAGATTCCTTTAGGATATAATATTGATAAGACTAAAGTTTGCAAACTTAAGAAAAGTTTATATGGTCTTAAGCAAGCACCACTTATGTGGAACATTAGATTAACAACTTATTTAAAGAAATTGGGTTTTGTACAATTAAAACAAGATCCTTGTTTATTTGTTTGTAGGGAAAAAGAGATTTATTTAGCTATATATGTTGACGACGGAATTATAGTTGGAAATAATGAGATAGAATTAAATAATATTATAATAGATTTGGAAAAGAATTTGAAATTAGGAAATTTGATAAGGTAGAAAAGTTTATTGGAATAGATATTTTAATTGAAAAGAATTTTATTAAAATCTATCAGAAATCATATATTGAACTTTAAAGACACTGGTATAATGACAGTTGTGTCTCAATATATTTATGGAAATCTAATATATCCCATAAAAACATTCATTTATTTAGTAAAAACAGTGATGTCCATAGCTTCAATACTAGAAATAAGAATAAATTACATTTACCTCACACTAGACTCCATAAAATTAATAATTCATTCAGAGGTAACTGTGTGCGTTTTTACAACAAAGTTCCAAGCAATATTGTACAATTAAGCCTAAATAAATTTAAAATCATTGTTAAAAGTGTACTTATTAGCAAAGCCTATATATACGGTTACTGATTATATAAAAGACATGAATGCTTGGACTTAATGTTTCTTAGTTCCACCAGGCATTGCCATGAACCTTTGTAATTATACTTGTACCTATAAGTTGACTTTTGTATGACTTGGTAACGATATATATTTTTGTAAATGTCGTTGCTTCTGTAAAAGTTATAGAGTTTCTTGCGCCCGTTCTTCTCTATAACTAAAAGAAGTCCGAATGGGTAGTAGGGAAAAAAAAAATTTGGACTATTCAAAAGAGCATATCTAATTGCCTACTTGAAATAAATATTTTGACTTTGACTTTGACTTTGAACAACTGTTAGAAAAATATGGATATAACAATCTCAAAGGAAGTGTTCATCCTGATATCTTAATAGATACACATCAAGAGGGCAGGTTAATAGTAGTGATGTGCATAAATATAGGCAGTTTATTGGATCTCTTTTATATTTAGTTAATAAAACTAGACTGGATATTTCATTTCATGTGGTTATTGTAGTAGACATCAGGAATGTCCTAATTTAAACGATTTTGGAAACATTAAGAATATTTTTAGGTATATTAGAAATTCAATTACTTTGGGTATTCAATACTTACAGGGAAGTGACTTGACACTTCAAGCTTATTGTGATGCAGATTTCGCTGGCGATCCAGATACTAGAAAAAGCACGACTGGGTTCATAATTTTGTACGGCGGTGGACCAATACATTGGTGCTCACGTAAGCAGTCTGTCACTGCTTTGTCAAGTACAGAGGCTGAATATATTTCAGCAGCTGATTGTATTAAAGATTTGCTTTACACTCAGTCTCTAATTAAAGAAATAACAGGAAAAATGCCTAAAACTGAATTGTATGTTGATAACCAATCGGCAATAGTTTTAATTAAGAATGGAATTTTTAGTAGAAGAAGCAAACACATAGACGTGAAATATCATTTTATAAAAGAAAAGATTGAACAGCAATCAATTGAAATATTATATTGTCCCACAAACTTAAATATTGCAGATATTTTAACAAAAGGTCTAGATAGAACAAAGTTTCTTCGGTTAAGGAAGTGTATCGTGTGTGACTAATGAACTCAAGTGATTCTATTAATATTTAAAATGATTTTAATTATTTATTGTAGTAATAAGGTTTTAGGACGTTCATTTCAAATTTAGTTTTAGTTATTTATATTATTGTTAGGTTTATAATTTGAAAGTTTATAATGTGGGGTTATAAGTAATATGTGTAGATATGTATAGTATGGGTTATAAGTGAGGTTTCAAATGCATATTAAATTCAGAGGGGCTGTCATAGAGTTTATATTTTGAATTTAATACTGGCTGGGTTGTTTTTGTAAAGTGAAGTTTGAAGTCTTTTTGAATATAGATGTCTGTTGTTTGAAATTATTTTATAAAGAAGAAATGTTTTGGAATTTAGATCGGATTTTATATTGATATTGTATTTAATTATTTTAAAATATTATGACAGTGGTGAATAAATTGAAAGTAATAATGAATTGAGTTATTTGCTTTATTACATGAAGAATTTTTTATAACATCGATACTTACAATATACAGTAAATCTAGGCATTCTGTACAAAAAAGATTATAAGAAAGGCATAATAGAATGCTATAGTGATGCAGATCATGGCGGCGATTTAAGCACTGGAAGATCAACATCTGGCGTTCTATGTTTATATTCTGGCGGACCTGTGTCATGGCTAAGTCAGAGGCAGACTAGTGTTGCAATCTCAACAACAGAGGCTGAGATAGTTGCAGCTAGCGAAGCAGCTAGAGAATGTGTTTGGCTGTCTACTCTATTTAACAGCATAGCGGGATTGGAGCAAATACCAGAATTAAAGGTGGATAATGAAGCAGCCTTGAGATTAGCAGAAAATCCGGAATTTCATCGCCGTACAAAACACATTCGGCTGAGACATTTCTTTATCAGAGAATTGGTTTCTGAAGGCGACATATTAGTAAGCAAAGTAGCTCGGACTTACAGTTAGCGGACATGCTAACAAAGCCATTGCCTCGACCTAGGCTGAACAAGCTTTGTCAACTCATAGGTTAAATGAGAGAAGATGTTAAAGTTAACTCAATGGACTCTTAGATCACATGACTTGGAAAACATGGACTAGGTATATGGTGATCCATAAGTTAAACTTTTATAGCATTTACAACCTATAGAGTTAGTTCTTTGATATGTCATTATTTTTTGAAGTTGTTGAGTCTTGTATTGTGTGTCAAAAAGTAAACAAACTTTATATTTCGTTTTCATATTTTATTTTTTGTTATTTACATCGCTACCTCAGTTTCTATTATCTTACACAGTTAGTTCTATTACTATTAAGTCCATATAGCGCCATCACTTTTTAAGTTTACTTAAGCAGAGATTTGAAATAAAGTCTAGTTTTGTAATATGAGCTTAAGGATTCCGCCGCTCTCGAAAAAGCCCATATTAAAATATATTAAAACACAAGAGCATATATTAAAATAATCACACCCTGCATTGGAGACATCGATCACAAAGTAACGTCGGAGCCAATGCTCCAAATCTTTAATTACTGGATGGACCAAATATTAAATGGAATATAGATCAGTTCAGCGGATTCAGATCACAACCGTCTATTATACAAAACTAATTAATAACGCGAGAACTATGATTACAATCGATGTGAATGTTTCTCGGTTAAATAGATAATTGTTATAATTAATCTATATTTTGACAAGGGAACTATTTGTGAATGGAAACTTCGTAGAACCCACACGATGAATGTAATGGCGAGATATTTTATTTATAATCTTTTATTAATTTTTATGATTCAAATGCTCTCAGTATAACACACTAAAAACTTAATAACAGATAAAGCAATTTAATAAGATCATGAAAACTATTGAAATATTAGAAACAAGAAAATCCTTTAATTTATCAAACAGTTTTGGAATTATGCAGTTGACAACTAGTGTCCTGGATCTGCGAGCACTTTTATAAAAAAGTAATTCCAATTTCAACTGGTCACGTTATAACTTGTTATAATGAGCCACGATTTTTATTTAAATATTGAAAACTACGAACAGCTGAGCAAGAATATTATTTTGTACTAATTTACAAGTAATAACAGACCCGTCATTATTATCCAATAAAAAAAAAACAAATAATTAATAACAGAATAATTTCTAAATAAAAAATAATCCCAGTTACTGTTATTGCGCCATAACCAAAGAGTGACTTCTATATACTTATGTAGGCTCTTTAAAAACTACAAATTGCACATTACATAATTATAGCTCACATGCCAATGACATAAAAAAATTGCCGTTATAAAATAACTAGTTATTTGGTTTTTTTCTCAGGAGAGGAAGGCAAAGGCAAGTGTCACGGAGGTTATGTCGGACTCCTCGCGGCTAGAGCGGTCAGACCACGTGACCTACCGACTAAACTCAGCCTGTGCCTAAGTTCTAAGAACCATATAGGCAAATCGTGAGAGCACTAGGTATTTGTAAAATAGTATTTAGTTTATTGGTTTATAGTATTTTAAAAATGTTACTGTAAAAAATATTATGAAATGTTCAATATATTATAAGCCAAAAACGGTAATGTCGGCCTTAAGCTTTTGGCAGTTATTCACACAAAATAACCCATTTAGCTTTTGCAAGTCGATTATATTATATACTATTGAAAGTGACAGAAATTTTCTTTAAATTTTCCTGATTAGTAATTGCAGAAGTTAAATTCAATTAAACCTTAAATTGCAAAGAAAAGAAAGCAATAGACTGTCAAACGCCTGTTATTTTATGCTGCGCAATAACGCAGAACATTAGTAATGGTACTTAATTTGTAAGGCGTTATAGAACCACGGTTTTTTTTCAAAGATTGAAAACTACTAACAGGTGAGCAAGAATATTATCTTGTGGTAATTAATATATAATGAGTAATAATAGATCAAGTTAAATAGTGACTGAACTATGAATCAAATTCTGAAATGAATAAAAATGTGTAAATAAAGTTACTTTGATTATAAAGAGGAGATAAAAAATAAATTTTCTGACTTTCTGATCTATTCCTCTTGAGGAGCCTCTTTTATCTACCAAAGTAGTATAGCCATATTTTTAAGTAGCTTTTAGCATTTTAGCTAATTCAAGGAGTTATTTTATTTTATTTATACATTAGCCGTAACGTCAATAAGTGCCTATAAAGATCTATGTGAAATAAGTATTAAGAAATTTTGATTCTGATAAAATTTTTGATTACGTAGTGTTAAATTACTTTTACTTTTTTGAGATTAGAATTCATTACTCTTTTCTGTTGTCCCATTCCCAATTTTATTTGGGATTTGCGCAACATACCTTCCCTTCCACTTTCCTCTATCATTCGCTATTTCTATTTCTATAAGTATTAGTTACCATAGTTAAAAAAATTGTACCAAAAGACATAACATTCGATAAAACGCACCATATTTTGTTCGGCGGATAACCAAAACGCATTTCGATAAGTCTCTGGTACAATACTCTATATTCCGAGGCGGTGCAAGTGAAATAAATCAAGGCATGAGCGTAGGTGGCCGTCGTAGCCGGCAATTATCAATTAACCGTGCCGTATAAGTACAGACGAAATTCCAAATTCAAATCATTTAGTCACCGCCCGCTGAACAGGTCGCAGGTCTGAAATGGCGCCGTGAAATTGCAATTTAAAAATTTACATTATTTTTATGAGGTCGACTATAATAATGTAATATTCCGAAGTTAATTCTCCTTTGAGTTTTATAATTAGCGGTTGTCATAACTGAACATGATCATAAATTATTATATAAATTTCAGATTCCAATGTCATATAACATACTAACGTGTTTTTATGAAAGCGATAGATCCCATCTATCGGTATAGACCCCGAGAGTTGACTAAGCTGCCTGCTTGTATATGCTGTTGGACTCCGTTCGCAGCAGTGGCAGCAAGTACACGGCCAAACTACCCTACAGACCCTCTTCATCTCTGTAAGATTCCTATTTGTGATTAGGCTCAGCGCAATACTTGAAACTCACCCGTAGGACAGTCTCAGTGGTGACTGCTTACTATAAGCCAGGCTTTAAGTAATTTTCCTACCTTTGTAGTATAAAAATAAAGTACTTAGTGATCAAAATAAAGTGTGATTTTATTTTTCTATTTGATATGTTGTCAAACAATCAGACTGCCCACCTGATATAACCACATGGTTAGAATCGCCTATAATACATGTGGTTTCTGTGAGATTCATAGTAAATTATGTAAACCCTACAAAAACCATAGTGTATGTTACCAGTGTGTTACATATAATGTAAAGTTATAGTACCCAGTAATTTATTTTCATATAAAACTAGTGGACCTGACAGACTTCGTCCTGTCGAAAAGATTTGTAAAGTGGCAGTTTTTTGTTCTTACTTGAAATGACATATGATGACTTTTTTTGTCTTCGATTGTTTTGCCAAAGGTTCAAATTGGCTTTAAAGTATTAATACAAATTGTTTGTATATGGGAGTATATGGGAATTGTTTGTGTAATTGTTTGTAGATGTTGATTTTACACTTTTTCAAGATTTATTTTAAATTCTATCTACGTACAAACCTTCTCTGGACTTCCACGAATAATTCAAGACCCAAATTAGCCAAATCGGTAAAGGTATTGTTGAGTTATATAAAAATAAGTCGGGTTTTCCTTCCTGACGCTAAAACTCCAGAACGCACGAACCGATTTCCACGGTTTTGGGTTCGTTGAAAAGGTCTCGGGCTCCGTGAGGTTTATAGCAAAGAAAATTCAGGAAAAAATTCCTTATCTATAAAATAAGTAGGAACAAAAAACTGCCACTGCAGCAATTAATAAATCTTCATGAAAATGATGCAAGTATAAGGAGTATTTTATGGCGAAACAGGATTATCACCTCATTACTCTTCAATGTCTAGCCTGGACACTTGTGTTTTTTATGTATCGTAGTCGTGTCCTTCTGCTGTTTCATTCTGATGTACTACATGCTGTAGGTAGTAACTGTCTTGTCTAACCATCCTGTCGTGCTCTCTCCGGTCTACACTACCCAGATACTACTAACAGTTGGTAGAAATAATTTTATCTATAGAGATTTGGTGATATCACCACATGGTACACATTGCTCATCCAAAAGAATATTGACATAATTACGTTTTTGCGATTTTTCAGGAGAGCGTTTTAAAAGTTTGACATCGAAAATATTGTGTATTTCCAATCATTCTATCGATATATTTTAATAGTTATATTGTATTACTTTATTAACAATAATATTACATAAAAAGTTTGCGAGAAACCTCAAGATAATTATTAAAAAATACCAAATGAAACAAACCGGACGTACATTTATGACATTTTGTAATTTAAATATTACATTTATGACATTATACCAGGTTTGGATATGGGAATAAATCATGAATTTATACTACATAATTCTTAATTTG
The DNA here is from genome assembly GCA_036419045.1 of Scirpophaga incertulas. Classification (NCBI taxonomy): domain Eukaryota; kingdom Metazoa; phylum Arthropoda; class Insecta; order Lepidoptera; family Crambidae; genus Scirpophaga; species Scirpophaga incertulas. Next base: position 5,621,977 of record CM071642.1, on the reverse strand, counting down.
TTTTATTTTTATAATACATTTTATGAACTTGAAACGTAAACTTTTTCAAAAGCTTAACTAATTTTTTTTTATAAAAATCTTAACTTAAGAAAACAAAAATAAACTGTTATTAAACAATTCTAAGTAAATAATAAACGACAGTGACTCTCTCTGTCGGAAACTAATGGAACAAAAATTCTGTCGTTTTTACCACAGATAAAACGTGCAAAACACGAAGTTATGGTATCAAAAACTCATTTTCGACTTTTTGGTAATTATGTCAATATTCTTTTGGATGAGCGATGTACAAAAATTGTTCCAGTTTATCATACTTCATGGTTGCTGAATGAAATTGCCTATAAGGGATAAGACCCCTTTCGCTATATCTATATTAGTGTAAAAGTTTAATGTTCATTTTATCAAAGTTCCTTGATAAATCTCTTTTTGTTGATATTTTAAATGATACATAAATGTTGATCTAGTTAGGTGAGGTACAAATTTTGTTACAACAAAATATTCGTAAAATTTAGAGTAATCCTTATCATTTATAACTAATTAGTATTTACATAGATAATCCTCATAAGTAATCTTTATCATTAATTTATGTTCTTTTCTGTGACGTCATCACTCAACTTTACCTAAAATTGTGGAAAAAGAAGATAATATATTTGTTTGTATGTATATATAAATTTATAATTATTTATGGGTGTATCAAATCAGATTTTATCATATCTATTTTGATAATGTATAAATAAATATGATGCTCCTGTAATTTATATTTTAAAAACAGTTTTATATAAATGTTATTTTAATCCTGCGTCCCCGCTAATTTGTAATTCTCACTAAACATCTAGGGTTGGCTGGAAGAAATCTCTCTGAGAGAAAAGTCCGCGTTCAAACTAATTAACTTGTACTTATCAGTATTATTAATGATAGTTTGTTCAATAAACTGTTTATATATAAATGGAATCCAAACGCAAAGATATAGCGACAAGTTGATCAAAAGACAATACTTACTTTGATGACCTGAATACCTATTGCGTAACTCAAACGACAAGTAAAAATTATTATCACCAAAAGCAATTTAAGATTCAATGCTTGATTTCAAGTTGAGAAAATGGCAAAATGTCTATATCAACTAGCAATGTATTTTGAATCACGGTGATAATCGTTTTCACTTATCATTTGTTATATAATAGGTCAGTTGAGCACGTAGTCAAGGTAAAATTAATGACATTCGATTTCTTTTCGTTAGAACGAAATATATAAGAAATATTCCGCAATCAGTAATAATTCCATCATTATTTTCTATACATTTCGATATACGAATCCATGGCCTTCATATGGTAGCGTAGGTACCTATACAAATTCCTGCGTGGAGCGAACCCGGCGCGGTTCGAGCGATGCTCACCGGCCTGGCGACGCCGTTTCTTCCTTCTGCCATTAAGTGATGGAGGAAAAGGAGACACTCGAACGAAAGCACGAGCTCGTTCCTCTCACAAGCGCGAGGAGGCGTCAGAGAGCAGGAGCAGCAGGAAGGGGCTACAATGCCCTAATTTAGCCGTCCTAGTGGGGGTCGGCGGGCGGTGCAGATAAGTACCGTATCGGCTGCATTGCACACGACCCCTGTGGCGGTAGGGGTAGCTATGGAGAACACTAGCTACCTCCATTCCTCTGGCGGAGATGGAAGCCCGTGCTGTTCCACGTTGGAGCGGTGTGGACTAGGCCGAGCGGCTGACGCGAGCGCAGCCGTTCATTCATGGCCTGTGAGGTGTTCCTGAGGGATGTAATGCGTAGTCGCGGCCTTTTGCGTAGTCCAACCACCCTTGTTCCTACCCAAGAGGACGGCGCGTAAAAGCATTTCCCTCGACAAAAAAAAATCAAATTCATCAACAAAAAGTTTAATTAAAATCTTATATTTACTAATTAAATAATATTTTAGACCGTAGAATTTCATTCTATGTTCACATTCTTTGGTATTGAGAATACCTTCATATCTCTTTTCCAATTAAACTAACACGCAAAAAAAACACCTGAGCACACATAAAACAATAGATTCATTCAGTACTAAGTACCTTATATGTCACTTAGATATACTAAAATGAATTATTTTTGAAATGAATTATTGAACATCATTTGATACAATATCTAACTAGTAGATTTTACACTGAAACATTTATAGCATAGAAACTAATTAATAATTTACTATTTCAAATATTATTTTTACAAGCCAATATTTCCATATAATAAATTAACATGATTTACAAATTTTACTGAACAGAAACCTAATCGCAATAATAAATAATCTAACAAAAACCAATTTGTGATTTGACAATCAGAAATTCTACATCTCACTAACGTAACGTTTCACATTCGATACGTTTTAACTTTTGTCGTATGTTCGTATAAGATTTAGGTCGTTGCCCTTTTTCATATCGCACTTACTTTTTTTGACGTGAAACGTCTTTAAAATCGCGCCGAGACATACGGGTACCAGGTTTAAAAAGTGGACCGTAACGAAAAGGTCTATATCATCGTACCTTAATAATTAAAAAACTATTAGTCTTAGAAACAAAAATATGGTGTGAATATTTCACTTATATAGTCAGCTCGCTATTGTGACATTGAGTTTTTTATTAAAATACTTAAAACACCGTCAATCTTGCTTTTTTTTTCAATCTTTTACTTTAAAAGCAATTCCCTAACATAGACGTTTCACGTTAAAGCCAACGGCCGTGTGCCGCAGCACAGCCCCACCCGATTTTTGTCGATTTGTCGCTATTATAGTAAGGCAAAGGGATATAGTCACAAATAGTAATGTCTTCACTATTATTTTTTCTTGTTTTTTATATTAAAATGTGGGTGTTGTGTGTCACATATTTTAATGCATGTAGTGCTTGCGAAATCACCATAAAATTCTCACCATCATATACACTACAAAATTTACTTACTTTCTTTACACCGAAACAAACAACGCTGTCAAAAGAACGTAAGAATTATATACATTATTATACATTTGTACCTTTAGCAGACCAAAACGAATGCTAAACGTTACAAAAGGCAAAACTATGACTAATTTTATGATAACAATTTCTGTGACTGTTAATATTTTTGGAAAAACAGGATTTTCATTAGGATCCACACTTTGCAGTCCTATATTTATAAAAATATATAAAAACAAACAAATACAAATTTATGAGCTTCTGTCCGCTGTCATCAAGTGTTTAAAAGTAGGTATTCCAAATATATTTAAAATCCAAACGGCCAATAAAATTTGTGTTCTTCTTATATAGTCAAGAGTAATAAAAGATACACTGTAGAGTTAAAATATCTTGCATACATACATAGTTCCCATAAGTTTCCATTTAAAAATATCATAATGTTAACTAAAATCAAGGCATCCAAAAATTATGGGGCTGAGAAAAGAGACTGCTTGTATGAAAATAACACAAACGCCCGTATTATTTTGCAAATTAATTTACCTAACAATTTAAAAATAAATTACAATAATTGTAATAATGTTTTTAAAACATTACATTAGGTACCTATGATAACAATCGCTTGATTAGGCAATAGCATTTAAGCCTATAACATCGAACAATTTCTTTTTATTGATCTAGCTTATCTAAGAATGACATGTCAATTTTTCAACCGCGATCATTTAAACGAGCACTCAATTTATACACACTTCGTACTATTACATTTATTTGCATGTATTTTAATTAAAATAATTTATATAATTATTCTTGCTCTATGTATAATTTAATCTCATTATTCTTGAGTATGACGTATAATTTAATCTCATTATTCTTGAGAATGACGTCTAATTTAATCTCATTATTCTTGAGTATACATTGTTTCACTATTTGAATAGATATTCTTAACGCTACTGATAATGTTATTTATTAATTTAGTACGACATTTGAGGCCTTAAAGAAATAAATAATAATAATATTACATTATTACTAACGACATAGCAAAACATTTAATGATCAGTCACTTTAGTTTACTTAAAATATACAAGCTACAGAGATTTCTATCAAAAATGTGCTACTTTAAACTAATTCACTACAAAAACAAGATGTACGAAAATACAATTTTTTTAGGCTTTTATATTTAATACCCAACATCATTATCAAAGATACAATATATTTTTGAGTATTTTTAAATTCTGCTAGAATGTTAACACACCTTTTAAATTTTTATTGTTTCCAAAATTTTACATAAAACCAAAAATTGTATATAGAATAAAAGTAATTAAATACAAATGGTCTGTAATGATCATATTTGTGTTACTACCTATTCTAATAAATATAAATAAAATATATATAATAGTTTGTTGTAAAATTTACAAATCACTTCATCATCCTTTAAAAAAATTGATATAATTTTGAGATGCCAAGTCCCTAAATTTATGTTTTCTCTGAGCTATTTTTGTCGGCGCTGGTTTTGACGAAGTAGGTAATGAGTGTACCCTTACCCTTCACGAAGGTAGGTCCACGGCACTCACACGTGTAGCCGGCGTTCATTAAAACTCTGAAAAGATTATTTCATTAGGTATGACACAATGACAAAAATGTGTCAGCATTAGAGATGGCACAATGATAATAGTTATTTATTATACAAGAGTGGAAAGTTCCTTGTTAACCGCGTGCTCGATTTGGATGACCGAGCAAGCGAAAGATTCTAAATTAGAATCCTGAGCGTCAGCGAGGGAAACAAACGAGCACAAGGTGAAAAATCTTTCCACTCGAGTGCAATACGTAACTTTTCATCCCACCTCAGCGAGGAAATGACAAAATGAAAAAGAAAACAATTTATAATGACAAATTATATTAAGCAATAAAACGTGAAAAACTAGAATGGCGCGAAGCACGCAAATAAAACAAAGAAACCAAGAAGGTTCCAAATTTAAATTTTTTCACAATTTAAAAAGTTCTAATCATAAATTTGGCACCATAGAGGTTACATTAAATAGGTTTAATGACGTTTTGAATTTACAATTATATTGAGTACTTATATGTGATGTTCTAAATTCAAATCTACTTTGCCGCTCAAGCGAATAAAATAGAATTTTCCAGCCAGATTTCGAAGCGCAAAATTACACTTTCCGAGGTGGTGGGATGAAAAACATATTACAGCATTAGGTATAATGCAATGATTAATAATATTACCTAGCATTAGGTATGATAAACTAAATAAATGATAAATAAATTAAGATACAATGATAAATAATAATTGATTTCAAAGAATATCAAAATGTATAATGAATAACAGATTTATTTATATATTGTTTTGTATTCAGATATTTCTCAGATGTACTTCATTTTACTCAGAATCTAACGTTATCTGGACACGTTATTGGTTTATGTTTTAATAGCTTATATAGTTTTGTTTGTTATACTATCTACAATGCCAATTAAGAAAATAAATAAATAATTAAAATACATTTACCTACATAGAAAAAAACAATTCAATTATTTGGTTGATGGAAATTAAGTTATCAAACAGAAACAGCAATCAAAACATACAATACTAATTACTGGCCGTAAATATTGTTACAATTAAAAATAAACAAAATATTATATTAGAATTTGGAATCTGTCATTCTTGTAGCATACATCGTGGAAGTGACGCTATTCTAAAAACGAAGCCTGTAAATTGTCACATTCTATGTGAGAGGAATCTTAAAGAGTTAGTTATCAGAGGATCATGTATTTTTTTTTATATTCACATAATAACAAGAATAAAAGAAATTAATCTGCTCCATAAGCTACAGAGTTATCTTCTGATTAAACTGTACATTGATGAATTTATTGCAAAAGAGAGTTGATATATGCGCATCACGATGTTGTGATATTCTTAGCTTGTATTTCAGTTGGTATTCTGTTGGTGCTCAAGTTTCCCAGTATAAGACCTATCTATTTTAGATTTGCAAATATTCATATGTGTTCCAACGCCAAACTGTTACTTTATAATAATCTAGAATACTAATTTCCTGAAATACGAAGACCGTGAAACTAGAATTAACAACAGCGACATCTATTAAAAGTTGCTTGAACTGTATGGAACGGAGCAGACGTCTGCACCATGTTTTATTTACTTATACATTTAACTACAGAGCAAAAGATGGCACTGTTGCAGATTTATTTGCAATTTAAGCAAAAAAGAATAAATTGATTAAAAATAAAGAAATTTACATTTGGTCGAGTGTTCATTGCGAATGTAATAATCGTAACGATATTTTGTATGACCTACAAAAATATGTTCGGATCTGAGTGTTTGTGCATATTATGACATTCTAAGTTTATGATCCAGCCACAGGATAATAATTAATGTCCAAAGGCGGGGCGACTTTTTTTAAATATATAATCACACGTTTTTGATTGCTAGTAAAACAATGCAGTATTTTTTAGCTTTTGGTATGTTTCTTCCTGACCAAACAAGAATTTAGAAATTTTGAGCTTAGTCCCACGCTCTACAGATAACGCTCCACGCTAAACAGATAGTCCCACGGGAAGTGCGATAAAAACTTCGCGCCATAAACCGACTTCCGCGCATATGTAGCCGTGGGCAAAAGCTATGACCCTTAACCCTCTATAGACCCTATCCCGAAATCCACGCGGGCGAAGCCGCGGGCAGAAAGATAGTAAGTAAATAAGTTGCAGACACACCTAGCTGTGTGGTCAGTGACCTGCAAACGCCCCATAGCGCCGGTGGAGTCCATCCTCGATGCGACATTGACAGTGTTGCCCCAGATGTCGTACTGTGGCTTCTGTGCGCCTACTACGCCAGCTATCACTGGACCGTGACTCAGGCCTAAGACAAATGCCAAAATATTATTAAACTATTAAGTATTTAATCGTATAAAGTATGAGTATATAAAAGGAAGTTTGAAAGTAGCGCCAGTGACTGAGAAGGTAAGGAGCAGTAGGTTAGCATGGTTTGGGCATGTAATGAGGAGGGATGAAAGCCATATAACAGAAGAATGATGGATATGAATATAGATGGACCTAGGATGAGAGGTAGACCAAGAAAGCGATGGTTTGAATGTGTGAATTCTGATATGAGAGTAAAGGAAGTCGATGTTGAGCTGACGAGTGACAGAGGAGAATGGAAGAAGAAAACATGTTGTGCCGACCCTACTTAAGGTGGGAAAAGGGCAGGAAGAAGAAGAAGAAGAAGATAAAGCGTCGGTGGCGCTATGCACTGCTTGTGCGCCGCATAGAATGGGAGGCCCGCGATCTAATCCCCACCGTGTACCAATGCGTTTTTCGTTCCGAATTTCATATGTACATTTATCCGACGCTGCTATGGTGAAGGAAAACATCGCGAGGAAACCTGCGTACATCTGCGAAGCGATTCAAAGGTATGCATAGTCAACCAACCCGCACTGGGCCAGCGAGGTAGGCTCGAGCCCCTCGGTGGGGACGTAAATGAGCTGTGATAATGGTTATTTAATAGACAACGTTAGATATTAAATTCAATTTCCAAATGTGATGGTCAAAATTTGTATGGAAGGTGGGCCTGAGTAATGTGCAGCGACGAAACTTTACCAGAGAAGAGTATAAATTATTGTAGATCATCTGAATAAAGATTAGATTTTAAATATCTCCCGTTTTTTTGTAATTAATAATTGAAATTATTTAATATTAGCAAGTTGATGGAATCTTTGTTTTTAAGTTTTTTTTTCTTTTTATTAATTTGCGCAAGACATGCTGTCAAAGTCGCATTGACAGCGACAGGTGTCATCATTGGTCACAGACTATGTACATTCAGGGTGGTCAGTAACACAACATGCCTGGAACTTCATGAATTTATAATTACTAAATTACATTTCTTTTGTTAACTATATAACCATTTTTCAATAAGATTTAAATAAATTATCATTTTATATACTTAATTAATACATTTTCACCACATTTTGGGATGTGTTTACTTGAATATCTAGGTACTTTCAAACATCATTTACAGAAAAACGGAGGATTAAAAAAAAATATAATAAATTGTAAATTGATGAACATAAAATTACCTATCGATTGATATATCTTACGTCTTTGCACATGATAAAGGCCCACTTTTTGTCCATGTCATTTAACAAGTTTAAACATGAAAATCAATTTAAGAAAATTGTTGTAATCACGCCTGATTCAACTCGGGTCTTTAGTACGCCTATCAAAGTCTTGATACCTTAATTAATACGACAACAGAATACTTATCGATGTGGGTAGAAGTTTTTCTGTTCTGCATTTTTATTATATGGCTTCTGAACCTATCTGGCTATATATACCACTCTCTTGTCTATGGCCATAAACAATGTTAATAGTCAAGATCCAAATGATATTTATTCAACATAGGCCTTCACAAGCACTTATTACTCCACTAGCTTTTGTTTTATACTTTTAATTCGACAACTAAATTGCTGTATTTCGACTCGGGCATTTCTTTCTAAAACTATAACATTATGACAGATAAAATATGGGAATGACACCTGTCAAAACGTAATTAATTTATTGTGAAGACTTATCTAGGAGTCGAATATAAAGTAAGCAATGTCTTTTTAACAAATTGAAATGGAGAGTGTGAAAAATTTCTTGTCAAAAATTGATACCCTGAAAACAGGTGAATAAGCACTCACCTATTCTAAGCTTAAACCTTTGGAACGATTCCCGGTTGATTTGATCTAATATTGTCATCAGGGCTATCGCAAACTCTACCAAAATGGCGACCGTATGTTCTTCTTTTCTATTGGCATCCTGAAACAATCAAATTGTTTATTACATAGTTGTTTGTTTACGATAGCGAAGAGATTCATCTCATCCGTCCCCGTAGCATGAGCAACGAAGCAAAATATGATAAAATATTTATCACGTCGCCCTTTTTGAAACTTATCCTTTGTATTTTGACAGTTCACTGTGGTAAAACTCACATCTAATAAATAAGACATGTTTATATAATTCCGTAAATTGTTTTTATATATTTTGTGAAGGTTTATGTTATTGTTCCTGTTTGTTGTTTCCAATCTCGTGACTTATATTTTTGACATAAAAACCAGTCGAAAGTTAAATAGATTAACAGCTATATTTTATTCATTTTCGACACTTTAGGCTTTCCAGCATAGATTTATTGAAATAAACAATAATTTCCAATTATTAACCAAACTGTCAATTTGCAGATTGGGTTACATATATCGCTACCTATAATCTTAATTGCCGTAAGGCACATTTTGGTCAAATTGAGTTATGTATGTCATCTTACATAGTTTTTTTTTTCTCTTTCTTTCTGTCTAATCCATGTAGTAATAAGACCAATAATAACGATTTTAGACACATAAAAAATATAACGTAAAGAACGTACTCATTGTCAAATTGGTAATACGATTTATGACTATTATTTTATTTGCGATTCTCTGTGTCCCTCGACAACTAATGTTTATAATATCTTGTAGGCTGTGTATGCTACACCGCCTAATTAACGAATAAGTTAGTTCTATAATTCAAAATATGGGATTACATTTTCTTTTCATTAGCTTTACACCTGTTTTCGTTGTCTATATGAACAGTTTCCGCAAATTTTTTTAGGGTGTAGATAATACTATTGTTTCAATCGTGCTTTATGTCCAAAACCAATAAGAGCCTCATAATAAAAATGGACGTAAGGAGCTTTCTAATGAATTTTCTTGAATGTATAGCACATCTATTTTTTAAACTAACAAAATAGGATGAAAACTGAATATTTCATCGTCTGCATCTTAAAAAAATATGTATACTTTGATTTAACCACTTTTTTATAATTTAAAAAAAATAAGCGTTACGTATTTTATTCTAAAAACAAAACTTATTTTGGCTCTCTGAAAAGTAGAGATTTGTGCATTACGTCAATTGAAATTACAAGTAGCGATATTGTTATGAAAGTTAGAGTTCGCGGGTAGACGGTATGTTTATATATTGTCAGAAAACCAAAAATATTATATATAAAAGTAATGTCATTAAATTATCAACGATGACAAATAGATCTTTTTTATTTATTTTATCTCCCAGAGACTATTACCCGAAATATATTTGTACTTACCACCTGCTCTTCTTTCCCAGGCCTCAGGCCGGAAGCTACCATGTATGTGCTTCCTATAGTTTTGATCTTCTCGATGCAGCTGAACTTTGGTTTCAGAAGTAACTGTGAAATTGAAATATAATTTTACATACAATTTATGAGGGTAACTAATAAACTTGCTTATACTAAACTATATCAAAAAACAACAATTGCAACTTTTTACATAGCTTCATAAATGTAATAAAAATACATTACTATTTCGAAGCCAAAAGCTAAACCAAATTTAAAATAAGACTTGTGATAGTAATTTCATTGGTGTGCAACTAAAAAAAAAACCTTATCCTTACCTTATCGAAATCACAAATGATCTCATTGAGCAGTCTCAAACACTCGAGCCCTTGTTTATTGACGTCGGTTTCATCGTAAAATTCCTTGTAGTTGGGGATGGAAGCGAACATCACGGCTATGCTCGAGTATCTTTCATGGTAGAGGTCTTCCTAGAATGATAATAGTCCAGGATCACCAATAGTTTAATATTCCTTAGTGATGTGCCGGATCGTTAAAATGTATATCCGCGGATACGGATCTGTATACGGATATTCGGTGTCAAGATCCGCGGAAGCGGATACGGATCTTTCTAACGCAGTTAGTGTCGACGCGTACTGTTATACTGAACCCCATACAGGTTCTATACCTGTATGGGGTTCTGCTGATAGAGTGCTGACCACGCGTATCCTATATTCCATTAATATATTCCGGCCCCGAGCCGGGCAGTTCAACTTAGATTTCGGATCAGAAAGGTTGCCTCGATATCGTTATTTTTCTAATTCCATATTTTCCTAATTTTATAAGTTTAATTCTACAATTTCTTTTGTAATTCATCTAATAAAAGTGTTGTGTGAATTTTTTTTTTTTAAACTGAAATCCGAAGTCCCGTGTAACAGTACGACCTTGAAACATGTTTTGACTTGCAATGCGGTAGATCTTTCTTTTGTTTTGTTAAGTAATTAGTTAAGAAACAAATAATTATCTGTGAATTTAATACTTTTACCTAATCACCATAAATAATAGATCTGTAAAAGATCCGCCAGACAGTGACGGATACGGACACGGATACCGATCTTTCTTATGCCTCGGATATTCGCGTATACGGAGATAGGTACGGATATCCAGCTCATATATATTTTCACTAGCTGTGCCCGCGACTTCGTCCGCGTGGAATAGTTATTTTGCGCACCTCAGCTGTTACCCGATCTTGACAACGCGACATATCCAAATTTGGTACCATAAAAACGGTCATTGTGACTAAACCTTAAAAGATAGACATATGCCGTCGCGGACTTTTTTTTAGATCATGTATAGAGGAATAATTCTTTCATACATATTTTTTGTGTATCTTGAACCGTTTTCGCAGCGCACGCAAAGAAAGCCTTCAAAAATGAATAATTTTCCCCGTTTTTTACACATTTACCGCTCTGTCTTTGCTCTTATTGGTCATAGCGTAATGTTATTTAGCCTATAGCCTTCCTCGATAAATGGACTATCCAACAAAAAAAGAATTATTCAAATCGCACCAGTAGTTTCGGAGATTAGCGCGTTCAAACAAACAAACAAACAAACTCTTCAGCTTTATTATATTAGTATAGATTATGTCTACAAAGACCAACCATGAGCGAAAGAATCTACGCATCAATGGAACATGTCTCAGTCATAACTCTACGGGTGTTCAGATGTATAAATGTATATCTAACATGCCTTCTAAATCATAAATGAATGTCAACTTTATGCTATTGCTTATAGAATTTAATATTTACACAACTATTAGATAATAGCAGCTGGCACTGATGTTTCGTACGTTATTAGATAATAACGTACGAAACATCAGAGCTGCTCTAACACGTTTGTATTCTCTGTTCACAAACACAGTCCAAAGGAACTATTCATAAATCGACGAGTGTTCAATCAAACGCAGAACTCTTAATAAATGATGATGAATGAAATATTTACACAACTATTATCTATAAAACAGTCTATATAAGACAATCTCCGTCACCTGTGACTAGAGCAAAATTAACTTAGAATCATGATTATTGTAATTCGATATTGCATCTGTTGAAAATACAATAAAATACTTATAGTATAAAAAAACTTATTTAAAAAAAAGTTCGTTCGAAGAATAACCGATGAGGAAAGGTGTGGAGTAGAAATAACATCATTTAAATTGATCATCCAAAAGCTACCAAATTCTGGGTTCTCAATAAATTTTAAGTCAAGAACTCATTATCACCATCATTATTTCAACCCATAGATGCCTCCTGCTAGACATAGCCACTTACTTCTGAAGCAACAGACGTCAGGAAGTGTTGGGCCACGTGTGCCGGAAGTATGTTTTCAAGAAGAATCTATAACAAAAAGTAATAAATTAGAATATCTGTAGCTAGTGTTGGAGAGAAAAAGAACATATGTCTAGGTCTATATAATACCATAAACGGGACAGTGTATCACTGTCACCGCCACAACACAACTACTTGCTAACTTGCTACCAGTGTGGAGGGTAGTTGTGATTTCTGCTGTTATTAGTATTTATATATATTTTTTGTAATGCACTGACTGCTCGTATGTGTAAAAGAGTGAAGTAAAGTAAAAGATAATAATATCTTTTATGTAACTATTCCTGTCAAGTAACATTTAACAGGTTTTTATCGGAGGACATTAAAGTTCATATAGGTGTTCGCCAGGGCGGCCTCCTGTCGCCACTCCTCTTTCTTGTCGTCTTGGATGGTGTTCTGCTTAAGACCACAGAAAACAACCGCCGCGGCATAGAGTGGGGTCTTACCAATATCCTCGAGGATTTGGATTATGCCGACGATATATCAAATAAGGGAATAGAAATCAATTGCGAAGTTCAAGACCGTGCGTGATGGAGACTCACTGTGGACGCCCTCTGCGCCAGCTAGCGGACAAAGGGCCTTAATGACCTACTAGTAACAGTAAACCATTGTTATTTTCAAATAAACAATCATTTCATTTGTTGTATTGACGTATAAAAAAAAATACTCCACTCTGAGAATTACTTGATGTCATCGATCTTATTATTAAATTTATAAATGTAGGTTATTATTAAATGGAATTAACTTTAACTATGGGAGTGTTGATAATAATTTATGCAAATTTATATTTGCATAAATTATTACATATTACATCATACATAAATTATTACATAATACATCAACCAATATAAAAAAGTGAAAATTTACCTTATTAATGCCTCTCATGGTCTCTACTTCGTCTTGCTCAAGTCGTAATTTGTCTCTCCACAAGAAATCTGTGCGTGAAGTGAACTCCCCTTGCCTCGCTAGCACCAACAGTAACGCAGCCGCACAGAGCGCTACTACGATACTGTGAAATATCAAATTGTATAATCTACACTAATATTATAAAGAATAAAGATTTGTATGTAACGAACAAACTCAAAAAGTACTGGACCGATTTTAATAATTCTTTTTCATTAGAAAGCTACATTATCACTGAGTAACATAGGCTGTATTTAGTACTAGATTTTGCGGTTATATTGCAAAAACGCTGGCTGAACCCTACGAGATAGACCAAAGTAATGTACTACAGTATTGTCCATCTTAAAAAGTTCAACAAAAAACTCCGCGATGGTATAAGTCTATCTCTTAGGGATAACCCACCATAACCATTTTTTCATTGCACCCGTGCGAAGCCGGGGCGGGTCGTTAGTACAAAATAAAAGCAATAAATGATTTCGAAAAAAAAAATATATATTGAATAGAAAACTGTGACATTGATTTTTTTTTTTGTTCAGAGTTAGCGCCCACCACAATGTTTCTCAAAAAAATTGAAGGTATATTAGGTCAGAAACAAACAAGGCGGCGCCGGGCTCGGTAGCACAGCTGAGGCGCCGCACGGGTCGGCGTATCCGCGGGCGCGACATCCTCGCGCCCGCCGGCGACCCGGGAGGGACCACGCCCGGCGAGCGGAGGCTGGGGGTTCCCGGATGTCGCTTAGCGTTCCCGGGGGCTCCCTACATGCCTGAGGAAGGCCATCCCTGAGGTTTTTAGTGGGTATGCCTCCCTTCTGGGGAGGAGAGCCCCACATAACCGCCGGCTCGCCGCAGCTGGGGTATGCAATTTAATGCATTTTCCTCAGGGATAGAAAAAAAAAGTTGTAACATAAAACGTTTTCGCAATCTTGTCCTACCACCACTGGGTCTAAGTACTGTTCTTAGGTATGTAGTATTTGAAACTGACGGACGGAGACGGAGGGTGTCATCCGTTCGTCTCAAGGGAGCCTATGAGACTATTCTTCAATCGTACATTGGCCGAAGCTAAAGTTGGTCGACTGAAAGGAGATTATTTATATATTGGAGATTCGGTTAGAGGTACGCACGGCGCGTCGGCGTGGTGCGCGTGCGGCGCGGCGGCCAGCACGGCGCCGTGCGCGCCCAGCGCCGCCAGCATCAGCATCAACTTCAGCACGAACCCCACCCGGAGGAACACCGAGATCGACGCCAGTGTCAGCACGCAACTGTATAAATAGCTCTGGAATTAAATAAACATTTTGTCAATCCTAATGAACGCAGTCATCGCAAACCCAGGCACCCCCCCCCCCCCCGCAGGTACAGGGACAGGAGCAGATGGCGACCTAAGCTCCCACTCCGTACGCAGATTGGCAGGTGAAGGCGAGCAAGCGCCTAATGACCCTGCCGTGAAAGCAGCGTGCGCGGCTGGCTTACCGTGCACGCCGTTACAGTGCCTCTCTACCTGGGGATTTTCCTAGAGTCTAGGACAATCCCCCCTTGGCGAAGGCTCGACCGACTAAGCTCAAGTTAGTCCGTGGGCGTGTGGCGGTAGCATCGCGAAAGCGCACCCCGCCACGCGCCCCGATATAGGCTGGAAGGACAGAAGGGGGTTTTTAGTAGGTAAGCCGGTCTTCTACCGTAGAGCCCCACACACGGCCGCGCCTAGTCAGCGCGGTGACAA
This sequence comes from Scirpophaga incertulas, assembly GCA_036419045.1. Taxonomy (NCBI): domain Eukaryota; kingdom Metazoa; phylum Arthropoda; class Insecta; order Lepidoptera; family Crambidae; genus Scirpophaga; species Scirpophaga incertulas. The sequence continues at coordinate 5,606,942 of CM071642.1, read as the reverse complement.
GGTGCATAAGGAGCATTTTCTCCCCGCAAAAAAAAAAAAACAAAAATAGGCACGTCCTCTCCTGATCAATTAACGCATGAACTTCAAGCCCTGCTAGCGGCGGTATCTGCTGCTGTCACAACCACCCCAGTTCTCGGCACCCTTCTATTTAGCCAGAGTACGCTCGGTCCCTTCAGATGATACGCACTTTGGTGTACCGTACTTTTTCTTGCGCATATGTCCTCTTTATAGGGCAGCGCTAATCGTGCCATCTCCTGAGGGTGCGGGGGGTAAGCATGATATGTAGTAAACATAACATATCAGAAAAAAAGAATTTATTACGCATACAAAAATACTTAAACTGTATTTTTTTTGGAATAATCATTTTTTAAATAATACTATTGATATTAGCAATGTTAAACAATATATAAATTACAGTACATCATTTCATTTAAGACTAAAATTACTGTAACAGGTCAACTCACAGTCGCTGTGTCTTCAGTGTCGATCCCGCTAAGGTCATCCTCCGTAGAATAAGTGATATTCCAGACATCGGAGATATTTCGAACACCTACTGGGACTTCATCGACGATGTTTGGCTGGAACTATTGATTGCTTATATAAAAATTGCATGAAGAGGAAAACAATAAAAACTACGAATAACAAATTTAAAAAGAATTATGTAAATCCGCAAAGCGAAGGTGCGTCATATAGTCACAGCTCCTCTCCAAGGCTTGAACACATTCTATGATGGGTATGTAGCCGTAGTCATTTGACTGAATTCTGTCTCCTCTTTTTAAGGACAGTCTCACTATCCCCTGTTTTAGGCATTACAGTCAATAATAACGTAGTTGAATGGTTTGGATGTTTTTGTCAGCAGATTCTATCCAAGCGACAGATCTCTTGCGAATACTTTGATCTCTTGCGAATACTTTGATCTCTTGCGAATACTTTGATCTCTTGCGAATACTTTGATCTCTTTGCAGAGACTTTTAAATGCTCAATAAGAGACATATTGAATACTACGTGTCTTGATAATAACAAAAAACATTTTTTTCGACGATTTCAATAACGACGGCTTTGCAATGAAGATTATCATTTAATTTTGTAAAACTCACCAAATTAATGACAGCGCAGGCTCCAATCAGGATCACAGTGATCAGGAAAATGCTCAGTCTGATGAAGCGACTATTCGATACCACCTGAAATATTGCACGAATTTCTTTACAAAATATACTATACTGAACCAAAGATAATTTATAAACCAAGCTAATTCTTCAGAACAGAGTACTGAATGTTAAGTAATGAAGAAAATAAATGAAGTAAGATTTTATCTGAAGAAGATGGGAATGATAATATCAATATGTGTTGTCTCTAAAAAGGACAATATCAGAAATTAATATATAAAAAAGCAGTATCAAAATATAACTAGTAACAGGATAAGGAAAGGAAAAGTAACTTAATAGCTTAACTTAGCATAGCATAGACATCTATTGAGAAGCATCCCACCTCAGATTCTGGTACTCATATCACGGAATGAGTATGCGAGATATATATATAAATGGAAATAAGGATGAAATGGAATATATATAAGGATATAAAGACTGAATATTGCCAAATCGTATAAAAAACATCAATGCCTGAAGAAAATTTGTTGCACACAGCTATTATAAAAAATTCAACCTTAAAATTTTAGACAACACAATTTTGAGGCCTTTTGCCAGTAATAATTGAGATATTGTGATATTGCTTTACATAATGTGGGATGAAAGGTAGATTTGAATAATGAATTTAAAACGCACAGATTTATTTCCTTCTGATATTTGTAGATATGATTTCCTTCCGTTACAATAGTCTTTTTCTAATATTAAATGATTGCTTGTTATGTTATTTAAATTACGATGCAACCTAATAACGTAAAATGAGACGATACCTCCGACACCCAGTAATAGAATTAACGGAACATCAGTAGAGATAAATTGCAACGAGGCACTATCTATCTTTAAATTTGATATAGCGTCCCGTTGCACAGATTTCTATAAAAATCTATTTTCATTCATTCATTACATATAGATTCATTTTTTTAAGTAACAAAACGAACTCTCGTTACATTAAGACAAACAAGATGTCACCTCAATCCAAATTTGTTTTGAGAATTTATTCTAATAACTAGCTTTTGCCCGCAACTTCGTCCCGCAACTGGACTTCAGGTTCGTCCCGTCTAGTCTAGTAATAAGTAAGAAATACGGTAACTAAGCACTGCAGAGCCCTAATCATAGGCTTATAGGTAGCTACTGCAGTATGCTCCTATAAACTGCATTTAACGATCTTTTTCCTAATGTGTTTTTTTTACGACCTCACATTAGAAACCTCAAAAATGTGTATGTGTTATCCTGATGTATAAGCTATATTGTGGTAAAGTTTCATTCAAATCCATTTAGTAGTTTTTACGTGAAAGAGTAACAAACATCCATACATCCATACTTACAAACTTTCGCCTTTATAATAGTAGTAGGATTTTTAAAGATGTAAAATAACGTAAATTCTCCATATATCTACCTGCCCAGGCTTAGTACAGTTATCTGCATACAAGTCATCAGACAGCGGCGGCACGTCGGTCAGTGGTCGCATCCCCCTCTTAAAAACGTCTCCATCGTACCAGGAAAGGTACACAAAGACAAGCAACGTTATTAATGTCGGCCCGAACGATGCATATAGAACTACGCTCCTGGAAAAGTCGATAGTATCATTTTTGTTTAACATTAAACTTAACTAATAAATTGCTAACAAAATAGCAATTGAAGGAAGTAGGTATAGTGTAAGTGATTTTAATGATTGACTGAATGATATGTAACACTCAATCTAAAACATTTCATAGTGAAAGTGACTATTAGTCAGAAGACCTTACGACTTAACAACGATTTGAAATAGGTTGATCCCTTACCTCTGCACAGTGAGGAGCTGGATCAAAGCCAGCAGCACGAAGAGTGCAGTGGCGCATGCGACGTTGTACTTGAACTGCGCGTCAGGCTGCGCGCGGTACTGCGCCTCTTGGGAATTGCTTTTGAACCACAGCGTCAAACGATTCATACCTTCGGCGTTGTTACTGTCATAAAATAATAGTAGATTGTTTACAAAGAAAGCTAATAAACATTTTTATAATGAGAGTGCTATGAGCGCATCCAGGAATTCGAAGTACTTCAATCGGTTTTGTATTAGTCTCTATAAGAAAATAAGTAAGAATTGTTAGTAAAAAATACACGTTTATTATTTATTAAATTAAGCTCACAATTGTCTTACTTATTATCAGAGGTCGGAATTAGCTAGAGTTATTTATGTAGGTACTTGCATCGAAATGTTGATTTTTTTTTTATAGGATAGGGCAGCAAAGGAGCCAACGGATCACCTGATGGTAAGCGATAACCGTTGCCCATGGACATCCGCAACACCAGAGGAGTCACAGATGCGTTGCCGACCTTTTAAAAGGGAATAGGGGGAATAAGGGGAATAAGGGGGGTTGGGCCTCCGCTACCCTCACTCACTCGGCGAAACACAGCGCAAGCGCTATTTCACGCCGGTTTTCTGTGAGGCCGTGGTATCACTCGGGTCGAGCCGGCCCAATCCGCGCCGAAGCATGGCTCTCCCATGGTAAAATTAAAAAACTAATGTGGACCTACCCGGAATTTCTAATGGACAGTCTCGTGTGGCCAACAATATTACAGAAAACTAATAATAAAAACCTCAGAGATAGACAAATAAAAGAATTAACATACACTTTTTATTAGTTTACATTGATTCACAAAACAAATTATTGTCTTAAACAAATTCTCATACGCATATTTCGCCTTTTTTATACATCTAGCTCATTCTGTTAAGCGAAGAGTGCTCCGCATTTCTGCTATTGTATTCTTTTGTAGTCACAAGCTATGTTGTGCGAACTATAAATCGCGCGTATTGGAATTTTGCAACTTCGGACATCCAATGACAATGATGTAAGTTTGGCAACGTCACGCGTGCAGTAGTTCAAATTGTGTAAAAGTAAATAACTTTTTGACGTGAAACGTCTTTAAAATCGCGCCGATACATACGGGTACCTGGTTTAAAAAGTGGACCGTAACGAAAAGGGCTATATCATCGTACCTTAATAATTAAAAATCTATTAGTCTTAGAAACAAAAATGTGGTGTGAATATTTCACTTATATAGTCAGCTCGCTGTTGTGACATTGAGTTTTTTATTAAAATACTCAAAACACCGTCAATCTTGTTTTTATTTCCATCTTTTACTTTAAAAGCGATTTCCTAACATAGACGTTTCACGTTAAAACCAACGGCCGTGTGCGCCGGCACAGCCCCACCCGATTTTATTTGAAAGATCACCGGATTTTTTTTTGCTCTTTCAAATTAATCTCGAGACTTGAGGCATATCCATTTTATTCTTTAGCTGTATGAAAACAGTGTAAGTACATGAATAATTCTACCTAATTCCGACCTCTGTTTATTATGCTGTCAGTAACTTTTTCATACAAAGTCCGCAATAGATCTCTTTGCTGACCGTAACTTTTATTCACAATGTGCACGTTCAAAATTCAAATCACTTTCAGATCCTAATAGATAAAAAAGCTATTGTGATCCCTATTTACGGAAAACCACGTAAAGTTTTGGACTAAATATTTTAAAAACGTTTTTTTGTCGGTGCTTATTTTACTGTACCTGTTTTCAGGGCAAGACATAACTACATTACTTTCAAAAGTTGGCAAAGTATTCCGTGTTTCTTGTAGAAATTTCATACAACATATACTATGGGCGACTGTAGACAGTTTAAATTAGGTTGATATATTTTATTATGTATCGTCTGCAAATATGTTTAAGCGACGAAGTTTCTAAGTGAACACGTTTTTCTATTTACATAAAAGATACAGCCGCCCTGTTTACTTGAGCTGTACGCTAACAACTTCTCGCTATTTACATAATGCCGTGGGAACTTTTATAATATACTCAAGGTACCTGCAATCGCAGCACGTTGTCCTCTGGGGTAGTAAATTCTGTTCAATCATTGCCAGACTCTGAAATTAGATACAATAATACTTTAATTAAATTAGTTTTCAAGTATAAGTCCATATGTAATTTTTATAATTTTAATGTTTATATTTTTTTTATTCTAGACTTAATAACAGTTCTCTTTTAGATGAGAAATATTGTAGAAGTACTTTTGAAGATACAGCACCATGTTTGCGGCGCTGTCGTGGGTCGCTCAAAAACACTTCATACAAAGTTGTACACTGCAACCGTGACGTCATAGTTTACTAAAGTCGCCTAATTTGTATGAGCGTATAAACAAAATTGCCAATAACTTTGTTATTTTTACGTTTATACATAGATATACTTTCTATATGAAAGTTACATTTTAACTTCCTCAGAATAAATGTAACAAGTCTAATGTTACATTTAATCTGAGGAAGTTAGAAAGGTATTCGTTTCATTAGAATTTTGTTATAAAATAATGGTAAGTACCTTTTTTTGAAATCTAAAATACAAAATTAAAGTGAAATTTCTATATTGACTTAGGTTCGTGAGATAGAAATTGCTCAACTTTGATAATTATATAGTAAAAATAGGCATATTCTGTTGTAGTCATCTACCCTGTTACAGACTAATAGTAGCTGACATTATCAAAGAACATAATAGCATCCATTCGTACATAAAACTTCACGTACGGTATCAAATTTAACAGAGTTTCTGTCAAGTACGAGTCTACTCAATTTGGGTCCTTGCGGTTGGGAAGTGAACCGCGATTACAAATATTGTAAGGCCCAGAGGGGCGATCGCACTAATAAATCGCAAGCGAAACGCAACCGAACCGTTCGGCTTAACCAATCCGAACGCCACAATATCACGTCATCTGTTCGATGACGTGATATTCTAGCTCTCGGATTGGTTGAGTGGAACGATTTGGTTTCGTTTCAGCTGCGATTTGTTAGTGCGATTGCCCCCCTGTTCTGTTTTCTACTCGACAGATGCTAAGCTGAATCACTTACAGATATACCAATGTTCTTGGCAAGTGTAGAGTCGGTTATGTTGGCGAAGGGTTTGTCAGCTCCCCAACATTCGACGTATTTGGTCATCTTGCTCGATGGACGTGAGCGTGTTGGCACTCCAGGTGTCGCTAAAATAATAACAAATACATAGTCATTGTCATAGACAATTCATTGAGAAATTTCACGCCGCCAAAAGTAAACAGAATGTTCATTCTTTTAAGATTTTTCTACCACAATTCTCCTTTTCTTTCGACCACAAAATATATAGAAGTCAGGATACCGCTTTCTGATTTTCTACTAATATTATTTGGAAATATCAAGATCATTTTTTATTAAGGTATATGGTTGTTGTGTGGTTATAATAAACATTATGCTCATAACATTTATCCAAACGCTTCATTAAATTCAATATATGGGTGGGGAAAACAAACCAATCATATACATATTCACAGTTTCAATTCCTTTGATATAATGAAGTTAAAACACATAATGAGAGGTAATAACACATGCCAGAACTAAACAAATCGTATTATACCTAATTTTCAAAATAACATAAAAAAATAACCAGAATATTTTATTAATTCGATTCTTCTCATTCAACAAAAACAACAAAAAAATCTAATGAGATCTATATATAATACTAGAGTTGAAATAAATTCGACACAATTTAAAAATGAGATCGTTGCAATTAGTTACGTAAACAAAACAGTGGGCCAATCTTGCTAACAACAGCAAACCCAAAACGGAGCGAACAATTGCGTTTAACCAATCAGAACAGCAAATAATAAAGCTATCTCACAACCCACGCATACGAGTAAGTGTTGATCAAACGCAACCCTTCAGTTCCGGTTCGATTATGTTTAAATAGCGGAATGAGGGATTTTCTAATAGCAGTAAAAAATAGTGACGTAATACCTTGTGTAGATTTGTCACTTGTCATTTTCTTGTCATAAATTACGTTTCGAAACACTCGTACATATTTTGTTCATACCACAATTTGGTAATGGTCCTGAGAGTGAATATGCTAAATTATTAATTATTATCAAAACGTAAAAACGAATTATAATCTTTGAAAATGTGTCATTTCGAGATTTGTGATATGTTATTGTTGATATAAATAAAGTTAGAGAAGAGAAGATGGATGGATTGCGTGATATAGAAATGGATTCGAAACATTTTAATACGAATATGATGTGATATAGATGTATGGAAAAAAAGAATGAGTTGGGGTCATAGTGATGATGATCGTGAAGCTACAGAACTTAAAATCCTCGAAAACCTTACACTCAGAAAATCCCTCATTGGCCAGGAAGTACAAAAGTACCTATTTAACTAAGTGTGTACTAACTCATCGACTCCGCAGATATTGTACTCAACATTCTAAGAAACGAAGGGAACGGCTGTAGCGAATCTGAAGGAGTCGACGGCGTGGGAAGTGAATCCTCAGAATGATCATCTAAGAAGTAAATAACATTTTTTATACATATTAGGCAAATAAGCAGGTGTGTCGTCTTATGATAAGCGATCACTACAAAATCAAAATAATGTTTTGGTTAAGTGAGGATCGCTTATCACTAGTCACTTTACAGTTACTTATTAACCTCACTCATTCGCAAGATGACAAAAAGAGTAACGGTCGACTTCTCAAAAAAATAAAAGGGATTGGCAAAAAAATTTGAACTTCACTTTTTTGCAATCAAAAGTCGAATTAAAAACACTACTATAAGCTCACCTGTGCCCATAATGGGGCTTATAGCTCCTATGATAGATCCGCTACGACTTTTTGGCTTGACTGGGACCATTGATCCATTGCCAACGCCGTCTCCGGGACTGGTCACTATGTTCCCAGCGTCAAACGCTACAGACTTCGGACCATCCACCTTCATAGAAGCCCGTCTAATAATATCTGTGGAAAGGTTAAATTAATCTAACTTTACTATTTATAGATTTCTTTTTTACTTAATATGACCAAGATATCTTTTTAAAACTATATCATTTCTATAAATTAGGTACTGATATATCTTGTATAATACACAACAAAATATAAATATAGACTCCGCGCTTTTATTTAATTTTCTTTTTATATAGGTACTTATATTTATTCACTAAATTTTCTTTGCTTTTGAAATAAGTTATCTGTTAGTTTATACATTTTGAGAAACCAGAGAAAAATAATTTGATACCTACCTCCAACAGGTCCTGTGGCGGATGTAGTTCTCATGGACTCTGTCCTCGAGACTTTAGGGTATTCTTCGTTAAAGCTGTGCTGGGACGGCGCTGGACTTATACTGTTATTTGGCCTCGTTGGTGAAATGTCTTGACATATGGATGACACAATGCTCGCCTTCCGGTCTACTGCACATACGGAGAGGCGGCCATTCTCTGACATGCCAGGTCTCTGGAAATGTTTTTGAATTACTCACGGTCTTATTATTAAAAATGTTATTTCCTCAATAATCCTCCTCATCATCATGGTTTCAATCGAGAGACATGTATTGCTGGATATAGGACTCGCACAACAATTATGCAGCTAACAGTCAGCTAGCTTTCCGCGATCTGTACCAAATCATCCGGTAACCTTGTCTTATTCTGTTTTATGTTATTTCAAATTAAGATAATATGTATGGTTTTTTAAATGTGCATCTCCATGTGTGAAACACTAATATTTTATTTATTTTGCTTAAATATATTTACGCAAAATTAATAAAAAATATACAAGACATTCGCTTTTTGACAACCGCAAAGATATACAGAAATGTAAAGGTAATGTAGAGTAAATGCGTGAAATTAGTACAAATATATGTACTTTATAAATTCATAAACAACCATTACTTATCAAATTAATTAATTAATTACACAAAAAACAAACCATGCTTTCGGTTATGAATTTTACTTTCTTGCAAACTAATCGGAATTTTTGCGGCATCTTATTCCTCTGGCGAATTGCGGAAATCATGAAGGAATTCGAAATAAAACCAGACAGAGTAGAAATCTCGTGAGTGAGGATAACTCTTAACGGGTGGCCTCCGCGATGTTTTCTTTCACCACGGTAGGATTTATCAGTAGAGAATGTGATTTGTTCTACTCTGACCCTGAGCGACATATCAAATCTACCGATTTGAATACAATGCACAAGAAATTTTAATCGTCAGTGATTATCATCATTATTGCTGGTATACGTCCCCAATAAAGGGCACGACCCTACCCTAACAATATTACAGCTGTTACGACCTTAGTCCACCACGCTAACCCACTGCGGATTGGTCGACTACATACAACTTTGAAGTTCTTCGTAGGTGTATACAGGTTACCTAACGATGTTGTCTTTTACTGTTGAAGCATTAAACAATAGTACATTACGATATTAGTGCGTTATAACCAATACGCACATATGTCGTATGACGTTTTTAACACATTTGCGTGGAAACAGAAAAAAACTGTTGCTTTCACTCCATTTTACTACTGACTGGCTCCGCGCGGCGATTACTTCGAAATTTGAATAGTAACAGCGCGCGAAATGGCAAAATACTGTTACGAAATTTGTATGTACTATAACTTAACTTTTTGCTTTGATAACACACGCGTTTTTTATGACCCGCTTTACATATTTAAAATCGGTGGAATTACATCAAATTTACGAGCAAAGGTGTTAAAAATGTATATAGAAAAATAAAAAACGATAAACCTCGAATAATCCAATCTGAAAACTAGTGCCGACACCAAAACGCACCGACGTACTTTATCTCTATCTATAGAATACTAATTTATAGTATTCTGATTGTGTTGCTCTAACTAAAATATTTCATTGAACGCAAATCTTTGAAATAGTAGAACCTAATTGAAGATCCGAGACAACGGATTTCATTACGAGTAACTTGTAACATTTATTGGTCCCGTGAGGCAGTTGCAACGGATACGGCGTGCCCCCACCTTCACTTCAAGAATAATTAATTGAAGCCATCCCTACATACAACGCCGCGACACAGATTAGATAACACGCAGATGTAAAGTATTTATATTGATACTTTAATTTCAGATAATTTATTTCTCAACACATTACATATATTTTTAAATAAATAGTAAAAGCTACGAATCCTAACATTTTATAAGTGGTTGTTATTGGAATTGATATGCCTTAAGCTTTCCTCCAAAACAGAATCGCTAAGCAGCTAGTGAAATATTAATTTTGAAGGTTAATACAAAAATCTAAAATCCTGGAAAAACAACAGATAGTTATGAACTTTATTTACATTTTGATCGAAATGTTGGCCCGTAAAGCGGTTGGAAGTTAATTGAAAGTTGCAGGTCGCTAAAATGCAAATGTTAAGATGGATATATGGATTGACAAAATAGGATAGAGTGAGAATAAATATATCAAGGGAAGTGTGTATGTAGCTCCTATTATTGAAAAATTGAGAGAAAAGAGACTTCCCCTAAATTGACTCCTGGTATGGTACGTAATAAAAAGAGACAACGAGCATCTCACTAGAAAAATATGAAATATATGGATATGAAAGTGGATGGGCATGTAGAGAGAGAAAGACCGAAAAAAAGATGGATGGACTTTACGAATGATGATATGTTGAAGAAGGGAGTGAGTGTCGAACAACCGACTGATTGAGAAGAGGGAAAGAGGGAGATATTTTGCACCGACCCCAAATAGAATTGTGAATAGGGCAAGGGAAAGAAAGAGGAAGTTACTTTATTCACAATATGTTTTCGGCATCGGTTTATCTTTTAAATATTTCTACCTACACATATTCATACCTATATCATTTTTCCATTTATTAGTTAGTATTAGCTTTTTGCCCGCGGCTTCGCCCGCGTGGATTTCGGGATTGAGTCTATATATAGAGGGTTAAAGCTTTTGCCCATGACTACATATGTGCGGAAGTCGGTTTATGGCGCGAAGGGTTTATCGTGCTTCCCGTGGAACTATCCGTTTTTCCGAGATAAAAAATACCGCAAAACCATGCTCAAGAATCACTCTATCTATTGATGAAAACCGCATGAAAATCTGTGCAGTAGTTTTTGAGCGAAGCCTTTATTGCGCATTCCGTGGGATCTGTCGATTTTTCCGGGATAAAAAGTAGCCTATTATTTAATCCGGACTTTTACCTTTACGTCTGCAATTCAAAGTAATCGGTTCAGTAGTTTCGGCGTAAAAGCGGAACAAACAAACTTACTTTCCGATTTGTAATATTAGTAAGGATATCCGAATATATGTAGAATGTTCCTCGAAATTAATTCATTCACCTTTTTTAAAAGCTTGATTACGCATAGAAATACAGATTTTATTGTCAACTACCGAATTCTATAAGCCATCACAACTCATATCACTTACTCATAGGGTGATTAGACTAAGACAAATAAGCCGTCGCAGTGCGGATTGCTGGTTTCCACAATCACATATACCTTTGAGTTTCTTCACAGATTGTTACAGATTCACTTGCAATATTTTCCATCATCTTCCAGCTCGGATAATTGTAGGTATATATATTTTTTCAGATAACAAAACAGACCTACTTAGAGAGCTAGTGCCGACGCTACTAAATTATATATACTTTTTTAATACATTCGTCGCGAACGCTTTTTAAATCTAACATCATGGAGTGAATAGGCAGAAATAGTCTAAACCAACGCAACTGGCTAACGTAATGAAATCTTATATACTTTGCTGCTACCCTTGGGAGAATAACACCGAGTTATCTAGAGAGCAGTTTAGGATAAGCTCAGTCGCTATAATTTGATAAGGAGATCAAACTGTTCCTCATGATTGTTTTGGGATAACGATCGAATTGTTTGTAATTGTTGTTAGCCCGAAACTTGAATACAGTCAGTCTTTAAGGGTCATTTTTATAGGTTGTAACAGCTTGAATTCGGGGTGCGGAAAGTTCCTGTTGACGCTTGCCACAAGGACCTCGTGCTATAATCCTTATATTATGTTATAAACTAATTTTTATATAATATTACAGGGGATTTCCACATGCCATGTATGAACCTAGATATCCCACTTTCATTAGTTGGTAGCCTGTAATTAATACTAGCATTCCCTAGCCGCATCGTATTTACCAAAATGAAAGGTAAATTTTCCCTCAGTAAAAATCATGCTATATTCTTTCCTGTACCTCCATACATCGTCATAACAAATTACGTTAAACCCAGTTAGCTGTTTTTATCAGATTTTCCCACAAGAAAAAAGTTTGTAAGTCTATTCAAACAACTTCCATCACCCATTTTCACCCCCTCTAAGGTATTTTTTTACAAACTTTGAATGTCATGTTTATATTTAATCAAAAGTTAAAGAAATAAGTTTCTAACTTCTAGCTTAATGACGTACTGTCCATACAAATTCATCATCCCCTATTTTGATTCGTTAGAGATTTAAAAATAGATTTGATAGTTTTAGGGTGAAATCGCGACAAACAAACATGAGTTATTTTTGTATTTATAATATTAGGTAAGGATAACGACTGGGTTATCGGTCAATGAAATTTACCCATGCGGAACTGCCTGATTGGGATAACACTAACTGATATTTAAAAAAATATATCAAGGAAATGTAAAATCAATACATTTCTTAAATTATTATTAGCTGGCCCGACTACATTTAATCCGCCTAACAGTAAATGACGCGAGCTGTCATAAGTGCATCAGTCATCACATAAAATTAAAATAATATATGAATATATACAATCATACTGATCTCACCACAAATTGATAGGGGTACTTAATATTAAGCTATGTATAATTGTTGACATACTTTAAGGTTATACTAATTAATAGGTACTAACATACAATTTGATTTTGAATAAAGAAAAAAATGTATATGCTTCCCTAAATATAATCGAAAATCTTGATACTTTACACAAATGTTAAGTTTACATAACATAACATAACCCTTTATTGTATACATAAAATACACACACACAAAAAAAAAGAAAATAACAAATGTACAAAGTTTACCTAGAGAAAAACATATTGAATCATATCATACATATGCGAAGAAACCCAAAGATTTTTTTAAGGTGTTCAAGGGTTTTTGGGTTTAAAGGTGTATTTTAATCAATTGTACTGGCCCAGTATAGTATAAAGTTAACTTACTTGCGACAGGTCCCTTAATAGGAAATATAGCATATGAGCTGCAGATGTGGTTTTGGTTTGATTTTACATTTGTGTATATAAACATTATAATGTATTTTATAAATAATTGAATAAGAAGGTTATATAATAATTCTTATCTGATGAATTAAAAAATCATGCGTATAAAAATAAACATTTAAATAATAGTTGAGGAATAAAAATATACAACCTAACATCAAAAGTGATATTTATTGAAGGTAGTCTATAAAAAGTTTCAACTAAAATCATACTCATATCTCTCTAACTGCTCATGTTCACAGACATTTACTTAAACAATAAAATGTTACGAGTATATAATAATCATATACTCGTAATAACATACATTTAGCATATCACTCTTTATCATTTGTCTATGCGTCCCTGCGAATTGAGAAATTTGCAGTATGTGAAATCGTAGCACAGATAACCATCGTAGGTACGTAGCTGACGGCTACGAAATTAAAATCGTAAACAACTGTAGCTCTGAGGTAATTTCCGTAGCAGACCCACGGCCGCTCCCTCAGGGCGTGAATTAAAAATCAAGTACCAGCTTTCACCAAAATTATGCCTGAAAATTTAACGGTAAGCGAACTGTATGATTATTCTCCTGAATTTAGAATATATTCCTGCAAAGTCCAAATTTTGTTAGTTTTGTATATGTATCAAATAAACGATTTCTATTCATATTTTTTTCTTGTTAATGTTAATTACTTTATTTACAAGAAAAAGAGTTAAACTTACTTCTAATAATAAAGTAAAATATCCTATTTTATTTATTTAATTACAATTTTTATTTCTTGTTTATCAGGCATACTTAATAATTAATAAAAATTGTTAACCATCAATGCTCAAATTCATAATATTATCACAGATTTCTATTCTATTCTATTTTCCAACAACGAGCACGTGCCTTCTCTATATATGTTACGAGTATCTATACTACCTCTATATTAGATCGGTTAGGCTTATACGGACCCAGTGCAGATTGGTTGACCGCCTGTACACCTTTGGATGTGCAGATGTATGCTGGGTACATAACGATATATTTATCACAATACAAGTGTTAGATAAATACAGAGTTAAAAAAACGAAAAACACTTTGGTACATGGTAGGATCAATTCCGGGCCACCCGATTTGAACCGATAATACCAGTGCCGAAGCTATAAGACTACGAAGAATCATTAAATACCAGCGACATATTCAAAAAATACAAAGGAAACAAGAAAAAAACAAGAGTATATCGATAACCAGTGGTATTACTAGGAATATAAATGGTATTGAAATACTAATACGAAAAGAATATTCAAAGGGTGTACACGACTTAAGAATGTTTGTCTGACAAGAAAACTGGCTAAGAAGTCGAGGACAAAAAGATAAGAGCGTTAGTTTTCGAAGAGGGAGCGCAGGAGAGAGAAAAACAGAAGTAGACTCAGTAAAAAATATATAAATTTAATATCAAAGCTCTAACACTCTTTACTTTCTAAGGACAGTTATTTGATACTCAGCGAATCTAGTTACATCGACTGGCATTTCGGTTTTCCAATTCGATATACTAACACAACGGAATAATAATGAGCCTGGAAGCGGCCTGAGGGAGTGCACTAGTAACAACTGTGTTGAGGCAGTGTTGTATCAATGTCACGTCTCTAGTTAAGCGTGAGATTGTATAATATTATTATAGCTAGGTAACGTAGATCGACAATATCTAGCCTTAATGGATGATAGCACAATATTTAATTATTATTTGAGTAATAAAAAAATGTAATAAAAAACGTATGTACTAATTTAGGGCCGAAATTTTGGTGAAATTTGCAGGAAGACGCTAGACTCCAGCTGCTCATGACAGATTGGTTTTAATCAAGACATATTTTCAGATCAATGAAATATTTTTTTTCTTTCTGAAAAAAAAGAAACTTATAAGGCAAATATAAATGGACCAGTTAGTAGATATTGAAAAAATGTCAGATCAAGAATAGTCGTAGATAGCAACAAGTGGCAACTGTAATCTCCGCTAACACTCATGGAAAAGAGACTTGAGATATGAACATTTCTTCATTAACCATCTCTACTTGCATTGCTGTGTTCCAGTTCGAAGGTAAGATGTAATTATTGGGTAGTGTGACTTCACATCTTATGACACAAATATATTTGTGGAGGGAAGAATCTAGCCATTTACAGATGGGCAGTTTTTTGGTTTTCAATGTAGTTTTTACCAAAGTGAAATTTTTACGTCAGCTTCGTTTTCTCCGTTTTACATATTTCTGCCGCAATGTTAAGGTGTGACTGTGACTTTTTTTTGTATGTCTCATTGGCAACATACACTATGGTTTTTTGGCAATTGTATATTGGTTACGAATCTCAGAACAACCACATTGTTTTTAAACCAACACAACAAACGTTTATATTTATTTATTGGATTTGAGTCATCTTCATTTAAATACTAATATAGTTATTTATATGAGCACGTTTTATTATATAGCTACTGTAACCACTTACGGCAAGTAGCGACGAATAGGCAGTATTAACTAATTGATAAGCAAGTAAAGAACGATAATAATAAAAATATAAAATCTTATTCCGTCCATTGATGATGGGCAAATTTTAACTAAGAATAAATTCTTAAACATTTTTTTACGACGGCAATACAATACGGGGACTTCGCCTTATCGCTTGGCGTTTCCACTATATTTTTAATTCCGTGGCCAATACAGATGGGTCCACTGACATCTGATAGGCATTCGATATGATTGGGTCCATATAACGAACTCTTTTTATGAAAACTTGCTTTGACGTTCTGTGTGGCTGATACTAAAATTGGATTTTTGATTTGAATAAACAAAGGTGGATTAATAGGATTTTGTTGACAATCTGAATCTGTTGAGTATTTATCAAAAATAGTAAATTTTGCTTTGTTTTGTTATTAACTTGTGTATATGTATACCATCCAACATAAAGAAATATTTGAAAATGAATAATTAAAATGTGGTATTTTCTGCTATTCTTAGGTAATTCTAGTATTCTGAGGTACCTTAAGATGTTAAAAACACTGACATTTCAAACAAAATTTTCTGCAGCTCTTTGCGCAGTATATATGGCAACGGAAAACTCTAGGCTTTTGTTGGTAGATCGTAGTCCTTATAGGGAACGTGACAACGACGACGTGCTCTGTTTTGTTCTGGCTGACTGGATGTCTTTAAATCGACGTGCGTTAGGATTTACTAGATAAAATGAATGCACTTGAGGTTACAAAATTTCGTGCATCGGTGGCATCAGGATCAGAAGTGAAGCTACAGAGGTGAAGAACAGAATAGCAATAAAAAGAGAAGAAACATAGGAAGACCAATCCGTCCGTACACCATATACGACGATCGCGCGGAGCACCTAAGGCGTTCGTTTGTTTTTCCACACCAGAATGGGGAGAAGAAAGAACAAAGTTTTACAAATGCAATTTGTTAGATTCCGCGCACAACATCCAACACGACAATCAAAATGGTTTATAGGGCCATGAGCGATTAGTGGGTCAGTCGTCAATAGTGACTGTGACATGTAAGTAGTTCCTATGATATTCACAACTCTGCAACTCAAATCTGCAACCGCATAGGATAAATATGTATACTCGGTTGTCTTAATTCAATTTGTACCTAAAGTCCGATATTTTGGTGTGTGTATTTAGTGAAACCACGTGAATTATTACCACGTATTTATTGAAACCTGAACCACGCTGTTCCATAAAAAAAACAGATGTTGAGACACTGAGCCATTACTGTGGCAATCTTATTTTCACTTAATCGATATTTCGTGTCATCAATCTGTTTTTTATTTTTATATTGGATGATCACAATTCTCATATAGAATCTCAATATGAAGGAAATTAGAGCTCTAATGAACATTAAATAATGAATGATTTTATCGTCTCATTTATTCTTTGCGTTATTGAGACAGGTTTTTGTTCTACGTTCATTACATTATTATTGCTGTTCCAAGAATCCATGCGGCTCAATTGCTGTTCAATAGAATGTTATTAATTGATTAGTCTTTGTTATATTTGAGTGTATATAATTTGGAGCATGTTTATTTAGTTATAATTACCGTTACACGTCTTCAAATTTACCAATAGATTCGGAATTGCCGCATTGAAAGCGAGTAAGAAATATATGTAAATATATGATCGATAATTTAGGTCCATTTCCCAGTAAAATAAAGGAACAAATTTTCCAATTTTCGAGGGAGGAGCGAGGAAGGGAGTAAATAGGTCCTTAGAAGTTCGGCGAAGCTTTTATGACGCCCCACTTTACCATCAGGCAGGTCGTAAGCCTTTTTGCCACCAAAGTGATATAAAAAAAACGCATATTTACAATGGGTCTGCTATCTTAAAATTTTGAAAATGTAGAAAATGATATTCTGTCTATGCTATACATCTATTTATATTAGTAGCAGGTGACCACGACTTCGTCTGCTTAAGGATAGTATTTCGATTAAGTTATATTAGAGTGGCGTATATCTTTATAAATTGTATCCTATGTATTATCATCATTACATAGTATAAAACAAAGTCGCTTCCCGGTGTCTGTATGTATATATGTAGCTATGTATGCTTAAATCTTTAAAACTACGCAACGGATTTTAATGCGTTATCTTTAATAAATAGGAATATTCAAGAGGAAGATTTATATGTATAATGTACTATGTAGTAGAGCAGGAGTTCCCAACCAGGGGGGCACGCTCCCCTTGGGGGGCGTAGTGGAATACTAGGGGGGGGGCGTAATCGAGTACTCAAGCGCTCTAGCAAAGACTGAACCCAGAATCGACATACTGGTACAGAAGATGCAAGCTCAAGTATCTCATTAGTATTTAATAATTAAAATAAAACTAGGATATTTACCTAAAGTGAAAGTAATTAATGGTTTTCAAGTGTAGATACATATATCTTCTCTTATTCTTAAAACATAAATATCTACAAATATCTGTATTTTAATTTTAATTCAAAGAAATAATTTAGTTGTAAAAAAAATTATGTGTTTTTAATATTTTTAAACTTAAGGGGGCATGAGAATATTATTTTTGAATTGGGGAGGCTCAGTGAAATAAAGGTTAGGAAACCCTGTAGTAGAGATTTCTAATGTCATGTCGTAAATCAACTTACTTTTTTGCGCTTATATTGCAAACGCTAGCCAAACTCTACGAGATAGACCAAAATAATGTACTACAGTATTGTCCACCTAAAAAAGTCCGCGGTAGTATATGTCTATCTATTAGGGATAACCCACCACAACCATTTTTACATTGCACCCGTTGGGGCGGGTTGCTAGTTCTGATATATAAGCTATAGTACTGCAAAGTTTTATTCTTATAGTTTTATTTTTATAAATTCATTCAGTAGTTTTTACGTGAAAGAGTGACAAACATACATACAATATTAGTAGGAAAATCCTGTATATTGTTTACGACTGGAGTGTTAGATATCTCATATTGGATTGAAATCAGAAAGCAGATCATAAATTGTTGTCATTGTTTTGGACAATTATTATAAAATTGAAAATATTGGCAACCCATCGAAATTTTGGCCTAGTGATTGGGCAATACGCAACGGGTCGCGTGTTCGATTCCCGCACAGGACAGATATTTTATATGGTCTACCGAAATTTGTTCTGCTCTGGGTATCTGCGCAAGCGAGATTTCTATGTTTGCGACTACACCCATAATCGATACTAATATTATAAAGAAGTAAAGTTTGTGCGTTTGTATATTTGTTAAATTGTAAGGGGTAATCTCGGGGTCTACAGAACCGATTTTAAAATTTCTTTCACTAATAGAAAGCTACATTATTGCTGAGTGTGGTTACTTTTACGTGGTAGTCCGTTTTGCAAAGCGAATCGGATAAAAAACGGTCGAATGAAAGCGTTTCTTACGAACGCTGCCTTAACTATAAAAGATATATTTTTGAGTTCTAGAGAAAAGATGTGAAACTAGAAAATGCCTACACAAAAGTCACCGACAGCATATGTCTAACTTTTATATTTAACTTACAAATGTAGTATTTTTAATTTTACAGTTAAAAATTAAAACAACACTCTGTACTATAAATGGATTATTAATATTATAGTTTTCATTGAATATGTACTTTATACCATAGACTTCATCAAAGTTTAATATAAAGCGACATGAGGTCAAGCGCTAAATCTAACGGAATAAAAAAATAAGTAACTTACCTTAGGCGGTACAATAAGGTAAGTTTCCACTTTATGATCAGCCAAGTAACCTTCTCTGGACGCACCGTCTCCTGGCTCCACTTCGAACCTCCCGCCTAGCTGCATCAGGGTTGCTTTTGTGATGTGAACTCGACTGTGGACAATTTGTTATTTTTTTGCGTCTTTTTATCAACATTAAATATTACATCTTATAGAATATTAGTAATATTGTGAAGAGGTAGTTTGTAGGTAAAAAAAAAATCATAGTATCCCTAGTAAAATAGAAAAAGACGAGAACATAGACCTCATATTGTTTAACTGTAACATTATATACTAGCAAGATACCAAAACTGTCACTCTAGAGGACTTTTAACAAGAGATAGCACCAAAAGCACTTCAAAAATAAAATAATATTTCACCATAGACATATCAACCAATGGCGCAGGTTATACGAGGTAAAAAAAAGAATTTTGTGCAAATCCAAATAGTAAATTAAATAATTTAATATATATCTCGACATTCTAACAAGGTTCAGCAATCTTCTGTTACAAGAGTGCTCCAAGCGTAAAATATATTTTTTTTGTTTTGTTTGTTTTATCGTTTGGACTTTAGACAAAAAGTTTTCACGGCTGTACGTGACCAAGTATCTTCTGAATACTTTAATGACTGACTGACTGAGGTATCAATGTAGATTGCAAACGTTTGGCTCAACGGCACAAATATTTGATGCGACCCGCAAAAATTTGTATGGATGTTAGACATTCAGTTAAGTAGATTTCAGTTAGACTTCAGTTCAGTTAAATTTTCAGTAACTGACCCCACGACAGTATAAAAACTTACTCTGGGGTG
Organism: Scirpophaga incertulas; assembly: GCA_036419045.1. Classification (NCBI taxonomy): domain Eukaryota; kingdom Metazoa; phylum Arthropoda; class Insecta; order Lepidoptera; family Crambidae; genus Scirpophaga; species Scirpophaga incertulas. The sequence goes on along the minus strand of CM071642.1, from coordinate 5,586,767 downwards.
ACGTTGTTAGAAAAAAATATAACCAAATTAATACCCCCTGCACTTTATTTTCCTGTGTATTATGTATTGAAAAATGAAGCGAATCAATCGAAAATCCCGTAAAAGCTTACAAAAGCAAATCTAAGTTCGCTGACTAGTTGCTAGTTTAACATAGATTTCTTTTAATATAGGTTTTTCTAATATAGGTTTATTTAAGATATAGATTTGACAGGCAGATTGTATTTTCTTTAGTAGTACCAACAAAGCCCTAAAACTATTCAAAAGACCTTAGTAGCAATCACCAATAAAACGAAACAATCCGATAAAGCGATGGAAAACAAGATTAAAAGGCACTATCGTAAACAATCATTAAAGAGTATATAAAATACAGTTAGTTCGAATACACTTCATCCCTATCAGCACTGCCAACTTGATTAAATAAAAGCTTTTATACATTTAAAGCATTTCCGTTCAAAAGAAATTTAAGCGTGCGTGTAATCATAAAACAAAATGAATTTTATTCAATCTAAACGGTTATGCTTGAATATCTAACAACCATACCAAGAATTATTATAATACTTGCAATGATACACAATAATTATTTATTTTTCATAACTCTTTACGTAACAGGAGAGCAAATAAATCGGAACGTAATAAAAGTGCTATAAGACCATAGTTTTAAGTTACAATTTTCGACTCTCTTGCAAATTATTAAGGTTGACAATCATAAAATCATCGCTCTACGAGTCCAATCACTTCAAAATAAGAACTGTCAATTGTAAAATATAATGTTAGATCACAGTTTAAAATTATGATTTGTTGATTCAAATGTCAAATGACGTCACACACAAAACGCCGCAACCGAAGAAATAAATATGAATTCAGTGGTCTCACCCCGCTATACCGCCGGACTCCATGTGGTTGGCTAGCGTGACGTCGTCGCTCCACACGTCGAACTGCCACTTGCGCAGACCGAGAACTCCGCACAGAACATTACCGGTGTGGATGCCTATGCGCATGTCCACGTTGAACCCAGTCGCCTCACGCACGAACCTGTTTACGGGATCATAGGTTCACGTTCGCGAACAAAATTTTAGTAGTAAGTTTATTTGGTAGGTGTCGCAGCTGAGTGCAAAGCTTAATATAAATATTTATTACCTACAGTAGGATTGCTATAACAATTTAGTATGGAATTGGTACAATGGTACAATTTTTGGTACAATGACTCAACATACAATTTATTACTCTTTATTTACTTATCCCCTGCAAGTGTCTGCGGATACATTAGCATTATTAAATTAACTTGCGAACGTGCATGAAATTATTAATGAAAATCAAGGAAGCTAGGGAAGTATATTTGGGTCGGAGCAAGTAGAAAACTATGATCTCTGCCTACCCCCATGAGAAAGAGGCGTGAGTTTATGTATGTACGCAAATTAACTCCCAACCTTTCTACGAAACTAAAATAAGTGTCACTCTCTACACTAATATTTGGGTCGGAGCAAGTGGAAAACTATGATCTCTGCCTACCCCCATGAGAAAGAGGCATGAGTTTATGTATGTATGCAAATTAACTCCCAGCCTTTCTACGAAACTAAAATAAGTGTCACTCTCTACACTAATACAAGTCATTTTGACCAAATTAATTTACATATTTTTTTAACCACAATTGTTATTAATTAATGAATATTTAAAAAAAATATTGAATTACGTCTATTCGTTTACCCAAATATCTGAAAAACCAAGGAACACTATACATCTCTTGCATATATTTTAATGCAGCATGGTTTATGTGAGCCAATATGAACGTATGACATTCATATTCGTGAAAAGAATAATGCTGGATACAAAGAAGACGGTTGTAAATAACTCGTAGAAAATCAAGAGGTCACACAGAAAAATAACACACGTATATCTTACTAATCAGGTTGTTACCGTAGGTTTTGTATATGTAGTATAGGATATATATTTATGGTAGGATTGAATAGGGAACAGCGTCAGTTCCATACCGCAACATCTGCTAGTCAAAGTTCTCCGCGAATATCTCCAAACCCGTCATGCACTAATCACGTTTCAGTTTACCTGATGGTAACCTTTACCAAGGCAAGGGTTCATATTATTCTACTAACACTGCAACATCTCACCGAATGGCGTCGATCATCTGCAAGCCCATATTAACACAATTGTAGGCGTGGTTGGGTCTTGACACCGGCAGCCCGGATACACAATAGTAGCAGTCGCCGAGAATCTTGATCCTCATGCACTGGTTTTCCTGAAACAAGTTATAAGAAACATACACTAACAGTCGATATCAACATCATTCTTATATAAATCCCTATCGAAAGGCACTGATTATAAAATGCCTTTCGATGAGAACTTAAAGAGCAATGAAAAGAGCTATGCCCGAATTCTCTGCGTGATCGTATCAGAAATGATGAAATCCGCAGAAGAACTAGAGTCAACAATAGGTACACCTCGAAACGCGTCAAAATTTTTAATGTTACAATCGTACCCTTGTTCGTAATAGCGAAACTTTTCGCTCTTTAACTTCAAACTAAAGTTAGTTTGCGCTAGTCTCATTTGCACGAAAATACCAAATTAACGAAATAAAAAATCATTACATGTAATTGGAAGTTGGAGAACCTCCTCGTAAAGAACAGGCAAATTGACTCTGAAGATTTAATTTCTTTTTTGCTCTTATTAATCAGATGTCAACAGGACTTTGGTTATGTTATAATGGTAATAGCGGTGGTTTTCGTACTGCAAATGTAACGATTAACGTTTTGCTGCCTGTACTTGTACAAATTTATCAATCGACACCGATAGGTATTCTCATTTCTGATCAATCTTCTTCTAGCCTGAAGAAGAGATGGATTGTGTTCATTCATTTTGATCCAGTAGATAATGGCGAAATAAATTTTTCTATCAAAACTCTAGCTCATCTGAATCAAGTCACTTTCATTTATTTACCGACAGAAGAATAAAAAAAATGCATATAAAAGTAATAATAGCAATCCAACAAAGTAAAGGCACCATCTGTCCTGTCAGACTGAAGATGTATTGGTTCCCGGGGATTTGTCCCGGAACGGCGAATGTATTCAGAAAGATATATATTAAACACATTACAATGAAGACGAAGAGAGTAAACTTGCTTAAGATTTAGTTAGGTACTTTAAGAAATACATAGGTTTCAATGTATTTTGTCAGATTTTCTAAATAGATACTATATACCTATTCAGAATTATACATAGGCCATCTTTAGATTAGAAGAATCCTATGATAGTGCTAAAAACATCGATTTAAAATAAGTATGATAATTCTACATTATAATAAATACATTGTACATACAAAATACGATTAACATCACATCCGAACGTACGGCATGGGGTGATTCACTGCCTACGATCATCATCATAATCATGGGTCACCAACTGCCTCTGTGGGTACACCCATACAAGGACAAGGAGTCCATACAAAGACTTAGCGCGGTAAATGTATTTCCCGTATCGTCCAGTCCGTGTATGGATCATTGTCCGCAAATCTTAAGAAGACTGTTACTCCAACCAACCAACCTCCCTCCAGAAACAGGTCAGGTTTCCCAGACTACCAAAAACCTACGCCGCCTACACTATATCTGAACCGTAGCGATATTTAAGCCTTAAAAATATAACATATTCCCATTTAAAAGGCGGGCAACGCATTTGTCATTTATCTGGCGATGCTGTTGCTGGGTGCCGGTAATCGCTTATCATCAGTTGATCCGACGACGAGTATATTCGTTTGTCCTCCTAAAGGTATTCTTACTTTTAAGAAAAAAATATGATAGTTTATAAATATCGTATTGTTAAATATTTATATAACCTAAAGATTATAACTCTACTAGTTGGTGCCCGCGAATTCATCTGCACAGATGATAATTTTTTCCTACTTACTTGACACCGAATATACTAACAAAAGACAAAGGGATATTGTTTGTGCTCAAAATATATAGGAATTAAGCATACTTTCTTAGCCAGATTGTATGTATTCCTGGGACCTTTTCTATATAATAGATTAAACGCCAAGCTATGTATGTTTAATTGTACTTTCATAAAGCTAATATACTTCTTCAAGAAGCACTTCAAGTTATGTCGTATGACGATACAAAGAAACTATTATGTACTAGTTACCAAATAATTAGTATTTTTATTTATATTTAAATCTCTTTCTCAGTTTGTTTAAATTTAGTTATTAATCAGATATACTATATATTTTGCACTTGATTTAAGTGTCCATATTTTTATTTTGTAATTACAAACCTGAGATACAGGTTAATCGTAGTTCAGGTATATTCACAATTATATAATACGTGTATACATATAAGTTAAGCTAAAAAAAATTTAATATTGACTATAGAAGTTATTAAATAAATATTATTCATATATTTAATAAATAATCATAAATTTAAGTTTTTTACAATATGGATATATAAAATAAATATAAATAGGTACTATAAAAAACTTAAACCTAGTATGCCGCCAGTAGCGAGGCAAGACCCAAACAAACCGGTGGTTAAGGCTGCAGAGAGAGAAATCTCCGGACAATACGTGCCGTGTCGAGAATCACTGCTTTTTGTATCCGGCCCTTAATCCATCCATCAAGCGAGAGCCTCTTAAGATGTTGATCGAGACTCTTTGCTATCAAGCCATTCGCAGGCACAACTATCGGAACAATGATTGTCGAATCAACATCCCACATGGCGGTTACCTCGTATGCCAAGTCAAGGTACTTACTGGCTTTGTCCTTCTCGCTTTTACGAGGTTCTCGTCATGAGGGAATATCGACGAGCATTGCACGGCGTTGGGAGCGGTCGACCACCACGATATCAGGTTTATTGCACGCAAGCCCTGTCCGTGATGATAGAGCGATCCCAATAGAGCAACGCACGGCCATTTTCAAGAACTGGCGCTGGTGCGTACTCATTTTATTATTATTGTAGCTTAAGTCACGCGTCTTTATAAGACGCGGTCCTTTATGAGGCGTACACGGGGATACAGATCCAACGCGTAGAGGCAATTTAAGCAAAATTTAATGAAAGTGTGCGTGGAGTGTACCAACTGGGACTAATCTCTACCTACATCATGAAAAATGCAGCTAAAGACTACACCCAGTTAGATGCACAGAAACTATTGTCATTTGTGGTCAAAAAGTTTGTGGACTATTGCATTTCGATTTTGGTGGTAATGAGACCCAGACTATGGAAGAGACTCCAGTCACCTGCCTTCTCAAAGCCTCCTAATTGATTTTAAATATGGCAGGTGGTGACTCGCCGCTCACTAAATGGGCCCCCCTAAAAAGCAGACCAATATTGGTGCGAAGAGAGCAACATTGGTGTGAACGGCTAAGGGTGCAGAGAGGTGTGTCTGCGACAGCGATCGAGACGCCGTCGGCGTTATGACATTATTACACTTCCCTTCGAGCATCTGCTCTTGCGACTCCGCTCTGTCCGGCTGGTTAAGGCAAGACAGAGGCGGGTGGCATACGCCTCCCTGAAGCACATCGGTACCCTCGGTGACGCAACTCACCGACAGCTCGCCACAAGCTGCCCTGAGGGAGACTGACATTTATGGCAGTTAAGGGGCACTAAATGCCCCACCAGCGGGCGATGGGATCGTCACTTCCCTACGTACTATTATTATTATTATTATTATTCATATATTTAATTAATAATCTTAAATTTAAGTTTTTTACAATATGGATATATAAAATAAATATAAATACTATAAAAAAATTAAACCTAGTATGCCGCCGGTAGCGAGGCAAGGCCCAAACAAACCGGTGGTTAGGGCTGCAGACAGAGAAATCTCCGGACAATACGTGCCGTGTCGAGAATCACTGCTTTTTGTATCCGACCCTTGATCCATCCGTCAAGCGAGAGCCTCTTAAGATGTTGATCGAGACTCTTTGCTATCAAGCCATTCGCAGACACAACTATCGGAACAATGATTGTCGAATCAACATCCCACATGGCGGTTACCTCGTATGCCAAGTCAAGGTACTTACTGGCTTTGTCCTTCTAGCTTTTACGAGGTTCTCGTCATGAGGGTATATCGACAAGCATTGCACGGCGTTGGGAGCGGTCGACCACCACGATATCAGGTTTATTGCACGCAAGCCCTGTCCGTGATGATAGAGCGATCCCAATAGAGCAACGCACGGCCATTTTCAAGAACTGGCGCTGGTGCGTACTCATTTTATTATTATTGTAGCTTAAGTCACGCGTCTTTATAAGACACGGTCCTTTATGAGACGTACACGGGGATACAGATCCAACGCGTAGAGGCCATTTAAGCAAAATTTAATGAAAGTGTGCGTGGAGTGTACCAACTGGGTCTAATCTCTATCTACATCATGAAAAATGCAGCTAAAGACTACACCCAGTTAGATGCACAGAAACTATTGTCATTTGTGGTCAAAAAGTTTGTGGACTATTGCATTTCGATTTTGGTGGTAATGAGACCCAGACTATGGAAGAGACTCCGGTCACCTGCCTTCTCAAAGCCTCCTAATTGATTTTAAATATGGCAGGTGGTGACTCGCCGATCACTAAATGGGCCTCCCAAAAAAGCAGACCAATATTGGTGCGAAGAGAGCAACATTGGTGTGAACGGCGCTAAGGGTGCAGAGAGGTGTGTCTGCGACAGCGATCGAGACGCCGTCGGCGTTATGACATTATTACACTCCCTTCGAGCATCTGCTCTTGCGACTCCGCTCTGTCCGGCTGGTTAAGGCAAGACAGAGGCGGGTGGCATACGCCCCCCTGAAGCACATCGGTACCCTCGGTGACGCAACTCACCGGCAGCTCGCCACAAGCTGCCCTGAGGGAAACTGATATTTATGGCAGTTAAGGGGCACTAAAAGCCCCACCAGCGGGCGATGGGATCGTCACTTCCCTACGTACTATTATTATTATTATTATTATTCATATATTTAATTAATAATCTTAAATTTAAGTTTTTTACAATATGGATATATAAAATAAATATAAATACTATAAAAAACTTAAACCTAGTATGCCGCCAGTAGCGAGGCAAGGCCCAAACAAACCGGTGGTTAGGGCTGCAGACAGAGAAATCTCCGCCAATACGTGCCGTGTCGAGAATCACTGCTTTTTGTATCCGACCCTTGATCCATCCGTCAAGCGAGAGCCTCTTAAGATGTTGATCGAGACTCTTTGCTATCAAGCCATTCGCAGACACAACTATCGGAACAATGATTGTCGAATCAACATCCCACATGGCGGTTACCTCGTATGCCAAGTCAAGGTACTTACTGGCTTTGTCCTTCTCGGCTTTTACGAGGTTCTCGTCATGAGGGATGGTAATATCGACGAGCATTGCACGGCGTTGGGAGCGGTCGACCACCACGATATCAGGTTTATTGCACGCAATAGTCCTATCCGTGATGATAGAGCGATCCCAATAGAGCAACACACGGCCATTTTCAAGAACTAGCGCTGGTGCGTACTTATAGTACGGTGTCTCATGCTCAACAAGGCCGTATTGAAGGGCAAGTTGTTGATGGATGATCCTGGCTACTAGGTTGTGTCTATGCAAATACTCACCGTTTGCAAGATGAGAACAACCAGAGATAATATGCCTAAGTGACTCTCCGGGACGGCGGCATGCTCGACATATGTCGACGGTACCGTCCTTTAGGATATATTTTCTATAGTTGTTCGTCATCATTACTTCGTCCGCAATTGCACAGACAAAACCCTCAGTTTCCCCAAAGAGGTCACCGAAGCGCAGCCAGTTATTATTGTTATTATTATTATTACTTTTCGTTATATTACGGACAATTCACATAATCCTTACTAACACTATAAGCGCGAAAGTTTGTACGTATAGAATGAATCTTACTTACTGTTTCACGTAAATCACACAGAATAACAGATATTCTACAATTTATAAAGATATCTTGTAAATTGTCTAAAATACGACGGTAAGCGTCAAGTAAGTAAGAAAGTTAGTAAGAAAGTTAAGAAACTTACTTGACGAACATCCGAACAATTTCAATCGACAAAAACGGCTTCAAATTATCAAATGCGTGGAATCCAGTGGTGATAAAAACTCTATCTCGATTTGCTCAGTCGGTTAAATCGGGCTCGTCAGTCGGTTTGCGTAATACGGACACAATGAGTGTGGTGTGTGACGGTGCGTGGATATCGAAAAAATATGTCGGTGGTTCAAGAAAACTGCCGCATCACGGAGCTTGACAGCGCAGCTCCAGTCCGCCTGCGACCACGGCCGATGCAACCTGGTCGAAACGTCAGGCAATAAAATTCGGTACGTAAAAATATCGTGTCAATTCCCGTCATAGATTTATATTGAATAATATGGCTTTCTATTGGTGAAAGAATTTTTAAAATCAGTTCAGTAGATCCCGAGATTTAACAAATATACCAACACACAAACTTTACTTCTTTATAATATTAGTATAGACTAGGGATTTCATTATCTCGTACATATTATTTTTTATCACACAGCCTTGATAAAGTATAAAATTGAAGGATTCTACTATAAACGAAGAGTTTCCTTAACGCATTAGTACATTACGACAATTTTACGGCAGGTCAACGCAATCAGCGCTGATGGAAGGTGCTCCAGCGTTGTCAGTTCAGATTGACGACTTGCGAAGCTATGAAGATATCATTGTTCGAAATTTTACTACATTCAGGCCGTCGCTGTAATCTTGAACGATCTACCGCACAGTATATATACATTACAACTAGTATATATTGTGTTTCTTTTTATTATTTAATAACTTGTGTCTTATGTTTTTGCTTATATCGATTTATTTTCATAAGTTCGAGGTACATGTTAAAAAGACGCTACTGAGTAAGGGCTATTACAAAATCTATGATTATTTAAATGATGCCAATGCTTGCATTCTAAAGTGTAATATTTATTTTCCCGTATAAATTGTAAACACATATGTACATTGTATAATAACAACATAATTTATGCTATATGCTGATAAGTTTCTTGCGCCTATTTTTCTTATTAGCTATAAATACGTCCTGAATGTAGGGTGGTAGGGAAAAAAATTAGACGATTCAGAAGAGCTTCTTATAAAGCCTTATTTTTAAAATAAATACTTTGCTGGTAACGCTATCTGTAGACAATGCGAAACGGCTTAAAAACCGAAATAAAATATTAAATCTTAAGGTTTGATTGATTATAGGAGAGCTAAATGTTAAAGTTTCCTAAACAAAAGTTTACTACCATTTTTACATAAAATTAGAAATCTTCGTTCTGCCTCAAATGGCCTTCTAAAATGTCCTTCTCACCACTCTGATATAATTCATTCCTCCTTTTTCGTCAAATGTATTCTTTTATGGAATTCACTTCCTCAAGAAGTGAGAAACTGTCCGAGCAAACTTAGTTTTAAGAAAAAGTTGCGTAAGCTTTTCTTCCAGGAAAGTTTTGGGTAATGAAACTTAGGTTATTTAGAAAGTAGGCTGTGTATATCTTCGTTATAAATTTTCGCAAATAAGATTTAGGCTATTATATATTAGTGTATTATAATATGTTTTATTTATGTATTAGGATTATACATCTATTATTTATTATATTTCAAGTTATAGTATCAATATTTGTAAATTAACTCGTTTTCTATTTTTTTGGTACATCTACCACATTGTATCTCTGCATCACCCGAAGGTTGACTGGCAGAAAATGCCTCGGGCATTAAGTCAGCCTTTGTACACTTTTTTAATTGTACATGAAATATAAATAAATAAAATAAATAAATAAATGCTTTATTTGTCTTAAATATGGTGCGTTACATAAGTGCTATGGGCTTTTACAGAACAATGCACATTTAGTTAGTAAAAATAGTAAACATATATAAGTTAACAGCCTCAACAACTTATTAATAAAACTATCACAATATCATCATTGTCGCATTATACAAGGATATTTGTTACTGAGAAATGTATACATAAACCATTTATTTTTAAAACCCCTGAAATTTGTGGGATAAAAGCAACTACACAATACAAATAACTTTTACTGTGGAATCAAATGCGATAGCGCGGAATAAAAAATTGCTGCACCATACGAGTACCATAATACTCGTATGGTGCATAATACTCGTTTTATTTCGCGCTAGCTTCCATATTAAAAGTGGTTTGTATTGGTGGGTACTATTATCCCACAAATTTTCAAGGATATTAAAAAACTAAAGGATGGATCGATTATGTAAAGAATGATATAAGAATGAAAGGAATGACGACTGACGACAGGAATGACATGGAAATGACGGCTGATAGAGAGGAATGGAAGAAAAAGATCCACTGCGCCGACCCCAGATAATGGGAAATGGGCAAGAGGATGATTAAAAAATAAACGTTTTATATTTTATATATGTATACTATTTTGTTGTATTTTGTTGTGTATGTTCTCTTCAAGTTTCAGACGACTTCCTCTACGATTTCGAGGACTATTTCGAGTGGCTTATATAAGCGTGGTGTATATCTTTATAAAGTGTATTATTATGTATTATAATTATTCTATGTATTTTTCTGATGTATAAGCTGTATTATTGTAAAGTTTTATTAAATTCCATTTAGTAATTTTTACGTGAAAGAGTAACAAACATCCATCCATACAAACTTTCAAGTTTAACTTTCAAGTTATGTGCTGAATAGTTTCAGATGCTGCATTGCAGTGTCGGCATAGGTCAGTATGTTGTTTGATGTCTTTTATTATGTGTTTCCTATAATTACGTGTAGCTATGACTTCATCCTGGATGGCCAGTATAAATCCCTCAGTCTCCAGGAACAGTTCACCCCTCTTGAGCCATTCGTTCGACTTGTTTTTATCGACGTGTGTTTGGCCCAAGTGGGATCGGTGTCTTATTATTATTATTACACACGCGCAAATTTAAATGTTTTATATCATGCAATGTATTTAAAGACTGTGTTTGTGTTATGGACGTCATTAAGTTATGTAAAGTAAATATCATACAGCCGGCATTAGGTATATGCTAGCAATCCTCTACAATAGTGATAGTATGCGTCGCGCTGTATTGCGCGGCTGGCCGGAACACACTTTTTATAACGTGTTTTACGCTGCGTGGCGGTAGGTTATTGCAATATACGAAACTTAATTAAGTAATTCATGTTTGTATACCCTGTTGGCAGTTAGTTTCGCAAACGGTTGTTTTGTTCAAGTTATACTTATACGTTTTCGAACTAACTTTACCATTATTTGAGGGTAAAACATGAATAACGGACTAACAAACACAGGCCCAGGTGGTTTCCGTGGAAACTAGCCGTAGTTAAGCGCAACTTTCGAACCATTCGCGTTTTGTTTGCCGCCAAAGTTACGCTGTTTTCGTCTCTGATGCGTAAACAGTGTGTGGTGTTAATTAACAAATATATAAAGGTTACTAGCTTTTGCCCGCGACTTCGTTCGCGTGGAATTCAGGTTCGTCCCGTCTAGTCTAGTAATAAGTAAGAAATACGGTAACTAAGCACTGCAGAGCCCTAATCATAGGCCTATAGGTAGCTACTGCAGTATGCTCCTATAAACTACATTTGACGATCTTTTTCCTTTTGTGGGTTATTCCTAAGAGATAAACATATACCATCACGGACTTTTTTGTAGACCTTTTTAAGTTGTACAATACTGTAGTAAATTGTTTTGATCTATCTTGTAGGATTCAGTCAGCGTTTGCAATGTAAGCGCAAAAAATGTGTTTTTTTTACGACCTCATAGAAACCTCAAAAATTGTAGCCTATGTGTTATTCTGATGTATAAGCTATATTGTGGTAAAGTTTCATTCAAATCCATTCAGTAGTTTTTACGTGAAAGAGTAACAAACATCCATACTTACAAACTTTCGCCTTTATAATAGTAATAATAGGATTATTGTATGCAATTAGGATTAAGGACATCTGCACACTTTGAGACATAATATGTATATTATACTTTATAGTGAAAAGTGAACCTGTATCATCATAAAATTGTTTACATATAATTACACTATTCTCGTATTTGAAGCGTGCGCAATGTTTACACCGGTATCCCTCCTTAATGAACTCGGGAATTTTTTCGAGAAAATTCTCACTTTCCGTTTTATTGAATATTTGGACTGAATGCATCAAATCATATATTTTTTAAGACCTTTGTATAATTGTATGTAATCTGCAAATAAATATTGATTGATTGATTGAGAGTCACTCCACTGTAGACTGGCGCTGTGGAGACTAGAGCGCTATTATTATTTGCGAATATCCCAAACCGAATCCGACGAATGCGATAGAAGAGACATTAAAACTTCTCGGAGTGCCACTTTACCTCCACGCAATTGTGCAGAACTACCTCCAATAATAGGAAATCCTGTACGAAAGCAGGTGAGAGTGCCACAGTTGAAGGATGGTCGCAGGTGTGCCTCAAGGTTCAGTGTTGGGTCCTTTAATCTGGAATCTTTGGTACAACTCTGCGGCAACCTATTACCATCAGAAGTTATTTGTTCACGAAAACATAGTCACTGTGAAAAGAAAAACGAGCGAGGCGGTGATTTGCACCGTGACGGTATATGCCACAATGATAGTAAGGTTTAACGTAACCGTGGAGAAAACGTGATCGGATAACGGCCGTAAAATTCCACTCATCGAATGGAACCGGGGATCCACATCCGAGCGGAGGAGTACTGAATACCGGTCGAGGTTAAAATGAAGTATCTAAGCTTGATCCTGGACCTCCAACGGAAGTTACAAGCTTTTAAGCTTATTACTGCACGGCTGTGTATTGCAACAGCAGCTCTAGGACCAAAAATGACGTGCTGTCGATTATACCCGGGTTATATGGTTGATGGCATTATATGGAGCTTCGGTTTAGGCAGAGTAGCTATCCGTACAGTAGCCGCAGATGGTCGTTGGAACCTAGACCTTGCGAGCCTACGCTACGGCAAGGTCATAGTCACGGACGTGAACTATCGATAGATGCGACGTACAAGGTACACAGAAATCTGGGGGGCAATCGCACTAACAAATCGCACAGATGACGTGATATTGTGGCGTTCGGATTGGTTAAGCCGAACGGTTCGGTTGCGTTTCGGTTGCGATTTATTAGTGCGATAGCCCCTCTGGTCAGAGCTAGGTGGGTAGGAACTTCATTTTGAAAAACGGCTAAGCTACAACAGAGTTAATCAAAATTGATTTCCTTAAAAATAAATTACAAACGTGTTAATTAAATCGATATTGGAAGACATTTGCTTTTTTTTTGCTCAAAACATATCAGCGCTCTGCTCTCAAAACATATTGACAGCCAAACTAATAAGATCGTAATAAATATCCACTAGCGAGCGCCTACACATCCATTTTCCGATCAAATGAACGTGACGAGAGTCGTTCGCATCCATTCGCATCAATTATGTTGAGCGTGTATTCGATATGGTTTATTCGATTACTCGATACTGCGATGACATTTGGTTTACGCGTGAATATAGGACATTCAGTAACATAAACGATAAATAGTTATTTCTTTTTTCTATATATATACTTGCACGAGGCCGCATCAGCCCACGTATTATAACCACTGAAACGCGATACGATAGAGCGATTTATCACCTTTAACAGTCAAAATACAGAGGACAAATTTCAAGGTGTTAGTTTCTTCAATAACAGCGGCTAGTGCAACCGCCCATCAAAACTTCACAATTATATGCTGAATCTGATATGGCATAAAATTATAGTTAGGAAATCTCGTATAATTTCCCTTTCGCCTTAATTATAAGTGTATTAAGGTATTAGATCCCTTAACATCAAATAATAGTAATACATAATGAGTTCCTCTCCATTATGAATTCAAAAGCGTTATCGTTCTGTACGGTTTTTGTTCACCTGACAACATTCGGTTGATTGCATTGCCAATAATACTCGTTTTGATAATGCTCGGGAATTGTGGCATATTACGTGATGAATTGGGGTTCCTTTTTTGTAATATTACGATTCTTAGCGATTCATACCCATAATTTCATACGAATTAATTATTATTACCAAAATATTATACCGGTGCTCCGCGCCAATCTTATGTATACTTAATGTCTTTATCGTTTTAAAATACGCATCGTATACAGCTCTCATGATGTTGTATGTATTTAAGATAGCTGAAAATCTGGTAAATCGACAAAAACATTGTGTTGTTCAAACTTTTGAATGACATAATAGACAGAACTTCACAAAAAAATTACTGTACGATGACCATTATGTTTGAAATATTTCAGATTATATAAAAATAGACAATTTATTTATAACCTTAAAAAAATTATAAATCAATACATAGTATAAAACAAAGTCGCTTTCGCTGTATGTCCGTATGTATGCTTAGATCTTTAAAACTACGCAACGGATTTTGACGCGGTTTTTTTTAATAGATAGAGTGATTCTTAAGGAAGGTTTGTATGTATAATAAATGCATAATATAGTAGAGAAACACTGATAAATTTAAAGGTTTCTAATGTCATGTCGTAAATAAGCACGTTTTTTTGCGCTTATATTGCAAACGCTGGCTGAACCCTACGAGATAGACCAAAATAATGTACTACAGTATTGTACAACTTACAAAAATCCACAAAAAAGTCCGCGATGGTATATGTCTATCTCTTAGGGATAACCCACCATAACCATTTTTTCACTGCACCCGTGCGAAGCCGGGGCGGGTCGCTAGTACTAAATAAAATTATAGATTAACACTCATACTGTCTAATTTCAACGCAGTTTTAGACAGCAAACAATTGATTAGTCATTTTAGATTTAGCTCGATAGAATAAATTGCGGAAATAGGCTTAATATATATAGCAGAATACGAAATAATAAGGAATTAAAGCAAATGTTATATTGTTGTCTATTTTAGAAGCATATTAGAAGCCTGGTCGCTACCTCTATTCGATGCTAATAAATCGACGTCAAAAAAAAACTGATATTGTCTGCAGAATATAAATTGAATCGTGCCCACGACGGAGAGTTTTATATGAAATCCTTCACACTCCATTGGCCTTCTATTACGAGCGCTCCATGTTATTAGGTCAAATATTGTTTAAGTAGCGTAGACCCCCTATCAAATCAAGGAAGGATAAGCGAGAATGACGTTTTTTATAACAGAATTTAGGATTTACTTTATCATCATCGTTACAGCTTTTATGTGTCCCCGCCAAGTGACTCGAGCTTATAACTATATTATCAAGTTGAGCCCTTATTTACTTGCTTTAGTCTAGAGCGAATTTGTTTCTTTGCGTGGAATCCTTTGTTTCCTATTTAGTGTCCTTCATACGTTGGAAAGAGCTTTTATTCGCCAAGTCATTCCGGAATCAGCAGAAAGTACAACAAGAATATATTTACATATATTCTTGTTGTACTTTCTGCTAATTCCAATTTCAAGGCCTACTCAGTCAGAACTTGAAATCTGCTTAAAACTATCACTAAGAAACGATGTTTTTAAGTGCATTTGTAGTTAATAAAAATATAATACTTTATAAAACCATGAATAATATAGGTGGGCTACTTTTACTTTCTTTGCCTAAATTACTACCTGCATTATATAATGCCTGTACTTAATAACAATATTTTTATAAAATATTAGTGTGAGGTAACGTTATTTAAAAAAAAAAGAAAAAAATTATACCTAATGATTGTTATTCAAAAGAATATTATTACATTAGGTCATTACCAATCAGTATGTTTGATTTAAAATGTCAAATCAAATTGAACCTTAATAAAGCATATTTCTTCCAATCCACTGACTGATCTCAAAAACACACATGTAGATGAAAATCTCTGACATGACTAAAGTGAAACCATCAAAAATCACATTACATAACGTCTTGAGTTCCAGAACTGAGAGTAAACATTTCACAGATCCAATTTTAAATAGAATGTTGGTGCAACACTCAACTCGTTGCAATCCCCTAGGGGACCAGCTGTTGGGGCTCCAACGAACTCTTTGTGTTGCGAACAGCTTTCAACTTCTGTTATTCCATATTACTATTTCAAGCTAAAGCTGTCACTCGCAAAGTGTAGCTTATATACAAGAAATTTCAAACTGAAATAAAAAGTATCCCGTAGGAATATTGTTCGTGGTTTATTTGAATTAAATTCACCATTAATGTGATGGTGTCAGTAAAAATACAGAAAAAAATGTTTGAACAACGTACAATTTATAAATACCTAAAAATATTGAATATTAAAACATCGGATCATTTCGGACATAAGTAAATGAGATGAATCTAGAAAAAGTACGAAAATTATCTATTAAGTTCTAAGTTCTAATCGAACTTCAATAGATAATTATATTATACTTATATAATATTACTCACTAACCTGTTTCTGTGTAAATTATTAAAAATAATTAGCAAAAATATATATATAATAATTAGCAAATTCATTATTAATCACGAACAATATTTAAAGTCGTAAAACCTACTGTCACTTACGTGGATACATGAGATAGGTAATCTGTTTAGGTGTAGTCCTTGAAACTACTCACAAGTAGTCGGTTAGAGATTTTGGTAACGAACTATCCATCCTGGAATTAGTAGTAAATATTCTCAAGAGTAGACTACTAAGGTGATTAGTGCAGAATAATCTATTTTCAATATCATTGCTTTTACTTCCAGCCACACAACTGATCGTCGGCTAAAAGGCTTTTGCCCAGGCCCGCTGTTAATCTTGATTTTTTTCTCTATAATTTAACATTACCTCAACCAGAAGCTAAAGGTGTCTTTCCACCCGTGATGAGTAGGTGCGGTGCGAGGTAGTAACAATGTAAAATGATCTTTACGTTTGTATTTCTATACATACTAACGTCTATACTAATGTCTATATATACATTTTTCTTCTATTAAGGGAAGTTCTTTAACTTCTTATTCCCCTTTATGACACGGCCGGCGCCGGCGTAGCGTGACAAGGTCATGGGAACTCGTGAGAATACTTCCACGACCCCGTCGGCGTCGGCCCGCATTGTGCGGGCCCCTCTCGCCTCCCCACTAAGAGGGGGGGGAGATCGTCGATCCCCGGGGCATCCAAAGGATCCTCGACTGACGGCGACCTTTGTGTAGCAGGGACTGGCCTTCCCGGGCCGGGGCCCCGCTGGTCGCCGACAGGAGGAATGAGGCGCGCATATGCGCGCCTCCTTCGCCCCGTACGCTTACGGCGGCATGCCTGTGCGCCAGGGTCGTCTTCCCTGGCGCGCTCCGCCGCCTCCTTCTGCGTCATGACGTCGACGCAGAAGGAGTTCACCACCGCCCACGTGTTCTCTCCCTCCAGCATGGCACACACCACGTTCTGGAGGGAGAGGTCCTCGCCCATGACGGCGACCAGCTCAGCGCGCCGCGCGGAGAAGGCCGGGCACACCGCGAGCGTATGCTGCGCGGTGTCCTCACTGGCACCACATTGTGGCACTCAGAAGTCGGCTCACGTCCGATGCGGTGCAGATAGCGGCCAAAACAACCATGGCCGCTTAGCACCTGCACCAGGTGGTACGTGAGCGACCCCTGACGCGGTTCGCCATGTGGTGAGGAATGGGTACATCGCCTCGACGTTTCGGAACAGAGTGTTCGAAATGGATTGCATGATTGGCCTAGACAGTTCTCAGAACTTAGGCATAAGGCCGAGTTTAGTCGGTAAGTCACGTGGTCAGACCGCTCTGGCCGCGTGAAGTCCGATATAATCACCGTGACACTTGCCGTTGTGGTGGTATCCTGGCACGGTTCGTGCTCCTCGTGAGGATTCTCAGCCTCTCTCTCCTGAGAGAAAAAAAAACTTCTAACCTTATTAGCTAACGTAAACGCATGGTAGCTACACTGTCCACTGCAACGGCCGTCATTGTCCTGGATATTCGCATTCTTCGGGCTATGTTAGTGACCCTAGCGTTTTACCGGATTTCATTACATTGTGAAACTCAGATCTATTCCAATGCCCTTTGGTTTACATTGAGCCTATAAGAAGGCACAATATTAGTGTAAGTCACTGGGAATTTATTTATGGATAGAGTTTCACCAACACTACCTAGTAATAAGAAATTACTGTGAAATTATTAAATATCACAATCAACTCGCTCCTTTTGTTATTTTTAACACCGCAGCCGGTTATAAACTTTTGAAAATGTAATGACTAAAAATTATTACAGAATTATGTAAATTTTGAATTTTTTTAATTCAGAAATAAAGGTGTTTGATTGTGTCTAATGAGGTAATGAGTGCTAGAAGTCTCTTCTGATCATTTTTTGGAAATAATAAAACAAATGAAAACCTTTGCGATTTCACTAATACCTACATATATATGATTATATATCATCCCAACTAATATTATAAATGCGAAAGTAACTCTGTCTGTCTGTCTGTTACGCTTTCCCGCTTAAACCTCGGAACCGATTTTGATGAAATTTGGTACAGATAATCTTTAGAACCTGAGACAAAATATAGGCTACTTTTTATTTCGAAAAAAGGGATGAAGGGGTTGAAAGTTTGTATGGAATTTCTTAATTTTAAAAAATAAAACCATGAAACTTTATATTTAAGCACCTGATATGAAATCATTAAACATTTGTTCTAGCATTTTTTAAATTTCAACCTCTTCGGTGCATGCTCATCGGTTGCGAGTACTCTTGACCCGGCCTTTCTTTAGGACATCTTCGATTTGATCGAGATATGTCCGCCTAGGTCGACCTGCACCGATTCGTCCTATCATTCTTACCTTGTGTAACTTTATCTTTATTTTTACTTACATCTTTGAGCAAATGTTTCCATTATATTACAATACACATTCCTTTACAGCATATCCATTATTAAGATTGAATATCCATCACCTGAATCGATCTCGACGATCAAATGCCTTACCACGCTTAAATTAAGGTTTAATCAATATAGAAACAGAGACAGCGTTCTTGCAGCGTATAGCGCCATCTTGCTCGCATGGCGGTTTTATTACTGCTTTAAGCTAAAATAGTAGGCATACAAGTATCAAGACAAATTCATTTCACTTTTATAAAATTTTAACGGATGATAAATTATGTATAAAAATTATGTTCATTCTATACATCTGAGTCATACAATCTTATACGCCTATCGTGTAAGAATAGCCCAATAATTGTACTACAGTAGATACGTCACAGTATGCCCTAAAACTACAAAAAAATAATTATTGTTCTACGTTGTGTTCTAATAATTAAGTAGAAACTACACTGGTACAATCACTTTTGTACGTCAAAAATGCTACGCCATTGGTTCACAAATCTACGGCCGATACTGGAAAGGACCAGCAAGGGCTATTTTGCTCCCTACATTTTACAAAGTCGTCAATTTGAAACTGGTCTCAAATAAATAGTCTGATCACAACTCCCTTTACAAGTTTAAACAAGTTCACATTCTATCTATAAAAGCTATTGTTATGTTATTTACAGTTATTTTTTTATTTATTTATTTATGTATTTGTATGTCAAAATACATTGCAACGTAATTATTAATTTATTAAAACATAGATAACAATTTATGCATAGTTTGTATAATGTAAACTGTTTATACTGTTGTTTGTAGTAAATATAAAATGTTGTCAACAATATCAACACCTTCTAGAAATAACGGCTTAATTATTTAAAGCAATGGAATACTAGCGTGACTTTTATAACTTGCACTCTTCCCGACTGACTGAATACTGATCCCAAACAAGTCATATGTTATCATTACTCCTTTTAAGATTAAATGTGCGACTACGTTCCGCCACATGGCTCACTGTGCTGCCATCTATTGGATAATGTCACAAACAAAAGAAACAGTAGTCAAATCCGCAATCTATCATCATGGTATAACCTCAAGCGTGAGAAGTAGAATTGCATATTTACATTACATTGACTGCGTATAATAATTATGGTTTTAATAATACTAGTTAAAAGAACATACGTTAGTTACTGTGTACGAGTAATTTCGTCGTGCAAAACTTTTACTTTCGTCGTGAAAAACTTTAAAATATCTTTTATTTTAACCTCTCTATGCACGAGGCTTGTTTTAATATATTAAGCTGCAGAGTACTTTATATCCTTTAATGATCATAGTTTCAAAGTTTCAATTTTTATACACAAGAACTGAAGTTATCGAGAAAATGTCGACGGTATTAGTTTGTTATTAGTTTCAAAGTTGAATGGCTTCAACGACCTCGCCTGAAGTCGCCTGGTAGCTTCTTATTGTTATGATACGCGTGAAAACTTATCTTGAAACATGATCAGAATCTAAATCAAGTTACAACCTGCAACACGTTAATATACAATTTGAACTACGAAAACATGTTTTATTACGTAGGCCATAAGGTAAGCTTGTCAGAATACAACACATATAGTACTGGCGTTATGGTGACAAACTTATGTAAGTCATACATTTTAATTTTTCCTTCAAAATAATACAGACCTGCCTCCAAAACACATCGCTATTGCACTACGATCATCCAGCACAATTCTACGATCTTCAAATCATATCAAATCCGAATCGTCCGCCCTACTTATGGAAGGCCTACCAAAGAACCTTTCAGGCCCGACGACCGTCAAATCTTCAAGTAATGTGCCATATCCACTACCACGTATGGCACTTATCACAATTCTGTAGACTACGTCAGTGATCTTGGATTTGTGCCGGCTTTTGCATCCTTTATTCAATCTTGCAGAGAAACTATAAGCAAAGCTCTCTTCATTGCTCTTTGGATAGCTTAGACTCATGTATGGATTTTATATAAGCATATATAACATCCTGCAATCAACAATTCGCGCCCGCCGGCCACCCGCGGTGGCGCCGCAGCTGTGCTACCGAGCCCGGCGCCGCCTTCTTCGAGCGGGATCGGCCGTCTCCCGACCCCGCTCGGCGGCCTCCTTCTGGAGCATCACTGCTTCACAGAAGAAGGCCACAGCCCTCCAACCTCCCTCGTCCGCCAGCATTGCCGCAATCAATACCGGCGGAGACAGATCTCGCCCGATCTCTGCGACCAAGACTCGGCGCTCGGAGGCCCACGCGGGGCACTCCGCCAGCGTGTGCTGGGCCGAGTCGAGGTGGGATGCACAGTGGTGGCAATGTGTCGATCCCTGCCGTCCTATTCGACACAGATACTCACCGAAGCAGCCGTGCCCGTGCAATCAACAACCTACCAATCTACCCTTATTTTTCATCGCCAATCGATTCTCAGCTTTGAATAAAACGCATAGAGTCGATATACCGATTATGATGTTTTGTACAAATCTGCCCTTAAGATTATGCTGACTGTACCATAAAACACATTTACACATTATGTTTACGCGAATAAATTTATTAATTTATTACTATTTGCTACCCATTAAATGGTTCCACGGACATTTAATTTAAGAAAAAAAAACCAATTTAAATGGCGGTATATCGTACTGTCCTTTAAAAACTGAGATCAGAGATGGAACAAAATATTTCTTTTTCTTTGTTCAGTGTCTTGTTACTAAAAGTAGCGTTTAAAGAAACAAAAGGCTCCGTGGTAAATAAAATCCTGCGAATGGTGTCCTACTTAATCGTCTCTTTTCAATTCGCTTTTCTTTGCGTGATGTACCAACAAAGAAACATGGAAGGCCCTATATTTATTCAAACAGCTTGTCTAGTGTGCATAGAAAAATACTTATGTAATTGAACTCAGCATTATAATGATCGGGAAAACAACTTCGTCATCGACTTCAACTGTGGATAGCGATTCTTATGTGTCGTATATATGTACCTACATATGTCTTACTTCAAATAATTAACGTTAATTTTGAAGTGGTCCCGCGAGTCTCGTTAGACAACGTCAGCTGAAACAGCTATTTTGTGGCGTCGCTTATGTATCGTCATATTGACAAGCACGTAAGTTCTCTTTATTAAATATTATTTCGAAGTGGTCTCGCGAGTATCATTTGACATGTGCAGCGAGACTATACAGAACAGTGTAGGGGCTCGACCTCGCAACCTTCTCGCTTCCAAATGATTGCAATTTTATTATGTCACTCTCGTATTACCACATTAACAAGCACCTTATATCCTTATAATACATTTTGTTTTTAAAGTGACCTCAGAAATCTCGTTTTAAAGAGACTGCAAACAAAAACAATCGACATTACGATTACGATTTTCTGATGTCACTCTAGTACCTATAGTCTGATTGATTAGCACCTTAGTTCCTGGTTATTTTAAAGTGGCCCGCGAATTTCGTTCGATTGCGAGACTCGAGGCGATAGCGATAGGTTAGCAATGTCGAGCCGTGTTTGCATTCTTATATGACCAATGTAGCGACCGTGAGTTCATATTGGTTTGCAAACGAATGGAAACTCATAGTATAGACAGCGTAAGTTTTTGTATGAAAACTTTGTACAGCGCCCCTAGCGGAACGTAATTGTATTATTCGTTCATATTAAACTGACATGACTTCTGTAGCTTGCTATACGCTAAATACATATAGAAAACGATACCAAATTCATATTAGAAATACTGATATCTTGAAGGTGGTAACGCAAATGTGGTCTTTGTTGAGTTACACTTAAGCGATCAGTTCGAAAGGCCAAAACGAAGCAACCACCACTCATAACTACTACACCACGACCGCATACCTCGGCAGACCGCGTTACGACACGACTTGATAACGTAAAACCGATACGTTCCTAGCGAGTCTATAAATTAGACATGTAACAATATGTCCGTCTCCTGATTTTGTATTATTACTAAGTATGAACGCTAAACTAGTGGTGATAAAATACCACGACCATATATATGTTATTTTATAACTATGATTATTTAACTGTTATTTTATTGATAAGAATATTTGTGGTCATGCTGTAATGAAGGTAATGATTTCCGAAAAACATTTTTTTAACTAGATCAGGCGTCAGGAAAAACTAACAAAGTTTATGCTTGTTTAATTGAAATAAACTTTTTCTTTCTTTCTTTCACGATGCCCGGATGATTTCTAATACCATGATTGGGTATCTAGCACAAGAAAACGTAATAGTTGTTCTATGAGGTGGAGTTCCAGGCGTTAAGTCCTAGGGGTTAGGGGAATATTACTAACTCACCTGAGCGATCTGGTCGAACCTCCCAAACAACTCATTGAGTGTCTTCACCAGATCCGAAGCGCTGAGCCGCTCTGAAAGCGGAGTGAAGTTGACGATATCTGCATACAGAATACTGACGTTGTTGTGCCTCTGCACGTGCATTTCGTGGAAGCGGGTCTGTAATTTTGAACTGTCAGCGCAAGCGTCCGCCATCTTGAGCATTATTGAACGCTTCGCCTGAAACAAAATGGCCATATTTTTATTATTTTATTATTTTTTTATTTATAGTAATTAGGACTACCAGCAATGAAAAGAAAAAAACATAAAACAACTCAGATTAATAATTATGACAAGGGAATGAGGGAATCAATGTTGTACCTAAAGTATATTATATGTCCACTAACACTTTCAGTGTTGCCACGCGCCTTAACGTTTCACATAAGCCTTGTAAAATGAAATAAATATGTATTATTCACTATGATTTGACCAATTGATTTACTTAAATAGATTTTAATATTAAAATTAGTGATGTGCCGGATATCCGTATCCGTATCCGCGGATATCCGATGCAGAAGAAAGATTCGTATCCGTGTCCGTATCCGTTACTTTTTGGCGCATCTTTTACGGATCTATTTAGCAGAATCTTCTTTAAAGAATAATTCATATTCTGTATCCGCGGACCTAGATTTTAGACGATCCGGCACATCACTAATTAAAATACACACTAGGGTTTTTATTATAAAAATTCCTATAAATTATAATTATGTTAGCCATGAGACGTCACTACTGGATGTAAGACTTACTAAAAATCTCCACAGAGCAGTGTAGAAATCATAAAATGAGGGTTTATGACCGTCTATCACCACGCTGGCCAGTACGAGTTAATGGTGAGTGACAGACCCTCGTCTTTTATTTGACAGGATGCTACTACGGTAATGTTGACATGGATCCCGCCAAATAAGTAGTTCGGGAACTCCTTACAGCCAAATGATCTAACATTGATTAATATTAATAGTTCAATGGTGATAAATAATCTTGATCACCTTATCATTGAACGTGTACGAAAAATATATGAGCGATATAATTAATTTAAAACTCTTTTCAAAAAATACTATGCAATGTTTGCGACAGACTTATTTGCAGCGCAGAAAAAGACTATGTGTTCGTGTTACACGGGGCTTAAATTTAAATTCGCATTCGCCTTGTCAAAGACGTAAGTAGACTTAGCTAATGTAATTACGCATTTTTTTTTCTCTAAGGAGAGAGGGACTGATGAGAGTCCTCACAAGGAATACAACGTACCTAAATGTTAGATCTCACAACATATTGGAATGCTGAACATCGAATATCACCGATTCGTAGTCGTCGAAAGTTTCACTAGAAACTACAGTTATATATTTTGTGGTTTCACCAAACTTTCAGTTTCAGATGTTCACGTTTATTTTGTGATTTATTTGCACTTACACTTACCTCGACCCAGTTTTCCATATTACATTCTCGGCCTAGTTAACATATCCTTGTCAATTTAGGATCAATCCTTCACGCCTTGGGATCGAGGAGAGTAAGTAAGGTTAGGTTATCGTGGCTTCGCAAGGATTCCGCGGCCATTTTATTCTTATTTTAATGTTAGTATAATTTTATGATTTATGTATTAACAATATAAGTATTTGACGTAGCATTATTATAGGTTCTCGAATATACATATGTATATGTTTTGAACTCATCATTGAGTTCGAAACATATACATATGTATAATCGACATTAAATATATTTAATTCTGAATTTATTATAATAGAAATTACACACAGGATTAGATCAACTTTTTAACAATATTTTTTAACTGTACGTAGAATTTGTTTTTCTTTACCATAAGGAGTTGCCGTCCGAAATTTCAGTTTCGACCAACAAATCCGGATTTCGGCTTTAGTTTTAGTTTCGGACAAAATATAACCGAAACTTTTGACCCTGCATCTGCAGGGTGAATGTTCGTGAATTTTCTTGTATATGTCATGTCATAATTTTTTTTAAAGATATTTTTGTCACTTATATTAATTATTATCTTTTTTGACAATACTTAAGTGTCTTTCTGACGGTATAGAAATATATAAAAAAATATATATGTGTATAATAAATTTTAAAAAAGAATAGTAAATTTCAGTATATAATGGTAATTTTAAATAAGTTTCGAGAGCAAGACCAAAACTTTGGTTCCGTTTTCGGTTGATTAGTTATTACGAGTAGCACTAGTAATTACTAGTGCTAACAACTAATCAGATTAAATATATAATAAATTGAGATTAATAATAAACAGATAATAAATTGAGAAAATGCAATTTATTAATGAAAAGAATTAGATTTTAGAAGAAGTGATAGATCACATTTAAGTGACTCAGCAAAAATAGAAGAGTTTGGCAGGAAAGTGCTTATATCTACCATATAGTTCTAACCTTGAACTTTCAGATTTCCATCTGTTAAAGTCTTTAACAGTCTTTTCAGAGTTCATAAGACAATGTCAGATCTTAACGTACAAGAGAACTCCTAAACCACTACTCAGATGACTCCGAATTTCCACAGCAACGGGATAAAGACTTTGTCATACAAGGTGACAAAAAGAAATCGAACAAAATGGCAGACATATGAAGGTATGTGTATATTAAATTTAATATAACCTCGAAAAAGAATATTTGAGATTTTTCCTCAATCTAATATTCTAATTCCAGGGATTCAAGCAATTAACATCATCCTAACATGAACGTGTAGATATGAAATTAGGAAGCCGACGACGAGCTGGATAGAGGACAAATTTCGATGAACTTTATATTATGATTCACTGATTACGTGTACAATGGAATATCCAGGCGATATCTTCTAAAGAATTTTATTATTTAACATAATATTTTGCAATATCTACATGCTTATCAGTGAATTTTATTTTACAGAATTGCAAATTAATTTGCTATAATATTGTAAATATTTTCCTGTTACGAGTATACTGAATATAATCAATAGCAAACATATGATTATTATTAAACACATCGGAGATGACATTTTCATGTCCCAATTAGATAAACTGTGTTAAATGCTTTGGAAAATACTCGGATTCAAATATTTTACAAATTGTGCAAGAATCGTTTCCTTTTAATATATTTTCTTTTTATATGCATACTGTTAAGAATATATATAATATATAAGTGACGACCCCATCGCCCGCTGGTGGACATTTAACTGCCATAAATGCCTCATCAGTGCAGTCGGTCTCACTCAGGGCAGCTTGTGGCGAGCTGTCGGTGAGTTGCGTCACCGAGGGTACCGATGTGCTTCAGGGTTGGCGAATGCCACCCGCCATCACAGTTAGATGCATTGAAACTATTATCATTAGTGGTCAAAACGTATGTGGACTATTTCATTTCGATTTTGGTGGTAATGAAAACCGGACTATGGAAGAGACTCCGGTCACCTGCCTTCTCAAAGTGGTGACTCGCCGATCACTAAATAGGCCCCCCAAAAAAGCAGACCAATATTGGTGCGAAGAGAGCAACAACGGCTAAAATTGTAGAGAGGTGTGTCTGCGACAGCGGTCGAGACGCCGTTATTATTATTATATTAGAAACCTCAATATCATTTTTTTAAGATGTATCCAAAAATATTATACCACACGTACAGGTTTGGTGAAAAAAAATGTTTGAATTTCAGGTCTAAGTCAGATCTATTTTGTATAAAAATATTAATGCGGTTCACAGCATACATCTCTCTTACCAAGCTTCGAAAGTATAATTCTTATAATCTCGGAAAAAAGTGGCTGTATATATGTATGGTATCATACATCCGTATGGTACACATGACATGACCAATCCACAGCGGTACCATTTTCGCCATTTGGCTACGGATGAAAGTCTACAATAGAAAAATCTTAAACAAATGCAACTCAAATTGGTAGCTATCACAAATTGGAGTCTAATATTCAAAATAGAAATTCGACCTTTATTAACACAACAAGGGTTCAACCGCCAACCATAATGATATATGACATTTTAATTAATGTAAATATAGTGATGCTAGTCTATAAATTTAACCATTTGTCTTGGATATGTTACAGGATAATGACCTGTACGGTCCGATCAGAAATTGGTTGAATATCCTAACATTGTAAGTCGTTTGCAGATTATAGGACGATACGGATTAATTTCACTTGCAGTCGAACTGACAACTTCTATTTCTGTCTTTATCTTACTTTTATAACTTATAACTCTTATAACTAATTGTGGAACGTTACTAAAGCTTTATCATTTTCATAAAAATATGGTTAGATTTTATAAAGTTAAATTATTGTTAACATCTGGATTACGTTCAGGTTATAAATTATAATCCTAATATTTTTGTTATAATATGAAGGGTCCACTGCAATAATGATGAATGTCCAAAAAAAAGTTTTTCTTAACCAGTAATGCCATTCGTTCACTGGACTATGTAGTTAAGAAATCTCGTTTACAAACTTAGCAATATTGCTTGCAATCTCGAGATAAAACGTTTTTAACATTTTGCCTACACGGCTAGAACGCTCAACGTCACAGGTGTTCACGGCAATAACGATAAAAGTCCACCGCGGGCGTTTTTCAAAAAATCTTTCTGTACCCAACATAACTACAAACGACGTCTATTATAAAAGACAGCTTAATTATTATATGTTTAATGTTCATGTGCTTGCTGATTCTTCGTCTTATTTTTTCTCTTACGATGAGAGTATTGGAAAAAAAGGATCAGACGATGTGGCCTCTCATCTGTTTCATTTTATATTCAATGAAATGGAGGTACAAGTCAAGACTCTTATAATTTTTTGTGACTCATGTGGTGGTCAAAATAAAAACTATACCATCTTTAGAATGTTACATTACATAGTTCACTGCTGCAATCGCTTAGAATATGTCACAGTTACATTCCCGATAAGCGGGCACTCTTACATGGAGTGCGATCGTAACATGGCCTACTTAAAAGGCTAGAATTGAATTTCCTGAAGAATGGGCTGAACATGTGCGTGGAGCTTGACAGAGACCGAAACCTTTCAATGTCATGTAATGCTCACAAGATGCATTTAAGGGCTGGACTGCATTCCTGAAACCATTTTACAAAAAAACTTGTCCTTTTTCCATAAGACCTGTGCGTGAATTTAGAGTCCAGAAAGAACACCCACGGCTCAAGTTTCACAGAAATTTTAGTAATAGCCCATGGGAATCAAGTGTGGTCAACACACCAGTATCTTTTCGGTCTATGAAGGCAGTTAATGAAGGCGAATTCAAATTACCTGATTTGGCCTATAAAGAAAAGCTGCCTATATCAACAGCAAAATATAATGACCTGCAGTTCCTGAAAAAGTTCTGTAGGCCTGAAACGAGACGTTATTTCGATGAACTTCCTTATGCTGCTAATATCAGAGAATCAGAAGTTAATTAAAACAGTCATTCGGACACCGATCATTATTGACTGGCAACGTAGTGTGGACAGTGATCATTATAGTCTTGATTTTTAAGGACTTACATAAGATTTGATTATTTTTAATTGGTTTGTAATACCCAAAAAATTATTATTTTCCAACGAAATAATAAATGATACATATACTTTAACTTTAATAAACAACATTTTATTATCTCAAGTCAGAGTTTTTTTCACACCGTTTATAACCCAATTATCTTAAAACAAAAGACAGAGGACATTCATTATTATTGCAGTGGACCCTTCATATATGAACAGAATAATGAAAGAACTCGGACTACTATAGGGGGAAAATCCGAAACACAAAGATCATATGTCAATAGGTAAGCGCACTTTCCTTGTACCCTCAACCAACAGCTCCTTTGCCAAACGAGCCACTATTTTCAGAAAGTCTTATATTTATAATAGGCTCAACCACGACTTGAAAATTTGGAAACCAACTTTTCGCCAGGCGAGACTTCAATTAAAGGTAAAACTTGTCTCTTGGACATTCCAGTAATCAGAGCGGGTTTTGGCGCGCTTCGATTCGCTTTTTTGTGTGTCAATATACATTTGGCTAGATGACAATTGTTTTTATTCTACACATAATAAAAATTCTCTTTTAGATAAGAAATATTGTAGAAGTAACGACGTATCTGCGATTATTACTTTTGAAGATACAGCGCCGTGTTTGCGGCGTTGTCGCGGGTCGCTCAAAAACGCTCCATACAAAGTACACTGCAATCGTGACGTCATAATTTACTAAAGTCGCCTAATTTGTATGAGCGTATAAACAAAATTGCCAATAACTTTGTTATTTTTACATTTATAGATATACTTTCTATATTAAATAATGTTACATTTAATGCGTGGAAGTTAGAAAGGTATTCGTTTCATTGAATTTTGTAAAAATTAATTGTACATTTTTTTGAAATCTAAAAGCAATATTAATACAAAATTAAAGTGAAAGTACATGGCACAGTTTATTATGGTAGTTTGGCGAGCGGCAATCGAGTCCAAATTTTATTGTTCTCCTTGACGATCACGAATATACAAGTTTAAGAAAAAGTTTACGACAAAAATCAAATCGTGAAAGCGCACCCAGCCATGTGCCCCACATGGGCCTAGAGAACACTGGGGGGTTTTAGTAGGTAGGCCGGTCCTCTGAGACGGAAGAGCCCCACACACGGCCGCGCCTAGCCAGCGCGGTGTCAAGGTGCAAAATGCATTTCCCCCAAAAGGGGGACCTAAAATAAAAACCGCAACAAAATCTGTTGCGTAGTTTTAAAGATTTAAGCATACATAGGGACAGACAGACGGCGGATAGCGACTTTGTTCTATACTATGTAGTGATTGTATTGACGTTTCCATAGTAACGTAATAAATAGTTGTTTGCTAGAGTGCCGAGTATTATTTTTTAACAGATTATATTTCTTTTCTTGGAATTATGAAAATTGTAAAATGTTTGTTAAATCAATTGTTATGGAGCTCAGTTTTATTCTAGTCATTATTGCTTTCTGCTAATGTAATCATTATAGCTTTCTGCTAATAATGGGTGGCCGGAAAAAATGTTGACGATTCAAAAGAGCTTTCTATAAAGTCGTATTTGAATAAAATTAATTTTGATTTTAATGCTACAACAAACTGCACTTTAGCGATATTTTCACATGTTGGTTCCAGTTCGACGGTATCTAGTACAATAACGAGAAACATAAAATCGTTCAGGATAACCCAATTTACGGCATTGCACACAGAAACTTATTTTCTCGCCTTCTTATTATTTCAACTGATTAATATGTCAAACAGCTACTGTTTATGATTGTACGTCTCTCAGAAAGAGTGGCTAAATTAAAGTAAACACATGCTTCTTGGTCGTGAGACAGATCTGGAAATTGTTGATTCACTCTCGTAACGAATCCAAGGTTTTTTCACGCTTTATTAGTGACTCCCATATATGTATGTGTCCTTTAAGAATTTATTGTCGAAATAAACACCAAGGTCACAAGTAACCTCAACACTTTCGACAGATTTAACTGAATAATATAATCATATCAAATGGATTTGATAGTTTTGTATTGTTCATTATTTGTAATTTTCTTACTGTTCAATCCTTATAGTTAAATATTAGTTATTGGTGGGTATTCAAATAATTAAATAAATAAATAAAGCTTTATTTCATTCCACACAAGAATTATGGTTTTTTACTTAGTGTCTACTTATTATTATTATACAAAATACTAAAAAATAATAAAAATTGTTACTTAATCTATATTTGCAGTTTACTGTGTGGACCCCCTTCGGGTAAAAGCCTCCTCCAAGGCGTGCCAGATATCCTTATTTTTGGCCTTAGGTATCCAATTTCTACCGGCTTTCCTTACTATTTCATCTACCCAGCGGGCACAAGGTCGGCCTCTGCCTCTTGTACCCCCTGGGCCTGACCATTTAACCACTCGTGCAGTCCACCTGTCATCTCTGTACCTGGCTACATGCCCTGCCCACTTCCATTTTCTAGCTAGCGAATAAGTTAACGCATCAACTACCTTGGTTTTATTTCTAATGTCTATGTTTCTAACTCTATTTTTTAGTTTAATACCCAAGCAACTTCGCTCCATTCTTCTTTGAGTGGTCTGTATTTTATTGCTAGCTTTGTTATCAAATATCCAAGTTTGGCAGCCGTAAGTTAGACAAGGCAATATTTCCGAATCCATTACTATTTTTTTTGTTGATAGTGGGAGTTGAGATTTAAAAATTTCTTTGTGGCACCAGTATTTTTTCCAGGTGATTGCTATTCTTCTATCTACTTCTTCTATATTTCTATCTTTGCTAAAAGAAATTTGCTTACCCAGATAAATGTATTTCTTTACAAATTCTAGAGGGATGTCATTTACCAGAATAGGTAACTCGTGGTGATTAGTCATGACCTTCGTCTTCTCCAGGTTCATTTCCAAACCCACTTTGATACTTACTTGGTGTAGCTCATTTATCATAATGTTAAGTTCTTGTGCATTACCAGAAAAAAGAATAATATCATCAGCAAACCTTAAGTGACTCAGAAATTTGCCGTCTACCATGATACCCTTCTTAAACCACGGTAAACCTTCCATTATATATTGTAAAACTGATATGAAGATTTTTGGTGAAATCGGATCCCCTTGTCTTACGCCTCTCTTAATGTTGATTTTTGGGCCTGTTCTATCAAGTTTGACTCTACTTGAGCTATTGCAGTATATGTCACGTATAATGTTTATGTACTTACCGTTAATATTTTGGTTATTCAATGCTTCCCAGATGCTGGTATGTGATATAGAATCAAATGCTTTTTTATAATCTATGAAAGCTAAATATAAAGGTTTATGAAATTCTAAATATTTCTCTATTATCTGATCTACAACTTGGATATGATCTATTGTGCTAAATCCACTTCTGAATCCCGCTTGCTCTATCGGTTGGTGTAGGTCAATGTTTGTAGATATTCTTTCTAGCAAACAAGAAGCGAACAGTTTGTAAAGGCACGACATGAGGCTAATGGGGCGATAGTTTCCTATGTCTGCTGGGTCTCCTTTTTTGTACAGTAGGATTATCTCCGACTCAGTCCATGTATGTGGAACAGCTTCTTCGCTAAGGATTTTGTTCCAAAGTAGTCTGATAGGCGTTATTAGCAGAGATTTTGCCATTTTGATGCATTCATTCGTGATTTCATCCGGTCCTGAGCATTATTCCGTTTTAAGCTTCTTTATTTGTTTCAAGATTTTAGAATCTGTAAACTTCTGTACATCGGAATAAACCCTGTATTCATTAGTTCTTTCTGCTGGTGGTAATTCATTCTGTTGTCTATAAAGGTTTGCATAGAACTCTGTGGCTATATTTATAACTTCCGTACGGGTGTGACATTGGTAGAACCGGGCTGAAGTGATGGTATCCATTTCTTTGATGTGTTCAGTTCTTTATATGCTTTTTTTGCAGATCTAGATTTTTCAAGGTGTCTTTTTATACTGGTTATTCTATAGGTATCGTAGCACTTTTTTATTACTTTATTAGTTATCTTGTAAAGATTTTTTAAGTTTTCCTTCTCTGATTTGGTCAGTTTAGGTTTATTTTGCAAAGCATTTCTCTCTTTCATGAGTTTTAGTGCTTCCTCAGACAAGATTCTACGTGTTTGTTTAGTTTTTGAGCCTTTCAAACTTGATAGTATAAAGTGCGTCATCTTTTCACAGTACTCATTGACATTGTCGTTGTCAGCTGATGCTATAAGATCTGGTATGTATGCGCTTAAATTTTTAATAAAATTATCTTGCTCTTTCAGAGTTTTTAACATTGCGGGTGTACTTGAATAGGTTTTCCTACTTCTTTTCATAGATTGTAGATTCATAGTTACTCTCACAAGTCTGTGATCTGAACCGAAATCGAATGCAGAAATTACCTCGTATGTCG
Source organism: Scirpophaga incertulas (assembly GCA_036419045.1). Taxonomy (NCBI): domain Eukaryota; kingdom Metazoa; phylum Arthropoda; class Insecta; order Lepidoptera; family Crambidae; genus Scirpophaga; species Scirpophaga incertulas. Next base: position 5,553,825 of record CM071642.1, on the reverse strand, counting down.
AGAATAGATTTGGATTTGTAGACATAATATAATCAATCTCATTCCTAGTATTTCTGTCTGGAGATATCCATGTCCATCTGTTAGTATCTTTTAGTTTGAAATTAGTATTAATTATTTTTAGATTATACTCAAATGCGTATTGAATAAGTCTCTCTCCACGACTAGTTCTCTTCCCAGAGCCGTACGGCCCGATAACTGATAGTTCATGAGCCTTCCGAGTTCCAATCTGGGCATTGAAATCACCCATACAAATTATGTATTTCGTTGACGTGGTTTCGTGGGCTTTCGCCAGGTCATCATAAAATTTTTCTATGTCCTCTTGTGTTGAGCTCTCAGTAGGCGCATATGCCTGAATTATTGTAAAAATAAAGTTATCAAATTCTATTTCTACTGTGCATACTCTTTCGGATATGCCTGTGAAGGCTTTTATTTTTTCTTTATGTTTTTTCTTGATTAGAAACCCAACGCCATAGAGCCCTTTGGTTTCACCGATACAGTACATGATGTAATCATCATCCTCAATGATATCTTCACCTAACCGACGAACCTCACACAAACCAACTACATCATGGTTAATGTTTTGAAGCGCTGCTTTTAACTCAACAAGTTTTTCTGCTGAGAACAATGATCTCACGTTTAGAGTACAAATATATACCTTGTTTTTCTTTGCTATATGTAAGCGTTTAGTCATATTATGATTTGTTGCATGTAACTGATTTGTTTGATGTATTGGAGGGTTGCAGTCTAGTACTCCCGCGGTGACAAGCCGTATTGGGAGACGACAGGAGGCCGCTTGTGGTTGCTATTTGGTGTTTTGTTGATTGTTTGTGTTTTCTTGACCATCTTTTTGTGGGTTATTTATAAGTTTGGGTTTTTGAATTACGTAATTTTTTATATTTGTTGTTTTATTCTTTTTCGTGGGTTGTTTTTTACTGTAATCCTTGGGTTACCACTAATTGACATTTCTGGAGACTCAGACAGGTTTCTTTTGTTGTTTTTGTTGTCCAGTACAATCAATTTGTCATATTTAATAAATGCCTTTTTCCCTAAATCTTTTTCAAGTTTTAATTGAACTTGTAGTTCCTTCCGTTTTTTGAGCACTTCTATAGGGTAGTCTTGTTTAATGTAGTAAGGCGAATTATCAAGACATCTCCCGCTTTTCAAAATTTTTATCTTCATTCCCAATGTATTGAATGTGATAACTACTGGTCTTACATTGTGGCCTCTTTTGCCCAGTCTCCTCACAGCTTCGATACAATTGTTATCGCACTGATAGTCGAAATATTTATTTATAATATCGATTATGGTTTTTTCTAGATCATGGTAGGATTTTTCCTGCTCCTCGACACCAAAAATTATTATATTTTTACGCCGTATGTGCCTCTCAAAGTTAATTATGGCTATATTCTGATCTTCAATTTTTTTCTCTAATTGCTGGTGCTTAAGTTCAAAATTTTTAAATTTCTCATCTATTGTACTGTTTATTGAAAATTTTATATCTTCTTTCATGTCAAATAATGCAGTTCTTTGTTGCTTAATATCGTCCTTCATTTCTTTCATATCAATTTTTTGTTGCTTAAAATCTTGTTGAATATTAGACAGCATTTGCTTCAACTCATCCATAATAATAAATTACGTTTAGAATTATGCTTGCCAAAATATTGTATACTTTAAACAAATAAATCGTAATTTATGCGAACAGCGCCCTCTTTTGGTGGTTTGCTTTATTGCTTGAGTTAGCTTATATCGGCGCTGGTGCTCTGCTAATTCAAATAATTAGCTCCTACTAATAATGTCTGTCGGCCATTTTTGGGACCGATGAGTCTTCTATCTGCGCGTCGCATGAGGTAGACGTTCTGCCTTCTTTCTTCTCGTGTGAAGTTAAATGGACGTTCCATGTGCTGTGAATAAACTCTGTGAAACGTTTTCATCAACAATCAACAATCCTTGATACTATCTATGCACACACGCCACCATCCTGACCATAAGACCGCCAGCGTGTCGACCATTATCCTGGAAGAACTGGCAGTTAAGGTTAGTGGAGTACATTTTTCTACTCATTAATTTCTGGTTGTGCTGTAATGATTGAAGATTTTTCTCATTTCAAACTTACATTATACAGTCCACAATTAACTTACCAGCGTTATTTCGGATTTGTGACGTATATTGAGCACACTTACATCATCTTTTATTAAATTTTTTATATATTATTAGTTTATAGTCACCATTTTGAAAATCACCTCGTGCCGTGCTAGCTTTGCGCGGCCATTTCAAATAACACCATATCGCCAGTGGCTATATAAACCGTAGCGCTTGGCGCACGGCCTAACAGTCAATACGGCAGAGGATACGTAGACAGCGACATGTCCTTAGCGATCCCCCTAACTAACTAACGCAGGACCTTCTAGACCTGCAAGCGGCGGCGTCTGAGCCGTCGCCTCCATTGTCATCCCCTAATCATCGGCAGCCTTCTGCTTAGCCAAGAGTAGGTTCTCAGTCAACATTACCGATTGATACTCACTGGGCACGGCTGCTTCGGTGAGTATCTGTGTCGAATAGAAAGGGAGGGACCGACATATTGCCACCACTGCGCATCCGACCTCGACTCGGGCCAGCACACGCAGGCGGAGTGCCCCTCGTGGGCCTCCGAGCGCCGTCTTGGTCGCAGAGATCGGCCGAGATCTGTCTCTGCCGGCATTGACTGCGGCAATGCTGGCGGACGAGGGAGGTTGGAGGGCTGTGGCCTCCTTCTGTGAAGCAGTGATACTCCAGAAGGAGGCCGCCGAGCGGGTTCGGGGTTCGCGCCGTATCCCGACCCGGGAGGGACCACGCCCCTTCCGTGGCCGGTAGGCGTCGTCAGTGGCAGAGATCGGGTATTGTAGCTCCCCCGATCGGCTCCCCTGTATCGGCAGGGGAGCGGAGGCTGGGGGTTCCCGGGGGCTCCCTACATGCCTGAAGAAGGCCATCCCTGAGGTTTTTAGTGGGTAGGCCTCCCCCTTCTGGGGAGGAGAGCCCAACATAACCGGCGGCTCGCCACAACCGGGGTATGCAATTTAATGCATTTTCCTCAGGGGAACAAAAAAAAAGGTTCTCAGTCAAAATAGGCCGGTCTCACTTTGGTGTACCGTGCCTCTTCTAGCGCTGCCCTCTTCATAGGGCAGCGCTAACCGTGCCTCTCCTGAGGAGCTGCTCTCTATCACTTCAAGCCAGTAGGGTCATTAGGACCTAAGACTCAGGTTGACTTTAGTCGGTAGGTCTGTTGGGTCGAGCCGCTTCGATTAGCCACTTGCCGTTGCGGTGGTATTCATGAGCATTCTCAGCCTTCTCTCCTGGTATAATTAAATATTCTGTAGAAAGCTTCCGTAGCTACACGATCTAAGACTTTCTCAAATACGTTTTTTTTTTTTTTTTTTTTTATAGGATAGGACAGCAAACGAGCAAACGGATCACCTGATGGTAAGCGATACCGTTGCCCATGGACACCCGCAACACCAGAGGAGTCACAGATGCGTTGCCGGCCTTTAAAAGGGAATAAGGGGGGAAGAGGGGGTTGGGCCTCCGGTACCCTCACTCACTCGGCGAAACACAGCGCAAGCACTATTTTACGCCGGTTTTCTGTGAGGCCGTGGTATCACTCCGGTCGAGCCGGCCCAATTCGTGCCGAAGCATGGCTCTCCCACGGTAAAATAGTAATACGTATAGATCATAATAACCTACTAACGATTTTCTATTTTCTTTTGTAAAAATGAGATTAATGTAAAGAAATTACTAATCATTTAGCGACCACCTAAGAATTCGTGGAATAATATTGCGTACGCAAGCATTTATGATTGAACAGCTAGCTTTTCAAATACCTTTCTTAGTAAGTTAATAATTGAATTATGTCTATAATATTTCCACTTTAAGCTTAGAATCTTTATGAATTGGAAATATTTAGGGCTTATTTAAAGCAAGTAAACAACTATTGATAGTTTCTTAGATATAGAAAAAGTCACTCGTTCCTCTTACTCCCTTTTCTAGCCTTAATTCTTTGTTGTAGAGGCACGAAGGTGTTATAAAAAACTTTGTTCATTAATTATTAGGTCTCAGCTGAGCGGCTTCGGGAGAAACTCAAGAATGTGGAAGTCATTTAGCAAGTAGCCAAAGCTATTTTATTTTATTCGCTAGATGTTATATTGTTCGCTAGATGTCGCTAGTTTCTATGCAAGATTGGGTAGTAATATTTGTTAATGTAATTTGCAAAAATTCTAGAGAAAATTAAACAGTAAAGACAATATTTATTAACTTTGATTACAAATTACCATAATAATAAATCAAAACATTTCGTGTTATTGAATGCGTTCGAATTGCGTCGAGAATGTTTTTTCAAAGTCTATTAGAACATATCAAGTATTCATGTTCTTATGCGAGTTCGACTGACGAACCTGACATCTGGTGGTGAATAATTGAATTACAACAGTGGCGACTACATACATAATATATTGCTACATCGAATATAATAACCTCCAGGAGACGAATTTTTGAAACAATAGAAAACCAATTCGCATTCGAAATCGTGAGATTCGTATACGAATTACCGAATTCACTATTTCTGAACTTTCATTTCCTGCGTTGTGCTACAAGTGGTTCAACCCACTCGTTTTTGATTTCTAGTAGTAGAATATCCAAAGTGACCTTGACAGTGATCCGTTTCACGTGTGGGTCATCGTCGGTTTTTTGTTTTTGTTGTTGTGATTTTGAATTGCGATTTGCTGATGATATAGTCATCATGGCAGAAACGCTGCAGGACCTACAGCATATGCTGAACGACCTGGCTGAATCTTCGTTACGCATCGGCTTACGGATGAACTTGGACAAAACTAAGGTCATGTTCAACGAACATGTTATACCGGAACCGATCGCGATACACGACGCCGTTCTCGAAGTTGTTCACAAATATGTATACCTCGGGCAAATACTGCAGTTAGGCAAAAACAACTTTGAGAACGAGGTGAATAGGAGGATTCAGTTGGGTTGGGCGGCATTTGGGAAACTACGTCGAGTCTTTACGTCGTCGATCCCACAGTGCCTAAAGACGAAAGTCTTCAATCAGTGCGTCCTACCCGTAATGACTTACGGTGCCGAAACGTGGACACTGACGGCACGACTAGTCCACAAGTTCAGAGTCGCTCAGCGGGCTATGGAAAGGGCTATGCTCGGCGTTTCTCTGAGGGATTGCATCAGAAATGAGGTGATACGTCAGAGAACCAAAGTCATCGACATAGTCCACAGGATTAACAAACTGAAGTGGCAGTGGGCTGGCCATGTTGGCCGTAGAACCGATGGCCGTTGGGGCAAACGTGTTCTAGAGTGGATACCGCGAAACGGCAAACGTAGTGTAGGACGTCCTCAGGCAAGGTGGAGTGATGATTTGCGCAGGACGGCTGGCAGGAGCTGGATGCGAGAAGCCGAAAATAGATCTCAGTGGCGTACACTCGAAGAGGCCTATGTCCAGCAGTGGACGAAGAGGGGCTGATGATGATGATGATGATGATGATTTTGAATTGTACGGCGTGAAACGGAATTTATTTAAGAATTTGTTTTTAATGACAACACTGAATTCGAGTGATTCAATAATCTATAAAATTGTAAGCAGTAGAAAATAATATCGCGCACGATTTGTATTCGTATTCGAATTCCAAATTCACGTCTAATGATACAAAAATACGTCTCCTGGTCTGCCTCGCCTCATCCTCTACGCAGGCGAGCGCTATCAGTTAAAGCAGATATATCGTTTTGACGGCGAAAACATTAGTTATCATAAAATAGTCAATAATGTATAATATTTTGGCGTAAAACAGCAGCAGGTGCTTTTTGAGATGTCTTTAGTTTGAAATGTCTTAATTCGGACATTTAATTGTAACCAAAATTTGCAATTGAAGTTTTAAAAATAATAAATATATTTTTCTATGGCGCTAAAATTAAAAAAGTTATACAGTTTTAATTACAAGCACAATTTGGGTTTTATTGAGCGATAAATAAAATAAGAGATCCACATGGAACTAAATACAAAAATGACAATTTGTATATATTTTTAATAATATTATCTATAATTATTTATTTTCCTTAACTTACACCTATTATTATAATTTTAACGAAATACGATAGTTCACTTCACACTTCACATTTTGTAACGAACATACATACAAGTGTACAAAAATAAGCATAAATATTTCTGTAGGTATCTCTCTCATAAATACAAACAACTTTTACTCAGGGATAAACTTTCTAACCAATAATCAATATCACGATGTACTACTATATAATCAGTTGCTTTTTTTTTTTTGTTGTGTCAGTAAATTGTTTCTATACTACAAGTTGTTTGTATTCATGACTTTACCTACAGAAATATTAAATCTTAATTTTTATGAATTATTTAAATAATAATAATAAATAAATAAATATTTCCTACAATTACACCAAATAGCCTGGTCCAAAGTAAACTCTGTAAGGCCTGTGTTATGGATTCTAGGTAGGTAGGTAACGGATAGACATACATATATTAATACATATATAAATATTTTTGATACAAATATATAATAATAACCATGACTAAAGTACAAATTCATCACGCAAAAATTTGCCACCACCGGGATCCGAACCCGGGACCTCGGAGATGGCAATACCATGAAACCGGTATACTAACCACTCGACTACTAAAAGTTAAATTGCAAAAATACGATTAAACCCGGACAAAGCCACGAGCGAAAATTAGTTATTCAGTCTAATATTACTCGATCCGTTTATTTACCGCTGTATTGTCGCCTTTACCTTGTAAACTAGAATTTAATTCTGTTCTGCTGAATATGGGCGACATCTGATATCAGTGCAGCCATGCTGATAACATACCAGGGAAATTACTCAATAAAATCACTTAGCATAAACCGCATCTGTTCGCTGTTTCACATAGCGTTGATTTGATTACCTTGTAAGGCTTGTAAATTTAATAAGTTACAGGAAATCTATAGCAGGATCAGGTTTGCTGGTACCACCGTCTTAATTATTCCTGCCTCAAATCAGTTATGCTCGCGATTCTGAGTTCTGAATTGAAATAGGTATTGAAATTACTAGCTACTGTATATTAACTTAAAAGTTGATATACAGTCACAAGGTAACTCTTGCAAATCTGTAAAACCCACCAGCATAATGTAGGTACACAAACTACGGATTGATTATAATATTTTTTTGCTTTTAATATATGATGAATTAAACGAGGATTTGAAAGATATATTACTATTTAATATGAACTTTAGGATTAACAAGAATGTATAGAACATGGAAGCGTGTCGCACAGTGCACAGAGAGTATAGAGTAGTGACAATAAACAAAATACAGTGTAGTCGTCTATGATGCACATTAGAAGGCGCTAAATCCCAACTAATATTATAAATTGCGAAAGTAATTCTGTCTGTCTGTCTGTTACGCTTTCCCGCTTAAGCCTCGCACCCGATTTTGATGAAATTTGGTACAGACAATCTTCAGACCCTGAGACAGAACATAGGCTACTTTTTATTTCGAAAAAAGGGATGAAGCGGTTGAAATTAGAGGTAGAAAGTTTGTATGGGATTTCTTAATTTTAAAAGATAAAACCATGTAACTTTATATTTAAGCAATTGATAAAATCATTAAGCATTTGTTCTAGCATTCTTGAAATTTCAACCAGCTAGGGGGTGAAATAAGGGTTGAAAGTTTATAATGCAAGTTCGTCAAATATATTTTTTTTTTAATTTATTAAGGAACAGCAAACAGCTACAAAATACAAATAAACACAAAACATTACACAAAAGTTGGCAATATTGTAGCCCACAACGCTATCCACGTGTTAATTAATAATAATGATTCCAAAAACACAGTCACGAGCCGCTGTATAATACTAACAGTAAAAAAATAAAAATAAATTTCAAGTGTTACAAAGTGGACAGAAAATTAAAAATAAAAAAAATAATAAAAATAAAATAAAATTATATACTACTTAAACAACTAAAATAACACATAACATTATAAAGAGATTAAAAACCCTGCAGTTCATTGAGGACAGACTTTTTAAAACTATTCATATTACCACAAAATAAATCTATATCTTTAAAAGATTCGTTATAATTGTGCATCATTCGACGGAGTAGCACGCGCAAACCGGCGTTAGTGCGACATGTGCCAGTGGCGAAATATCACGTCATAAGAAACAATCGTATGTTCTAGCATTTTGAAATTTTTACCAGTGTGGGGGTGAAATAGGGGTTGAATTGAAGATAAGACCATGAATTTTGGTACCTAGTCATAAGGGACCAGGATTGACAAAAACTAACTTCACGCGGGCAAAGCCGCGGGCGGAAGCTAGTTTATTATATGCAACAATATTATAATTTAATTTATAAAGATATTGTGTGAATTGTCCAAAATATGATGATAACTAACAAGTAAATAGAAAAAAATCGACCAATCTATCTTTATAAATTGAAGCCTATATGTTATTCTGATATATAAGCTATATTATAATAATGTTTCATTAAAATCCATTTAGTAGTTTTTCCAGAAAGAGTAACAAAAATCCATCTATACATTTTTTCCCCTCTGGAGAGGAGAGGCTGAGAATCCTCATGGATACCAACCGCAGCCAAGTGCCACGTTGATTATGGTGGACTCCTGACGAATCGAGGCGGCTCCACTCGAAAAACCTACCGACCAAACTCAACCTGAACCGATGGTCCTAATGACCCTATAGCTTGACGTAACAAGGAAGACGGCGCCTCAGGAGAGGCAGCCCTATAAAAGAAAGCATATGCGCTAGAAGAGGTGCTCCCAGTCAATCCGCGTAACACTGAATATCGTCGACCCAGACACGTCATTTCGGACCCTCCCGACTCATTGACGCTGGCTCTTCAAGCCTTGCGAGAGGCGGCATCTGCGCTGCCATCCCTTAGTTAGTCCATACTTCGCAGCTTGCTGCATATGTACGAGTAGGCCCCATCATTTCAAGGCCGGACCCACTTTGGCGTACTGAGCCTTCTTTCGCGCATATGTCCTCTTCGGAGGGCAGCGCTGACGTGCCCTCTCCTGAGGGTGCGCCAACCATTCCATTCAAGCCGTAGGGCTAATAGGGCCAAGGCTAGGCTGAGTTTAGTCGGTAGGTCTGCTGCATCGCATCCCTGCTTGCCTGTTACGTTGGTATCCATGAGGATTCTCAGCCTCCTCTCCTGAGGAAAAAAAAAACTAGAAGAGGCACGGTACACCCAAATGGCTCCGGCCTATGTTGATGGGAATCTAGTTGAGGTTAAGCAGAACGCTGCCGAGGCTAAGGAAAAGTCTTGAAGATCCTGCGTTACTTGGTTAGAAGGGTCGCTAAGGACATGTCGCGGTCTGCGAAGACTGCCGATTTTGATTAAACATGTTAGTTAAAAGTGGTGTTGAACTGTTCTGTACTTACAAACTTTTGCGTTCATAATATTATTAGGGATACGCGGGAATCGGGACGCATGGCAGTGGAGCCGCGAAAGCGCATCCTGCCATGTGCCCCACATGGGCCCAGAGAACAACGCGGGGTTTATTGGGTAGGCTGGTCCTCTCAGACCGGAGAGCTCCACACACGGCCGCGCCTTGCCAGCATTTTTTTTTTGTGAGAATGGGATCGTCAACGATACGCTCAGCGCGTCTTTGGACCGAATCAAAAGGATCAAGTTGGTATCGAGTGCTCCCGCCCACAGGTGACAGCAGTACTCCATATGGGGCCTGACTTGCGATTTGTATAATAGCGCTTACCTTATGCATGGCGTCATGGTGCAAAGGAGCATATCCCCTCGCAAAAAAAGGGGGATACGTGGGAGTGCAGAAGACGTCTGACGGTAAGGAGTGCCAAGGCAGAGTAACTTGTTATTGTATACAGACGTGTGCAAAATCGTTCCTTTTTCATCACCGTGACGATCGTTCCAGTGATTTAAAAGTCACGACGAAAAATCAGTAGCTCTCATCACGATACATGTTTTTCAAAGTTTACAATTCTTTTCTTTCAGAAACTTGTTGTCATATCACAGTCGTCACACAGATCAGACTTAAACGATTAAATTACGCGTTGAATGGTGGTCCCCGTTGTTTCTTTTAAACAAATGTTTATTTTAAAACGGCTAATTGCAAATAACCTTCACAAGTTCACAGGTTTTTGTTCACAAGTTTACAATGGTAGGAATGTCGCGTTATTGTCATTCACTAAGTTTGGTTTGATTTATTTAGACAGCGCTAGAATCGCGGTGACAAAATCACCGCGACGCCACAGAAATAAAAAATACACGGGAGCTGATATGAATACAAGGCTACTGGTGTGCCATGAAAGTGACTTATGAACATATGCCAGACCACAGTGATTAATAGCGATAGCAAATCACTGTGATTTTTTCACCGAGACGTTGTTTACATCTAATTAGATGTGGTTAATAAGCTGGAAGACATGTGGACGCGCCACGCCAGTCGACCATAATTTTTTCAAAGATGAAGATGATGAAGAGAGAAAAAGATGTTTTTTTTATTATTGTAGTATATTAACAAAATATGGCGCTTGCTTCATTCAGTTTTTTTTTTTGTGAAGGACATATGCTGAAGCCGCAGATGGCTATATTCAGCTTTATGGTGAGTGTGTTTGTAGAAGGCTTACGAACGGAGGGTTCGACGTCTTGCTTGCCGGCGCCGTTCTGGGTCGTTAGAATCGGGTCAGAGTCGACGCAGGTTGAGCGCGCCATCTTGTGACTCAGATGCTGAATATGTAGAGAATCTACCTGTTACGTGGCGGTAACGGGTATATGTTTAACGAGGGAAGCGTGGCCCGGGTCGTCGCGCTCGCCAACGAGCGCGATGCGTAAGAGAGAGAAGGTTCTTTCGGCAAACAGAGAGGTACTTATACTAACTATATATAGCGTAGAATACTAAAATATTTTGCTTTATCATTGATTTTTCACTTACTGACGTCACAGCAAATTTACCCCGTATAAAAAATCATAACAACGAAAGATTTTAAGCGATTAATTATATAATCTTCGTAGTGCAAATACCCCAATCGTGATGCATACAAATACCAGTAAACAACAAAATGCCAAGTCAAATGAGAATGTGCGCATACGTGACTCGGAACCAGTATGAATGGGTTTATCAGCACAATATTTTTCTCCAATATCATTAAAGCAAGTTGTAAAGGTCGAGTTACAACGCAGTTTGCTACTGTTTTCCTTGTTGTGAGTTTTATATCTTTTACTAGCTAGTAACTAGTCACCAGCTGGGACCGCAGGTGACCGCGACTTCGTCTGCACAGATGGTAGAGTTGATTTTTTTGACAAAGGATAATGGAAAAAGTCCATCTGTGCAGAATAAGTCTGTACTGTAGTTATTCTGATGTATAAGCTGTAAAGTTTCATAAAATACATTCAGTAGTTTCAAATCGAATTAGGTCCTCTTATTAATTCATCAATTGAAATGGTATCGGCATTATATAGGAAGCTGATTTACACATTCCAGCTTTACAAACGCTGTATCTTAATCATATCAAAAATAATCTTTATTCAACATTCAACATTGACGTCAAAACAAAAAGAGAATAAACACCTAAATACGAACAAGGTAATGAAAATACTCTACATCTGTTCAGAAGTTGAGAGAGCCATCTCGAAATGAACCGGCAAAATCTCTGAAGTTCTATTTTTAAATACTAATTCGTGTTTTCTATAAAACACAGTATATTAGAGCCAGCAATAGGCGTTATCACTGTCATATATTCGATTATGAACAAACAATACGCATCCAATTTCGATTACGAACTCATTCTGCGGCTATCTCTTATTCTTATACCTTTTAGAGTAAATTTTTACATACTTTAACTGTAATATTTATTTAAACCTAATAATAAAAAGCTAAGAAATGACTTTCTAGCTTAAATTTTTCAAACTAAATGTCATACCCTATTTTACTCCCGAACATTATATAAGAACAGAACATCAATACATAGTATAAAACAAAGTCGCTTTCGCTGTATGTCCGTATGTATGCTTAGATCTTTAAAACTACGCAACGGATTTTGACGCGGTTTTTTTTAATAGATAGAGTGATTCTTAAGGAAGGTTTGTATGTATGATAAATGCATAATATAGTAGAGAAACACTGATAAATTTAAAGGTTTCTAATGTGATGTCGTAAATAAGCACGTTTTTTTGCGCTTATATTGCAAACGCTGGCTGAACCCTACGAGATAGACCAAAATAATGTACTACAGTATTGTACAACTTACAAAAATCCACAAAAAAGTCCGCGATGGTATATGTCTATCTCTTAGGGATAACCCACCATAACCATTTTTTCACTGCACCCGTGCGAAGCCGGGGCGGGTCGCTAGTTATATATATAGCCTAGAGCCTTTCACAATTTCTAGACTGCCTGTGTATCAAATTTCATTTACATTAGTTTAGTAATTTCAACGTGAAAGTGCAACAGACAGATAAAATTACCTTAGCAATTATAATATTAATAAGGATTTAATCCTTCAATGTACATGCGGCAGCGAAACCGACACGCTTTGAGCAACGCCCACTGTTGAACATATGTAGGTGTCCTCCAAGGAGATCAACACCAATTTGCGTTACACTGCTGTATACAGCGTCTCCCTGATTTTTTTTTTCGGAAAAAACCATTTAATGAAAAGTGTTTGAAAACCCTGCCACTCCAGAATTTTGCTGCGAAGAATGTGCCAATCGCCACGTAATATTAGCAATTCTTTGGAGGGTATTTATGACCAGTGTAACTACCATGAGTTTACAGTCGACAGCGTACATTTTTGTAGGAAAACTTTGTACAGCGCCTCTAGCGGTACGAAATTGTACTGTTCTTTCATATCAAACTGACAATACGTCAAATACCTAAAACAATAGCAAACTCGTGGTAGAGCTATGGAATATTGTAAATTTTATTATTTCCGAGTCAATCACGACCAGAAATATTTTGATGTTTTTGAGTGTCCGCATAAACCCAGTAAATAACTAAATCAGTCTACCCACTACTAATGTAAAATTCAATAAATTGCATATTGAGCAAGTTAATTAATAGAAGTAGCACATAACTTTGTCGCGACGAGTATAACTACATAATTATAGGTCAGAAACACCGCTATCTAGGAAACAAACACTTATTATTGGGCCATTTCGTGACCGCTTCATTTACGTCTGTCGGCCACGAATATTTGTGTAGCTGTATCCGAATTTATGTCAAACTGACGTAATAAAACGTCAGTTTCCATACTGCGTTGGCCTACTTCCGTCTACTTTGTTAATTCCCCGCTAAAAACTAAACCAGAGAAACTTGACATTTTAAGAATTTTCTTTTCCTGTTTATGAAAAAAGCTATTTTGATTAATAATGTGAAAGGTAGCAACGAGGTTATGTTTTTATTACAAACTAGATACATTGCTATTTGAAACCAATACGCCTACTATGATCGCTTAAGACAGGAATAAAACAGCAGTGTAAACGAGATGGCGCCATACGCCGTAAGAGGGATAATTCTGTTCCAATATTGTTTTAACGCCAATCCTTTGATCAAGCAACTTAAATTATGAATTTCAAATATTTTGAAGTTATCGACCAATTACAACATATTTAATTCATATCAATTTTAAAAGCTAAAAAGTACCCAAGAAATATTACATATTCAGTGACTTTAAAGGTTAAATAGTTTTTTTTCATCTCTTGACAGGAGAGGCTTATAGATCCCACCGCAAACAAGTGCCGCAGTGATTACGTCGGACTCCAAACCGAGGCGGCTCGACCGGAAAGACCTACCGACTAAACTCAGCCTGAACCTTGGACCTACAGCTTGGAGATAAATCATCCCATATATCAATCCCTTACAGCTTTTATTCGCATTAAAATTTCAGTTCAGTAGTTTTGGCATAAAAGTGCAACAGATATACCTCAGCATTAAGGATAAGTTTTTAAGAGTTTATAATTAAGTGTTCGATCGGATATTTAGTCAATATTGTATAGGAGAAATGGTTATTTACTTTTCTTTGATATTGTTAAACACATTATTATATATTTGGATAATCCTACCATTTCTTGAGACACATAACTAGAGGCGCATAATAAACAATGACGGAAGAAATACATCTACATTAAGGTTGTACGCGAAACCAAGGCAATATATCAAGAAGTCACCCCGAGCTCAGCCCTGATGAATAGGCTAGTGAGGACACTGATAATTGTGCACAAGATGGATGAGAATCATCGTAATGTACAATATTATTTGTAACATCATAAACGGGTTTATTTATGGTTACGGGATAACATTTTATTTTGGATTTAATATACTCGTATATAGATGCGAATCTATATACGAGGGATACACGGGTGGAGGAAGGCCGAATAAAAGATGGATCGATTGTGTGAAGAATGATATAAGAATGAAAGGAAATGACGGCTGATAGAGAGGAATGGAAGAAAAAGATCTACTGCGCTGACGCCAGATAATGGGAAATGGGCAAGAGGAGAAGGTATATAGATGCGAGTCTTACATTTTTATTACATACATTTAAATTGGTATGCTGAATGATTGGAAATTTTCCAAAAATCTGTTGAGATTTCTAAGTTAGATCTTGATACGAAGTTCAATTCAAATGAACTATTCGATTGGAACGGATAGTACTCGGGTGTCGAATAGCCCATTGACATTGAAATACTTGGTCTGTGGGGCCCAGACGTTCTAAGCTTTTTCAAGACTGTATCGAAATGATTTAAATTACTCCAGAGGGGAGAAAATCCAAGTATGGGGGTATTTTGGCACCTATCGAGCTGCTTGTGACAGATTGTCATTCTCTCCTCGCCAGAGGGAAAAAAAATAAAATTGTATAAATTTCCTTGGTTTAAAGTCAATACATGGCATCGCTCGTACCGCTTGCAAAGTTTAAATCAACAGTTTTAAAATATTAGTCTAAAATTTAGAATATGCTGTATTTTATTAATAAAATATTGTAGGAGTGCATTAAAAATAATTGGTCCGCCATATTGGATACGCCGCCATGTTGGATTTAGAATGACGTCACACAGTTAATCATGCATTGTCATCCGAACTAAACGTGTATACCAAATTTCAGCTCAATCGGAAACCGGGAAGTGGATCAAATTTAAGTTGAAAGATTTGATTACAGACAGACAACGGGACAGGTGAAAGTAAATAAAAGCTTGTAAAAAATCAACGTGTTCAATTTTTTCATATTGGAGAATCAAGATTTTCCTTTATATAATTTAATGACAATAGCATTTGCTTTTCGTACGCCTAGAAAAGTTAAGTCAACAGATGATAGATGGCGGCTTTTCTGACAGTAATTATTTAATAAAGCACTCGACAGATAATAAATAAACGTAAACCTAAGATATTAAAATCAATATAAATTGATACATTAATTAAATTGATTGAAATTAATAAAAATTATTTAAACTTCATAATGGCAAGATTCAGCCTTTTATAAATATAGTGTTACGAGCTGGGGTCAGTAAAAAACGGCGGTCTACCAAAACACTGAACTTTTATTAGTTAGTACACTAACAGTCACTAACTTCACTGAAAGCACTGAAAGTCGCTTCTTAGTTCTCCAATATCACTTAGATGTTTTCGCACTGTATCGCAAAACAATACTGCTCTCCGGCGGCCGGACACAGCCTTATATAGTCCCCTAAGATACTTGCCACTCTTGCCAGAACATTCGCGGACACACTCGAATGTGTAGTCCAATACGTCGCGCGTTCGAGACGTTTCGATTATAACTGTCTCGATACTCGAATATTCTCGATACACAATACTCGAATATTCCCGTACTATCTTTCTCGAATATTCGTGTTTGTCTATCTCTTTCTACTATTGCTATCTCTTTCACTCCTATTGAAATTTATGTCCTTTTACTGAAGTAGGCTTAATGGCTCATAAGGGGTCCTGAAAACGCCTGAAAACGGGTTTTCAGGTTATTGCGGCATGGATAGAGGGTAGCCTGAAACGTACTGAAAACATGTTTCAGGCGCCTGAAAACTACTGTAACTTGGGTGTAATTTAGATTTTTAGTATGTGAAAGAGCTACTTCTGAAACGGCCTGAAACGACGTTTCAGCCTGCTGAAAACGTTTCTAAGTCACAAAAATCACTTTTGAAGTTGTACTAAGCCACCGGCGTAACACTACCCCCTCCTAAGACATGCTCGTCCCGAGCATCATTATTTCCGTGGTATTTCGCCAGTCGGTCAACGTGAACAATCTTACAGGGACTACGTGCATTTCGCTGTATCCGGTACGTGACGTCGTTGATCCTCTTCAAAACTCGATAGGGTCCTTCCCATTTGGCTTGAAGCTTCGGAGATTTCCCTTTACTGCGGACTGGATTATGTAGCCACACCAACGAACCCTCTTCAAAGCCCTTGTTGTTTACATTTCGGTCGTAGCGGGTTTTCATCTTCTCAGACATCTGTTGGCTTGATTGTCTGACTTGCTCGTGTACGTCGTTCAACTTGTTGCGTAAATCATTCGCGTACTCGGTTATATTCCGCGGGGCGTCAGGTGGAATTCCAGTAAGTAGATCCGCAGGCAACCGTAGTTCCCTACCAAAGTTTGCAAATGCTGGTGTCACCGAAGTACTTTCATGGACTGCGCTTCGATATGACATCAGGAATGGTTGGATGTGCTTGTCCCAATCCTTTTGCCTGTTTGACACAACCTTTGCAAGATACCTCTCCAATGTTTGGTTAAATCGTTCCACCATTCCATCAGATTGCGGATGGTAAGAAGTGGTCCTCGTTTTATGGGTACCCATAACTCGACACATCTCTTGAAATATTTGAGACTCAAAATTTCTTCCCTGATCACTATGAATTTCCAAGGGTACTCCAAAACGGCAGAAGACTTCATGGACTAATTTATCCGCAACTGTTGAAGCCTCTTGGTTAGGAATAGCGAAGACTTCCGGCCACTTAGTGAAATAATCCATCACAACCATGAAGTACTTGTTTCCGCATTCACTTTCCGGAAATGGTCCCGCAACGTCTATGGCAAT
The DNA here is from genome assembly GCA_036419045.1 of Scirpophaga incertulas. NCBI lineage: Eukaryota > Metazoa > Arthropoda > Insecta > Lepidoptera > Crambidae > Scirpophaga > Scirpophaga incertulas. The sequence goes on along the minus strand of CM071642.1, from coordinate 5,536,729 downwards.
CCTTTCCCATGGTGCACCAACGTTATACAGTTTCAATGCACCTCTGCTGCGTGTATGAGGTCCCTTTACTGCAGCACAACTAGTACACTTGCGGCACCAATCTTCAACATCGTCACGGCAATTTATCCAGTAAAATCGTTCTCTTATTTTCAACAGAGTTCTCGTCACTCCCATATGACCTCCCGAACATCCGTTATGGTACAGCTGTAGAACATCCGGTATCTTGGCTTTGGGTACAACCATTTGTAGATGACAACGGTCTCCTCGAGCGTTTTCCCATTTGCGGCACAAGACTTCATCTTGGATAACCAGGCTGTCCCATTGAGCCCAATAGCTCTTCGTGATGGAACTCATCGACGCAATATCACTCCAGGCAGGTTTAGGAGTACCGGCTTTGATCCATTCGAGAATCGGTTTGATGTCTACATCATACTGCTGAGCGTGCTGAAAGGTTTCTTTCCATTCATTGCTAAGATCCGTGTTTAGCATTCTCACAGGTAGGTCTGCTTTTGCCTCTTGTTTTACGCAGTGCTTGCAGTCTTCAGAGCAAGGTCTTCTTGACAAAGCATCTGCATTACCATGAGATCTTCCAGAATTGTAAGGGAGACTAACCGGCACAATGGTTTCTGATTTTGGGGTAGAGCGGTTTTCTTTAAGCTATACACTTTCCCCGGTGTGGCTCCTTCCATGAACAATTCTTCTCGTCCACAACTCATAATTCCTTGCTTGACGTCGATCTCACAACCATTCTTCCTCATAAAGTCTAGTCCGAGAATGCAGTCATCGACAATATCAGCCACAATGACGTTGTGCAGGTAAACTTGATTACCCAACTTCAACTCCACCTTCTGTTCGCCTCGGACGGGTATGTGCTGACCGGTGGCGGTTACTAAATTTAATCGCTCCAGGCTGTTGTTTCTGAAGTCCCTCAGAGACCGATTCGCAAGTTGGGAACCAACAACCGTGCGAGAAGCTCCGGTATCGATTGTCAGCTTACATGACCTTCCGTTAACCTTGCCATTGATGATCAGGCTGTTCCATCGTGGGCTTGTGAGATCGAAATCCTTGGGGCTCTGCGAACACCAGCCAGCACTCGCCCCGCAGTCCTGGCGTTTACTCGTTTTCCCTGCTGTTGTTGGACAGCGCTATTAGCTGCCCTGTTCTCCTGAGGCCCATCTTCATCATTCCCTGAGCTACGCTTAGGACAACTTGATCGGAGGTGTCCCTTTTCGCCACAAGTGTAGCATCTAGGGCTGTATCCCTTGAAGCGGTCACGCACAGGTGTTGCAACTACCTCCCTGACACGGTGAGACCGATGGTCTTGCCTCACAGCTTCCACTTCTAGAGCATGGGCCAGGGCGTCTTTAAGAGTTTCGTGGTGCCCGAGTCTCACAGCAGCTCTCACTTCGAGGTCCCGAATGCCGTCGACAAAAGCCTGTACAAGGTTGCCCACAATTAACGTCGGTGCGGACTGGTACGCTTTACGTACCAGTTTTTCTACCTCTAGGGCCCATTGTTGCAGGTTTTCACCAACACGCTGAACCCGATCTTTTAGCTGGGCCCGAAACACATGTTCAAGGTGTGCGTCGCCGTATCTTGCCTCAAGCGCTTCCAATAGTTCCTCGTAGCTCACCTTCTTGTCAAGAGCTTCGAGGACTGTCAAGGCTTGATCTCGGAGGCCTAGCTTGAGTGCGGTCATGGCCTGGGCTTTAGTCCACCCATTTGCCTCCATTACAGCCTCAAACTGTATTTTATAGGCTGACCACGAGGAACTCCCATCAAAAGGTGGCACTTTGAATCCTCGCACCGAAGGAGCGGCACTGACGATAGTGGCTGTCCCATCTCCGACCTTCAGATTACCCAAAGCCTTCTTGACATCGGCAATCTCAGATTCAGCTTCGGTGAGACGGTTCTCGTGTTGCAGAACCTTATCTTCTATCACTTTGACCTTATTGCCGAAAGTCGCTTGGAGATCTTTGATCAGGACCATTTGTTCATCTTGGCCGAGCTGCAGTTGTTCCCTCAAAAGGCGAGTCTGCTCCTCCTGACGGCGGGCCTGCTCCTCCTTATCGCGCTGCAACTGCTCTTCCAGACGGCGTGCCTGCCTCCTGACGGCGGGCCTGCTCCTCCTTATCACGCTGCAACTGCTCTACCAGACGGCGTGCTTGCTCCTCCTGACGGCGGGCCTGCTCCTCCTTATCACGCTGCAACTGCTCTTCCAGACGACGTGCTTGCTCCTCCTGACGGCGGGCCTGCTCCTGCATCATCGCCATGAAAGCCGCCCAATCTGGTGCGGCAGCCGACGTTGAGGGAGTGGCTTCCATAACTGACTGCTGGTCCTCGTCAGTTGGCGGCTGAGTAGCTCCGAAGCGTCTCTGGTCGGCTTCCTGTTGTCGCTGGCTTCTTGTCCGGATTCTTCCTTCCGTGTCTTCCTTTGGTAGAACCGGCATACTGATCCCACTTCTGACACCAAATGTTACGAGCTGGGTCAGTAAATTAAACTGCGGTCTACCAAAACACTGAACTTTTATTAATCAGTACACTAACAGTCACTAACTTCACTGAAAGCACTGAAAGTCGCTTCTTAGTTCTCCAATATCACTTAGATGTTTTCGCACTGTATCGCAAAACAATACTGCTTCCCGGCGGCCGGACACAGCCTTATATAGTCCCCTAAGATACTTGCCACTCTTGCCAGAACATTCGCGGACACACCCGAATGTGTAGTCCAATACGTCGCGCGTTCGAGACGTTTCGATTATAACTGTCTCGATACTCGAATATTCTCGATACACAATACTCGAATATTCTCGTACTATCTTTCTCGAATATTCTGTGTTTGTCTATCTCTCTTTCTACTATTGCTATCTCTTTCACTCCTATTGAAATTTATGTCCTTTACTGAAGTAGGCTTAATGGCTCATAAGGGTCCTGAAAACGCCTGAAACGGGTTTTCAGGTTATTGCGGCATTGGATAGAGGGTAGCCTGAAACGTACTGAAAACATGTTTCAGGCGCCTGAAAACTACTGTAACTTGGGTGTAATTTAGATTTTTAGTATGTGAAAGAGCTACTTCTGAAACGGCCTGAAACGACGTTTCAGCCTGCTGAAAACGTTTCTAAGTCACAAAAAATCACTTTTGAAGTTGTACTAAGCCACCGGGTAACAATAGTAATAAAAAATGCTGTAGAAAATAAATCGCATTGAAAACACCATAAACGTCATAAAAATTGAGTTTTAAATGTCAATTTCATAACACGAGCCTATTTTATTTGAGAGTTATAGTTAAACACAAAAAAAATAAACAACTGCATCTATATACAGACATAAATAAAACAATTAAACAGGGAGTCATTCCATTTTCAATAACCACCTCGCCCCGCCTTTATGTTTCAAAGTTTAGAATCTGATAAATAAAAGGTAAGGTAATAAAGTGAATGGGAAAATATAATATTTTGGCCGACTTAACCATGAGGTGTATAGCCATAAAATTAAAATATAAAGCCATTACGGGATCATGGATCAATTGTTAAGAGTTCCTCCTGAATTTTTATGGCTAAGTGAGCTTTTTGTAAAATTATATTGTTCGTCGAAATTGCGATTAGCTATTCACTAAGCAGCCGCACTCCCAACTTCCACGTAGCAATTACCTTGTTATTAGACTAAAAGACCCTATTTTTTAAACCTTTAAGCCGTTTATCCGTTATGTTCAACTACACCACTCAGCTACTTTTAAGGATTAATATGTCAAATAGCTTATATTAGTGTCGTATATCTTTGTAAATTGTAATCTATATGTTATTATGATATACAAGCTATAATATTGTACAGTTTAATTAAAATCTCACTTAGTAGTTATCACGTGTAAGAGTAACGAACATCCACTCATACAAAATTTTGCGTTTGTAATTTTAGTAAGGTTTGTAATTTATTATATAAATCCATGCGTATTTTTTTTTTAAATTATACAACATTTAAATTGTATAGGCTCCATTGTAGGAGATAAGCATGAAATTGTGTTGTTTGCAGACGACACTTTTTTTTTATTTAAAGTCAAAAGACAACAAACTAATATTAGTGATGTAAACAAAGCTCTTTCTGAAATTGGGCACTGGTTTAGTGCAAATAATCTTTTACTTAATGGATCTAAAACCAAATGTGTAAAATTTGTTTTGCCAAATGTTAAGCAGGTTAAAACTCAAGTTAATATTAATAATGACAACATTGAAATTGTAAATAAGGTTGTCTTTCTAGGTATTACTTTAGATGACAAACTTCAATGGGGCCCTCACGTGGAATCCTTATCCAATAAACTTAGTTCTGCAGCTTACGCCATTAAAAAGATTCGGGAATACACTGACATAGAAACTGCCCGCCTTGTCTATTTCAGTTACTTTCACAGTATAGTGTCCTACGGCCTTTTGCTTTGGGGCTGTGCTGCTGACATAGATACTATTTTTGTGCTTCAAAAGAGGGCTATAAGGGCAATCTATAAGATTAGCTGCAGGGAATCGCTAAGGGAGAAGTTTAAAGATATTAACATATTGACTGTTCACTCGCAATAATATTTATGAAAATCTTTTTGTATGTTCACAAGAATATAAATACATATAAAAGAAATCACAATATTCATAATTTAAATCTAAGAAATAAAAATGACCTTACTGTGCCCGGAAGTAGGCTCCATAAAATAAGCAAATCCTTTGGTTGCGCTGGCATTCGTTTTTACAATAAGCTACCAGGAGATATACGAGATTTGTCAATTAACAAATTTAAAAAAATACATAAAATGTAAACTTATGAAAAGGCGTACTATAACACTGCTTGTTACTCGAAGATAAAAGCCCCTGGGCATAATTATCCTGGTCCCAGTTCTTGGTGATCCTAATTATATTTAGCTGTATTATTTTTTTTTTTTTTGTTACTTGAATTGTAATATGTTATTTGTATCATATCTTTCCTTTTGTTTGTTTTAAGTAGCTTATAATATGTTTTTTTTTTGTTTGTATATGACGATTGTAAGTGATCACGTGTGATTCTAAGCAATAAAAGTGTTTGACTTTGACTCTGACTCTGATTTGTTAATAAACTCAAAATCAAAATAATCTTTATTCATCATAGATCTTTACAGGCACTTATTGACGTCAAAACAAACAAAGAAAAAAGCTTAAAATAAAACAAAAACCTTGTCCGTACGTAAGAACAAGGAAAAAAAAATGACTCTACACCTGTTCGGAAATTGGGAGAGCCTTCTCGAGAAGAACAGGCAAGAAACTCTGAAGGTCTATTTTTTATCTCCTCTTTTCAATGTTAATAATTATAATAATATAATATAAATATACAATATAGTATAAGATACAATCATACCTAATACGATTACAGTCGTATGTATGTTTACATACACATATAAAAATAATACAATATTATAAATAATGTTGTTACCAAACATGGTTCTATGAATAGTGTCCCTATTCCCAAATACTGTGATCATTTAGATAGTCACTTACTTTATAATAACCTTTACTCATGAGTGTCTTTTTGATATGGATTTTAAATTTATATAAAGGCAAATCAATGACACTTTGCGGAAGTTTGTTAAACATAGATATACATTTCCCCAAGAACGAACAGCTAGTTTTATGGAGTCTGAACATTGGAACGGCAAGTTTATTTTTGTTTCTAGTATTCACATTATGTAGATCACTGTTTTTATTGAATTTATTATAGTTTCTATATACAAAAACTAAATTATCATATATAAATTGACTAGCTAAAGTTAAAATATTAATTTCTTTGAATAATTCTTTTATGGATTCTCTAGCGAGTAAACAGTATATAGCACGAATCGCTCTTTTTTGTAAAAGGAAAATACTCTCAATGTTAGCCGCTGATTCCCATAACAGCAATCCATAGGACATAACACTATGAAAGTAGCTGAAATAAACAATTCTTGCCGTTTCAACATTGGTTAAAAGTCTAATCTTTTTTACTGCGTAAGCCGCTGAACTAAGTTTGATTGCCAAAGCTTCAATATGTGGATCCCACTGTAGTCGTGAATCTAACGTAATGCCTAAAAATGTAGTATTATTTACTAAGTCAATGACATCACCATTCATATTTAAACGAGTATCAACCTGCCTTACATTGGGCAAAGAGAATTTGATACATATAATACTGATATAAAAAAATAAAACTACTCTGTATAAATATGAAACATGCAGACAAAATATTTGACTCGGGTGAGAATCGAATTCACCAATCCAGCCTCTAAGCACTATCCGTCCCATAATTAGTAGTTTGATCGCCGGTGTCGTTAGCTAAACGTCGAGCCTTCTGTTCGTGCACCTTCCACAAACCACTCATTACAAAACTGAACATAGCCACCTGAGGCTTCAGCTGGACGGACCAATGTCCAAAAAAAATATTTCAGTAGTTTGTTACGCCAAAGTGGACTTTATTCTCTATTAATAATTCTGTATGTATTTTACAGATTGGATGCATTTTATATTATACACTAGCTGTGCCAGCGACTTCGTCCGCGTGGAATAGTTATTTTGAGCATCATATTTATTTTTGCAAACAACCACCTCAGCTGTTACCCGATCTTGACAACGCGACATATCCAAATTTGATCACCATAAAAACGATTCTAGTGAGTTAAAATTAAAAGATATACATATACTGTCGCGGACATTTTTTTTAGATTATTTTAAGAGGAATAATTCTTTCATACATACATACTTTTTCCAATAAACTCATATGTTTGTACACTTACGCTACTGTCTTTGTCTAAGGAATTTTAAGAATTCTAATCAATATATATATACCTATCTTACATACTATATGTAGTCTTGTTGCTAAGGGAACCTATTCTATATCGTTTATTCATTTCTTAACTACGCTTAGTATTATTCTTTGTTTATTACTATCTTATATAAACTTATATATTTCTATTTATTAATTATTATATTCTACTTATTCTATCCCGAACAAATACCATACGCGTATGTATAACGTAAATCTAAAAAATAACATTATTAGAGACTTAGCTAGTATACGTATCCTTTGCTTAATTACAGTTATTTTGACATATTCATTCACTTGTGACAAATACAAATATTATATTCATTGCCACTGCATTTCAGTTAATCATTTCAGGTAATCCTTTGTAAAAATGTATAGTACTAGAAGGTCGGCTAAAAAAATAATACAACTCATATCTGTCCAGTATTCAAGAACTTTTATGTATTCCAGAACAGAAGGTTTATCACTTTCTTATCACAAAATTATTGGTACCGGTGACAATTCTAATCAGTTCTTGTCTTCCTTAATTAAAATTTAATTTGGTGATATTTCTAACTAGTATTTTTTTTAATCAGAATATTTTATAGAACTTTTAGTGATATTTGTAAGAGTATAAATATTTTTTGTCATTTTAGTGTTCAGTGTCATGGTTAATAACTAAATGTTAGTAAATAATTCTGTAGTCCGATTCCTAATCTCAATATTTTTTCTGCAAATATCTTTTTAACCCCTACTTTTAAAGGATAAAGACAATTAGCTTTTTTGTTGGTCTTGTTTAGTTTTATAGAATGGTTCAATTTCATTCATGAACGGTGCCATTAAATCCAAGTCTGAAAATGTATAGAAGTTCGCCAGTCTTCTTTGAGCATTATTTTGACAACCTGCTTTGAGATAGAGACAAATTGCAATACTGGCCAAATACTTGCTAACAGCGGACGGTGAAAGTTGTACGAAAATCTCATGTCAAATAAATTACCATGTAAACTAGTCATGTATTTAAAAAATGGAACGATATTTTACTTCGACAAATGGCGACCACGGAGGTGACTTATCAGAGTTTTATTTAAATTTCGAACTGACTTGCAAAGCTCAGTTCAGATACCAATAAAACAATTGTATGAATTATTTTAGTAGTTTCTAAGCATCATAAATGGCCGCGTCTCTTTGTTTTTTTTTCAAAGTTTAATCCGCAAATTTACAAGGTGCAATAAATCTAGGTGAAAATAAGCGTTTGACTATTTTTTTATGTAACCCTTACACGGGTCATTAGCGTACCTGGCAGGTAGGTTATAGGGAATAAACAAAATTTGTAAAAACTTTTCTCGCTTAATTACCTTTAGCATTTCTTCGAAATTATGAAGCGATTTAGTTTTATTTTAATTGGAATTATCAGTTCCTTGTGGATAAGGCTCAGGTTGAGTTTAGTCGGTAAGTTTTTCTGGTCGAGACCCCTCGAGGGTTTGAGTCCAATATAGTACTTGGTTGCAGTAGTATCCTTGAAGATTTTCAGCCTCTCCTCCAGAGGGGAAAAATTTTGTCAGTTGAACATGAAAAAACATTGATAAGTTTAAAGCAGTTGTAGGTAATGGTGTTATATACAGCCAAGAATGTAACTATAAAATTATATTATAGCAAGCAAAATATCAGATTTTGAGTATTAAAGTAACACAGAGTAATTTAAAAGCTGATTTTAACTGTTTTTAATTGTATTTAACAATGTTTTAAGCCTACCAGTCTCTATGGATCGCATATAAATAATTGTTTATTTATTAGAATGCCAATTTCTATAATATTTATAGCACTATGGTCATTAAGATAAACACTATAAACAAATCAATGTAAAATAAATAAATTAAATAAAAACAATTTATTTTTATCTAATTTATTTATTTGATAATTTTTACACATACGGTAGTGTACAATGGTACTGCTTATTTCACAACTAAAATTTTTCCAGTAGATCTGCAAGAAATTTTATATAATATGTGTATATTTGTATGCGTGTATAACAGAAAAAAAAAAACAAATTATAATAATAGAAATAAAAATAATAAATATTTATTTGAATATACATACAAAAATATACAATATACACAAATACATGCTTCTTGTAGTAATTAACTAATAACTATATATCCATATAACAAATATTATCTCTAATAATTATTTAGTAAAATTAAAAACTAAACTATAAATAAAATATTTGAAATAAATTGCTGCCGTCAGGCAACGTCCCCATAAGACTAGCAGCATTGCTACGTTGTATGGCGATGCTGATTCGCTGCGCCAGATATGATCCAGCTTTCCGGTCACATGTAGCCTCGGTCAATCTATAGCTGCACTCTTTAAAAACTCTGTGGGCACTTTCCCCCCAGGGCCCCAGAGTTTCCACCCCAAAAGGCTCAAATATGCAACCACTATTTATGTTTGCATACTTGCGCCATACTTACTAATAATACATTATATTTGCTTCTATGATATTTTGAATCAACATTTTTTGAAAAAATTGTCGCCCTGCTATATTCGGCTTCGTAGTTAGAAAAACAATAAACCAGATTAAAATCACGATTGAATACTACGAGTTTATTTTACTAGGGTGTAATTGTTAAACATAAGCTCCGGTACCAATAAAATAAGTATAAAGATTGTACTACAAGTAGTTTTTTGAAATATGCCGACAGTTAATATCTGTAAGTGTTTTTAATACTTATTTTTTTTTATTTTAAAAAAAGTAAGGGTTTGTAATACAGAAATAGCTGACTTTTTATGATGACGACACGTCATAACACAAACACATATAAAAAATCGTTTATAGGTACTAGATTTTTTCTTCTTTTATGTATTATACGTAACACACAATAAATAACATAGGCTACGGCCTAAACAAGAAAAGTATTTTCTTTTTTCTTTCTATATTATCTCAGTTTCATTCATCAACATCTAGCTATCGAAAGGATTTGTACGTCGCAGAATATAAAAAAGAAAAAAATACAACGCCACAATTCTGTCAAAATATATATTGACTTATAAATTAACCGGGTCTCAGTTATCGCTGGCCAAATATCGCAGTCGGTTTATTTGAACGCACCTCGTAGGACCGACACACTCGACAACTTGAGCTAGCCGGCTTTCAAGTGACATTATCAGTTTTATAAACAATAACTTTCTGAGAAAGGAATGTAATTCCGCAGTAACTTATGCATTGTTATCACTAAATTACTTGTAGCAGAAATCACAACGAAAAGTTTACTTAAATACCTATACTCAGTAATTAGATATGGATTGGTCGAATCGAAGTCAGGTGACTTAAACAAATAATAAATATTTGTGAAAATCCGAGACGACGCGTTTAAATTTACTATTTTTTTTAAATTACCTTTTTAAACCGTTATATGATTTTTATGCAATTGATATTCATGTCTTCTTGCATTGAAAGAGGTTTTTATTAAGATGTTTTCATCAGTATTTGCTTTATAGAATTAAAGTAAGTTTTTTTATTTAAGTATTTAACAAAACTCTTTTTAAATATAGAGATCTTTATTTCAATTCACGTCGCAGTTGCAATTGTTTCTTCACTTCTTTTCTCAAATATGTCCAACAATAATTTCATTATATTAAAAAAAAAAGCATGCATATAACGGCGCGATTTTTGAATATAGAAACCTCCACAAAATTTATATGAAAAGACATTCCCAGCATGCTGTGGCGTCATTTGCATTTAGAATCTTTTCAGACAATTTTGACACGTTTCACATAGCTGTCTTTAGAAGCGTTTGCTTTTCAGCACAAATGCCAAAATAAAAATATAATTTGAAGTTTGTGTAGATTTAAAGTTAAGTTCGTTACAATAGTTTATTATTATTGTCACTGTTTATTTTAAATAACATAAATGTTGGTTATGTAATAATTATTAATATTTTCTTACATTTATTTTAAAGAAAAGTACTATTTACATGCCTCGATGGAAACGAAAATTGCCTGCCTCGTACAATTGAAGTCCTCGCCTGCGGCTGCTCCTTCAAACTCATACTCGACCTGGAAATGCCTATTTATTTTGATTCAGTTTAATTCTACTTTCAAATTACATCACTGGCTACGTATTAACATGTACATTAATAGGTATATTATTATCTATACTAGTCTATACTAATATTATAAAGAAGTAAAGTTTGTGTGTTTGTATATTTGTAAAAATGTAAGGGGTAATGTCGGGTTCTACTGAACCGATTTAAAAAGTTCTTTCACCAATAGAAAGCCACATTATTGCTGAGTGTCATAGGTTATATATAAAACCGAAAAATAAAAAGGCTTTTACGCGGTAGTCCGTTTTGCAAAGTGAATCGGAGAAAAAACGGTCGAATGAAAACGTTTCTTACGAACGCTGCCTTAACTATATATAGAAATATATTTTTTGAGTTCTAGAGAAGAGATGTGGAGCTTGAAAATGCCTACAAAAAAGTCAACGACAGCATATGTCTAACTTTTATATTTAAGTTACAAAAAGTAGTTTTTTTTAATATTAGTATAGATAAATTAATTATTATGTTAATAAAATAAAATAAATCATTAGCTCATATTTATTAGTCATATATTACCAAAAATTATGAATCTTTATGAAAATAAGCAAACTCATCGTCTAAGTGTGAAGGCCAAAGCAACGGACGGCGCGCGATGTCTTCGGGTTTAATTCGGTTCGCGTTCGTGCTCGCTTCGGGGATTATTAATATTATACCTAATGAAATGGGCACAGGTCAGCTAGTTGGTGATAAGAAAAGTCAAACAAAAAGGTATCTAATAAAGTGCAAATGAATCCTGTTTATAATCGCTTTGTGATATTACTGTACTTCTCCGTACTAAATATGATGTACTAAACATTAGTTACATCGTTTATTGAAGCGTATTAGACCCCAATTAAGTCAACAAGATAGCAGTTACCATATTATTAATAACGAAATCCAAGGCGCTTACCCAAAGTTCCTGAATTGTTATTAAGCCTGGATCTACGTCTCAGATTTCAGAGTGATTAAATAGAGCCGCGTTATATTAATGATCTCTTCGTACCCACAATCGCAAGAAGAGGTTATGTTGGCACTTGAGTTAATATCATATAACCGTGATGTCATTATATTTCTACATTGTCCACTTTGAAGTTAAAGAACTTCCACGTTGTCTTTCATTTAGCATACAAAATGGCGTTGTGTGTAGCGTATCCTTACTAATATTTTAAACTTAATAATATTTTAAATATATACGTTACGTTAATATAAGCTATTTGAAACACTAAATATGCACATCCGTAGTCGCGAGCGCTAGATAATATGGATAAAATATAATAAATTTAAAGAATTATTTTTTTCTTTAAATTTATTATCAAACAGTGGTATTGTAGCCACATGACCATTAATACCAAAAAAGCAGGCCACCATTTGCTTTAAAGTGCTTTTTGCACGAGTCACTTTCGTAGGGTTCGGCTCATTTTGAAACACCCAAACTGTAGATTGTTGCTTAGTTTCGGGATCATACGCATAGATCCAAGATTCATCACCTGTGTAGATGTTATAAACAGATTTTGAGTCACCTCCGTTAAATTTTTTTAACATATTCTTGCACCATTCGACGCGAGCTTCTTTTTGATGCTGAGTTAAGTTGTGCGGTATCCAACGCGAACAAATTTTTTTTACGAACACATGTTCATGTAATATTTTATTAATGCTTGTCATACATATGCCCAGAGTAGCCTCTATCTAACATGACGGTCTTGCATAATTAGTTTTCGTACAGCTTCAATGTTTTGTGGCACAACGACTGATTTCGAGCGATCTTCCTTAACTTCGTCCGTGAGCTTATTCCATCCACGATTGAACTCACTAAACCAGTGATACACAGTGGTTTTTGATGGAGCTTCAACACCAAAAGTTTAAGTTAATTGATCTACGCACTGTTGTTGCGTTAAACCACGTCGAAAATCGTAATAAATCATAGCACGAATATTTTCACGTGTGAGTTCCATCATTTCAGCGATATGACATTTTAAACCCACAGAAACAAAACACTAGCGTACATAAGGAAAAAAAATAGCAGCCAGTATTCAAAAAAAGAACGAATTTTACCATGTAGATCATATATTGCGTTTAAAAATGTTGAAATCCCAGATTCCGGATACATAAGTAGCAGCCCTCGTAGAACAAAATAAAAGTATATCAGAAATAAGCCAGAATTCATAGACAGAGTCATAATTTGAAAAAAGAATTGGTAAATAGTTTGTTAAGTAATTGGTAATTAGTTAGGTACCTTCATAAAATATTCATAACTGATAGAGTAAACAACGAATGCAATTTATAAACTAAGTAATAGTTTGACAAAATTATTATTATAAAAAGAACACATCAACATGAAATAGACTTACTTGGATAATTAATGAGTCTTTTGACACGCAATGACATATGACCATTAGACGAGCTCCGAATTCGAGCTTGAAAATTTTAAGATATTGCCATTTACAACGTTTGAAGGTTCGATTTTTAGTGGTGAGCTTGACGAGTCATGGCTATTATCGTATATATTTTTTAGATATATATGTATGAATTGTTATTATAGATTCAATAACATACGTTCTAGTGCTTATTTTAAGTTAACTGCTGTGAGTGTAAAAACATAATATTTACGCAAGCTACCTGTAGGAAATGACAGTTCAATTAATATATTTCATATGTATTTTCTAAATTTATTACCCCCAGATAAGACTATCCAGCTGGAATTACCTATTATTAACCGGCTTATTTCTTTTACGAAAGCTTTGATAACTTAATTAAGTTTGCTTTGTTTATTTTATGGTATACATAACAGAGTACTATCACAACTTATACAATATAGTGACACGTAAATAACTTTATTAAATACAGATTTATACCCAAAAATCTGTTTACACAGCATATTTAAACTTAAATAAATTAAAGATATAAATAAAATATTCAATTGTTTTTGCATATATGTCTGCAGGGCAAATAGATATTTTCTATTTCGCTTAAGGATGGCGAAATTGTCAAAGTTGTCAATGGAAGACTTACTCAAAGCGCAAAAGGCGTGCTTCATTCGTTTTAAAATCGAGCATGGAACTAAGGAACCTGTCGAAGCTTTTCAAAATGCGTGATCTGTACTCGACGACATTACGTAGCGTTGTGTCCTCGACTCGAAGATTTACGAGCACAAGCTTCAGAGAAAGACGCAGACAGAATAACGTTGTGTTTAACTAGACCAGTTCAAAAATTGTATCCATTTGAGATTAGTGAACCACAGCATTACTTGACTCGAGTTCGCAGAACTGTCAGACCACCTGAGCGTCTTTTTTTTTTTTTTTTTTTTTTTTTCCTTGAGGAAAATGCATTAAATTGCATACCCCGGCTGTGGCGAGCCGGCGGTTATGTGGGGCTCTACTCCCCAGAAGGGGGAGGCCTACCCACTAAAAACCTCAGGGATGGCCTTCCTCAGGCATGTAGGGAGCCCCGGGAACATCAAGCCCCTTCCGGGAACCCCCAGCCTCCGCTCCCCTATTTAGAGGGGAACCCTCCTCGGGGGAGGCTACTGGCTCCCCGGTCTCCTCCACCGACGACGCCCCCCGGCCACGGAAGGGGCGTGGTCCATCCCGGGTCGCCGTAGCAGTCGCGACTTCCTCGCGCCCGCCGGCGACCCGCGGCGGCGCCGCAGCTGTGCTACCGAGCCCGGCGCCGCCTTCTTCGAGCGGGATCGACCATCTCCCGACCCCGCTCGGCGGCCTCCTTCTGGAGCATCACTGCTTCACAGAAGGAGGCCACAGCCCTCCAACCTCCCTCCTCCTCGCCCGATCTCTGCGACCAAGACTCGGCGCTCGGAGGCCCACGCGGGGCACTCCGCCAGCGTGTGCTGGGCCGAGTCGAGGCCGGATGCGCAGTGGTGACAATGTGTCGATCCCTCCCGTCCTATTCGACACAGATACTCACCGAAGCAGCCATGCCCGGTGAGTATCTGAGTCAATCGGTAGGTGACCTCCTCCTTCCCGTGGAGCCAAGCTTCGAGGTGCGGGAGTACGGCACCGACGGCCCGCTGGCGCGCGCAGCTCCGTACTTCGAGCTGCGCACGCCAGGCCGCCACAATCCGTCGGTGCCACTCCCGCTTAGGCACTTCGTGTGCGGGTTCCAGGGCGCTTCCCCCATCGCCCCCCGGTCGACACGCCGCGACGCATACGTCGCCGCGTACATGTCGGCCAGGATGTCGAATGGGGGGAGCGTCCCAGAACCGTCGCCGCCTCGTACGAGATTGTACGGTAGCCTCGTACGATCCGTATGGCCATTATCCCCTGCAGGCTCCGTAGCAGAGCTCTGCAGCGGGGGACCTCGCGCAGTCTTGCGACTACACGGGAGCCCCATACATGGCCGGATCGCACGACGCCCTCGTACAGGCGGCGAACTCCATCCTCGGTCCCCCGAGATTGGACAGCAGGCGATGCAATACCTGAGCGTCTTAATTTATAGTACTTAACTTAGTAACTGTAGCTTAAGAGTAAGATACATATCTATTTTTAATTTTAATTGTTTGTTTGTATCTAGAAATATGTTTAAGTTTAACTTTTATTGTATTTCGCTCGGGCGGGAGACATAGAGTTTGTACTTGATTTTTTATATATGTCGCAATGTCATTGTCAAAGAAAACGGAATTAATATACGAATGCTCAATAGATTCATCTTTTTCATTATTATAAATATTCTTGCGATTTAATAGTTTTCACAGATGTAGTGTAGAAATCAATAAATTTGAGTAGATTTGATGTAACAAATACATACCTAAATATACACACGCTTCTTTCCTATGGGAGTAGGCTACAGAGGCTACGATCCGAGCATATTTCCCTAGCTTCCTCAATTTTTATTAATACTTTGATGCGGGCCCGGATTCGGTTACGGTTACTCTTCATCTGACTTTGCAATAAATCATATATTAGCTTTCCGTTCTCGTTATATTTGAATTTCCCACAGGAAGGATGTGTTTTTACAATACTGCCATACAACCTTTCACCCCCTCCTTTCAACCTTTTACAACCCTTTTCTGCTTTAAAGGGTAGCCTCTATCCTTTCTCAGCCTCTAGACTATCTGTGTACCAAATTTCATATAAATCGGTTCAGTCGTTTTGGCGTGAAAACGGAACAGACAGACAGACAGACAGAGTTACTTTCGCATTTATAATATTAGTATGGATTTGGTCCAAGTATGTTCATCTAGGTCAGTGGTTCCCAAACTGGTCTATATCGACCCTTAAGAGTCTATGACACCTGCAAAGGGTCTACGTCTACGAAAAAATATTTTGGAGGTCCATGAAATGAGAATAATTATAATATATCCTTTAGCCATCCTTAACACATGCCGCATTGTTAGAAAGTTTTTGCAAATAAATGAAAACAATATTGATTCTTCACCAACCACATTACCAATACATCACATTTTGTAATTTACTTGGCTTACGCCCGTAATTACAGTTAGAACCAGCACTTACGCTGAGAAATTTAAATGCTCCTAAATAATAAAATCAATAACTTGCCCTTCAATACGGCCTTGTTGAGCATGAGACACCGTACTATAAGTACGCACCAGCGCCAGTTCTTGAAAATGGCCGTGTGTTGCTCTATCATCACGGACAGGACTATTGCAATAAACCTGATATCGTGGTGGTCGACCGCTCCCAACGCCGTGCAATGCTCGTCGATATTACCATCCCTCATGACGAGAACCTCGTAAAAGCCGAGAAGGACAAAGCCAGTAAGTACCTTGACTTGGCATACGAGGTAACCGCCATGTGGGATGTTGATTCGACAATCATTGTTCCGATAGTTGTGTCTGCGAATGGCTTGATAGCCAGAGACTCGATCGACATCTTAAGAGGCTCTCGCTTGACGGATGGATCAAGGGTCGGATACAAAAAGCAGTGATTCTCGACACGGCACGTATTGTCCGGAGATTTCTCTGTCTGCAGCCCTAACCACCGGTTTGTTTGGACCTTGCCTCGCTACCGGCGGCATACTAGGTTTAAGTTTTTTATAGTATTTATATTTATTTTATATATCTATATTGTAAAAAACTTAAATTTAAGATTATTAATGAAATAAATGAATAATAATAACAATGTTCACACCAATGTTGCTCTAATCGCACGAATATTGGTCTCCTTTTTTGGGGGGCCCATTTAGTGATCGGCGAGTCACCACCTACCATATTTAAAATCAATTAGGAGGCTTTGAGAAGGCAGGTGACCGGAGTCTCTTACATAGCCCGGTTTTCATTACCATCAAAATCGAAATGCAATAGTTCACAAACTTTTTGACCACTAATAACAATAGTTTCTGTGCATCTAACTGGGTGTAGTCTTTGGCTGCATTTTTCATGATGCAGATAGATCTAGCTGGTACACTCCACGCACACTTTCATTCAATTTTGCTTAAATGGCCTCTACGCGTTGGATCTGTATCCCCGCGTACGCCTTATAAAGGACCGTGTCTTGTAATAACGCGTGAATTAAGCTACAATAATAATGATGAATCTCAACATACACTGATAGTGTCTATTTACTTATATTAAACTAACTTCTAATTTAAAGACATATACCTACATTATTTATAAAAGTACCTATGAAATAGAAGAAATATTATATATACTTGTAAAATTTCGTCAGTCAACTTTTGACTATCCTTTCTACATGACCAAACCATCTAGCATTCCCTTTCTTGTCTTTCACTATTTTGTAAGTGATTTTTGCGGTTAGTATATACTAGCGACCCGCCCCAGCTTCGTACGGGTGCAATGCTTATCTACGTGCCTGCATTTTAAATTTGTAACATCTTCGGAAATATTGACTTAAATTAAATACATGCTGTAAAAAGCATATTGATATAAAATAAATGCACAGTTTACTTAATTGGATAAGGATTAATGTAGTATTGTTTAAAATCACTTCTTAAATAACCATTTATTAGTAAAGGATAAAAAGTGGTTATGGTGGGGTATCCGTAAGAGATAGACATATACCATCCCGGACTTTTTTATTGAACTTTTTCAGGTGGACAATACTGTAGTACATTATTTTGGTCCATCTCGTAGGGTAGCGTTTTTGCAATATAAGCGCAAAAAACGTGCTTTATTACGACATCACATTAGAAACCTCTAAATTTATCAGTGTTTCTCTATTATATTATGCATGGATTATACATATAACCCTGCCTTAAGAATCACTCTATGTATTAAAAAAAACGCATCAAAATCCGTTGCGTAGTTTTAAAGATCTAAGCATACATAGAGACAGACAGACGGCTGATAGCGATATACTATGTAGTGATAATTTTGGGGAATTTTTGGGGAAGTGATGACATCTGTCTGAGTAGGAAACAACTTGAAAGAAACTTTTAATCACCCTTTTTAACCTCAAAAATTTATGGAGAGGCGTAATAAAGTGTTACGCGCACGGAGTTGTAAGATTTCACACAAACTCCCTTAGTAGGCTAATACCACTTCCTCGTTAACAGAATTACACTAGTTATCGATTTTTTTTATAATGTTTGTCTGATTTTCTGCGGACTTGGTCCGCACTCTATTTTGTTTGTGTTAATATTTTTTAAGTCCTTATTTATTATCTATAACTAATTATCTATTACTAACATACGTTTACATTATCTAAATATTTTATTTTCAGTCTGCAAAGAATTATTATGATAGATGGCCTATTAAAGATATACAAAGATAAGAATATGCCAAACCATGTGCCATCTATCATGAAAAACGAGAAGACATAAAATATTGTTTGATTTTATCCACTCTGTAAACATCAGAATATAAACCTAACATGAACCATATTATAGAGATATAAAAATAATGACAGGCCAAAATGCAAATTCCATAGCCGTAAAACATAAAAAAAATCATAATTAAGATATCTCATTCTCGAGAAATTTGGTTTAACTTATATCCTACCAAGAACCACTCTTGTTTCGCTAAATGATGAATCAGTAATTTTGTTAGTAACACACAGCCTTATTTTAATTGTTTGCTTCCTTTGTTTCAACTGATAAAATACCATAGTGATTGTATAAGATGTGAAATATGTTATCTCTGGCAAAAGTGATTTCCTAAGAACGTAATTCAATTAAGTAACCTGACTCAGTTATAAGTAAATAATTTCTTTGTACCTATTTCGATTGTTAGCTACTTTCAAAATGACATTTCAAAATTATAATACAAATAGTCTTCAAAGTAAACGACATGATATATTTACGCGTGACCAACTAATTACTAATTGTAACTAAAGTTCCTATATAAATATCTTAAAGTTTCCGAGTCTAAGAAATGTCAAACACAGTAATTAATTAACCATTAGTGAAAACAGAATTAATATTAATAATTTTAAATGTTTAATACACATCGAAATTACATGTTTATATATAGTACACAGTAATCGAACGTTTATACTTATGACCTACTGAAATCGATTGTTTTGCTTGATGAAAGATAAACAAAGATAAAGGAAACAGCCCCACTCTGCGCCTACGCTACTGACTCACCGAGGATAGCCCGACGTGCAAAGCAGACGTATCAGACATAACCGTTCGACGCGTCAGTGCGTGCGCATGTTAGTACGGGATCTAATACAGTGCCTTGTGGTATACCGAAATTTTAGGGCCAGTTTTAAAGTGAACCAAGTACGTCATCCAATGTGTCTGACGCTGGTCTTAAGTTTTTAAGTGGGTGTGTCTTTAAATGTGTGATTTTTGTGATATTTGAATTGACAATTATTAATCAAAATGTTTCCGAGGATTCAAGGATTGGTGAGTAATATTTTTATTGTTTCTGTGATCGTCTTATTTTTTTTTTTTAATAATTGTAAATTAAAACTTTTCAAACAAAAGTTAAACATTAGCGATTCGTTAGAGCACATAAAATAAAAGGAATGCTATCAATATTTTTCTAAGTATTACTCTGTTGGTTCATGACATAAAACATATCATATTATCATTACTGTCCCAAATTCATTAAAGCGATATGCATATTTCTATATTTATTTTAACAAAAATTATAATCTGAGGTAAACATGCGCATTTTAATTGGAACACATTAACGATGTCTTTTGAATGATACGTTATTTTGACTAACATTGTCTTTAAATATTTTTTTTCTTTTGGAAAGCCTTTTATAAACATAGAAACATGAAAAGATTACAATGTTTAATGATTACAATAGAAACATATTGTCAACAAGAAACATATTAGGAATCACGGTCACTCAAAAATCACCACGTGTTCGAGATCACGTACCTATTTTTGTCTTCTCATAGGATGTAAAAATTTATCATCTTCAAGATATGAATTCAATAATAAATATAACAATGTTTGATCTGATTGCTCCAATAAAATTGATTACAACAAGAAATCCGTGACTTTATTAGTTAGCAGTAGTTAGTTACTAACAAAACACAAAGATAGTATACAACTTCATATTACTTTAATCTTTAGAAACTCAACAAATTGCTCAATCAATTTTCTTTGAAATCACGACATGAAGTGACGTCTTCTAGATTATGAAATTTTCAATCCCATGTTTTACGAGGAAAAGAAATACTTACTTACTAATTCACAAGAATGTCTGTTAGTCACCGTACAGTTAAATTGAGTCACAACACACAGATGAGTGAGTCAAAACTGAAAGACCTCATTAATGTTTTGCGAATTCCCTTTTAATGTAATAAAATTCGCAACCATGTTTCATGATAATGCAAAAGATAAGTTGAGTTATTTAATACAATTTACCACGCGAACTATGGCTATTTGCGCTATTTTAAAATAAAAGAACCGCAGTACAATGTTAAAGGGGTTTAAAACAAATATCTCATAGCAATATTATAATTCATAATAATAAACGGACATCGAAATTGAAACGGTAAAAGCAAGTAGTAATATCCTCCAATTTAAATGAATGAATCTATATTTGCAATAATGGGAAGGCAATTGGCAAACAAAATAAAAAACTAAACGCTACCTATTCTAAAAAAAAGTTAAAAGTATAGAAGATCAATTACGAAGTAATTTATCAAGTTTACCGATAAATTGATTAGACTTTTGTAGTGGAATCGCCAAATCCGAATTATGCTTGTTATTTTTACAGAAAACAGTAGATTTATTCCTTTTTGGGGATTGAACGGTTAATTAACAAAGCGAACGGAGCTACTGGCTCTATTTCAAGAGATGTTTTTTCCAAAATACATTTTTGGGAAACGTCTATTTGCAATGTTACTAAGACAATTTTGAAAAACCTAATAGTTTTGTTAATAATATTCTTATAAAGACTGTTGATAGAGCAGTTTGATTATTGCGTGCAGATAAATGGATTTTCCTGAAGAAAAATTTCCTTATTATCCTATTGACATTGAACTTCGCCTAGACGTTATAATGACTCCTTTACGAAACGCACACTGACAAATATTATGATCCCACATTAACACATCTAATGTTTACTTAATTGGTACACGTGTACCTAATAATATTCAATTTTTTTTGTCGTTGTGTTGTACTTTGGTAAAATTTGTACAACGGTAGTAAAAAAGTAATACAGTGTATTCTGTAATTCGATCGTGTTACTATAAGCTCATGCATGAAATTCAATCATATATTCAAGTTTAATCTATTGAAACGCAGTAACTAAATAGATTAGATTTTTGTTTAACTTTTCAAATGAAGCATGTGGAAGTCTTAATCTTTGAGTAAGTAAATAGCACAATAAAACTCAAAGAACTGTCTGCGAAATACAGTTAATTTTAGATACAATATGTAAAATTCTCCCTCCACGTGTTTACCGTTTGGCATTTTTGTAAATCATAGACAAGGAAACGGGTTTCTCGCTGCTGCAACGATTCTAGTTTGAATTAATTTTCTTTGTTAACGTCGTTTATATCATTCCACAACCGCGTTGGGTCACGAGTACAGTTACGTGCTAAGTGCAACTTTGTTGCTTTAACATTGAATTGCTTATTGCTTGAATCTGAATTTCATACAACTTAAGGGTATTTGATGAGTAGAGTAACACATGAAAATATCAATGGTGATTCTCCGAGGTTTGAAAATCTTTCATTATAAAACATGTTTCACAAGATATCAATAACTTATATTGTAAATCTTCTACATAACGATTACTCAATGATAACAAATTAAAATGCAATGTATTGTAATATGTTAGAGTAGGTATTGTTATGAATTAGTTTAGAAACAGTTGAACAGTAACTATCTAACGAACCATAAGTTTTAATTATTTTAAACTTTAAAAGAAGTTATAAGTTATCACACATACATACATATATGGTTGAGACTCTACCAATTCATTGCAAAACGATTCGCTTCATTTGCCATCATTCTATTAAGTTAAATGTATTTTTTTATAAGGTCGTTGCATTCATTTTCATTGTCGCGCAACTTACATACATCCAGTGAAGTGAGAGCGATACTTGTGACGAAGCAACGACGACATATCTATAGTCTGTTTTAAGTGTGTGGGGGCAATACCTTCGCTTGCTATTTCTTTATAATAATACCTCTCTTTATTGCTTATGAAGTTTTTGTCCTCTAAACTAGCCAAAGATGTGTTTTAGGAAACAGGTATAAATAAATATTTCAAATAATATAATATTTTTAGATTGATGTACAATTATCTCTAGTGACAATAGATAAAAAGATGATTTGTCTTACATAATTGCTGATACAAATACAAAACAACAAAATTTATGTCTCGATAACTTGACCTTCGAATATAAATTAGGAATTCGATAAAAATGCAAGTAAACACAGTAGCAATAACGATTTCAGACATTTATTTATGCGCATGTGATTTTCACGTACATGCCTCATAAAAATCCTTGAGGCTCGAATCGAAAAATGAAATATTACTCGAATCGCAAAATACCGGGAATAATTCGCGAATATCCGTTAAGACGGTTATTAAACCAATTTCCCTTGGGAAATAAGGAATTTTCATATTTCGGCGTCATTGCAAGGCGAGAACGATAGAAGACGAGGTTAAAAATAAATAAAAAATATTATATCGCCGTGGTATTTATATTATATATATTTTGTAAGCTCGAGTTGATTCCTGCGCAATTCCAACGAACATTTGTTATTCAAGTTAATGTTTATATATTGAAAAAAAGAACGTTTTTTTTTACCTTGATTGTTCAAAATGTTTGCTGATATTATCTTAATTCCTCAGATTTTATGTGAAATAGTTGAACAGGTTCTGTCTACGTGTTTATTAATATTGCGTTAAGCTGACTTATTATTAGTGAGTTGTCTTCAATTTGATTCTTAAAAATCGAATAATATGCACGTTTATACCATTATGCAACGTTGCAGATAACTGCCATTTGAATGAAAGAGGAAAATAATTTTGTCTCTGTTTGCAAATGTGTCACGTCACGTAGTGACGAGGGCTTTATAATTACAATTGAATATAATTAATTTTTATCTGTACGTATAATATTAAACATAAATATTGTAACCAGAATTTACGTAACATTTTGTTAAAGTTTATTTACGCACACATATTTTTTCAAACATCGCACACCCGACTTTTACCAAAACACTATTCGTTGACGGGTACGTCAAGTGTCAACTTAAACTGTTAGTGACTTAAAAAAATAACTGTATAATCTATCTAGATTATACAGATATTTGAAATCTGATTTGCATTGTAATATATACGTCGAGATTTTTTATTTTGCAATAATATCTATTGTTTTTTTGCATTTATCTGTGTAAGTAAAACGTGCTGATTAAGAACAGGGCATCATACATTCGCGATAAGATATGAAATCATAATAACAAACGCAATAAGATAACTAAATTCTAAACATGTAGAGCGCGTATTTATAAGATAGAGCGGACTATACTAAAAATTTACAATTACTTTAATTGAATTATTTTTCAATATATTGAGAAATAAGAACTCTGATGGTAAGCGGTCACAGTCGCCTACAATACATGTTGTTTCTGTGTAATTTTCACGCTGCCGAGATGTGACATAACATAAAAAGTCACAGTACCCATAAATTTCACTGCCTACCCAGTGCTTCTTCTCACACCACTTCTTTTTTACGCCAGAAATATGTAGACGAAGACCAACCAAGCAAAAAATTATTTCAAAAATTCTTAAATAAATAATAATTATGTATTTAACAAACAAATAAATAACAAACAACATATTCTTAAATAATAATAAGTAATTATAAAAGAATGATCTTTTGACGTTTTCTTTATTTATTTAATATAAAAGAGACAAACTTATCAATAGCATAAATTAAGGCAATGAAAATTGTCAACAAAATTTCCACCAATAAAGAAAAATATTAGCATAATGAAATCACCATCCTTTTTTTTCTCAATTTAGTTAAACAAATCAGAGATTTATTTAATCTTACAATTAAAAAACTGCAAGGTTAAAATGAAATGTAAAAATAAAAAGCTGCAAATATTTCCAAACAATTTCTATTTCCAAATGTCAATTTACAAAAATTCCATACCAATTTTAGTACTATATTAACCTAATAACTTTCGCGAAGTATATTTTATTTTGTAAAAGCAAATATACTATTTTAGTACTAATAATATAGTATTTTAACTCAATAAAACTAACCTTATGTTCTTTTCCATGTTTCCAACCGTTCTCATAGCAAATTGCATAATTTATCAGGGCAAAGTGAATATTGTTTAGTCATCAAAAAAAATTCTGTGTCGCTTTTCATTACCGACTTTTTTTAAATTTACTGTTCTCAATATCCGTGACGTATCCCGTTTCCTAGCCGGGAGCGTGCCCGGAGGATGCGTAAAACCGCTTCCGTCACAAGCACGGCTGGGTTACACGATTATAAAATTTCTTTTTCCTAACATATTATCCTCATAAGGAAGTAACGATGTCGTGTACCAATGCGTGTTGAACGCAGACATTATTAGAGACGTAGGTATGTGTTGTTATACATAAAATATTATATAAAAAGACTGCTGACGATGCATTCTCCGATAAACTACAAACGAAACTATTCGATGGACTTTAAGGTATATCGTGCCATTTTAGGGTTCCATAGCTGAATGACAAAAAAGGGACCTGTCCCGAAGGATTCCGTCTGTCACAGCCACTTTTTTCCGTAACTCTAAGACTGCGGAAACTTGGAAAGTAGATGTATTCGGTGAACCGCATTATCATTTTCATACAAAAATAGAAAAAAAAACAATAATTTTTTTGGGTAATTACCATACTTAGAACTAAAACTAAAATTTTTTTCATGAAACCCATACGTGGGATACTATGGATCAGTCTTCAAAAATGATATTGAGGTTTCTAATATATATTTTTTTCAAAACTGCGTCAGAGACGCTTCCGAAAAAATGTGCCCCCCCCCCCCCCCCTCCGTAACTTCTAAAATAATATATGATGTACATTACTTTAATAATATTTTATTTAATATTTTTTTTAATACGTTATAAATCGTGAACCGCATTTTACCTTTCATTCAATCAACTCGAATATAATAAAGAAAAACATTTATTTTGATGTATAGTGGTACGGAACTCTACGTGCGCGAATCCGAGTCGCATTTAGGCGGTTTTTTTTATTCAATACAGTAAAGTTTCAGTAATATTTCGCTGTTGATTACAAGTATTTCAGTTTCAAATTTCGCTCAAAAAGTTCCACTCAAATGATTAATACAAGTTGAACGATAAAAGGTCGTCGAGCCCACTATAGATATACCTTAAGCTGAGATCTATAATCGTAAACCCACCTGTCAGTTAGTTGTATCCGGCAGGATGTGGCTAATTATTTGTCTTTACCTGACGAACCAACTTTTTGCTCTCAAGGATGTCGTGTTCGTGGAATATTGTCTCAAATTTATGGCAGATAAGTCTACTCATTTACTTCTTTATAATTTGGGTTACCTGCAAATGTAATCGCTTTGATTCTATTCGATTATATCCTATTTTAACACCTTTGTTGGTAAAGCTGATGTAATTCCACCGGATTTAAATATGTAAAGCGGGTCATAAAAAAAAAACGTGTGTTACCAAAACAAATAGTTAAGTTATAGTGCATACAAATTTCATAACAGTATTATTATTTATTACTCATTTCGCTCGCTGTTGCTATTCAAATTTCGAACTAATCGCCGCGCGGCGCCAGTCAGTAGGCAGCGCTAGTGCGCTGTTAAAATGGCGGGAAAGCAACAGTGTGCATTCACGGATTGAGTTTATTTTTCTGTTTCCATGCAAAGGTGTTAAAAAAGATCGCACGATATACTACGTGCGTATTGGTTATAACATGCTCGGCTCAATTACGCCGTCGCCTTCGGCTCGGGCTGAAATTCCACCTCGCATGTAATAACCATCATAACGCACTAATATCGTTATGTACTATTGTTTTATTTATTTTTTGATTATATTCTTGTTCAGGTTTTCACGTGTTTTCGATAGGTATTTAATGTATTATTATCTAAAGAACATATAGAAATTTTTGTAGTTCAATTCGTTTCCTCTAACTGCGCTGTGTAAAGTTCCCATACAAAAAGCGTAATGGAAAGCAAACTCATCGTAGACATACTAAGTAGTCTGTCGCTGCTGACTTTATGATCTTTGTAACAGCCTACCTTCGTTAATAGCTTCCTGATCCAGTGGAAATCATCATAACAATTTGCCTACATATTATATCCATTACGCACACGTTTTATAAGAAGCCTTATGCCACTTGCGAATGGTTACCTGACTTGCGTCGTAAGAGTGACATCAATTTTTTTTAATCACGGCCCAACCCCCGGGTCTCGTTGTCAAATGATCATCGACCTCAAGCAAACATTATTTAGGTTACTTAAAAAAAAACACTTATTATAAGTTACTAAGTGCTTACAAAAATATCGATACGAGAGTGACGACGTAAAATCGCTATCGTTTGATAGCGATATAGTTAGATGTTGATGTATTTTTGCAGTATTTTATTTGATTTGGAGTTGTCGCTTTTATTTGGAAATGGAACCTCTCGCATAGATCCTCAAACAAATATTATTTTTATTTTACAATGATATGCCTTTTTTACTTTAACGAAATTTGTTTGACATTTCAACACTAACTCAATATGAACACTTTGTCATGAATACTGCTTCGCTTTTAACATATGTCCGGTGCCGTCACGTACCGGGTAGATTCTCACCCTTCACTACACGGCAATCTTGAACGTTCGAGCCACTAGACGGCGAGCTTAACTTGCGTCGACTCTTTTTGATCCGACCCTAACGTACCCGGAACGGCGCCGGCGCATTGGATCTGTATCCCCGCGCACGTCTTATAAAAGAGCGTACTCCCATTTAAAAGGCCGGCAACGCGCTTGTGACTCCTCCCAGTCAATCCGCGTAATACAGAATATCGTCGACCCAGGCACGTCATTTCTGACCCTCCCGACTCATTGACGCTGGCTCTTCAAGCCTTGCGAGAGGCGGCATCTGCGCCACCATCCCTTAGTTAGTCCATACTTCGCAGCTTGCTGCACATGTACGAGTAGGCCCCGTCACTTCAGGCCCGGACCCACTTTGGCGTACCGAGCCTTCTTTCGCGCATATGTCCTCTTCGGAGGGCAGCGCCGACGTGCCCTCTCCTGAGGGTGCGCCAACCATTCCGTTCAAGCCATAAGGCCACTAGGGCCAAGGCTAGGCTGAGTTTAGTCGGTAGGTCTGTTGGATCGAGCCGCCTCGATTCACCAGGAGTCCGACATAATCAACGCATCGCAACGAAAAAAAAAAAAAAAACTTGTGACTCCTCTGGTGTTGCGGGCGTTCATGGGCGGCGGTAATTGCTTACCATCGGGTGATCCGTCTGTTCGTTTGCCCCCTATCACATAAAAAAAAAAGATCGTGTTTAATATAAACACGTAATATAAGCTATAATATTTAGTAAGAAAATACATTTACTAAATAGCCAGCTCACTCTTCCAAAAAAAGTCAGTGATATTTGTACTGTCAATTCTCTGAATTGACAAAAAACAAGGAAAAGCAAATGTAAATAAAGAAAACAAAACGCCATTGCGAACGAACGCCCATTGGAATGTAAAAGCCTTGGAAACGTATACTTAAATAGAATAAACAAAAAATATTTTGTTTCTTAAATGGCTCAAAAAATAAATGCTCGGTTGATTTATTTATAGTTTTACAAAACTCTCAGTATAACAGGATTATATCGCTTCAATTTCAAAAATTATGTTCGTCTGAAGAAGTTTCCAGATAAACCCTTTTGTATGGAGGTTATGTAAAAGCTTTATGTTACTCTAAAAGTCATAAAAGTGTTAATTGTATTGTTTAAAATGATAATAACTTAAACGCAGTCATAATTAAAAATGAATATTTTCATACTTTGAAAATACTAACTGTAACGACTTATTAGTAAGACACGAGTTAAGCGACAAACAAAAGATTACGACGTCTTAAACAAATTATATTGTTTATATTTGTTTTTATTACATCGATGTTCTATTAAATAATAAAAAAATATATAACACGCCAGCGCTAACGTGAGCATACTTTTTATTAATGACCAATTGAAACAAAAATTTAAAATAAAAAGACTATTCTTTCTGTACCAATATGATGTAGTATTTCTAACTACAATTCAGCCAGTCAATTCACTAATATGCTATCATATTTACATGTTAATATTGTTATTTGCTAAATTTTCGTCGTTATATTATTTAGAACACAATTTTACCCAATTTATAGCAATTATAAACATTTAATATAGATTACAATTCCGTTTATATCAAACTAAATAAAACTAAAGCAAAATGGGTTAGATTATTTCAACCTATTCCGTTCAAACCTTGAACTAAATTTAGAGATCACCTTAACGTAGCTAAATTTAATTTTGATAGTTCCAATTAAAAAGTTGTTTCGTGATATTTCTCTATCCATAATTATATTATAAACGAGAATGTTAGGATGATTGTTTGTTACTGTTTCACGTAAAAACTACTGAATGGATTTTAATTAAACTTTACAACAATATAATAAATAATAACAATATAAGTAATACATCAGAATAATACATAGTCTACATTTATATTAAAATTTGTGTATATTATGTTAACTTACTGTTATGTTTTAATAATATAATAATGAATGTTCACTACAATTTGTCCTACCTAAATTTGTGTATATTATGTTAACTTACTTACTTACCTTTTTCCCATGGGGATAGGCAGAGATTACGTCTTTCCACTTGCTACGGTCTTTACATATCTCTTTCGCTTCATCTACTTTCATAACATTCCTCATACATGCTCGACGATTGCGGGTACTTCTGACCTGGCCTTTTTTGAGGACACTTTCGATTTGTTCGAAATATGTTCGCCTAGGTCTTCCTCGTCCCGTATCCCCACTCACTCCAGCTTCATAAATCATTTTGGTCAGTCTACTTTCATCCATCCGTTCCACATGCCCAAACCACCCAAGCATCCCTTTCTCTATTCTTGTCACGATATCCTCTTTCAAACCACATTTCTTTCTAATCACTTCATTATACAATCTGTCACTCAGTTTTACTCCTGCCATACTCCGCAAAGCTCTCATTTCTACTGCATTTATTCTGCTTTCATGTCGTTTCTCCCAGTGTTTACTACAATTTGTACCTACCTAAATTGATAACAGAATATTATAAGGGTATCACATTCAAACTTTAGCGGCTTAAGTGATATCTATATCAAATTTTTAATACTATTTTATGTGATTGATAAATAAACTAAAAACTAACTAAAAATATAAATATATTTTGTGAATTGTCCAAAATATGACGATAAGTGTCCTACACAGACAAAGTCGCGGGCTAACAGCTAGTGGTATATATTTATGTGACAATTTGCGAGATTAAACTGAATATTCAATTTTAAACTATACCTAATTGATATGAAGTTGGAATACAATCAAAATGATCGAATTGTAGTTTGACATATCTCATACAATTGAATAAGAACACCACTAACT
This sequence comes from Scirpophaga incertulas, assembly GCA_036419045.1. Lineage (NCBI taxonomy): Eukaryota > Metazoa > Arthropoda > Insecta > Lepidoptera > Crambidae > Scirpophaga > Scirpophaga incertulas. The sequence continues at coordinate 5,506,866 of CM071642.1, read as the reverse complement.
TAAGTATCTAACACTACTTTTAGTTTATTTTGTTCTAACCAAACTAAAATTTTAATCTTGTTTAGTTTGTGTCGATGGAATTAGTATCATTATTTTTTTTTGCTAAAACAGTAACTTGAGGACAATATGCAATAAAATTATGATCAATTTAGAAATTTATGGTAAATTGACAAATCTGTGTATCGGATGCCGATGCTTTTGATTTTTTTGTCCCACGTGGAGTCTGTCGTGATTGCCTTACATATTTAGACCTTAGGGAAAGCCCTTTTTATGTAGAGGTCTTGACAATTGGTCCCAAAACTAATATTGTAAATACAATGCTTAACTACTATCAGTCTTAAGCTTCGTTAATCTTTGTTTTCTCCGATATATTAATGCCTAGCTAGTAAATAATTGTAAATTGTAAGCTCCAAGTTAAACCAACAATAGGCCAACAATTAAACCTAAGCGCAACGTTAAATTGTCATTCTCTCCTTATAATAAAGCTCACTTGTGTACATTTATTAGTAGCTACTTCTTCATTCAAAATTACCAAGTTACCGACAATATTAATAATAATGTTATATATATATATATATATATATATATATATAAAATATAAAATATTTTTCGTTACAATGTATTAAGTTCTTTTTCAGTTGCTCTGCCAACGCGACGGTAACATTAACTGAAACGAGCCAATAAACCAATTAATTTATTCAGTAATTCATTCAAATCAATTCACCGATTCGAAAGTTACGTGTATTATAGTAAGTACAGTGTTTTATACTTAATTATTTCGATATATCGCACTAATAATACAATAGTGTATCAACTCAAAACGTCGTACTTGACATAATACTATAAACACACGCAAAATTTGATTCCTCACGCGTGATCAAGACCGTCGTTCGATTAGTGCAAAAACAGAATAAGGATAAATTAAGAAACTTATGTGACAGTTATTCAATTTGCAACTATTACATGAAGTGAGTAATAAGTTTTTTGTTGATTCTGAAAAATGTTCGATTTTTAGTTTTTTTTTATTTATTTACTAGCGACCCGCCCCGGCTTCGCACGGGTGCAGTGAAAAAATGGTTATGGTGGGTTATCCCTAAGAGATAGACATATACCATCGCGGACTTTTTTGTGGATTTTTGTAAGTTGTACAATACTGTAGTACATTATTTTGGTCTATCTCGTAGGGTTATATATATATATATATATATATATATATATATATATATATATATATATATATATATATATATAAAATATAAAATATTTTTCGTTACAATGTATTAAGTTCTTTTTCAGTTGCTCTGCCAACGCGACGGTAACATTAACCGAAACGAGCCAATAAACCAATTAATTTATTCAGTAATTCATTCAAATCAATTCACCGATTCGAATCGTAACTCGATGCGATCAAATTATCGAAACGAATGATTACGAGTCCATCATTTCATTTCTTTAATTTTTTTAACAGCAAACTGTTATGAGGAGCTTTTATTTTAACTTAGTTATATGCGATTCGGCTTACCTAGTATATAATTACAAAAACCTATTTGCATATATGCTAATAAATGTATTTTATTTAAATTAATAATTACTAACATTAAGAATCATTGATTACTTACAAAAATTACCACATAAATAAATGGTAATACATAGTCTAACACACTAAAAAATTTTGATCCTCCAGAATCTCTAATAAAAAAAAAACGCATATAGAACATACTCTTGACGCTCCTGTAAGCAGACTATGTAGCGTTGTTGCCATTCCAATTTCTAATCCAAGTCAATATTCGCGCTCTTTCAAAAAAAGGAACTTCCTACTAAGAAACTAACTTCAAAAAGCAAATTCAAGCTGACATTTACACTAAATCTCAATAAAAAAATATACATCAAAACGTATCAGGATTTAAACGACTGTCATTTAACATCGACTCACAGTTACCAAACGCTAACAAAACGTCATCTTGACAGCACTACCAAACACGCTGTCAGCGGCGCTGTTGACACATCCGTTGAGTCATACGGTCCCGAAATACCCTCACTAATAATACGTCTGTCCGACCGTCTGGGGACGATGGTACGACGAGTTTTATATTTATGAAGATCCGTTGGTGTTTGATGGTATAAATAAGCGACAAATAAATGTTATAGAATAAAACTATAGGCACAAAGTTTCACTGCGCAAGAGCATATTTTAATATATTTTTCCTAATAATGTAATATTTGCATAATTTTGATTTTAGAGATGCTAATGCTAAAATTTAAAATTTTATTCTTGGATTTTGAGATTACTTATTTTCACGCAAGAAATAATAAACAACTGACATGAGTATAGAATAAAAATTCTTCTACGTATCAGATACTTGTTTACTAAGTTATGTAAATAAAATGCATAAGCATTATTGGCATACGGAAGTAAACATTCCTGAATAAACTAACATTTACACTCATAACAAGCAAAAAAGAATATAATCTATCTAGTTAGATTATATTCTTTTTAGCTTATGTCGCCTTTAGGTTATTTAGGTCGCCTATCTAGGCGACATAACCTAATATAGCAAACATATCGCACTAATAATACAATAGTGTATCAACTTTGTTTTGTAATTTATATATTTTTTTAAGACTAATGAGTAGTGACTAGTCAAATCCGATTGGGTTTTAGTCACTTAAAATCAATGTAAGTTGTGTTTTATGTTTAATAAATAAATAAATAAAAAAAAACTCAATATCGAACATTTTTCAGAATCGACAAAAAACTTATTACTCACTTCATGTAATAGTTGCAAATTGAATAACTGTCACATAAGTTTTTTAATTTATCCTTATTCTGTTTTTGCACTAATCGAACGACGGTCTTGATCACGCGTGAGGAATCAAATTTTGCGTGTGTTTATAGTATTATGTCAAGTACGATGTTTTGAGTTGATACACTATTGTATTATTAGTGCGATATATCGAAATAATTAAGTATAAAACACTGTACTTACTTAACTTTCATTCAACATACATTTCAACATACACGTAACTTTCAAAATAGTATTTCATCTTTTAGCTTCAATCAATACATAGTATAAAACAAAGTCGCTTTCGCTGTATGTCCGTATGTATGCTTAGATCTTTAAAACTACGCAACGGATTTTGACGCGTTTTTTTTTTAATAGATAGAGTGATTCTTAAGGAAGGTTTGTATGTATAATAAATGCATAATATAGTAGAGAAACACTGATAAATTTAAAGGTTTCTAATGTGATGTCGTAAATAAGCACGTTTTTTTGCGCTTATATTGCAAACGCTGGCTGAACCCTACGAGATAGACCAAAATAATGTACTACAGTATTGTACAACTTACAAAAATCCACAAAAAAGTCCGCGATGGTATATGTCTATCTCTTAGGGATAACCCACCATAACCATTTTTTCACTGCACCCGTGCGAAGCCGGGGCGGGTCGCTAGTATTGTTATGATTATAAGTTGCAATAAAACAAATAGCAAATAGAAACAGAATATTTTAGGTTTATCCATGTTACGCTTACATTGACATTCTTTCTGCAAATACATAAAATTAAACCACCTATTCAGAGCACTACTAATAAGTGTATTTTGCGACCTGTGACTTTGCATATTTTACGTTTTCACAAAAACTGATTTTTATATATTTTTTTATAAAGATAATTTGAAACCCGGGATAGGATATACCATAATTTTTCAAAAATATGTCATTCCTGTAAAGGAAATCATATGAAACAGCTGAACCAATTCTAATGACATTTACGAAATTTAAATTAAAGTACATACATAAAACAAAGTCGCGTCAGGTAGAAAAGACATCAATTAAATGAATTAAATTCAATGAAATGAATAAACCAATTAGATGATATTGAATTGCTACCCATCAATAATAGCAAAATAACTATTGATACTTATAAAAAGCGGACGAAAGAAATTTAAAGGAAACTAAGAATTTATAATTTATTTAACTTAGGAATTCCGCCATCTTCGGCAGTTGGGTTACGTCATTGATTAAATGCATCGGTGTTGTTAGTTTATATTATTATTATTAAATTTACAAAATATTATTTATGCTTTACGATTTTAATATATAAAATTATCCAACAAGAAATAAAATATTTATTTCAAATTACAGACAAGAAATATTTATGAATAACAGTAAACAAAATTTAAGTTCATTTAGATTTATATGTAACCCAGAAACCGGAAGTATCAAGTTAAAATCAGCAATCAACAAGTTAAAATCAGCAAGTTCGTGAAACTTCAGAATGAGTCCGAAACACTTAGATTTCAGATTGATTGGTTATTGAAAAAGTTCTAAAGTAGCAAATAAGCTTCGTACAAGTTAGATCCAGGCTTATTTAGTTTGATAAAAAAAAACAGTAAAATTTATATATATATACACTTTATTGCACATAAATTTACAGTACGGATCATAATAATAAAATGTAGTTCACAAAGGTGGACTTATTTCTAATAGAAATTTCTTCCAGCCAACCTGTAAGTGTGTATCTAATATTAATAGTGAGAACCTCAAAGCAAGAGACAGAGTTATACATAATTTAAATGAGCAATAGAATAATAACTTGTGCAATTTTACCTAGAATATTTTTAACTAACTTACATAGGTACAATAAATAATACTACATAAATTGCTTACTGTATATACATAAATATATACATGCATATTTATACCTACATACATACATATAAATACTATATATACACATATACATAATACATACATACTTAATTAATAATATAACAGATATATAGAATGATGGTGAGAATGTGTTACTTATGAACGATTTTATAGCTGTACAACTTGACGACTGTAAGCTCTGCTTAAGTCTGCGTTTAAATGTGTTAGCAGATGGGCTCTGTTGTACTGCAGAGGGCAGATGATTCCACATTTGGGCAGCTCGAAAGGTAAATGACTGTAGAAGGAAGTTGGTATTGCATTTGGGTAGGTCAAGATTGTCGGAATAGCATGGACGAAGAGAACGAGATGGGAGAGGCAGCATTTGAAACCGCGATCGAAGGTATTGTGGGGAGCAAGGGTCTTTTAAGATTTTATAAAGCGCTGACAGAACATGCATATTACGACGCTCACGGATTGGTGGCCACTTCAGCTCAGTGCGAAAGTGAGAAACATGGTCGTATTTGCGAAGTCCGTATATGAATCTGATCGCTAGGTTTTGAAGCCGCTCAAGCTTATCAAGATGTTCTTCATTTAAGTCGAGGAAACACACATCAGCATAGTCTAATATAGGTAGTAAAAGAGATTGCGCAAGCATAATTCTAGTGGAAAATGGTAAAAAGTATTGGAGTCGCTTAAGGGAGTGGACTGCAAAGTGCATACGTTTACTGATTTCATTAATTAGTGGCCTCCAAGACAAGTTGCAATCCATTATAAGTCCCAAGTTTTTAACTGTGTCCGTAAGATTGATGCTAACTCCATTATACTTAATTGGTGGCACAGTTTCTGAATTTAATTTAAGTTTTAATCTACTGCTACCTATGATCATCGCCTGGAATTTGGACGGGTTTACTAGAAGACCAAAAGTTTCAGCCCAAACTTGTATAGCCGCAAGATTCTTATTGAGTAACGAAATAGCTTCACCAGTATCGGATGGTTTAAAATGACAGTAGATCTGTAAGTCATCAGCATACAAATGGAAAGGGCAAGAGAGGACAGATGATAACCGGTCTATAAAAATAGTAAAAAGAAGGGGAGAGAGAACTCCACCCTGAGGTACTCCGGCAGATAAATCCGACCACAAGGACGTATCATTATTATATTTAATGCATTGCCGGCGCTTAGCCAAATAGGAATGGAACCATTGTATGGTGGACAAGGAGATATTAAGAGAGCGAAGAGTACCAAGAAGTATGTCGTGGTCAACTGAATTGAAGGCACTGCTAAAGTCTAGTAGTACCAGAGCAGTGAGTTTTGTGTTGTCCATAGCATGACGTATGTCCTCGGTTATGTTCAGTAGTGCACTCACCGTGCTATGACTAGGACGAAAACCAGATTGGTAAGGGCTGAGTAGCTTGTAGGTGTTTACAAAGGTGTAGAGTTGTTGGTGAACTGCAGCTTCAAGGACTTTGGATAAGAGTGGGAGTATGGAGATTGGACGGTAGTCAGAGAAAGAATTAGGATTTGAAGTTTTAGGGATTGGTATGACAAAGGCTTTTTTCCAGGATTCAGGGTAGGTATTGTTAGATAGAGAAAAATTTATGATATGAGTAAGCACAGGAACGATTTCTTGCAGTACCGGAAGGACCATATCGAGGCTAAGCCCATCGCTACCAATAGCTTTTGATGACATACTTCTGATACTCTTCATTACGAAGTCTCCAGAAACGGGTGTGAGCGAGAATGATGGACATATGGGTGGAACCAGGCTTGAGAGGTATGTGAGTGAATTTGTTTTTGTCGTAGAATCCAAAATGATAGGAGGAGAACAAAAATGTTTGTTGAGAGCGTTAAGATCCACTGCATTATAGGTGTTGACCGCGGGATTACCTACACCAAACGATCGTAAGAAATTCCAAACACGATTCCGATCCAAGGTATTGATCTTGGAATGAAAGTAGGAGCGCTTAGCATCTCGACAGAGCCTGTTACACCTGTTCCGTAACTTTTTATATGCTTCTAGGTGATTATTATTGGGAAATAGCTTGAGTTTCTTCTTCGCTTTATCCCGTTTAGTCATTACCTTTTTGATGTCAGAGTTAAGCCAAGGCGCCGGCATATGTCTAATACGAACCGGACGAACTGGTGCATGTAAATCGTACACTCGAGTCATTTCTGACGTAAAATTCGCCACCTTGTCATCTAGGTTGTCCGTCCCAAACAGTATACTCCAATCAATGCACTTAACGTCTTCCCTCAAACGATCAACATTCATATGCTTAAAATTGCGCTGGAAAAGTGTTCTACGTTTAGCCTTGGGAGGTCGCACTTTAAAAGCAAGAAAAATGAGATCATGATAAGAGAATGGAGCAGCCATTTGGCCATGGGAAATAGCTAAACTAGGATTAGAGACAATGATTAAATCAATTAAAGATGGATTGCAGTTGGGAAAATGGTGAGTAGGAGATGGCATCTGTAAGATGTGAAGATTGAGAGATGTTAATATATTCATTAATTTTGTGGCACGGGTGTCAGCCTTCAACAGGCACGTATTGAGATCTCCCATAAGAATTACGTGATCATAAGACGGGGTTAGCTCCTCCAGGACACCCTCCAACGTTTCAAAGTAATCAGTTTTGTCATTCGGACTGTACAAAGCACCTAGAAGTATTTTTTTACGTTGGATCTCAATTTGTATAAACAGGTACTCCAAGGTACCTGAAAACAGAGATGGAGAACATTTGACAACACTGGCTGGAATGTGTCCCCGAAGAAAAACCCCGACTCCGCCACCACCCTTCCCGGTTCGATCATTACGGAGCAGTTTGTAACCTGGAAGAGAACATCCTGTGGAAGGCAATGAGGGCTTAAGCCATGTTTCTGATACCAGAATACAATCAACGACACCATCACTAAAAGCAGAGACAAAGTCATTATAATGTGCGTAAAGGCTTTGTGCGTTGATATGAACCACAGAAAAGAACTTTCCGTCCCCAAATTTATACTGTAATTGGCTGCTCAAATTATCATCACCATCAGTGCCAGAGGAACCATTGTCCTCTGCACTCACAAAGCTATCAGAAGAGCACGTTAAATAATCGTCACCATCATCAAACATAATAATTTATATAACAGTATTAATAAATAAATATATAAAATATTAAATTAATATAAGTAACTAAATGAAAACAGTATAAAAATACTAAAAAAAAATAATAATTAATATTTGCCACCTGTACAAGTTGACTGCAAAATTCGATATTTAAACACAAAAGTAATATAGTATCACTTTACAAGAAATACCTGCATTAAAATTTTTGTTCTTACTATCCTCTAAGGGTTACACTACACATAGCGTGTATCTATGTCACCGACATGGCAAAAAGGTAAGGTTCCAAAGCCATTAAATACTTTTGAAAAATACATTATGGTAATTGACAGTGACATGCATGACAGTTTTATAACAATTTTAGACAATTAAACTAAAGAAAAGAGGTATATTGCAAATATGTGATCGAAAAGTTAATATCAAAAATTACAGGTAGATAAATAAAAAGAATAAAACATTAGTGCTAATAGCTACCCGATTTGGAAATGTTAACACGACCAATGCAAGGATGTACCGAGTTACCCTGTTTTTTTCGTTCTGCCTTGTTGATGAGGATACTGAGAAGTCAATACATGGAGTTCAGCCATCGTTACTATCTTCTTCCGTTTATTATCTTCAACGCTAACAATAATGACACCTTCCGACGACCAGCATTTCTTGATACCAAAATGTTTTCGAGCCTCTATAAAAACATCCTGTCGCATCCTAGTCAGGAACTCAGTGATGACTATACCTGAACCCTTGAGTGCAGTTTTCGACTTCCAGACTGCAATTCGGTGAATCATTGACGAGAATCGAACTATTATGGGCCGTTGCTTATCAGTTTTGGTGCCAAGTCTGTGACAGTTGCCAATTTCATCTGGGCACTCAGTAAGGTCAAGGTTGTATGAAGAACGTCCTCATCGCAATCTTCATGAAGTCCATGTATGAGCAAAGTCTTTCGGCGGGTATACATTTCCAGGCGATCTGTTTCCTGGACCAAAATCTCCAATTGCGACTTGAGCATACTAACCGCTTTCCAGATGAAGGTCTTGAAATTAGAGTACTCAGCTGCCAATGACTTCACGGTCGTGTGTAGACTCTTTAGTGCCAGGCTGTGGTAAATTATTTTCAAATTCAGCCATTCTGTTGTTAAATATGGTGTTAAGTTCTTCCATGCTTTTTGTAAGTTGACTAAGTGAAGACATTGTAGTGAAAAGTGAAAAGTTTATGTGAATTTGGGTGTACTGCAGATCAACTTATTTACAGGTGACAAAACTTTTAGTTCATTGATAAGATTGTAATTATAAATTAAATATAATAAGGAGCTCTAAAATAACGGTGTTGTCACTTTGAAGTCTACCCACCAAAAAAAAAAAAATTTACATACAAAGTGAGTTTGTTAATTCTTTAACATTGATTATAATGTGATTATAATAAAACCATGATGAGAATCTGGTCAAACAAAAAACTAGCAATAACGATTTCAATAAATATAACTATTTATTTAAATCATTATTACTATCGCATATCAAAATGGACGAGTGAAAGAATTCTGATAATATTTGATACTAGCTAGTGCCTGCGACTTCATCTGCGCAGGATTTGTATTTCGAGTAACTTATATTAGCGTGACATATATCTTTATAAAATATATCCTATATATAAGCTGTATTATTGTTAAGTTTCATTATAATCTATTTAGTAACTTTTATGTGAAAGGATAAGAGTAAGATTATATATAAAGAATAAGATTTTTACGTTTGCACTCTGCAAACGTTAAAATTAAAAGTAAAAAAAAAAAACATTTTTTATACAAGCATTTATTAAATGCGCTAAAAAGAACAAAATAAACATATAAAAGCTTGTCGCGAGATTTACTAACTTATGGAATACTTTTAACGACAAGCTGTTATATGTAAAAGTTTATTTTGTTCTTTTTAGCGCATTTAATATAAGGTTGTATTCATTTTTTTTTTTTACTTTTAATTTATTTTCCGACTAAAAAACCAAGCTTAGCATTATAAATAATTGGTCCGCCATCTTGGGAAAGTCCGCCATATTGGATTAAGAGTGAGGTCACATTATTTATCGAGGTGTACTTTGCAAGACCTTTTATTTGATACCCATATTTTAGGGGTGCATTAAAAATAATTGATCCGCCATTTTGGTAAAGCCGCCATGTTAGATTTAGAATGACGTCACACACATAACCATTCATTGTCATCCGACTTGCACGTGCATGCAAAATTTCAGCTCAATCGGAGATCAGGAAGTGGGTCAAATTAAGATTCCAAGATTTTCTTACATAGTTACAAGTGAAGCTAATATAAAAGCTTGTAAAAAAAACGGCAGGCACCGTTAAATCGAAAGAGCAATTTCATCATGCAAATACGTATTAATAATTTCTCAAATACTGGGAACTGGGATTTGTTATAAAATCTAGAAACGTAAATGAACTTATTCGCCAGCGCCAGCCATTGTTATTATATATTTTATCCCAACATTACAATATTTTATGAATGAAATGGAATCTATTATAGGTAATCGATTGCAAAAAAATCATCGAATCAATGCATTATTCGAGTTAAGTGGATAACCCATTGTCTACTTTTTGCTTTTGTATAATGAGGACCGTAATAATTTTTAACAATTTAGTTACATAGTTATTTTTTGCACATACTATTGTAGCTACGAATAAAATTTTAGATCTTTTGGAATAATAAACACGACCTACTTGAAAGAATACCTACTGGAAACTACTTTTTTTTATTCGCCAGCGCCAGCCATTGTTATTACATATTTTATCCCTACATTACAATATTTTGTATTACAATATTATCTTTCAACATCTCCTACCGTAACTCTTAATTCTCTTTTAGATCTTATTTTAATCTGACTCTTGATATACCACCCCGAAGTACCGATTTCCTTTCATACTCTTTTTCAAACTTATGCAGTCCGGTTATGAAACTCTATCCCTGAGAGTATTAAGAGACCGCGAACGCTGGAGTCCTTTAAGAATCAAGTCCGTACTCACTACATAACAATGATTCCTTAACTTGTAATAGTTATAGCCTATTATCCTGTCCAATTACTGCAACTATCCTCTATTTAAATCTCCGTTTAATACTTTCCTGATCCAAGTTTACCTGGAAGATAACAATAAGGTTGCCTCTTGTATATTTGCTGTTTGTTTATTGTTTTTTTTTGCATAAGTTCTTGTTTTTGGTGTGCAATAAAGAGTTCAACGAGTACTATTATTCCTGGAATAGTTACACAGGTGGGAAAAATATTTTGTGCAATGGGCATAAGGAGAGTACCATGTGTAACAGAGACATAATTACATAGAATATGTCTGCTGTAGACGCATTTCCCGTTATAGATTATTAATCTCAAATGCAGCAATCGAGGAAGAGACCAAATGCGTCATGATTGAGGTTACGTAAACAGAGAAATAGCGCGGTCACAATTTCCGTGTGAAGAAACGACTTCGCAGTGTAAGGATAGATAGAATATTCTATAATATACGTATAGTAAACTACACAATTGTATGACTAATCTTTTCATCACGTAATTAATCTTAAATTTATGTATGTTACTCTGATATTTTTTAAAGAGTTAAAATTTGGATCTCCAAAAATGTTGGTCCGTTTTTCCTGAAAGCACAACAAAGGAATAATCTCTCTCATATTCTTTTATATTCACGAAAATCTGACATAACGAAAGCTATAGTTATTATTGGTATTAAAAAAAAAGTATTTGTTACACTTACACCAATTAGCCTAGCCCAAATTAAGATCTATACGGCTTGTGTTATAGGATCGTATAACACAAGCCGTATAGATCTTAATTTGGTAACGGTACGGTAACGGATAGACATACATATATTATACATATAAATATTTTAGATAGTAATATAAATATAAAAAAATATTAACAGTTATATATATATTTATTATTATATTATAATAAACTAGCTGACCCGACAGACGTTGTCCTGTCCCACGTCTCAAATGTCAAAAAACAATATCTAGATGACTGTATTGTGAATCTAAACCATCCTCAAACCCCCTGGAATACACACGAAAAATTTCATCAAAATCGGTCCAGCCGTTTAGGAGGAGTTCAATGACTAACACACGCACAGAAGATTTATATATATAAAGATATATTACTATCAAAAATATTTACCACGCGGATTCCACGTGGTCTAACACCATAGAATACTTTTTTTTTCCGCCTGAGGAAAATGCATTACATTGCATACCCCGGCTGTGGCGAGCCGGCGGTTATGTGGGGCTCTCCTCCCCAGAAGGGGGAGGCCTACCCACTAAAAACCTCAGGGATGGCCTTCCTCAGGCATGTAGGGAGCCCCCGGGAAGATGAAGCAACTTCCGGGAACCCCCAGCCTCCGCTCCCCTGCCTAGAGGGGAGCCCTCCTCGGGGGAGGCTACACTACCTCCCCCGGTCTCCTCCACCGACGACGCCCCCCGGCCACGGAAGGGGCGTGGTCCATCCCGGGTCGCCGTAGCAGTCGCGACTTCCTCGCGCCCGCCGGCGACCCGTGGCGGCACCGCAGCTGTGCTACCGAGCCCGGCGCCGCCTTCTTCGAGCGGGATCGGCCATCTCCCAACCCCGTTCGGCGGCCTCCTTCTGGAGCATCACTGCTTCACAGAAGGAGGCCACAGCCCTCCAACCTCCCTCGTCCGCCAGCATTGCCGCAATCAATGCCGGCGGAGACAGATCTCGCCCGATCTCTGCGACCAAGACTCGGCGCTCGGAGGCCCACGCAACACCATAGAATACTATCTGACGTAGCTCAAGTCCCTCAGTTAGGGAAGTCAGGGAAGGTATATAAACTGTGATTACAAAAATATTAATGTATTTAATAAATCGCATAACTACGACACTCTATTTACATCTGACACACTTTAAATACATCTACGCTGTGTAAATAAAGATAAAAGACAATGGACGAACGATGATTAGCAAAATGAAATCTCTTAAACAACAAGTGCAATGATAATAGTTGTGTAAAGATATTTTTTGTGAATATGTTTTATTACAGAGATATGGGTATGATAAAAATGTGTGTGCTTATTGTATATAGATAGAGGGGTTTCGTAGCAACTACTGGTTGTACTAAATCGTACTATTGCATTACTAATAGTTTTCTTGTTATTATAATCAAATCTTTAGGAGTCTCCAAATATCTTTATAACGATCAGTCCTTCGCTAACATTCAGCGTTTTCATGCAATCTTCACCAAATCGTGTAAGTGATCTTCGAATGCTGCGTTCTCTAGCACATGCCTGTCAACCAAAGACTAAAATTCCTCGGCACATTATCAGATTTTATTTTTAGGAAATATTTCCATTTCTTTTGTCCGGGAAAAGTTAAACTAAAATTACTTGTATGACTCCCAGCCGAGCTCATGTCATGAAAAATACTCTTTCTTTTTATGTTTAATTTTGTTCTCCACAATCTCGAGTCTTTGTCTTGTTTTTGTTTTATTTAATTAATAGTAATGACTAATCTTCATGTTTATTTTTGAGTTGTGTAGATAGATAGATAGAATCTTTATTTGGTCTACAAATACACACACACACAATAAGTAAAAGACTGAACAGACAGACAGAAAGAATCAGAGATATAACTTATCATTAACAACCATTAAATACAATATCACAATTACAGCATACAAAAAATTATTAAACACAACATTACTTAAAAAGTATGTTGCATGTGTATACTGCAGCAATACAAAAAGGCCATAACTCAGCGTCAATATTTCCTCATAAAATATGAGCAAATCGCTGGTAGCTAGTATTGTGGCTAGTATTTGCTTTTTGAAATATTTAAGTGTGTTATGTCAATTGTTAAATAAAAAAAATTAATTGTATGTGATTAATAATTATTATATATTTTTCATAATTATTATGTGACTAATAAATATATTAAAAATCGATTTATACATAAATATATATGGTCCTATTTTGATAAGGTGGGGCATTTCATACATTGGCTTAACTACATGTGTAGCTCAAAATAGACTATTTACAATAACATAAAATAATTTTGCAGAAAAATTGTATATTCTTCTTAGACACGAACAATTTTTCATAATATTTAATATCAAATCTATTTTATCTGAAGTATTATCCCTGGTCACGTCGGCTGGACCAATATGACAGCTAAGTGCAGTGGTCAGTTATCCCTAAGCACTTGGCATCTAGCCAATTTTGCTGCCAGTTGGGTCCATCAAACGAAAGATTATACTATATATTTAACTATACACACATAACTCACATATCTGTCATAGCCTATAACATACAATTTAAAATCAAATAAATCTTTATTAAATTAAACATATTACTAGGTGTTGTACATCCGCTGTCATTAAGGTTTACCTATGTTATGGAACCTCCTTATTGTCCAGTACATACTTACATTAGCGCTAAGAAATACAAATATCTTACTTTATAAATATGAATGTTTGTTTTTATTTGTGCACCTATGTATGTGTGGGTGTATGAGGCGATCTTTTAAGATACTCTAATGATAGAAGGATTAAATTTACAAATTTTTCATAATCAAATTGGCTAAAACTATTTAATATGAGTAATTTATTTATTTTTAATGCGTTTTTAGTAATTAAGTACTCGTTCCATAAATAAACTTGCACGAAACACATTATTTCACAACTTGCGGCGTCTTAACCTTCTCTCGAACAATGTGACACTTTAGACAATGAAATTGTTTTGGTAAATTCATAATGTTTCTGTAGCCGATCGGATTCGATCCGCGGCGTATTGTCAGATGCGATAACAAAATATTATCAAGGTCGGTAACCCTAACATTATACTTTCGTATTTGCTTTCAACATTCAACTATAACAAATTTTAAATACATTAAATACTATTGACTCAACTTGATTCTTCTATAGTACACCTCTGTCTAGCTATTGCTTCAACAGTTGTTCACAAAAAATCCTGATTCAATTCATTATTGTAACATCATTAAAAGCCTCGTTATGTACATATATATGAAATAATATATAAATCCTAGAAGAATATTAGAAAAATGGAGGCGAAGCCGCTTTCGAAAAATTATTGTACGAAATATTTTAGTTTTCTTAATCTTTGGCAATATTTGCTATATTGCGCACTCGACGGAACAAGATGTCCATAAACATTATTCAGCATACATAAATCCTCATACATTACTTACAATGTATTGACGTAATCGAAATCGGTTCGGCGTGAAAGGAATCTATTATAGGTAATCGATTGCAAAAAAATCATCGAATCAATGCATTATTCGAGTAAGTGGATAGTCCATTGTCTACTTTTTGCTTTTGTAAAATGAGGACCGTAATAATTTTTAACAATTTAGTTACATAGTTATTTTTTACACATACTATTGTAGCTACGAATAAAATTTTAGATCTTTTGGAATAATAAACACGACCTACTT
The DNA here is from genome assembly GCA_036419045.1 of Scirpophaga incertulas. Lineage (NCBI taxonomy): Eukaryota > Metazoa > Arthropoda > Insecta > Lepidoptera > Crambidae > Scirpophaga > Scirpophaga incertulas. The sequence goes on along the minus strand of CM071642.1, from coordinate 5,491,650 downwards.
GAAAGAATACCTACTGGAAACTACTTTTTAAGAAAGAAACATTCCGAATCTTCATGTTATTATTTGTAATTTTTTTTTATAATCTGTTGGTTTGTAATTGCAATTTTACAATCTTCCATACTAACATTTCCCTAAGTTATTATACAACCAGGAAAGAAAACATAGTTATAATTTTACTACAATTTTATACTATACTTTTACTAGAATTTTATACATCAATGAATATGCGAATAAATACATTATGAAAATAAATTAATGAAATGAATAGTCAATAGCTAACAATTAACAATAACTTTGTAATGCCAAAAAATGTATATTCGAAAAGATTAAATAATTGAGGATTTTAGAGGTGGATTTATACAATTTGAATAAACAATATTTTGTCGGTCACCACAAGGATATCCACGTGACTGATTAGAGTTACCGAGCCGGGCAGGACTTCCCGTTGACACAGTCTATGTAGAGTTGGGATATATTATAATAATATGTACAAAAAAAAATAATATTTATTTTACTAATTATAAATGAAATGGATATTTTTATTGTTTCGTTCCTTCGTACTCGTACATCTTATATATGTCTTTTTTTATTACGGTCCATATTCTAAGTTCCCCGTATAATTATAAATATAAAAAAAATATATTTGTTACACTTACACCAATTAACCTAGCCCAAACTAAGCTCTGTAAGGCTTGTGCTATGGGATCTATGGTAACGGATAGACATACATATATTATACATATATAAATAATTTTTATTCAAATATATATATCAACAACCATGACTAAGGTACAAATGCTGGCATTCATCACACAACATCTGCCCCCACCGGGATTCGAAACCGGGACCTCAGAGATGGCGATACCTTGAAACCGGTGTATTATCCACTCGACTATGGAGGTCGTCATCATTGTTTCTATACTTTTAAGTTCAGATTCTTGTTATACGCTGTTTCTCGTGCCTGATGTGTCACCAGTGTGTCAATCAGAATACCAGTGCAGCAGGCATACCACAGTTTTGCATGATACCAAAATTTATTTAGATAACAAAATATAATGTATATTTTTGTTTTGTTGGTATCGTTTTGTAGTCCATAATGAATGTATTTCTTGCTTTCTTTAAATGCATAATGCAATCGTGACTATGGTATTCTCAAATTATGTACGGTGACAAAAAGGATTTTTGTGAACTTGATCAGTATGTTTATAACAATTGCCTAATTATTATAAAATTCAAATAACATTATAGATAAAGAGTAGAAATATTTTAATTTGTTATAAAAATGTTTCAATTTTAATATGCATATTATATTGTAATATTCACAACGGATTTTATTAATTAATTCATTAATTTGTGGTTACTCTGTTGTGCATACTGGTGGCATGTAGGGCTGGACGATAATAATGGATGTTTTTTATAATTTTAGTATCAAAAATTAAAAAGGGAATGCTGAAATGATTTGGACAAGTAGAAAGGATGGATAAACGACTGATGATATAAATTTATAAGGTAAATATGAATGAGTAAGTTGAATGTACTTTCACCAATTAGATGATTTATTGAAAGAAGGCTGATCTTCTTTCAAAAGTACCCGTAACCAAGCATGCATGAAAGTATTATGAAAAGCGAATAAGCTGGGAAGTGTGTTCGTATCCGTATCAAGTGGAAAACTGTGATATCCGCTTTCCCCTTACGAGAAAAAAGCGTGTATATATTTATACTATTATTTTATGTAGAATAAACAAAAAGATCTGGTATTTGTATATGTTACGGGCAACGTAATTAACAGGCCCGTATTAATAAGGACCGAGTATTATGAATAGTTCCCAAGAGCCTCGGGCTATTTGATTAATTGTAGTATCTTTATTACTTAGACCGGTCTATATTATAATGCCCGACAGAGCGTGGTCCATTTAAAAAATCAACGTAAGCAATAGATTTAATTTATTACTTGGACCGGGCCGTTCACTACTATGCCGGGCATTTTGATTAATTCGTTCATGCGACGAGACGAGACGAAAATTCTATAAAAATAAGGGTAATGTTACTTACTTATGTTATTACGTTAAATTGTTTAATTCCTTTTGTACTATTATGATCAATCATTTTTTATCTTTCTTCCTATGAGAATTTCGAAGTTTTATATCGTTAATAAACAAAAACATTTCATTTCATTTGTTTTATTATTTAGCCCAAATCGTATTTGCCCTTATTCATACTGAACGGGAAAAGTGATTAGGGATGAAATTTTAATTAAATGGCCCATGAGACATGAGCCTTATTGATACAGGCCGATCATTATTCATAGGGACCAGATTTTTTAAGTTGCCCGTAACATATATATACAAAATAATCTATATAAGGTCGAGGCTTTTACTCGTCAGCGCATTATCACCAGGTGGCAACATTTCCAGATACCTGTAAGTTAACGGTAAACAAAAAATGTATAAAAAACCAATTAATTGAATCATCATTGAATTAACATAACTGATACATGCGGAAGTGCACACATAAAGCTCGTGCGCAGACGCAGACACCGCAGTGTTTACGTAGTTACTTTTGCAACTAAATCGTGCAACAGTGTTATTGTTCACGCCGTAATAGCGGTTCGGTTTGGAAACATTTCTTTTTTAACTGCACCAGTTGACAGCTAACTATCGATTCGATCAGTCGACGACATCGATAAAAAATCGCTTAAGAGAAATCGGTCAAGTTTGGCAGTTAACTCCGCGGCTCTGGATAGGACGGTTCGCTTGTGAATTGTGTTGTTTCGTTGATACTAGAGTGTAATATTTGGTGTGTCACTAAAATGCGAAGAACTTTTCTATATTACAATGAGACGTGCTCTGATGATGAAGACAACTACTTCAGGGTGAGAGACTACCAGAGTTTACGACGCGAATCCAAGATGGCGATTTTCGGAAAGTCGGTATGTGAGGAAAGTATTCAATATAACAAATTCAATTTGTTTGCCCAAATTAGCTAATTATAATCGAAGTTAAATGATAACATAAACGAACTAGATATGAATATAAGATATATAAATAAATCTATAAACATCCATATGAAAAGCCAAGCTATTATATACTTAACTTTTTAGTTTGACACGAGCTATATTGATCATTGAATAAAAAACAATACAAAAAGAAAAACCAATACAACAGGCATTGGATAGAATCAAAAGACTATAATTTTTGTTTAAAATAATATTAACGAAAGAACTGTAGAAACTCCCATAATCATGACAATAAAAAAAATCCAACTGACAAACAATATTTCCTTTACTATAAAAAGTAAAGCAATAACATATAATTACAAAACAGTTTTATTGAATAAGTTAAATAGGAAAACAGTAATTCTTCATAACATCGATATGTTACAATAACTGCACGAGTGTTCCCACAGATTATAATAAATGTCTTTATGTAAATATGTCTAGTACACGTGTCACAAGATCAAATGCAACATGGTTTTGTAATGGATTTATCAACAATCCTAATGTTTATTTATACACTCGATTATCTAAATTGACTACAGATTAACAAACGTTAGTAGTACTAACAGTTATTAGTTATTACATAATACTTAGGTTATCTCAATAGAAAATATCATAGACTTCACACCAGAAAACCTCATATTAAAATTAAGTTCTTTGAAATAATAGTTTAATCTAAATATATAAAAGAAGAAACTGACTGACTGACATATCAACGCACAGCCCAAACCGCTGGTCCTAGAGATTACAAATTTGGCACGTAGGTTCCTTATAAGGTGTAGGGGTGCACTAAGGAAGGATTTTTCAAAATTCATCCCTTAAGGGGGTGAAATGGGGGTTCAAAGTTTGTATGGAAAAACAAGATTTGTTTGAATATTTTATGCGAAACTTCGCAGGAGTACTCCTAACAATAAATGAGTAAACACGTCTTTCAGGATTTTTGAAAATTCAACCCCTAAAAGGGGGAAATGGGGTGTCAAAGTCTGAAAATTGACAATGGGTATTGTTTCTATGGTTTATCGGGTCGCTGATTACTAAAACAACAATGATTTTAAAATCCAACGTGGCGGACGTGAAATAACATCTCCCCTGTCGGGGTGAAATGGGGTTGAAATGTCTAACTATCAATATGGGTATCGTTTTTGAATGAAGGAATAGCAATCATTCACTAAAACGTCATATACCGAAACTTCCAAAATGTTAGAAATACTTTTCCGAGAAGCGTATCTAAATTGGTTCAGCCAAACATGAGATAATCGCGGACAAACATACATACTTACATACGTACATAAAACATACGGGTCACACTGAGAAGCCCCTTTATGTAGACGGTTGAAAAATACTATTAGTACGCGGGCGAAGCCGCGGGCACAAGCTAGTATAATATATTTTTTTAAATATAATAATAGTTTATTCGTAAGCATCATCCTTATATAAAGTATACATTGCCGTGACGGATTCTCAACCTCTCTCTCCTGAGGAAAAAAAAAAAGATTTCTACACTAGGCTATTGCCTGTACTGTGAAAAATATATATTTTATCAAGTAATTCTTATTATTTTTTATTTTTTGAAAATAACGAAAGGACTCGTAATATGCTGATAAACAAGCAGTGTTAGTTACACTGTCTGCATACTGAAAGCCATACTTTCCAGAATGCAGGCATTGTAGACAAATTTAAAATTATTCAACTAATCGTTAATAAATAACATTCTCAATAATATTTATATCAATATTGACATTTGATCTTGACAATTCTATTTATTTATGTTGACAGTCAATTTTACAATATCTTATACATTTTAAATTTAATACAGAACATTCGATATGTACTTATGTTTGCATAGTTGTTTAGTAATAGTTGAAACGTGTAAACAATTCTCTTAATACATAAGCATAGTATTTCTTAAAACTATAATGTATTTAATTTTAAACATTGTCTAATTAGACGTATGTATATGCAGGATTTCTTGATAAGTAAAAATTAGACTTAACAGAAAATCTAATTATTACTGTGAAATCTTTAAAATATTTAAATTAATATTTGACATGCTTACTTATGAACAATACTTCTATTTTCTTAATGGTTCTCAAAGAATTATAATAATTATCTTTAATGATAATTTGAAGAAATTACAGTAATTACTGTTTAGAAATCTGACGACTGATAAAACAGGAAGTTTGCCGTGAGCCATTTGGAAAATAGAAGCCATGTAACGGGAACGCTGTCTAACCTTAAGATTTTCGGCCTATTTCTTTATTAATTTTATTAAATTTGAATATTGAAATAAGTCTTTGTAGTTCAAAAGAATAATATATGGAATAATAACTTGTGAAGTTGGAATACAATCATTATAAAAACCACTTTTCCTACCTACACCCTTTTCACTGGGAGTCGGGTATCCTTAGTTAGCCGGAGGTCACCCTTGGCTCTAAGGTGACAAATGGCGCCCAAGTGACTTACGGTTTTTATAATGATTGTATTCCAACTTCAAAAGTTATTATTCCATATATTATTCCAAAAGTTGTTCAAAAGACTTATTTCACTAATCAAATTTAATAAAATTTAGTTTTTAAAATTATAACAATTTGGTATTATATGTATATTATATATTTCGACAATCCATAAGGGGTCATCCATAAATTACGTCACACGAATTTCGTGATTTTTTGCCCCTCCCCCGTCCTTGTCACAGCTAGTCACATTTAAGCGACTCCCCCCCCCCTAGTGCGACGTCACATATTTTGAAAATTTATATTTAGAAATTATTGAATGATTCTAAATCAGTTTTATTTTCATTTTAATAAAATTAACATCAAATCAACAAAACAAAAAACGACTACTTATATTAAATAAGTACATATATGGTAATTTCACGATTTTCATATTACATTTATCAAAATCGAGAGTAACCCTATTAATAGATACAAGAAGACACTTCATTTATTTATTTATGAGAGTATACAGACTTTACAATAAAAAATAATATTTTCATACTAATAGTAAAAAATTAAAGTTTGTTTTAACAGTTAGCTTATAATAGATTTTGAATGTGACGTCACGGAATTTAAGACCCTCCCACCCCCTTGTCACACAATGTCACACTTTGTCAACCCCCTTCCTCCCCTTTACCGTGTGACGTAATTTATGGATGGCCCCTAATAAATAATTTCCAGGAACACTGTCAAAGAGTGACATGTCATTTTTTGAATTTTGATTTGAGTCATGGAGTAATAAAGAAATAGACCGAAAATCTTAAGGTTGGACAGCGTTCCCGTTACAGCCACTAGTAATTAATTTTCAAGTAAGTCTTTAAAAATCGCTATATCTATTTAAAACCAGGAATAGCATATTGTGTACACACTGATAACAACAGGCTAGATCAATTTCTTTTTTAAATATGAAATACTATTTTTGTCATATAAATCAAAATATGCAATAAAGACATCACATCACTTAGGAGTATAACTCGATAGAGAATAATTAAAACGATTTAAATGATCGGTTTAGTGTAAATGATCAGAAATGTATTTTTTTTAAATAGTGCCATTAATAACATTAAGAAATGTGGTTTGAAAGAGGATATCGTGACAAGAATAGAGAAAGGGATGCTTGGGTGGTTTGGGCATGTGGAACGGATGGATGAAAGTAGACTGACCAAAATGATTTATGAAGCTGGAGTGAGTGGAGATACGGGACGAGGAAGACCTAGGCGAACATATTTCGAACAAATCGAAAGTGTCCTCAAAAAAGGCCAGGTCAGAAGTACCCGCAATCGTCGAGCATGTATGAGGAATGTTATGAAAGTAGATGAAGCGAAAGAGATATGTAAAGACCGTAGCAAGTGGAAAGACGTAATCTCTGCCTACCCCCCATGGGAAAAAGGCGTGACTATGTAATAACATACTAAATATTCAAATATTGAACAGCGCGCAAAAAGTTTCAAGCAAACTATTATATTATATATATATATTAGCTAGTAAAAGATAAAAAATAAGTAGATATTCCGTCTTCACGTATTTTGTTCATTCCTTCAAATCTCCGTCGAATATAACTGTGATACAATATCGTTTTGCATCCTTAACTCTATTCACGGCTCTACCTGTATCTCTGATTCAAATATCTATTCGCATGCTCTCACGGGTCTCAGGCTGAAAAATCGTTGGCGAATTCTCCACAATGCCAATTTTCTTTTCCCTTGCGAACATTTGAATTTGGAACAAATTCTTTATATCATGTAAATACCGAAATTTTTAGGAAGGAACCGGATTGTTGGTACAGAAAATAATATTTGCCACTTATAACCTCGTACTTTCCTTAATGCGATTAAATCGAGCCCGAGTAATGTTACTTGTTGAATTTTTAATATTTGAAGGATTTTGTTTACGTTTCTGTAACATATTTTATAATAGTATTGTTGATAATGAAAATATTGAGACAGAAGTCTCTAATGAAACATCTATTGATATGTTAATTTAATACATATTTAAATTATACGGCATCAGCACCATGCTCTGCTCTACATCTAATTTCTAACTCTACATTTTGGATGGTAGAGTTCATAATTATTCAAAAAACATATTATTGCTTTAATATTACCACGCGTCTAAGAAGCGTCGACTTAGAAGAAATAAACGTGTTAATGTTTACAATCCAATACCGGTTCCGATCGTGTTTGCATCCGGCCGAAGGCAATCCACTCCGTACTCTTCACTGGCTTTGAAGCGGGCAAACGTGTGTTGAAAAAGGTAAATTAGCAAATAACATCACATTTGTCTTGTTTTTGAAGCTACAAATAATAGCTGATTATCCATAATAATCAGCACAATATCAGCAGCAGTATTGAATGAATCGAACTGTAATAAGATTTTTAAAAGGTTTCCAGCTTTAAGAATACCCGGAATGAGAACAAAACTCTGTGATACACGTTGCTTGCATTGGAGTATAATAATAAAATGAACGTTCCTTGAATCTCTAGAAAGAAATGTAATGTTTATAACTGATTATAAACATACGTTGCCTGCATAAGTGTATTATAATAGACAGAACCTTCTTTGCAATATTGTTCTTTATGACATTTGACAGCTATTGATTTTCTCATCAATCAATACATAGTATAAAACAAAGTCGCATTCGCTGTATGTCCGTATGTATGCTTAGATCTTTAAAACTACGCAACGGATTTTGACGCAGTTTTTTTAATAGATAGAGTGATTCTTAAGGAAGGTTTGTATGTATAATAAATGCATAATATAGTAGAGAAACACTGATAAATTTAAAGGTTTCTAATGTGATGTCGTAAATAAGCACGTTTTTTTGCGCTTATATTGCAAACGCTGGCTGAACCCTACGAGATAGACCAAAATAATGTACTACAGTATTGTACAACTTACAAAAATCCACAAAAAAGTCCGCGATGGTATATGTCTATCTCTTAGGGATAACTCACCATAACCATTTTTTCACTGCACCCGTGCGAAGCCGGGGCGGGTCGCTAGTAATTATATAAATCGGTAAGAATCTTTATAATTTAATAATCAGAATCTCTAGGAAGAAATGTAATGTTTATAACTGATTATAAACATACATTGCTAGCATAGTGTGTATAATAATAGACAGAACCTTATTTACTATATACATACATATATGTCACGCCTTGTTCCCAATGGGGTAGGCAGAGACCACCTCTCTCCACTTGCTACGATCCTGGCACACTTCTCTTGCTTCCTCCACTTTCATGAGCGTCTTCATGCATGCTCGTCGGCTGCTTTACTATATCCTCTTTCTTAACATTTGAAAGCTATTGATTTTCTCATATTCATAATATAATTCGGTAGGAATTTTTAAATTTAACAATAAGAATCTCTAGAAAGAAATATAATCTTTATAATCAGGATTATCGTATGTCATTTTCCTTATAGTACATCTACTTTAGTTTCTCTGCATCACCCAAATGTAATCTGGTAGATAATGTGATTGACATTAACCCAATTCTGCATACAAATATATTAGAAGTATTCAATAAACCAAGCAACCAAACCAAAGTGACCAAATGTATGACTCAATTTTTATTAAAAACTGTAGAGTCCAAAAAGCAAGTTCGTTGTCAAAAGAAAACTAATTTCTTGACTAACGATCATTTTTGTTATTTACCTATCTATGGAATTTTTGCTAAACATAGTTTTTCATGTATTTTGTATAATATAAATGTCAAAGACGACATTTTACTGAAAACGGATGTATATACCAGTTTTGATGAGGTCGCCTATTAAGATAGGCATAATAAGTGTAATAGATTAAGCCTTCAGTTTAACAAAAAAAATATTTTCCGTTTACATTTACTCTATTCTTGTCTTCCATTTACACTATACTTTGATCTACATTTTATACCTATACATATATGTAATCACTCATACATGTTTTCAATTCCTTATTTTATACTTGCTATAATAACACTACCTCAGTTTGTGTTGTATAATAAACACACACATTTTACGAGTACACTATCATTGACTATCAAATACACAGCGAACTCTACAAAACATGTTCGTGATTTCGTACATCGCCATTAACTATATCGGAATTGAATAGCAGTTTTCAATGTCAGTTTTATTCCATTAAATAAAATATGCACCAATCATAATGAAAAGTGCCTCCACGAAAATGCAGAATAAAAAAAGTCTAATTCTCTATATTAACATTACTGACAGACATCCTGTGTAGACTATGAATATTCAATTCAAATCGAGCGAACTAATAAAAATATTAGAAAAACATGTATTATTCTGCAGTGTTCGATGGCATCGATGTAAAATTCGTTCTTTTAGCATTTTCCTTCACATCTCACCTGATGGTACGCCCTACCCTAAAACCCTACCAAAGAGGTCAGAAAAATATTCACCACCGCGGAGAATTTAACCCTGGAGGAAATAAAACACTGACTAAGAGTACCATAACTTCGCCTTATTTTATGAAAAAATATTTGATGTCATGCTCTTGTATTTAATGTAATGCTCTTGTGCTACATTATATTACATTTTGCAAATATATAGAAAATTATTAAAAACACTCAATAAAATCGAAATCTTTCTCAAGTTTTACCAAGAGAAATAGAGTTATATTCTCCGTCATTCTCTTTGAACTAAAAATGCATAACTTCATATCATAAATAATTAAAAAAATATTTAAAAAAACTAAGCAAGCGAAATGCCTTACCACGTTTAGTAGAAACGATCGGTGTACAGCTGTTAGGGATCAGTCTAGTTTCATTGAAATTTAGCTCTTACTCGCATAGCAGTTAGGTGTAAATGATAGTAAAAGTATTTAACTCCGGCTGCCCATTCAAATTTATGTCATAACAATAAGTAATAGGGTCCAAAAACTATGTTCGTGACAAAACATATGGCAACCTGTTAGGATCATTGACCTGTCTTGTAAGTCTTGCGAACGCAGGTGGGCCTTATAAAGGCTTAAGTTAGTCAAGTTAACCTATTTTTGTAAAGTTTTTTTAAACAGTTTACGTTATTTGAGAAACATATTGTCTTGATTAAATATAATAGATTGTATATACATAGTTATACTTACATAAATTGAAACAAACATTTTATGAAATGAATGAATAAAAACCTCCATTTCTATTATAATAAAGCTCATATTATTATATTTATACGTTGTAAAAAAACCGAAGTTAATCAATAATAAATGCCAAAAATTATGTGTAGACGAATATACGCTCTGTTAAAAACAAAACTATTCTACAAAAAATAGGTAGACTAATTCAATAAAAAAATGTGCTTCTTACAACCAATTAAAACGCCAGAATATCACTATATCTAACAATCCACACGCTCCTATTGGTCAAAAGTTCAATTCAAAGAATAAGGGTCCTAAATACAGAGGCTCCAAGCTCTAATTTTGAAATAGATAATAAAATATTCACGGTTAATTTAAGCTGAATGAATCTCGGAGGGGAATATTGGAAAATAACGTCCTCTATTTTCAATGTCTTCAATTTGTATTCTACTTTGCTTATTTTACACAATTAACATAATATTTCAAAATTCGAACTAGTTACTATACAGTAATTACTAATCATATAAAAAATATAATTAAAAAAGAAGCTAGCTACAGTTATCTATACATGGGTTTATATACTAGAGGTAAACCAGGTGCCGGTAAAAAACAAGTCAATCCAGTTTGCGGACCTATCCAAGGATGGTTTACTGGAGACCAGTATAAAATTAAAACAGAGCATGTTTGAAATTATACTGAACAAAGCAGACAACGGACCACATTATAGTGCATTATAGTACACATACTAGCTTTTGCCCGCGACTTCGTTCGCGTGGACTTCAGGTTCGTCCCATCTAGTCTAGTAATAAGTAAGAAATACGGTAACTAAGCACTGCAGTGCCCTAATCATAGGCCTATAGGTAGCTACTGCAGTATGCTCCTATAAACAGACACAACAGACAATTTGCAATGTAACATTAGAAACCTCAAAAATTGTAGCCTATGTGTTATTCTGATGTATAAGCTATATTGTGGTAAAGTTTCATTCAAATCCATTCAGTAGTTTTTACGTGAAAGAGTAACAAACATCCATACATCCATACTGTAAATATTTCCTACGATTCTGTTCTAATGGTAAAAAAAAATACCCTTATTTTGTTAAGTTATTAAATCCAAGTATAATACCACCGTCTGGATACTTTTTCAGAATTTTAGTCAGCTTTTAATATACAAATCCACAGTAAAATCAACAATGACATATTATATTACAAAAAACTCCTAGCATATTTCACAATCTATTGTATTTATAATAATATAATAATAATACACAATATTTGTATTTTGTATCATTACTGCGATCCAAGATTTGAACCCAATATTAAAATTACAGGTTTTGATCAATTAATATGACAAAATGATTTTAGAACAACAGCAAAGAAGAATGAGCAAAATCGAAGTAACATACAGTTACATATTGTTTAAAATACAAACTTGAATTGATCAATAACAATATATTTATAGCTGTGGATTAAATCTCATATATCAAGGTTATTAACTATATAACACACACCTATAAAAAGTATTACAATAAAAGCTGCGCGAAAACCTCAAAGCTTTAAATAAGACAACTTTACAAGCAAGTGGTTGACCTCAAAAGGAAGCAGTGCCCTAGAACTCGACAATACTTCACTCGTATTTCATATTCTTAAGTTATTCCGTTTACTGCTCCACATCCTACTAATATTAAAATAGCAAAAGTATGTATGTATGTATGTTTGTTACTCATCCACGTAAAAACACCTGACAATTAATAAAGATGGTACTATATAGTTGGTACCGCGACTTCGTCTTAATAGATGGTAGATTTTTTCCTGCTTACTTCACACTTTTTTGAACAATTAACACAATATCTTTATAAATTAAAACCTATGTGTAATTCTGATGTATAAGCTATATTATTGTAAAGTTTCATTAAAATCCATTCATCATCACTTATACGTGAAAGAGTGATAAAGGACATTGTTCCGGCTCCATACATGTTCTGCCTAAGAACCGTTCGAATCGAAAGTGACTTATATAAACTCTTAAAATTATATGGAATCCTATGAAATAAGTTTTCACGAACGGACACTTCAGGAAAATAAAATAATTACGAAAAAAGTTAATATTTTGAGGTTATAAATAAAATATAACCAACCTTGCGTGAAATATCAGAGTAGTAATATCAAAGTAATATTAACAATACTATTCACAGCTATATATGTTCTCTTCTAGAACTAGGAAAGGACTACTCTACTAGATACTAGGAAAAGAGATAGTACCTAGTCAAGTTTAAGATAATTCTTTGACAATTATCATTACAAAATCCAGTCCTTTACACACATCCGAGTCTACCAAGTACCTACGCAATGTAATCGGAGTCCGTAATCAAGCCAAAGTTGTTAGAATAAAACCATGAAACGCATAGAAAATCACAAAAGAATCTATAGTCGCAAAGCAATCAAAAATTAAATGAAACGGACACAGATAAGATATGAAGTACACCAGTGCTGCCAATTACGAAAACTATAATACTTGAATGCCAAGCTAGAAATTCGCGATTTCGCTTAAAAAATATATAATACTAGTTTTTTTCTAGCTAGTTAATTTAGGTATTTAAATGAATAAAGCGTTATCAACTAATTTTAATAACCGACTTCAAAAGAAGGAGGTTTTCAATTCGATCCGTATTTACCGAAATCGCGAAAACTTCCGAAACTGGCAGCACTGGCTGACGGAAAACATTTTATACGGCATCAATTGTGACCCAACTTTTTATTTGGAATTTATTTATTTGAAGTGTCCGTGGAATACTAAAATATGTTTCAAATAATATAAAAATAAATAAAAATTATAGTATAATTTATATTCGCATCGGTTCTTAGGCCAAAATTGAACAATGTCCTTTCCGATACTTACACACAGAATGTATGTACACACATATAGATGGAGCGAAAGAAGTTTCACTTCAGTCAATTGTTTTTCATCAAATTATTTCATCCATGTGGTCGGGAATGAATAATTAATACCCAAAATTATACTTGCAAACTTTCGCTTTAAAATATTAGTAGGGATTTTGTGAATGGTCCAAAATATGACTGTAAGTGTCAAGTAAGTAGGAAAAAATGTACCAACTGTGCAAACGAAGTCACAGGCTAGTGTTTAATAAGAAAAATTTATTCCCGTAAACACTAAGTTATTAGGCGATAAAATCGTATAGACACTATTTGCAAATCCAAAATTATAAAACTTATTCATTTACTATTAACATAACCGTAATAATTGGCACAATATCCGTTAATGGTCGAAGCCATTAGCTTTATTTAAAGCTATTTAAGTGCATTTTTGACCTTCTTCATTACAAGTGACGCACATATCGTCATTTCAAACATGTCAAGCGATGCATCGAGAACCAACTAGTTACATTATCTAAATTACTTTTATACAACCTTTAATTAATTCCTTTAATGTTAACGTAGTTAGTATAGTCACTGCCGACTTAAACTAAGCTGGGGCCCATGGGCACACAAGAATTGGAGGCCCTTTTGAAAAGTAAAAAACGCGAATTATTCTAACATTTTTAAAATACGTTTGTTATGCTCGTTAAAGAAGTTATACTCGCGCCATCCGGCGGTTGGAATACTGCATTAAAATAACGTTACTGATTCAGCAATGTCGACGCTAGCATTTCAGTTGTTGGAATCCTAAACTACAATCCATAGGCGTCTCTCGGCCTCAGCTTCCAGATAGAAATCAACCTTCTCGGACCGGAACGGACACGGAATAAATGTGTGAGAAAAATTGTTGGTCCTTCGGGGGGGGGGGGGGCATTCTCAGTGGGGGCTGAGAATGGGGGCCCTGGGCACGGGCCCCGTGTGTCCTTATGGTAAAGACGGTATTGAGTACAGTCAATCCAGACATGTATACTGGTTGTCCAACAAATAACGTTCTTTGATTAGCCTTGCAAATCGATTGTATTATTTCACAATGTTCTTGAGCAAGTGCTTTAGTCGGGGAGCGAGGCACTTGCTTCACCGAGGGAGCACTCTCAAGTGCCAATAACACAAATACCATTTACACTATCGTACAATTACATCTCAGTTAAATGTAATAATAAAACCTTGCTTTTATCACGTCTATTCTTCTTACAACTGTGCATGTATTGAAAGTTGGGAAACAAGCAGTCAATTGCACATTACTATTTCAAATATGTGAAGTAACACAATCTCGATTAAATAAAAACTCTTATTTCTGAAACGAAACCCTGTGACAGCGCAGTATGTCAAGTAATAGGTTCTTAACTATAAAATTGTGGATGTTTCGTTTCGGATTAATTATAAAATTTGTAAATTTTTAAATAGGCGATTAAGCCTTAGAAAAAATATATATTTGCTCTACTTTTTAACCCCGAAGTACAAATTTTAGTTACAATCAAATCTTAAAACTTAAAATAATCTCAAAAAATATCTGCTGTTATTTTACGTCAGAATTGTGTACATTATTTACTATAATTTTATACCAACTAATTTTCTTGCGTCAGAACTAAGTTTTTACTTAGGTTATGTCTATTGACGTGGGTATGAAAATTTCGTCAAGTTTTCTCTCTTGGTTGTCAAATAAATAAGGAAAACGTTTGTATGGGAATTGCCAATTGCTCTGAAATCTCCATACAAAAGTGCAATTTCATACTTTAACTGTCAATATGTATTTGTTTTTTTCTTCATTATAACCTTTGCCCTATCAATAGCAATATCAATATAATCTGCTAAGAAACAATAAAAAAAAATTATAATATTTAACTAATATACTATTTCTTTTTTCAGTTTTTTTCGGTGACTGAGAAGAGATCGCACGCAGCAGCTTGCGGCGAGAACAGTCTTACGATTGTCTCAGATAAGAAAATAGAAGACGATTCCTCAGATTCATCGAGCAGTGAAAATGTCGAAATCGAAGGTAAGCTGATAATAAAAACATACAATATACATACAACATACAAACAAATAATAAAAACAAAATTTCAAAATCAATTCCACATAGTCAAAATATTTATTATCAATGTTAGTTTTTCAAATAAAATTGCAATGCTTTAAGAAACTATGAAAAAGGTGGAATTATTTCTTTAAAGATACACAAAGAGGATGTTTTGTTATCAGATTTACAAGTAAAATATATTGATATTATTCTTTTCTTTAAGATAAGAGTATTTGAACCTTAAATTTCAAATAAATCAACACACAAGCTCTTCAATCAATAAAAACTGACAACGAAATGGATAATTTAGAAAGTAGTCACATCTTATATTGTATTTAGAATTAAATATTCATAAAAATATACACGCATAGAATAAACTTGTAATTCATGAAATATACAATTTCAGTGGTATATGCCTTCATACAGCTAGTTAATATAACAGTTTAAGTTTAGTGACCAGAAAAAAATTATTCTTGTAATATTAAATATACAAACTTCAAATAGAGACCGATATAATATTACAAAACAACATGAACACGATATGAACACGACATGAACACAATATCGCAATTCAAACGATACTTCGTCATATAGATCACGTCGTGGGTCCATACGATAGAATTCAGTAATGAAACATTGAAATATATTGAAGTTGAAGTCTTAAATTTAATTAATTAATAATTTACCTTAAAATAATATGCTAAAGCAGTCGAAATACATGTATTTATAAAAATATATTGGTACTGCTAATTAGTAGCATTATATAAAATAAAACGAGAAATATAAAAATTTCCCCAAAAAAGTATACTAGAAAATAATCTGACAAACTTCTTTTGACACTTATTAAATGGTTAAAATATCAAACGTAGTTTGGTAACGTGAATTCAAACCTCATTAATTCTAAAAGAACGCCATTAGAAGATAAATTATCAGATTCGATTATAACTGCAAGTTTTGAATTACGAATCATTAAAAGTTGTCAATTATTATAATTAGATTTTTAAGTCTTGGACTTTGACAACGAAGCTTGACGCTGATTTGTTTTTTATTATTATAATAAGTTTTCTGTGAATAGGAGCGAATAGCTATATAGATTCAAATTACAAACATCATATAAAATATATATATGAAATTTTCTTTACAATGATAAATCTGTACAAAAGAGTAACATCATGAATAACATATTTCTGCTTCGTCATTCCCTTTTGGTAGTACTATACCAAAATTGTTCAAATTCAGACAAACACCAAAAATCTTCGCGAATCAAATGACAAATTATACATTTATTTATTTTTTTATTTCTAAACTTACTACTAGATGACATTTGCATATTTGACACATTATAAAAGTAGTATTGACTTTAAGTGTTTTATTTACCTATCATGACTCTCATTAAACGTCATTGGAGGCTGGAGTTTACTGTGATTCATTTTATCGGGCCATACCATATATGACGTCAGTTTGATAAATGTTGATTCATAAAAAGAACACACAGTAAAACATTCAAGAATTGCTTCTGTTAGTTATAAATCATAGTAGACGCTTTGGGGACTGAACGAATGTTTTTGAAAACTAGATGGGACCAAATTGAAAATAGAACACATAATAAGTATATTCTAGGAGACAAGACAGCCAATATGAGACATTATCAAATCTCATATATATGAGATATCCTAATATTGGCACACTCTCTAAGTCCATGAGATGAATACAAGATTATGTCATCAAAGACGTGACAAACAGAATGACATTGAATTTGTGCAAGGTCTCGTAATTAAATAAACATAATACTTTTGGCATCGCGTTTGCCTTGACTTTAATGATATATATGATATAACTTGGGGCTTTATTATACAAGGCGCGGCCAGGCTACATTATGGTCGCAAAACGTTGCCTTTGTAAATACCAAATTCATCTTGCCTAAAATATTTAACTGTAAATTGCTGGAGATTTAACAGAAGTTTCAATAGACAGCTTCGTTTCGAAGCAAATAGAAAATTGTGGTCGTTTCGTAGCTGTCGAGTTTCATTAAGGTTACAGAAACAAAAAATTGTGAGGACCATCGAAATAAATATTGAGGAAATGAATTTACAGCATCAATCTGCCGCCACGTTATTTTGCGTCACAATGTCAAGAGCGTTTCATGTCGATTTGTTCCAGTTTCCATTTTTCTTTGAGATTATTACTGACTCTAACTGTTGTACTTTCGACGTTCGAATTGAGGACGCATGTAGCGAGTTTCGTTGTACGCAGAGCCTACCGCAGAACCTGTAACTATCACCTTGAATAATAAATGAAAGTCAACGGACTTATTGCGATACTTCCAATATGTTGTCTGCTTATAACAGTATACCGTCGTTTAATTTTGGTTGCAGCGAGTATTGTATAAAGAACAACGTCGTTTTTTGTTTTAAAGAATTCAGACAAGCCTTCGAATGAACCAACATCGCTCAGCTGACGTAATGGTGGATCAACCTTGGCAATAAAAAGTAAGCGCCGTGTAATAGTCTTGTAATTGTACGTAATTGTTTGGACACACAGGTATCGATTCTGATAACTTTCATTATCGATTGAACGTTTCTAATCATGTTAATACAAACAACATTTTCAGAATGTTGCTGAAAAAATTTGAAAGCAACTTTCAGATAGTTTGACATTCTAGGTTTCCGTAGCATTTTCCAAAAAATATTATCATTGTTTTACGGCATAGACGAAATTTTATACTAGTTTTAAATATTCAAACTCACTTTGCGCTTGAAAAGATTTAATTTATCTATCGTGTAAGTTAAAACAATGCTTTAATTGTTTTCTTATAAGCATAAACTCATTAACGCTGACATAGATATAATATTTATGATTTTAGTAATCGCCTGTAGAAAGTAAAAGATATGTAAGCTATTAATACTTAGATAAACAATTATACGCGATATAGTTATCGGTGTTGAACCTTTCACTTTCTGAACTGACATAGTTTTGACTATGTGTTACATAATTGTTGCATGTGATCATGTTACTGTGCAAAAACGTGATCTTCTAGTTACTAAGTAATGGCTCGTTAATCTAGTGCAGGTATTAAGCGATACAAAGTATTCATTGCAAATACCGCATTGATATCACTTCTGAATACTCTTATGACTTTAAGTTGTAAATCAACTATGCATTCTGTTATCTGTTTAGAGTTACAGTCATTTGTAACAATTAGGGTGTTAATATAACAAGACATATTGTCACAACGTGCGATTCATGAGCACCTTTCCTTTTGTCCCAATTAATATTAAGTGATATCACAAAACCCTTTTAAAAATCATATGAGAATTAACTTTAATTGAATAAACTCACTTTAATTGGATTATTTGTAAATATTAATTAAGAGGTCCCATATGCTTTATTCATAAGCGAATATCCATTCCCAAACCATAGACGTTGTCTTAATACTCGATAACCGACTTAACATAACAAACACTTTTTTTGTTCCTCGCACGATGGGCCTTTTACTAGATTACCTCTTTTATAATTCATCAAAACTTCAAATTCATCTTCTTCTTTCATAAGTTCTATGAATAGGGAAATATATTAAAATGATACTTTGTCTTAGTTTTCGTTGCAATTCTTTGTTGATGAAATGTTATATTATATTTGTTATACTACAATGGTGGCAAAAAGTCTTATTAGCTGCCTAATGGTAATCAATTAATTGCTAATCAAACTACGAGCATAATACGCATTCACTACCCTTTTAAGACATATTTACATATTCTTAAAGAGCGCCATGTGATGTTCCCCTGGGAAAAGCTCCACAAGGAGCTTATTCGATGGCGAGCAACGATAGAATGTAGCAGCATCATCTCAAACAATTCTTCGGAATCCGTCCCAATTTGCATTGTTAAAATAGACATGAAACAGGCAAAGCCTCTCCTTAGACTTATTAACTCAATACTGTTTATGAATGCTGAATCATGAACGATACGCTCAGCTGGTCTTTCGACCAAGTCTAGGTGCAAGCTGGTATCGAGGTACCCACAGATAATAGGAGTACTCCATACCTGATCTGATATGATAACACAGCTATAGAAAAAATCCTCTAATTAATCATGACAATTCCTATTAATATTTGGTTTCTTATTTGTTCAATATTTCTGCACAACATAGAAACACACAACATATAAATGTAAACATTATTATTTACAATGAACTGGATGAAACATAACGTCTCAAGATGTCCATTGCAAGGTGCAGATTGCAAAAAACTAAATTGATTAAGACTTATTTACCTATATGATATATGATCATCAAACTCGGCAAAAAGACATGTCGCGGACATAATGATATCATAAGGTTTGTTTCTTTTCTGTTTCCAGATAAACCACTACCCATGGTGGCTGCTCTGACGATGCCGACAGAAGAGTCTCACGCCTCACAATGTTCGTGTCCTAACTGCGATGAAGTTCTATCAAAATTTACCGAGTGCAGTATATGCTTGGAACCCATGCAGGTTAGATGTTTTTATTTATAAGTGTATATGCGGAAGAAAGATAGGAAGAACATCCTTCCTCTTAAATATTAGTGCGGGATTTTTCTATGCTCATTTAACGACAATAACCACCATCATATAACCATGACATATAACCACCATCGGACGACGAGACGCAGCCAGGGACTCCATCCGTATGTCGCATTTCACGTTTTCGTACCTCTCGTTTCGGTTCGCCTTCATAATGCGAACCGCCAATGGAATTTTGCATCTTTGTTCCCCGATACTTATAATATAGGAATTTTCAAGGCAAGAGTAAATAGGCACTATATGAGTTTGCGTGTTCCACCTTAGGCAACATCTTCACTTAACATCAAGTGAGATCGTTGTCAAACGCACTGAAATTTGTAAAAAAAAAATTAATTATTATTAAACAGATAATGACAGTTCAATTAAGAATTTTTTACTACTTTTCAATTAGAGTTTGAAAATATCATAATCAACGGAAGCTCGTATGCAAAGAACAGGTAGAGCCCGTCCAATTTAAATTATTCCTTAGTCAACCAAGTTGAACCAGTGCGAATCAGTCACTTTCTTCATAGACATACAGATTGTATCTTTCGCATTTTATAATATTACATACATAAACTCACATTGCTTTCCCATGGGGGGTAGGCAGAGATCAGTTTTCCACTTGCTGCGATCCAAACTTAATGGAACTTGAGAAAGCTAGGGAAATATCCTTAGCTTCCTCGAGTTCCATTAATACTTTCATGCACGCTCGCCGGTTTTTTTTTATTTATACAAAAATCTGTCACAAAAATACTCCTTTAAAATCACTTTATATTTTCTTAATTCAAAACAATTAGATTGCTCTAAAGTCATTAATTTAACCTTAATAATCCTTACTAATATTATAAATCGGAAAGTGAGTTTGTTTGTTTGTTTGTTCCGCTTTCACGCCGTAACTAATGAACCGACAGATCCCACGGGATGCGCAATAAAGGCTTCGCTCAAAAACTTTACTGCACAGTTTTTCGTGCGGCTTTCATCAATAGATAGTGATTCTTGAGCAAGGTTTTGCAGTATTTTTTATCTCGGAAAAACGGATAGTCCCACGGGAAGCGCGATAAAACCTTCGCGCCATAAACCGACTTCCGCGCATATGTAGCCGTGGGCAAAAGCTATGACCCTTAACCCTCTATAGACCCAATCCCGATATCCACGCGGACGAAGCCGCGGGCAGAAAGCTAGTCTATTTATATTTGGCAATTTTTGTAATTTATTCTAGAAATAAATCAATAAAATTGTCTTGGCACTTGGACATTTCATTGCCGTAAAAATTAATCATTTTATAAATAATGATCAATCAAAAAATCAAATCAAAAATAATATTTTATTCAACATAGACCTTTACAGGCACTTATTGACGTCAACAAACAAAACAAAAAAAAGCTTAAATAATAATAAAAAAAAAAACAAAAACCTTGTCCGTACTCGAATAAGAAAAAAAAAAAAGAAAAAAATATTGACTCGACACCTGTTCGCAAATTGGGAGAGCCTTCTCGAGAAGAACAGGCAAGAAACTCTGAAGGTCTATTTTTTATCTCCTCTTTTCAATATTAAAATTATAATAATATAATATAAAAATACAATATAGTATAAGATACAATCATACCTAATACGATTACAGTCGTATGTATGTTTAACATACACATATAAAAATAATACAATATTATAAATAATGTTACCAAACATGGCTCTATGAATAGTGTCCCTATAACCAAATACTGTGATCATTTAGATAGTCACTTACTTTATAATAACTTTACTCATGAGTGTATTTTTGATATGGATTTTAAATTTATATAAAGGTAAATCAATGACACTTTGCGGAAGCTTGTTAAACATAGATATACATTTCCCCAAGAACGAAAGCTAGTTTTATGGAGTCTGAACATTGGAACGGCAAGTTTATTTTTGTTTTCTAGTATTCACATTATGTAGATCACTGTTTTTATTGAATTATTATAGTTTCTATATACAAAAACTAAATTATCATATATATATTGACTAGCTAGAGTTAAAATATTAATTTCTTTGAAACAATTCTTTTAGGGATTCTCTGCCCGTAAACAGTAAATAGCACGAATCGCTCTTTTTTGTAAAAGGAAAATACTCTCAACGTTAGCGCTGATCCCCATAGCAGCAGTCCATAGGACATAACACTATGAAAGTAGCTGAAATAAACAATTCTTGCCGTTTCAACATTAGTTAAAAGTCTAATCTTTTTTTACTGCGTACGCCGCTGAACTAAGTTTGATTGCCAAAGTTTCAATATGTGGATCCCACTGTAGTCGTGAATCTAACGTAATGCCTAAGAATTTAGTATTATTTACCAAGTCAATGACATCACCATTCATATTTAAACTAGTATCAACTAGTATCATGATTTCCATAGTTGTAGCTTTAAAAAGCATAGTTAGTTAGATATAGTTAGATGTTTAGTTACCACAGTTATTCTGTATTTACATGTTTTAATATGCACTTCTAATTCGACCCGTCTTCGAACACTTCACCTTGGCGGTGCCGTTTCCTTCATTGATAAGAGGACCATACGCATACGACGGCTTGGTGAAGTGCTCTCAACCCACAAGAGTGATCGATGAAAATGGCCTTCCGGCTTTATTTCTATTTCATACGTACCATACGTAATCATTATGTCGGCGGTGCTCGGCAGTCGTGTGCTGCTCATGTTTTGTATTACCTCATAAAACAATACTGTTATGTATGTATGTCGGTGCTAGTTATGAGTACAACTAGGAAATATTTACTATGTTAAAATATAATTACAGTCAGTAAGATTTTTAAACTATAAAAAAATTAATGGGTGTGTGTAGTAAATTTGAATTGGCAGCCAGACTAATACGACCGTATGTCGAATCTCTGAGGTCCCGGATTCGATTCCCAGTAAGGTCAACTGTTTGTGTGATGAATACGAGCATTTGTAACTTAGTTATGGTTATTAAAATATATATGTGTATCAAAAATATTTATCTATGTATAATATATGTATAACTAACTATCCGTTACCTATAACACAAGCCTTACAGAGCTTACTTAGGGCTAGGTTAATTGGTATAAATGTAAGAAATATTTATATAATATATTTATATAGACCTTTCTAGCGACCCGCCCCGGCTTCGCACGAGTGCAATGCTGATACTATTACTATATCATTTACAATGTAAGCGGAAAAAATGCAATTACTTACGACATCACATTAGAAACCTCAAAATTTATCAGTGTTTCTCTACTATATTATACATGTATTATACATATAAACCTTCCTTAAGAACACCTTCCTTGACAGACAAACGGCGGATAGCGACTTTATTTTATACTATGTAGTGATTAAGTAATGTTGTCAATATATCTTTTTCTTTAGTTATATGAACCTGTATGGATGTTTTATTTTTATATTTTGTAGCATTTATAGGTGAAAATACATGATTACTAAAAATAATGATCCATGTTTCTCACGTTGTAGTTGCTACTTTTATCCTATAACTGTCACATATATAACAAATAATTCAAATGTGTTGAAATCTTAGCTACATATTATGAGTTCACAAAAATAACGACGATTCTCTTTACAGTGCTGTGGACCTTGTGTGTGCCCTTGGTGCGGTGGAGTTTGGTGCACTCGCTGCTCCAGGCGCATAACCAAATGCGCGTGGTGTAGAGGAAGCCTACGCACGCCTGCCCCGCCCTGCCTCGCCCTGCAGCGGCTCATTAATGAACTGATGTTGCCATGTCGAAACTACAGGTAATTTTTATATCTTGATATTTTTTTTAACACTTCGCCCCACTTTGCGATTTTAATCCCGGGTCGTGGCTGCAGTCACAAACTTAGAAACCTCACATGCACTCAGAGCGGACCAAATATTGTTAGTCATACAAAATATATATCCCGTGCGCGAATTGAACCCGCAAACCGTTGCGTAGATGCCGATCACTTGACATTTCAGCTCAGTGACTTCCTCTGTTGAACCTTCTGCAATGATCTTCACACCGATCACTTCTGTTTTTCTATCTTCCATTGCCCTCCTGCGATCTTCACTTAATCGGTCCAACTTGTGTAAGGCCTAAAGAATTTCCCGGTATAGGCCTCCAACTCGAGGACTTTTTTTACCCCAGTGGTGCCCTATACACCGCCAGTAAGGCTCACATTACTATTTACCCTAACTTATGCATTTGTAACAATTATAACTTATGTAGGTCCTCTATTTGTCATACATTATATCTAAAAAAGTCTCACCTCTGGTATCTATAGCAAAAATATGCACTTTTGATCTGTGAAATTATTTATTACATTTTTGCACTTGATTTTTCTGGAAGATATTAATGATTATATACGTCTAGTGTCCATGTATTTATTTATATTTTTTAATTAACTCTCCAATTTCATCTAATTAATGGTGACAGAAAATAATTAAACGGAAGCTCTAGATTTCTCAAGACCAGACCAAACGGTTTCTCCCAAACAATCATTCTTAGATTGTAGTTATATCAACAACATTTAGTAAAATGGTACTTGTTAACGAGACAAACTCGAAATATATATACCTCAACCATTATTAACATACATAAATAAATATCCACCCAATTCTATTTCACACTAACAAGAAATACCGACAGACATGTAATTAAGTTTACACTTTGATTATTAAACTTAAACCAAAGATGTTGACAAATTTTGATAGTCTTAAAAACGTAGCCGGATAATCAAATATAACTTGCTTAACATGTGTACAAATCAATATTTTAAAATTATTTTTTCACATCTGCGACATAAGTAGGTCAGATCTATTTGTATAAATAATACAAAGTTAATTAGAATCATTTCATTAAATTCAGCCCAGCCAACATGAATATTATCAACCAAGTACTCAACGCAGCAATGAATTACTTCAAGCCTTTGAATAAATACAAACACATATCATTAAGGCCATTAAATCTATTGATGTGTCTGGGCGTAATATCTCCTATTACCATATTGATACAGTTTAATTTTCGTGGTACCGCAAATTCAAACGCTCTTAATATTACAGCGCGTATAAACACTCATTCATTGCATGTATCCAGAGCACGCTCATGATGAATTCAAATCTTCTAACAAAGAGGAAGTTTGTAGACAATTAAATTAATACGTGATCGAAATCGAGCGCGCGAGCGATTCACTCCATAATGCCGTAAACACAAATTTAGAGTTCAACAATAACAATGGACAATAATGCTCAATGGTAAGCACAGAAGGATTAGCCAAAGTGCTTGTAATATCTTAAGCAATTAGTTGTTGCAATGTTTCTTTGTCTCGATACGACTATTTGCAGTGTACACACTATTACTATTGTTGCCTTCTCTGTTTATTTGACACAATCAATAGAGTAATTGTATACTATCGTTAAGTAAATATAATTTTGACAAAATACATATTATTAGCTTTATATATATTAGTATGTGAAATGAAATGAAATGAAAAACAATAATGTTATAAAGATTTGGTGACCGCTATATCCGACCCATTGGATATACAAATTTATATATAACAATATGTTTACTATTATGTCCATAAGTTATAGGCGGGCATATTACAATTTAGTTCTTACGTCTATTATAAAAGTTTTGCCCTTAAAAGAATAGGTTCCATTGAATACAGGCAGTGTTTGATGTTCTCTTTCAGTTTCAGTTCGCGAGTTTTGTAATTTCCTCTTGACATTAATTCGTTATCACAAGCATCCAAATTCATATCACGTCCAAGTTAAGCTTATTATATTTTACAACATTATTAAAGTTTGTTATTCATATTACTATATTGTGATGTCTACTAACTTTATCAAACAAAAATATGTATATTTCGTATTCCAGTCGCGTGTGTCCTTCGTTATCTGGCTCAGGAATAAATCAGCGATGGATATCAGGATAAAGCAAACTTTATAGGAACTATAGAAACAAATGATACAGCAAGTAGTTAAACTGTATCTCGTGAAGTTTACGTACAATTCCTATAATTTCCTTAAATAAAAATGATATTACACACCCAATTCATTTCAAACCTGACTGGTTCTTGAGTGTATACCTACGAAAGTCACGGTTTAATATCTCTTTAAAAATTCAAAGACAATAATAACAGCTCAACAATTCGAAGGCTGAACGTTTGAAGGCTTCCTATTGTTTGTTAGGCGTTACATCCTAATAATATTAAACGTCGACATTTACGGCCTTGCATACAAAACGATTACCACCACCAAATAAAGGCACGGCAAACGCTTAAATCTGTTAATAGTCAATATTAGCACACAGTCTCGAAATATTTACTAGTGTATTTTGCATTCGTTAATTTATCTGTTTATTTACAGACGCGGCTGCACAAAATTACTAACAGCTACAACAAGAATGAACCACGAGATAGATTGCAAATACGATACTATGATATGTCCTATAGTAGCCAACTGCTGTTCTATTCCATTTGAAGAAATGTCAAACCATCTACAAACCAACCACAACATCATATCAGTGTACTCTCAAAAGATCAAAATTCTCATAGAAAACTTCCAGACTAAGCTAAAGAAAACCGCCTGCTGTAGGACCAAGTACAAAATAGTCTTGCTTCACCAAAAGAGCGCCTTCATCATCAAAGTTTGCATCTACAACTATCACGTTAAAGTCGAAGTGATGAGAAGAATGTTGGGGTACGTAGCGGATGCTAAATCGGAATCTAAGAAGAGTGAATACTGTGCTGTGATTGAATTCCAAAGCAAAGCCTTAACGACCAAGTCTGCTATTCTAATAGAGAACGAGGCTTATAGTAAAAAAGCTGAAGTGCAATGGAACGATGTTATAATGAAATCTGATAACGAAGAAGCCGTTACTATACATGTGAAGATCGGAAAATCATGCTTAGAAAGAAAAGATTGTGAATTGTAACAACGTTGTGATATGTGTAATGGACACAGTGGTATTGAAAAATGAAACTCTTACATCGAATAGTCATAATTTTATGAAGGCTGCTTCAGTTAATTCAAGTGCCACGTATGAGTTTTTAGGGTGAAGTTTAGAATAGTGGCGTGGACCAAACGTGACTGATTTATATTTAGGCTTAGGTTTAATTTAGAGTAAGATGTTCGTAGTAAATAAACGATGATGATCTTTTATTAGCAAATTGTTTATTTTTTCTTTCATTAACCTTGACAACCTACGGTGAAGTATTTGATTCTCGTACGTGATGCAAATATCTGAGGTCACCAGCATGGTTTTGACTAAAGCCTAATCGTCCTAACATACGAGTATCTTATTAGAGTGAGCCCCTTAAAGAGAATGGACCTAAACTTTAAAGATCACTTTAAATTCTAGGAAGACATACATAAATAGACGTATATACATAATAGATACATACACGCATGAACACATATATATATAAAAATAAACACATTACACACATATCCTTAGTTATAACAAAATTTACACAGATTTCGAAAATTGCCTTCGAACTAGTTTGCTAAACGAAGCCTTAGATCTGGCTATTCTCAATCTGGTAGGTACCTTATTCCACAAGCAAGTGGCAGAAAGAGTAAACGAATCTCAGACAGACCTAGATTGATATGATGGAATTACAAGAGTAACTGAGGCAGCGGAACGTAAGTTGATTCCATGATTGTATCGTAAGGCATGCTAAAAAGTGTAGAAACGAGTGTAAAATTTTGACGTGACAACGTCTATTAAATTGGTACGGCGTGGAGTCATTCTCGAAAACACCGTAACGGCCGAATCTGACGCCACACGGAGTCCACGCCTACTTTACCCCCACCCCTAGAGCGCCCGAAGGCATACTCGGAAACGGCGTAACGGCCGATCTGACGCCACACGGCAACGTAATAAAAATATAAATGTTATACATTACTTTTGACGTGACAACGTCTATTAAATTGGTACGGCGTGGAGTCATTCCCGAAAACACCGTAACGGCCGAATCTGACGCCACACGGAGTCCACGCTTAATTTTATTGTAACTATAAACTTCTGTATGAAGATGAATGAATGTATGTTCATATGTATGTGCAATCATATGTATTTAGTGTGCAAGTGCACATTACTCATAATAATTAATTTATGTATAACTTCAGAAGCAGAAAATTTAAACAAACTATTAAATAAAAATATAAATGTTATACATTACTTTATCTATACTAATATATAAAGCTGAAGAGTTTGTTTGTTTGAACGCGCTAATCTCCGAAACTACTGGTGCGATTTGAATAATTCTTTTTTTGTTGGATAGTCCATTTATCGAGGAAGGCTATAGGCTAAATAACATTACGCTATGACCAATAGGAGCAAAGACAGAGCGGTAAATGTGTAAAAAACGGGGAAAATTATTCATTTTTGAAGGCTTTCTTTGCGTGCGCTGCGAAAACGGTTCAAGATACACAAAAAATATGTATGAAAGAATTATTCCTCTATACATGATCTAAAAAAAAGTCCGCGACGGCATATGTCTATCTTTTAAGGTTTAGTCACAATGACCGTTTTTATGGTACCAAATTTGGTCGAAATAATTTGTTTAAGTTGTATCAACATAATAATATTAATCTTTATTCAAATATAAATATAAATATGTTGTTGGTTAACCAAAAATCTGCCGGAAGTCACTATTCCACGCGGACGAAGTCGCGGGCAAAAGCTAGTTTTAAATAATTTCATTGCACCCAGAAAAAATTACCATGTAATAGACGTTGTCACGTTCAAATATCGGCAGTAGACGGAGTTCTACAGACAACCAATTTTTTTCGTTGGCTAATAGGCAACCATTTTAATTCTTTGGGATACTTGGTGGTAAATGTGGTTATATTTACGTAGACCGAAAATAAAACAGATACAATTGTTAAGATATCGGTTAACACGCATTAGCATAATCATCAATAATCATCATAATCACAGCACTGGAAGAATCAAGGATTGGACAAGAAGACTCTTGGTGCAGGGTGGAAGGAAATTGTTCAGCCTGTGTTTGGTCTTTGTCGTCATAAATTAAATAAAACACAAGGTTTTATTGTAGTAAAGCAAGTCATAGAAAGTTCGTCCCATGTAATAATTTTCCTTCTTTCAGTCCGCCTGTCATTCCTATTCTGTCAATTAGTTTTAGTCATATCGTCGTCGGGCATAGACTTCGCTACGGAGGCTGAAAGCCGCAACAGCCTGTAAAATAAATGCAGAAAACATCTTACTTTGTTACATACGTTATTGATATAGGTGTTTCAGGACAAAAGACTATCAATCAACAATGCCAAGATCTTAACAACGGATTCAAATAGAACCACTGCGCCATTGTATTGAACAGGGTTGAGCAATGTCGTGTCAATCTTTGCCAATTGTCGTGAACTGACCACAATAATGGTCAAACCATTCACAGGGGTTTACGACCATTCCCTATTTCGTGAACCAATCATAGATAAAATTCAAATCTTACCTTCTCTTACATACACACACTAAGACGTCAGACTTTATATGTTGACCTTAATACATCTTTTACAAGTATGTCACTGGGTCTCTAACAATATGTCGGCCAGTTACTGTTTAGGGGTGCTATTGTAAAGTATATTCTTGCACTAAGTATCTTCCCGATTGAACTTTACTTATCGTCAAAGTACTATAACAATATTTCTGCTTAACTATAAAAAAACAAGTTGCAAGCCACAAGAACCAGCATGCTGGTTAAGTGTTGACACATGATGGATCTTATAAAATCCCAACTAATATTATAAATGCGAAAGTGTGTTTGTTTGTTTGTTTGTTTATTTGTTTGTTTGTTTGTTTGTTTGTTACCTCTTCACGCTTAAACTACTGGACCGATTTCAAAAATTCTTTCACCTTTGGAAAGCTACATTCTCCCCGAGTAACATAGGCTACTTTTTATCCCGGAAAAATCGACAGATCCCACGGGATGCGCAATAAAGGCTTCGCTCAAAAACTACTGCACAGATTTTTATGCGGTTTTCATCAATAGATAGAGTGATTCTTGAGGAGTTTTGCGGCATTTTTTATCTCGGAAAAACGGATAGTCCCACGGGAAGCGCGATAAAATCTTCGCACCATAAACCGACTTCCGCGTATATGTAGCCGTGGGCAAAGCTATGACCCTTAACCCTCTATACACCCAATCCCGAAATCCACGCGGGCGAAGCCGCGGGCAGAAAGCTAGTGATCTTATAAATCAAAGTTCAACGAAGAGAACTGTTTCTCAGGGTAATTAAATAAAATATTATAAAACCCGCAGGACTTTGGTAGCATAATTGTCGACCATCGATAGAAAAAAAGTCTTTAACAAAACTGTTCCTTACACACATACTGCTGTGTTGCCATGTTGTGACATAACATTTATAATCATATTACCGATTAAATTGTCTAACACAGCAATGTGTTTTTTTGGTGGCAGAAATAAGTAAATCGGTCTCAAGAGTATGGCCCTAGTATTGAGTATCTGTACGGTAATGTACAACCACTATTGCATCGTTACGAATTAAATTAGATTCGAATCCCCGTAACATGATCATAGAAACGCGATATGATAAAGCATTATATCCTGTGAAGTGTCAAAATACAAGAGATAAATGTCAAGATGAAGATTATATCGCACGATAAACCCTTTATTATATCGTGATTCTTTGTTTATGTTGCGGGGGCTGGTCGTTAAAATTCACCATAATTCTCTATAGTACTTTCCTAATTTCAAAGGACAATATTCCGATATTTGCCGAGCTGTCCATAGTTTTATAATAATATTTATATGCTATAGTTTTATGATATACAGAGGGATACAGATACAGTATACAGTACAGGTCATTTTAGCAAAATTTAATGAAAGTGTGCTTGGTGTGTACCATCTGAGTGTTATCTCTATATGCACCATGAAAAATGCAGCTAAAGACTACACACAGTTAGATGCACAGATACTATTGTAATTAGTGTTCCATTTTGGTGGTAATAAAAACCGGGCTATGGAAGAGACTCCGGTCACCTGCCTTATCAAAGCCTCCTAATTGATTTAAATATGGCAAGTGGTAACTCGGCACTCCCTAAATGGGCCCTCCAAAAAAGCAGACCAATATTGGTGCGAAAAGAACTACATTGGTGTGAACGGCTAAGGGTGTAGAGAGATGTGTCTGCGACAGCGATCGAGACACCGTCGGCGTTATGACATTAACATAATTAATAATAATTATTATTATAGGTATTAATAATAATAATAATTAGAGAACTATTAATAATAGTTTCAGTCAATACATGGCATGCAAAACTTAAAAATAATTTTCGAATTATTAGAAATGAGATTTAAATATGTAATTAAAATTTAATGTCAATTATGAAATACGTATTATAATAAAAGAGTTAACATTAAAATCAGGATGTTTATTTTTAATTTGGTAATTGTATTTTTTATTGTATATTTATGAATAACGAAAATATTTTCATGATGAGACGTAATTAGTAATTAACAATTGAGAAAATCTAATTGATCTTGGCAAAGTAAAAAAGTACAGAAAAGTACAAAGTCAAAAATGCAATTGAACCGCTTAGTACTCGGTGGCCATGTTATTCAAGGTTATATGGCATGTTGATCACGGGTTTGAGTTCCGCTCGAGTCAAAAAATTTTGCGATTTTCCATATTGACTATTACACTCACTGTCTGTCTGTCACTGTCACTTAACAAATGTACCAATCCGTTCGGTAGAAAGACGAAGATGACGAAATAATAAATACAGATTATTGCTTTTGTTGTGAGAGACCCTCTGATATTTTTTATTGCAAAAGAGAATACTTTAATACATTTATCTTTTTTTAGGGCTACGTTCCTGTTGATCCAGAGTGCCTGAACTTCGAAGTACTCGACTACCCCATGAGATTATCATTTCCTAATCTCTCTCCGCATAATTTCCTCGCAAAAGTTATTGGGAAAGTTGTTTGTAAGCACCTCAGAATCTCATTTCGCGCAGATTTCATTCAAATAACCGATCTAAAAGCATATTTGCGTTCAGTAAATCAACTCCATAACCTAGTCGTAATGTAAAGTAATGGAGTTGATTTTCGTTAGTAATTAACAATTAAATTTCCTATTCAAAAGATTACTTAATTAAAAGGTTTCCATTCATGAAATATCTCCTACTTCTTTCTTAAACGGTTTCTTCATACCTCATTGAAGCCTAGTTATTTCTGAACGACAAATTTTGTCAAACAATTTAATTTAAATGAGAATTATATCTTTGTTCTGATATTAAAACTCGGCAAATAACAAAGAATCCATTGTAAGAAGTCTATTTTGGATCGCAAAACAAATTATTTTATCTTTTAAGTAGGTTGGTATATTACTTTTAAAACATTTCAGTTTAAAGAAGTTTCATTGTTAATTCTTGGGACGTATTTATGCAGCGTTTTTTTTTTCCTTTAAATATATATTGTTTCTAAGAAGCTGTGTTGTTATATCAAAGTTGTTACATCACCTGTTTGTCCAATTCAAAATAAAGATACATATAGAGACTCAATGAAATTTGTTGCTAACACATGGTTTTAAAATGAACCCAACGTTGAGGCTACTTAAAGGTCGAAGGTTTTATATTGGAATACATATTCCAATATAAAACCAAAACGAACGCCAATTCAATCACGAGTTCACGGATTATGTTGTTTAACGTCACCTTCCATTAAACATTTCGAAAAGTAACGCTTTAATTCTTAACGAGTACTTGACATGACTAAATGATTTCCGGAAAATAATCCAAAAGTTTTCATATGTAGACCTTTTTTTATTGCGCTGAGGAAATGCATTGAACTATATGCATTAACATATCACCGTGACCGTTAATTATGTGGGACTCTCCTCCTCAGACGGGCGAGGCCTACCCATTAAAACAAAATATCAGCGATGGCCGTCATCAGGCATTGTAAGGGGCCTCAGGGTCGCAAGCCCTAGCTTTTACTCCCCTGTTTACACCAGGGGAACCCTTTTCCACTTTCGTAACAATATAAAGCATTGAATTCTTAATCACTAGCTCTACCATAAGTTTGGTATCGTTTTAATAGGTATTTAACGTTAACTACAGAAAGTATGTCAGTTTAATATGAAAGAAAAATAAAAAAAAAGTAAAAAAGAAAGTACGATTATGTTCCGCTAGGGGCACTGTAAAAAGTTTTCATAAAAACATTTACTCTGTCCATACTGTTTGCAAAGGAATGAAACTCATGCTACACACATGTTAAAAGATAAACGTCGAACGCTAACTTGCGTTAAATATTTCTAAAAATGCGCTTTAATGTTTAATTAAATTGAAATTTTCAATAACGGATTAACAATTAACGAAATGGTGATTAACTCTGAGGTTTGACAAAATTCCAATTGTTTCACACGGTACTCGTAGTTCACGAAGCCATTTTAAATTCTTGCGATTCATATTTTATTTAATTTCATACAACTGTGCAAATAAAAGACAATTACTTATAACAATTTTCATTTATCGCCTCAGAAGTCGACGAGAACTTGGCTAATAACAAGTTCCGCTCATTTCCCGCATTTCGGGAGATATTAAAAGTGATACTTTAATAGAAGTTTGGAGCACCCCACTAACTTAAGATGTTCCAAGCAGTTTCACCGCGATTTGTAAGAATTATTCATTTATTCTAAGGGTTTCCAAATCGCAAGGCTCGGGAGCACATTCTCAATCCCGCCATGTTACAATGTGTTTTTCGTTTTTAGAATTTCATTTGAACATTTATCTGATGCTCTCACGGGAAGGGTAACGTCGTGAGGCAACCAGAATACACCTGAGGAGAAATTCGTGAACCAAACATGACTAATTTAGATGTAAGCTAGGTTTTATTTAGAGTCAGATATTCGTGGTAAATAACGATTTCCTTTACGAGTGAATTGTTTATTTTTCATGCATTATCCTTAAGATCTTCTACGGTAAAATATCTGACGCCTTATGCAAATATCATATATCCATACCTAACCTATCCCGAAGCAACTTTCAAAGATATACAAATTGCTTCAGGATAGGTTAGGTATAGGCATAGAGCTTCGAGGAGAGCCCCACATAACCGCCGGCTCGCCACAGCTAGGGTATGCAACTTAATGCATTTTCCTCAGGGGGAACAAACAAAAAAGATTAGATATAGGCATAGGGCCTTTATGGGCATAACTCATGGCTGAGTTTAATACGAAGGTTATTCTGGTCAAGCCGCCTCGATCCTGAAGCAACTCTTATATGTATTTCTACGATATGTATACGTATGTAACTATGATATGTATTTCTAATACAGTATGTGATATCACCACAACAAGTTTTCTTCATCAATTCTTTTCTTTTAAATAATCATCCTTCTCACTATCGATATATATAAAATATTATAAAGTATAGCGAAATTGAAAGAATCGGGTATTTTATTACATTATATCGAGTTTTCGTTATAACGGGAGAATAAAACAAATATATAAATGAAGTGAAAAAAAAATGGCATAATAATGAATTAACGACACTTTTTCTTCATAACACACTCTTTTTCTTTTACTTGCCATATTTACAGTTCGAAAATTCAAACGCAACTAAGAAATACAAAACAAAAAGTTAACCTATAGCAATAAGACGACAGTAGGAAGTCCAGAAAGTAAACACGTGCAATAAATGAACACATTTCTAATAATTGTATTGTATGAAATACACATTTATGACTCTGTACCCGTAATATTTTTAAAGGTTAGTGAAATAAATGTTTATTGTGTCTACATAGCAATGTATTGTTTGGCTATTGAGAGTGGTTGCTGCGCTATAAAGAGTGTTTGAATACCAAGATAACAATGTAAACCAAACAAATCTTAGCAAACTCTACGTTTCAAAAAGTAAAACATGTAATAACGGATCATTAATACATAGGTATATCACCTTCCTTCCGTGTATGGCGTAATAGTTGGCTGAGGGAAATTACCTCAATTTATAATCATATATCTGCGAAGTACTGGTAATAAAAATAAGGTAACAAAAATTGGTGATATGTGGGTGTTTAATTAAATCTAACCTTACTGCCAGAATTAATACCTATGTTGAGATAGTAAGTACATTGATTGTCTATTTTCAGTTTTTTTTATTTGACGTGTATACAATTGAACCAATTAAACATTTTCTTTGCCAGTTGACCATGTGTGTGTGTGGCACACAGCCACACAAAAGAAATTAAAAAAAAAACATTCTTATTTTTTATACCGTAATAAAATGTAGTTATTTATTTATATTCTTAAATCAAACTTTTTTCTTATTTTTAATACGGTAAAATTTATTAATTTTTTATTATTTTTACATCACTTTTCTCTTATTTTTTATACCGTAAAATTTGGTTTTTTTTTCGTTTTACGGGCAAAATAAGTGTAGTTACATATATGTATAATAACACAACATAGAAAATAAGTATCATTCTGAAAGTGTACTAACAAATTGGGTGCCTAGACTATATATATATAAAATACGTGTGGAAACTAAATTTAAAAGTTGCAAGAAAGCAATAAAGTCCTGACCACTACCGCACATAGAGCGAATTCCCCGGTATTTAGGGCGTCTATCCAAAATATTACTGGGTTATTGGAGTATGAAAAGTAACGACAACTTATCGAGGTCAATGGATAACGGTCACCTCTTTACTATCCGTCGCACGTTCGTCCTCGTAACGTGGCGCTAAACACCGCAGGTTTATTTACGTACCAATAAAATTTGCTATATATGTAAAAAAAGGTAGAGATACACTAATTAACTATTAACAGAATGACATACAAAAGATAAACAGAAAGTAAATATAAACACTCAAGTGTTCTGAATGTAACTTTCTTAAACCCGTTTTCTGAAATCAACTCAAATCTCGGCTAGAGTACAATTAGAAAGGGATGGCGCTATGTGAGCTCAATAGCACTATCTCTTTCTAACTGTACTCGAGCAGCGATTTAAGTTTAAGTTTAGAATACAGTACAATATATCGTCGTAGCTTCGACACGCTTCTCGCTTCACTGTTGTAACAAATTCAAATTTCAAATTCAAAATCATTTATTCAGTCTGGGCTGTTACAAGCACTTGTGAATGTCCAAAAGCTACGCCATCGCGTTCGCAAATCTACGGCGGGAGACCTTGTACTGAGAAAAACGGCAAGAAACTCAGCAAGGGCTGTTTTTTTTTTCCCTGTATTAAATAGATACAGAGTCGTCAATTTGGAAAATGACTTCAATATTGATAATTCATGAAGTCACTTTCCATTACATAGTATAATTAATAAAAAAAATATTTTAGTAAACATGCTAATTAGGAATGCCGTGTCATACAGTTTTAAAAGAATATATTAATGTTAAATTAAAATTATAATAAATACGAGTAGTACCCAGTATAGCAAAGAGCAGACTCATCTCCGGCTGGCAGCACCCGTTCACGAGCATGACGCATGAACCAGCCATCGCTTCGCTCAACCATGTTTTAGGGAACGTACGACCCGCCTCACACGACACTGCGAAGAGATTTTAATGAGAGTATGACTACCTTAAGCCACAGAAGGATACAAATTACCAAAAACAGGTACCCGTGTAAATTAGCACAACTAAAAAAAAAAATCAACCGCAGGACACGCGCATACAATCATTTAAAAACTAGCAATAATGTATTATACAAGTAACAAAAGGTATTATAATAGGTACAGTTAATACATGTTATTATGTACACAGTTACCTAAGAATTTATTAACAAATTGTTTATTTCAACGAGCGAGGGTTTTTTAGTCCCAGACACTTCGATCATCCAAGTAATCCTGGACTCGATAATATCCTTTGCTCATCAAAGTTTTTTTTACTCGAGTTTTAAGTTTATAAAAAACACGTGGCGCGGCAACAAAAACGATATATTAAACTTGTGTTTTCAGATTACTCATTGTACTTTGAAACTTGACCTGTCTGGAGTCCGACATAATCACCGTGGGCTTGGTTGAGGATGATCCATGAGGATTCTCAGCCTCTCCTCTCTAGTGGAAAAAACGAGGTTTAGATGATAGACGGTATCAGTCGAGACGTCTCGACCAGTGTTGAGTCCAACATAATCTCGGCATTTAGCTACGAGAGTATCCCGGGTAAGATGCCAGAGACAATTCTGATATTCTTCAATCCTGAAATAAAGAAGCACTAACGCATCGAAACTGTATTCTTCAAATTCTTTTTGTATTACCTATTTCATTGTCTAAAAGCAGGTCAGTTTTTAGACGTCACACATTATCGACTAGATATCTATAATATAATAACCTTCTAAAATTATTACTTCTCAGACACATTATTGGGTAAATATCAACATTCTCGCTACAAAACGATACTTTTAGCCAAATAAAACACAAAGTCAGCATGTTCTTAGCAATAAAAATTTTTATTGCGCAGGGATCTACGTTCACGCCGTGACTTTTACGAGAAATTCGCGTAAAACATTTCGTCATTTTGTCCGATTCTGATTGCTTATACAGCTTACAATTTATATTTCTTTTATTCATATATAAGCTGTCATATTTTGTTGCTTACGTTACAATATAATATTGTATAATATTGTCAACGTCAATGTTGAAAACACTGGTTCTAGTCCAATCGCCGAAGTTAAGCAACGTCGAGCGAGGTCAGTTCTTAGATGGGTGAGCGCCTGGGAACGCCGTGTAACTGTTATTAGAGCCGTGGCCTCTCCTGAGGTACGCACACTCTCAATTTGAGCCATTAGTAATCGGCTGACATGGAGTCAAGGAGACAAAAATAACTAGTTTTGTAACTTGATAAGAAAATGTCTCATATCCAAGCATCAGCATCTATCTTCACTCACTACATTAAATGCTAGTAAAGCTTAAAAAGTAGTATTTTATGCTACATTTTAAGCAGAGGTGAGGTCTACTAAAATTAGACCTCACCTCTACTTAAAATAAGGAACAAAAAATTATTAAAATATCGTTCATTTCATTTACATTTGCACCACGAAAATGGCTGGCATTACGACCGACATAAGAGCTGTTGCAAGGTCAATATGTAAAGTCAGCATTGGTTTCGTACATATTAAAATTTTTTTAAAAGTTTCTGTAGATTATAGTGTAGTAGTTTTTAGCTTTTAATTTAAAATCAACAAGAATCCTTGGCGTTTAAGGATCCAGTGTGTATGCAAATCCAGATGCATGTCTGCTCCTACAGAATAACCACAAGCTTCTGTAATAAATATACCTACAGGTGTAACGCAGAAAAAATAAACGGAAATATCATTGTCTATGGCGAAACACTCATCTGTATCGTATACAGATAAATCCAAAAAAAATGTTTCATTATAATGGGTAGTGTTCGTGCAAAAAAAATAATCACACAGGAATTAAGGTATATAGGTAAGTGTAATTACTTGACACACATTAAAGTAATAAATGATATATGCAATACTTCTATTGTATATATCATTTATTTATATGTTGTTTTCTTTTAAAAATATTTATGTCTATACTATGTAATGAAGAATATAAAATTTTAATAAATATCAACTGAATGAGGTCTAAAGCTAATATCAAATTCATAAATATTGGAAACGGTTAGTACCCGTGTCTGTTCTTTTTTTAATTATTCAAAGGCGAAGACAAGTTGGTTGCAATACTGTTTGAAATATAAAACATAATTAAAATCAAATGATGTGCATCTCTCTAAGTATCTTTATGTATCATAAGTAGAAATCATTAAGGGGTACATACCGGATCGGATAATCGGATGCATATTTACCTAAAGTTAGTTTAAGACAACGTATGGAAACGGCTTTTTATTGTTTTGTTAAATAAAAATCCCGGGATTGCGGAATTGGATAGCCGGATGTTTATTTATTTACCTAATTTAGTTTTTGACAAAGTATGGAACTGTCATTTTATTTTATTTCCATAAATAGAAATCCCAGAATTCCGGTACTGTAGAACATTTTGATAAATACGTATGCATAGTTGTATAAATGAACCCGGAGTCTCGGTCTTTTGAAAATAAATACCACGTGCTAATTTAGTAATTTTCAAACAATATCACTACGTTAAATTTGCAGTCCCGTATTTTCCCGGGATTTTTATTTAACAAAATGTATTTTAAAAAGCCGCTTCCATAATTTGTGAGCCAAAAATTAACTTTAGGTAAATATGCATCCGATTATCCGATCTCTAGTTATGATGCAGCGGATGAACTGGCCAGGACAGGTTCGAACACGAGTGTATGAGGACCGGGGCCTCTACTGTCCATTCCATAGGCTCAAAAACCGAATCACAACATCTAAAAGAATGGAAAACCATTGAGGTAACAAAGAAAAGACGTAGTCCCGGTAGCGTCCAAAAAGCTTGTCCGTTATCTCTAAAAATTAAAATTCAGTAAGTCATAGATGCTATAACCGGACATGCTCCCCTGCCACCTATTTACAATAGGTGCGACGTACAGCCCCCTATGCATGAAGGCAGAAGAAACCCCACAACACGTGTTTATGGAGTGCAGAAGCGTGGTCGAACAGCGGGTAAAACTTCTACTCACCAGTATCTCACCTAGAAGCATGCAGAAGCCCCAAAAGGCTTCTAGCATTCTGGGAAGACCTAGGATGGTTGGAGTAAGAAAGAACTCAACCAGCACAGGACGCACTTCCAATGCATAAGCCGATAACCAATTTTTTAAATCTATGACCATAGGAAACATTTGATCACTTTCGAAATTGCGACACGAAGTACAAACGTCTAATCAAAACAAGTAATTATATCTACAAGTGCGAAACAATGAATATATATTCTTATCAATCCCTTTAATTAACCAATAATTAGGCCTGGAACAAGAAAGGACAATAAAGAATTGAATGATGAATTAAAATATCCCTTAATTATCCTTTAATGTAAATTAAGGCTAACGAAGATTTAATGAAAAGACACGAGACTCATCAGCCCTTTGTACTAAAGTTTGCTTTAATGAATAGCGGTTTCATTTTGTTTATATATCAATGTCCATAGTTAAATTTCAATTTTGTTCCTGTTTATATGATGTGTAATATATCTATTTTATCGGATAAATAACAGATAAATGAATGCAGATAGTTGTTTCTTGTAACAAAATCATCATCATTATTTTGATGACAATCCGAATTAATATGGTGTATCAATAAAAAAAAATCTAATATAAATAATAATATTTACGTATTCTGAATGTGTTAATAAAATATCTTTTGTACAGTCTTTGTCGTCAGGTCGATATAATAATAAAATTCCCGTTAAATTGCACTAAAATGTATTTATATCTTATAATAATTTATATGTCTTATGTCAAGAAAAACCTTAATGACAAGTCATGACATTGTATCAAACTTTATGCCTATAACCCTCGACTATTTGAGGAGTAGATTTTGGAGTGCTTGGTAACTCTTACGCACTAAATATCTGTTCGGGCTTTGTGCCACTTCACACTTACTCTTAAGATCCCAACTCATAAGTACGATTTTGTTTCTAATTATAATTTGCAGTTTCCGCAATTCGCCAGTAGAATATCTTGCATCCGAATTTCAGATTACATAGTTCGTAACAAATTATTCTTCTTTTTCTTGCCTAGCTCCTAATTTCAATTGGATTGGATTTCATTTGGACTCTCCTCTATCACTCGCTGTTTCGATACTCACTCCGTTCTTCAACATATCATCATTCACACAGTCTATTCATCTTTCCTTCGATCTTTCTCTCTCTACACGCCCATCGACTTTCACGAATCAAAATTCAGAATCGTTGTACGAAGATTTTTCTTTGAATTCGTTCCCATAACTGAGAATTTAAGCTAATGATTTGTACGAGGATAGATTACCTCATAGATTTATGAGGTGAATGGATTTTGATCCATCGGAATGGAACAACGTTAGATGACTTAGTAACTTTGTGCATTAATTAAGTTAGAAACTTGCACTAGGAAATGAGGTATTTCATTTTGTGATACCGACATTGTTTAATTTCAAAACAACTGTTCAAATATGAAATAGAGAGGTAGCTAGTAGCTGTTTCCGATACTTCAAAAGCTATGTGTGATCTTATACAAATACCCTATATTAAATTTCCCAATTCTCCAACGGAGTGTTTGAACACACAATCGTTGTTCACTTATTCATAGGTGACATTTGTAGCTAGACACAGCTAAGGGAAATCCGGCCCCTTCACTGTGATCCTCGAAATATGGCAGTTTCAAAATCAACAGCCTTCCATTTTCGATCGCCACAAATATAATATTATAAACGCGAAGGTTTGTAAGTATGGATAGATATTTGTTACTCTTTCACGTAAAACTATCGAATAGATATTAATGAAACTTTATAATAATATAGCTTACTAGCGACCCGCCCCGGCTTCGCACGGGTGCAGTGAAAAAATGGTTATGGTGGGTTATCCCTAAGAGATAGACATATACCATCGCGGACTTTTTTGTGGATTTTTGTAGGTTGTACAATACTGTAGTACATTATTTTGGTCTATCTCGTAGGGTTCAGCCAGCGTTTGCAATATAAGCGCAAAAAAAACGCGCTTATTTACGACATCACATTAGAAACCTTAAATTTATCAGTGTTTCTCTACTATATTATGCATTTATTATACATACAAACCTTCCTTAAGAATCACTCTATCTATTAAAAAAACCGCGTCAAAATCCGTTGCGTAGTTTTAAAGATCTAAGCATACATACGGACATACAGCGAAAGCGACTTTGTTTTATACTATGTATTGATTGATTGATGATACATCAGAATAACATACATATAAGCTACAATTTATAAAGATATTGTGTAAACTGTCCATAATAAATATAAAATAGCGCTTGCGCTGTGTTTCGCCGAGTGAGTGAGGGTACCGGAGGCCCAACCTCCCCTTCCCCCCTTATTCCCATTTAAAAGGCCGGCAACGCATCTGTGACTCCCCCGTCAACACCGCCAACAGCGAGCCTATCTCAAGGCAACACTAGTCACTACCGGCAAAGGATACGTAGACCGCGACATGTCCTTAGCAACCCCCCTAACCAACTCACGCAGGAACTTCTAGACCTGCAAGCGGCGGCGTCTGAGCCGTCGCCTCCCTTGTCACCCCTTAATCGGCAGCCTTCTGCTTAGCCACGTGTAGATTCCCGTCAATACAGGCCGGTCCCACTTTGGAGATTCGTGCCTTCTTCTAGCGCTTATGCCCTCACCATGGGGCAGCGCTAACCATGCCTCTCCTGAGGAGGTCCAGTAGGGTCAATAGGACCAAAGGCTAGGCTGAGTTTAGTCGGTAGGTCTGAGTGGTCGAGCCGCCTCGACAGCACCAGGAGTCCGACATAATCAACGCATCCCTGCTTGCCTGTTGCGTTGGTATCCATGATGGATTCTCAGCCTCCTCTCCTGAGGAAAAGAAAAAAAAATCTGATACTCCTCTCTCTTGTCCGACCCGCCCGACCCCATCACACGCGCAAACCAATCCTTTCCGCCGGCCACCAACCGCGTCGTCCCTCACGCCACACACCCACGTCTCTCTCTTACTCACCGCGCTCGTCGGCGAGCGCGAAGACTCGGGCCACGCCTACGTCAAACATATACCCGGTACCGTCATGTACCGGGTAGATTCTCACCCTCCACTACACGGCGAACTTGAGCGTTCGAGCCATTAGACGGCGCGCTCAAGCTGCGTCGACACCCTTTGCATCGACCATAACGACACCGGAACGGTCGCCGGTGTCGTTAGTTGGCTAGGTGTCGAACCCGAAAAAAAAAATGTGACTCCTTCGGTGTTGCGGGTGTCCATGGACAACGGTTATCGCTTACCACCAGGTGATCCGTTTACTCGTTAACTGCCCTATACTATTAAAAAATAATAATAATATGAAGATAAGGGTCCTGCGTAGACGAAATCGTGGGATACAAATAATTCCTCATAAAATATTTCACAATTTAGATCTATTAATCAGAAGGCTTATTTAGGAAACATATTGGTTCTCCTTGACGAACTTTTTCTAAACGTTGAATATTCTGAATCACAAGATATCCAAAAATCAGCTGATTCTGCCGAAAACCACGATTTTCTAATACAGACTTCAGAGCCCCCTAACGGGAAAACGAGTCGTTAACTTTTTTTGCGACCATTACATTTTTTGCTCAGCTCGACCAGGAGAACAACATATCCAATATTTAGACCTGGGTCCCGAAAACCACTTGGCCATATAAACAGTATCATTTACTTTAAACGGGCTGCCTACATGATGATAAGTTGCAGTCGCTTATAGCGCATGTGATCCTTGTGAGATAAGCAGCAAATCTGCAACCACAATATACGTTGTCAACTTCTGACGTAATATCAAAATCGCGGTACTTATCAATTTACAGATAAGTATCTTTTATGGTTAACTCACAATAACACATTAACTGTAAAACATTTCCATCCATCCATCACCATCATCAGCCCCTCTTCGTCCACTGCTGGACATAGGCCTCTTCGAGTGTACGCCACTGAGATCTATTTTCGGCTTCTCGCATCCAGCTCCTGCCAGCCGTCCTGCGCAAATCATCACTCCACCTTGCCTGAGGACGTCCTACACTACGTTTGCCGTTT
This sequence comes from Scirpophaga incertulas, assembly GCA_036419045.1. Lineage (NCBI taxonomy): Eukaryota > Metazoa > Arthropoda > Insecta > Lepidoptera > Crambidae > Scirpophaga > Scirpophaga incertulas. Next base: position 5,447,967 of record CM071642.1, on the reverse strand, counting down.
CGCGGTATCCACGCGGTAAAACATTTATAAACTGTAAATAATATATAAGTAACAAACAAAAAATAAAACACGTTTATTTTTAGTTTATTTTAAGTAGGAAAATACCGACTCACACAAATATGTTGAACCAAAACACGAATGCAGTTGTTCAACACATTTCTTCAAATTCGGATATTTCCATAGGAGACCAATGCTCAGAAATCAAGACCCTGAGGATGACCTTGCTTTTAGAAATATGTCGCAGCGCAGAGTAATAATTTCGTTTTGAAGTATAATGTGGTCCATTTGCAATGTATTTGCAAATTTTAGAGCCATTTCGTTGATAATACTATGCTCCCCCGCGTCCCACACGCTTCCCGTCCCGCTTATTGTTCATGCTTGCCTAAAACAAAAGAGCTATACTGCGTAGAATAGAGGATATAATTTACTTGACGGAACGGCGATTGACAATGATACAATATAAGATGATGCGTGCATCAGTTGATGATTGTGATTATATAGTGCAGTCTGTTCTACGTATTAATATTTTCTTCCTAGTCAAGATCGACTGGACTAATGGTATAACCCTGCTATAGCCTTTCCCGAGTCTCAAACCATACCCGTAGATACCAACATTCATTTTTGTATGAAAGAGTAACAAACGTTCATCCATTCTCATATAATTTCAGATTTATACAAACATTTAATAAGGTGCAAAGAACATGAAGTAAATAAATAAATATTTCTAACATTCACATCAATTAGCCTAGAGTATGCACTAAAAAGCTGCTGTTATGGGATCTAATTAAAGGTATAGACGCTCATATTTGCCCCATCGAGACTCGAACCCGGAACCTCAGAAATGGCGACGTCTTGAAATAGTAGTGGACGATATTAAACGAAAACATACCTCAGCAGCAATGTACGCTGGTATCACAGACAGCAGTAGCCTCTCCTGCTGCTCCCGCTCGCACTCTAACTTAACCCGCTGCTCCAGGCATGTCCTGGTCCCGGCGAACGTGTTCCTGTGAGCGCGCTCTGTCAGCGCCCGGTAGTAGACGCCGATTCCTGCCGCGGAAATCAGAAGCGCTACCTCGCAGACCAGCTGTTGGCAAAAAATACTTCTAAATAATAGGATCTAGCATTTTCGTCATAGATATCATCAAATGAAAATAATTATTCATTTTATTTATTAATGTTGTATTGATTACTTTAATAATAGGTACAAAACAGGTCAACTTAAACAAAATGTATATATGCGGAGCGTTAAAATATATTTTTACTATATACAATATATGAAGATTCAGTACAGCAAAAGTTGGTTTTAACGTGAAACGTCTTTAGGGAATCGCTTTTAAAGTAAAAGATTGAAAAAAAAACAAGATTGACGGTATTTTAATAAAAAAACTCTAAGTCATAACAGCGAGCTGACTATATTCACACCACGTTTTTGTTTCTAAGACTAATAGTTTTGTAATTATTAAGATACGATAATATAGACCTATTCGTTACGGTCCAGTTTTAAACCTGGTACCCGTATGTTTCGGCGCGATTTTAAATACGTTTCACGTCAAAAACATTAAATAATGAAAAAATACATTCTTAAAACTATGAAAAGTATCAATATCAACATGTGCGCCTGCGCAATCCCTGACGAACTCATCATATTGGCGACACAATGTAACCAAAGGTTACATACAATATGACGTATTGTTTAAGTAAACTCGGAGTTATATACTTTAGATTTACACATTATAATTAATTCAGATTTATGCACATAGAAATTGACAGCTACATTAAAATGATACCCGAATAAACGATACAAATATAATTTCACTAAATGGACAGACGATTGAGTAAGGACCGCGGGAATGCTCTGTGAAGATCTTTGGGAGAAGGTTATGTCCAGCAATGGGCGTTTACTGGCTGAAATGAATGAATGATAATAAAAAAATAAAATAAATATAATGATAACTAACGGAATAAAATGGAAATAATGAAAAAGACTAATGGAATAAAATTTTTGTATGAAATCTTTACTCTCAACAGTTTGGATGACATGGTGGACACATTGACAGAACGACTGACATGTCTGTTGTATTTCCACGCGCCCATAAGAACCATTACAATTCGAGATCGCCAAACACCCTGGATCACTAGCAATGTCCGGTACCTGATGAGTTTGCGCAACAAAGCTAAAGAGAGACACAGATTGACAGGGTTAGATAGTGACAAGGCCTACTATAAGGAGTAGAAGAAGGCTGCTTCTGTTAGTCTTTGCACTGAGCGTTCAGCGTACTTTGATCAGCACATAAATAATAATATTGACAAGCCTAAAACACTTTGGAAAAATCTTCAAAGTACTGTGTTACAGGATTCTAAAAAGTGTGCGAGATTTCCAGAACATTTTTCCGATCCTGAGTCCATAAACGCTCATTTCTTGGATGTTCCTGGAGATAATTGTGTATCGGTCTCTGATTTGATGTACTTTGAATGGCACAAGAGATTTTTTTTTTATTTATTGTTAAATTACATTGGTACACTTTTTTGTCTAATGTATCTAGTCCTGCCAAACTGAAACAGTTTGTTGGCAAGTAATCGCGCTTATTCTATACTATAATATAGTTAAGTGTACCTACATACTATTATAAAGCTTAATTTTAACTTAATCCTAATACAATACAACCACAGTGACTTTAGATTTCCTACAAGTTTTCAACTGAAACTGTCTCAGAGCACTTAGTTGGAAAAATCATTCTTAGCATCAAATCAAACGCCCAGGAAGTGGACCGATTGAGTAGGGATATGATTCTACTGACTCTTCCCCACACTCTACCTATAATAACAGCTCTTATAAAAAACGAGTCCATTGTTTCTTGTAAGTTTCCTACTAGCTGGAAGACTGCGTTGTTCGACCAATACCCAAAATTAATAACCCAAATGAGATTAGGGACCTGAGACCAATTAGCCTTCTTCCGTATCTTTTCAAGATTCTGGAGAAGGTGGTGTATAACCAAGTTTCAAAATACTGCGAAGCTAGAGGTATACTACTAGTGGTACTGCCTGACTTTACTGCCAATTAGGCTTCAGAAAGGGACGTGACACTTGCACAGCTTTACTTGATGTAACTGATAAGGTACTCTCTAATCAAGACAATGACAATAGTACTATTCTTGTGCTCCTGACTATTCGCGTGCTTTTGATTCCATAAACATAACTTTATTACTTTCGAAAATGGCATATTACGATTTTCATGAGTCTGCTATACGATGGTTTCAGTCCTACCTCACTGGCCGATCCCAGCGAATTAAGTGGAGTTGCACCTTATTTGCAACAATCAAATTTTAAAAATGAGCGAGAGGCTTAAACTTTACACGGCTACTTTGCTGTTGGCGTCGTAAACAACAAATACCCGGAGTATCTATATAAAAAGCTGGACTGGACAACACCCGCAGAAATGCTGACCAAATCAGGTGCTGCGTTCCACCCTTGCAAATACCATATCATAAATCTGCAGCTTTTCGTCGTGGTTTCAAATTTAATGCGGCAAAGATTTGGAACGATATTCCGCCGCCTATTAGAAACCTAAAATCCCGCCAATAATTTTAAAAAATCAGCTAAAACAATATTTACTTAAATTGTCATATTAAATCACACATTTTTGAAGCCACCTGGCCACGCTAGTTGTCCCTTGTCTTTATATTATAAGCAATCATTTACCACCACTACTACTCCTTTAGATCGCACTAGAGTCATATCTGCTAATATTGTATGTATACGTATCTATGTATGTGTGTATAAGTTTTTAAGTGTGTATATGTCTATCTGTGTTTATCCGCTCAGAATCGCTCGTATTACAGTCTCAATCCTGGTTCTGGCAGAATAATCAGCGCCACAGCCAGCTGTGGCAAAATGCTGAGTCAGGACCGTTTCGCTTGCACAGTACACTACCAGCAGTCACTGATATTGTGTTCTCTTGTTTTGTTATAATTTTTTACGACGATTGTATAAAAGTCTTGTATCTGTACTGTGTAGACGAATAAATGTTTTATCTATCTATCTAATAAACATAACACTTGGCCACAAATAGATATAACTTATTAAATAGGTAAAAAAATGAAGATTGCTGAATGTACAGACGATAGAGGCGTGAGACACACTAATACATTTTTTTACGTGTCATCTATACTGTAGAAAAAAAATATCATCGAACTGATTTTATTGATACATTACTACCTGTCTTTAAAGAAGTTGTTACCAAAATCAAACATTTATTCTTCAAATAGGATTTTTACAATTACTTTTGCACGAGAAAGATTAAGAAGACTACACCATTGTTTCACAAGACTACGGCAGTAGACCCTGTACTGGAAAGAACCAGCAAGAGTTATTTTATTTTCTCCCTGTATTTTATAGGAGTCGTCACTTAGAAGCTGGCCTCAGATAAATAGTCTGAACACATAAATAGTCCAACATCTTTTACAAGTTTAAACAAGTACATATATCTATGAAAACTATACTTTCATTATATTATTTACTACAGTCAAAATATTTGGCAATGTAACTATTTAGTTATTTAAATTAAACCCAAGCATTGTTATCATTGAAGTATTTAAGTTTTAAAGTAAACAATTTATTTATGTGGCCGGAGGGGGCGCTGACTCCGCTACTTAGTTTTTAACTTTTGCGGCTCATATATCTATAATTTACATTTGATTAAACACTTGAACAGTATAATAACTTTTTTTTATCAGAATCAGCTTGTATATTGTACTAGAAACACCACTCGAAAATTTTCATTCATCCAATTCTGAATGGTACTTTATGAGAAACACTTCTCGAAAAAGTTTCCAACCACTTCTAATTGGTACTTGCATAATTAAACGAACTAACCTCCAGTGAAGTTCTATTGTAATTATACAAAGTGCTATTCAATTTATATTAAGTATATTGATTATGTAAGAGCAATTCCAAGAAGATATCTCGCACTAACCCGGACTACAGTTTACTATATTGAAACTTATCAATGAATGAGTTTATTAATAACAGTCATGTCATTCATAACTCAATCCCTTTATAAATCGCCAATGAACGGTCTAAATACAATGAAACATGCAAAAGTTATAAACTATTAAAAAATGCACTACTATCGCTCTCTATGTTCAAAAATTTTTTTTGTATAAAGTACATAATGTGTGCGCGTAAAATGGTCACGTTAAATATCGCTCTCTATTATCGACAACAGTTATGCTATGTCTCTATTTCCGGTGATAAAGGGTCATTTTAAGCTCATGTTCATATAATCATCAATATAATCACACTTTTCACACTTTCATCCAAATCGTAGTGCCCTTATGGCCAAGGCTTAGGATGATATAATCACCGTGGCACTTGGTTCTCCTCTCCAGAGGCAAAAAAAAAAGAATCAAACTTATAGTGAAATCATTGTTTGATTACAGTTAGAAAAGGATGGCGCTATTGATTGCACGTATTCCACGGAAGATAAAGAGCAACAGCAGAAGCGGCAGAAAATTTCAAAACCAACGAATACAATAGATTCTTTTACTTTATTCGTATTTTTATAAATAAAGTATGTCTTTATATTAGAAGCTAGTATAATTCAAATAAATAGTTACTATCAGTGTTTGTTCAGATCCATTATCGTGGACCCCCATTTTCATTTTATGGGCCCCCAAATTGTTTTTTCAGTGGCGTAGACCCCTTGCAGGTTATGATAGTTAGAACTAGATAAGACGCAGGTACCCAAGCAGAAGATCCTGTAGCCCTAGACAAAAAGCACGCGCTTTTTTTCTATTCTATTTCTACTATTATAATAGTCTAAGCGTTTTCTATCGAAAAATGCTAGACAAAGTGTATCTACTAATAGAATGGCTGTCTCTACCGTGACAGTAGAAAATAGAATAAAAAAAAAATCTACCGTGTTTCGCCTTAATTCCCTTTGCTTAAAGAGAAAAAATGCCATTAGGAGGAACTTCAAAACATTTCAAACGTGCGTACTTCACAATTATTTACCTACATTAATTAGGACTAAATTAAGCAAACTTTGGATTTGAAATTGAAAATCGTTGCGTAGACATTTATTTAGAGGTAAGTATGAGATTTACAATTAATCATTACAAAAGCGAGTGTCAGTATTGAATTCAAATTAGCTTTGTTTACTTGTACATACTCGTATATATACAGGTAAGGTATTGATTAAGAATCAATTTTGAATAGTCAGATTTCGTCTTGTTCTTTCAAAATGACATAATATTAATATTTATACAATCAAGATTATATAAAAAAATTATCAAATATAAGACCCATACTAATATTATAATTGCAAAAGTAACTCTTGTCTGTCTGGCTTTCATTCCAAAACTAATTATTTATATGTTTGGTATGAATATAGTTTCGTTTCCCCGGGAAAAAACAAAGGATACTTTTGAATGAAGTAAAATTAATCTTTCCCGCAGGTAACCGCGATAGCAACAAGCAAACCATTTCCTATGTAATTTGGTATGGGGATGGTTTTAAGACTTGGGAAACGATTAATAGAAAGGGAAAATATCTCTTTCCTGTGGGAAATTAGAATATAGCACAGGTGAACAGCTAGTACAAATATAAACTAGTTAACAAAATTTCTTTGAAGAAAAAATGTCTTTTCTTTAGCTTTTAAAGCATTGAAACATAGTAATATTTATCTCTTAGACAAAGGTACAAGCTACGCAAGGCATAATATTAAAAATAATAAATTATTCTGTTAAATTTCCTCAAAAGGTGACAGCTTATCTTAAAACAGATTCTAAAATATTATAGGCTGTTCATTTATAGCTGGCTTAAGAACGAATTTGACATGGCATATATCATTATGAACAATTTTAACCATTTAAAAGTTTCGCCGAATCAACGTTTCTTCGGTATGAGCTGCCCACAAAAGCCTTATCATGGTGTATTATTAGGAATAATTTGGCAAAAACACACTATTTTAAAACAACAAACAAACAATCTATCACCAATCTATTGGGTATGAGCAATCGCTTTGTTGAGTAGAAATAGAATAGAACCGTATCTATTTTATACATCACAAACTACATTTTGTCTATGAATTTGTATAGAACTCTTATACTGTCAATATAGAACACAGACGAGCGATAGAATAGAAACACAGTTAGCATCTCATCATCAGTCACGTGACGTATCTACTGGAAATGTCAGTTCCATACATTTTTTATGTTATCTATTATAGAAAACGCATATAGAAAGGCATTTTGTCTAGAGGGGCTGAAGTGTTCTCCATCTGTCAAATTGGACATCGATCGGGATAGATTTTGAATAACTAATAAAATTTCAAACTATTTACTTTTCAATTTGGATTTGCATAATACTGGAAACAAGAAGCGAGAAAATCAACAGACATTGTTTTCCTTTTTCTGTATTGTTACAAAGCCGCCAATTGAAAGCTAGCATCTGAGTAAACAGTTTAAGCCGAACTTTATTTATAAGATTAGATAACGACAGATCAATTATAATAATAGATTAAGTGAACAAACGATCTAGTAAATCATTCTGAGATAAGGTTCCTGTGAATAGAAAAGCCTTCGTAAAAGCAATATTAATATATGTTATTACAACTCCATTGAGAGTTTGGGAGTCGCTAAACTAATACAATACCTAATTTTCTTATAGTATTAAGTAGATTCTCTGTGTTACTTATAAACAAAGAATAAAATTTATATCGAGTGTAAAGTCGAAATAAGCAAAATGTCAACTAATAAACTCAGTATAACTTAAATCTGGTATAACGTGGGTATAAAGTTCTAACAAAAGTTATTTCATCGTTATTCCAACCACCACCCTAGTTTAAGTTCAGTATAACAGTGACATTTGCTTGCAATTCGTAGATAACCTCACTTTCGGTTTTATAATACACATTAAAATTTGTTGTTAATTATAAACAAACGAGTTATAACTTTCAAGAAAGCAAATAATAATCATCAACATGGCTCTTAGATCGGTACATGAAGTTGAAGATGTTAATAATATAATAGATATATTGCGGCAGACTACAAGAAAAACAAAAAAATTAAAGCAAGAGAAGATCCTTTTTATTTATAAAGAGTGATGAAGAGTTCCGCTTGAAATATCGTTTTTCGAAAGACGGCGTCTTGTTTTTACCGACAGCGACCGACTGTTTGGTAGTGCTATAGCAGTGGATCAACGTGGTGGTGATTTCTTTTCTATTCTTTAAATATTAATTGCTCTAAGATACTGGAGCCGCAACTAAGTAAATTGCAATACTATCTTTTCCTCAAATTTATCTGACATAGAGGTATTCTACCTACGTTTTAGTAGGTAATATGCTAAAGTATGTATAATACCTATTGTAAATTTGGAAGCAGGAAGTTGGTGAGTCAAAAATAATACTAGACCTTTACGGCAATGATGACTGTTTATTGGCACAAGCTTACGAACAGTTTTTCACAATATGATTATAAGGATTTTATATAATTAATTTCTACACCGGTCTATCAGTAGCGACAATTTTTTGACAAGAGAGAATGACACTGACATTAGGTACAGGAAGAGTTCTCTTTTTTTGCCATTTTATTTCTATTTAACTTTAAAGAATAAAAGAAACAGAAAAATTCCGCCTCAAACAAACACCAACGAATAATGGCAGTCGTAACAGCAATGACAGTGTAGTGACAGAGGCAATCATAGACAAATACAACTTATTTTTGCGTATTTTCATAGGTTTGTCTATGAATTACAACGTTGCCATTTTGTGCATCCGACGTTACACTGAGTTTATGAGTTAAAAAATATTTTGAGTTTATACTGAGCTTATACTTAATTTAACTATATCTAGTATAAGTATGGAAGAACCATGTTATAGTGAATTTTTATAAGTAACACGGTCTTACTTTTATCGTGAAAGTCAAAGTTGTATAAAAGATAATTTGCATATAGAAATTGAGTAGGCGCTCGGTTAGTAGAGTTAGAAGAGATAATACATATTATTACGTACTTTAGATCATCATCATACTTCAGAATAGCATATAGGCTTAGTGTTATTTTGATGTATAAACTACATTATTGTAAATTTCATTCAATCATTAGATGTTTACATGAAAGAGTGGCAAACATTCATTCATACATACAAACTTTTGCGTTTATAATATTACTAGCTGGCGTCTGCGACTACGTCTGCACAGGTGGTAGATTTTTTCTACTTACTAATAAATTGAATATATGTTTATAAGAACTACGATACATTTAATACAATTTTTTAAATTCATCATTTAAACACGAGAAATAAAAATAAGCTTGCCGTTCCAACATACAGGCTTCAAAAAACTAGAGGTTCGTTCTTAGGGAAATATGTAACTTTTTATAACACACTTCCAGAAAATATTACTGCTTTATCGTTTCATGAATTTAAAGCACATATTAAAAATACTCTAATGAAAAAGGGTATTACAAGGTCAATGATTTCTTGAATGATAAAATGCTTGGATGTAATTTTTACGATATTTAATTTCCTGAATGATCAAAATGTTTGGATGTAAATTTTGCGATATAATTTTAATGATCTCTAATAATAATATTTTTGTTTTGTACCGGACATATACATATCAGATTTGTTTAATGCGATATGACTCTTGTGACGGAAATATATATTTGTTAGTTGTTTTAACTTGTATCAGAGGTTGGGTTCACACTGTGTACCTGAAGCCGGCTTCCAACTGACGACTCTGTAATGACACAGGGAGAAAAAAAAATTGCCGTTGCTGGTTTTCTTGCTGGTTCTTTCCAGTACAAGGTCTCCCGCCGTAGACTTGTGAACCAATGGCGTAGCATCTTTGACATTCAAAAGTGATTGTAAAATCCTATTTGAACAATAAATTTTAGTTATTCGACTACTATCATAGTAGTCGTATTTTTTCTACTTACTTGTCTTTGTAAAATCAAAATCAAAAATTTATTGTTCAACAGATAATCTGTGCAGACAAAGTCGCGGGCACAAGCAAAATATCTTTATAAATTGCAGCCTGTGTGCTATTCTGACGAATAAGCTATATTATTGTAAGATTAATTAAAATCCATTCAATAGTTATTACATGAAAAAGTAACAAACGTCCAATTATACAAAATATTAAGATAAGTCGCCAATATAATAATATTCCCATTAATAACATTAATGGTACATGTGAATAAATAATTGAAATGAAATTGAATTCCGGGAAGTATATAAATCTTATTTTAATACATGTATTTGCAAATATCTTATTCAAATGATTGGTATGTTCTCATTTAATTACATTCTTTGTCATCAACGACTGTCGAGGATGTTCGTAATTTAACACAAAGATTTTCTCATTTCAAACAAAATATCTGGCTGCTATTCCTAATTGCTTTTTGACATCGCAACGTTTCGATCAAAATGCCACAGCCTCGTCGTTTAATGAGTAACTTTCAGTTTACGAGCCGCCGACACGAATAGTCATGATCTAATTTAAGACAGCAACTTACTAAATAATGCAATGCGGAAAACATAGGTACTTTCATAACATTTCCATAAAAACCCCACTGATGAATTAATGTATTCCGCCATTTTCTTTCCAAGGACTTGTAAACTTTAGATTTTTGTTGGATGTCGTGACTGTTGTGACAGCTGCCAAATAGAGATAAATTTTATTTTTATGGATTATTACTTTACAAAAGTTCTAAGAACTTGAGAAACTCGACGGCGTTCGCGAAAGCGGAGTTAGTGCGTTCTATCGACTGGGGATCTGTTTCACAAGAAAGAGAGAACTGTTTTCTATAAAATTGGGTAATTTAAATAGTCCCAACTAATATTATAAATGCGAAAGTGTGTTTGTTTGTTTGTTTGTTTATTTGTTTGTTTGTTTGTTTGTTTGTTACCTCTTCACGCTTAAACTACTGGACCGATTTCAAAAATTCTTTCACCTTTGGAAAGCTACATTCTCCCCGAGTAACATAGGCTACTTTTTATCCCGGAAAAATCGACAGATCCCACGGGATGCGCAATAAAGGCTTCGCTCAAAAACTACTGCACAGATTTTTATGCGGTTTTCATCAATAGATAGAGTGATTCTTGAGGAGTTTTGCGGCATTTTTTATCTCGGAAAAACGGATAGTCCCACGGGAAGCGCGATAAAATCTTCGCACCATAAACCGACTTCCGCGTATATGTAGCCGTGGGCAAAAGCTATGACCCTTAACCCTCTATACACCCAATCCCGAAATCCACGCGGGCGAAGCCGCGGGCAGAAAGCTAGTTATTCCATAAAAGTAATGACTACTATCTCTTTATTTTCTCTTCTCCTGTGTAGTTGCCATGAGTTTACATTCGTTTGCAAACGATATCGCCGACGTCAAGTAGATGATACTGTTTGGATATGTTCTCCTCGTCGACCTGAACAAAAAATGGTCGCTATAAAAGTTAACGACTCATTATCCCGCTAGGGGGCTCAAGGAGAACAACATATCCAAAAATCTGCTGATTCTGCCGAAAACCACGATTTTCTAATTCAGACTTCAGAGCCCCCTAGCGGAAAAATACGTATTTCACTTTTTGTAAAAGTTGATATTCTGAATCAGTTCGTCAAGGAGAACAACATACCCAAAAATCTGCTGATTCTGCCGAAAACTACGATTTTCTAATTCAGACTTCAGAGCCCCCTAGCGGGAAAATACGTCTTTTACTTTTTGTAAAAGTTGAATATTCTGAATCAGCTCGTCAAGGAGAACAACATACCCAAAAATCTGCTGATTCTGCGAAAACCACGATTTTCTAATTCAGACTTCAGAGCCCCCTAGCGGGATAATATACGTCTTTTACTTTTTCTAAAGATGAATATTCTGAATCAGCTCGTCAAGGAGAACAACATATCCAAAAATCTGCTGATTCTGCGAAAACCACGATTTTCTAATTCAGACTTCAGAGCCCCCTAGCGGGAAAATACGTCTTTTACTTTTTGTAAAAGTTGAATATTCTGAATCAGCTCGTCAAGGAGAACAACATACCCAAAAATCTGCTGATTCTGCCGAAAACCACGATTTTCTAATTCAGACTTCAGAGCCCCCTAGCGGGAAAATACGTCTTTTACTTTTTGTAAAAGTTGAATATTCTGAATCAGCTCGTCAAGGAGAACAACATACCCAAAAATCTGCTGATTCTGCCGAAAGCCACGATTTTCTAATTCAGCCTTCAGAGCCCCCTAGCGGGAAAATGAGTTGTTAACTTTTTTTGCGACAATTACATTTTTCGTTCAGCTCGACCAGGAGAACAACATATCCAAAATTTAGACCTGGCTCCCGAAAACCACTTGGCCAAACAATATATATTGTACTATTATAATCAAAACTTACAAGATATGGTTAAAATATTATTCAATATAAAATAACTAGCATACGTCATGTAATATACAAAATTATAAATTAAGAAGTACGAAAAAAATAACAAGAATTTCATAAGTAAAGACCGTAATCTACATCTCAAGTTATAATTTATCTTCAATCGAGCGAATGATATTTCATGATGATCACACTCTAACATTCTTTCTTACCATCTGCAGCGTACTTCACTTCGGTGACACTCTTCCGTAGTTTAAATTGAGTAAACTGCTACTCATATTAAAAAATATATGTCTATGTCATGTCTAAATCTTTAAGTGTTGAGGTTTTACAAAAAAAACACATAATACCTTTCGAGCACATACCAATAGCTCATTTTGACTCAATTCGTACCTTGGGATCTGTGTGATCTAGTTTTTGTATGAAAACTTTACATAGCGCCCCTACGGAACCTAATTGTACTATTTTTTCACATTAAATTGACATGTCTTCTGTAGTTACTTCTGTGTTATATGTCAAATATCTATTGAAAACGACAACTAACTCATTGTAGAGCCACAGATCTCTGCAGTGGTCGGTTCTGCGCTGCTAGCGTTCAGCGCCATTCTGCGGTCCGCACCAAATTGTCTGCCCATTTCGTGGAAAGCCTACCAACGCCACGCTGTTCGGTACATGCCTGTCACTCGAAGACCTTTCCGTCCCAGCGATCAGTCATGCGAGCAATGTGTTAGCTACTTAAGGCTCACAATTCTTCCGAATATATAAACCTATTATAGTCTAAAATATTAATTGAAAGCGGTTAAGCGAAATGCGTTGGGCGAACCTGAAAATTACCAGTTATTCTTAAAAAAAATGCATCCATGTTAGATTAAAAAATGTAGGCAACACCAAATTGTTATACAATAACTAGGTATTGATAGAAAATGAATTGATTCCTGACAAATAAAACAATTCATTTTACCAAAACCGCACTGATTCCAGTTGGAAACAATTAAATGTATTGTTTGCTACATTTATATGGCTACGAGTTCCTTTCATAATTAATTATTTCTACGGTTTCCATTGACGCCGAATAATTCCAAAGAGGAAATTGTAACATGTCCACAAATATTTTGTACAATCGCAGTGGAAAATAGCACTGCATGACTTAAATCTATAGAAAAGTTCTTTAATGTTGTTTGGATTCCTTTTGATTTCACTATTATCTTAATTTTGGCTTTCATAAATTTTAGAAATTAGGTATGTAATCTGTTAATGTTAAATATATTAACTGAAACACATTTACTTCATGTTATTAAAATTTAAATTGTTATGTAAATCGCTATAATTTTAACGACTTAATAACAACAAAGTAAAAATCCGTTATGTTTTGGAGAATTCTGATGACAGAACTATTTACGCCATTTGTTATTGAATGAACATCGATAATACCAAAAAGCTTCTACTTAATCGGAAAAAATGACAATTTTTTTTCTTCAAAACTACAAAAATATTTTTATTCCCTTTTTTCGCTTAGGAGAACCAAGCGGTCTCAATCCTGGCTGAGTAGGCTCAATCAGCATTACCTACCAACTAAAGTCAACCTTGATCCTTGATCCTAACGACCTTAAAGTTGGGAATGAAAGCTACCACTTTTCAGGAGAAGGCACCATTTAACTCATGGCTCTAACTCTGCGAATATAGGAATGAATTCTGCGCTATCAACTTTTACGAATTACGAATTTTACTGCAAAAGTTTAAGTCTCTGATATCGAGATAGGCAAAAAGCGTGACTTTCCTTATGATTCCAGTGCGACAGTGATCTGTTTCTAACATAAATTTGTTCATTTAATTTATCTTCTTTATTTTAATAATAATTTATGTGTGCACGTATGTCTTTAGACCAAATAAAATAACTATGTAGATGAACGATGTCGAAATGCGCGAGTGTTAATGGTGACAAATAATTGACACAATTTCTATAATTTACTGTAAGTCAAATACCTTTTAAAAAGGATAGCAAAGTCATGATAGAGCCACTGATGACACAGAAGTAAGCGGACAAAAATATAACAATACTTCAATTTGCATCAACACATTCTTCGCAAGTTAGATGATAATTTTCTAAGAATCTCTATAAATGATAATTCTTGATTTCACTCCCGCTTTCCATATGTTGCCAAAATGTGATGTATAGTGAAAAATAAGGTTTTCACTTACCACCTTTCCGAAATGTTCGTTAACAGTTTAGATTTTAAAAGTTTTCTAATATTCACCATGAATTAATATCCATTTTCTGAAATAATATAGATATATTATTTCAGAAAATGGTCCATTTTTCATTATCCATATTTAAAGGAGAGGTATGCATAGATATGCATACTCTCCGTTAAATAAGCCGCCGCGGAGACGACGAAAATTATCACATGTTAATTCAATATATTTCCTTTATAGTAAAGCATATACAAATAAAGTGATATAATCTTTTACAGGTCTATAGTCGCATCCAGTATAGTCTACACCATCAGTCTCCAATGGAGCACTGGCGGCGCTGTTGTGGTCAGGTTCTCATAATTGCGGTCATAAATTTCCCTTTGATTCTATTACACAAAATGCTCTGACAATAATACACGTACCATTCAGTTGGCCAACAAATGGCCAAAGCTGATCTCCTGTTATTTGCGCTCGTAAATAAATAAGAATTAAGTAAAAATATTCATGGACTATTCTAAAATACCTATGATGTATCTTTTCATATGAAACATATTTCTACGCAACCTTCAATATGCATTAAACCATAATAATCTTTAAGAACATAAAATTTTACAAGCGAATTCCATTTCGAAATTGGACTCTCTTTGATTAAGAGTCAGAAAGTTAAATAAGTTCAAAGCAACTTCTAACACTTTGAAGCGAAGATGCTTTGTTTTAGCACGTTACATATACAAACCATGATACCTAAAAGAATTATTTTCTTTCTTTTCCTTAGTTTTCTTAAATATTAATTAAATACGAAAAAGTGAATAAAAAAGTTATTCTTTCATAGCAGGTTGAGAAACATACTTAAGAGCACGGACGTAAGGCAAAAATGGCCAGTGATTGTTTAAATAGAAAAGTAAACAACGAAGCTTCTCCTCGACAGTTAATGCATAATGGGATTACGGTGTTGAATATTCAAGGACCTTCGCCAAATTATCCGCGGTATAATATAATATTACAATAAGACAAAGGAATTCGCTCAGTCTTTATTAAGCTTTTATCACATTAATTTTTATACAATAAACCGAAGGTAGTATATAGATAAGAGTGCCGGTGATGCTGTGGGCAGTAATCTCCGAAGCGGGTGATCGAGGTCCACCCTGGCATGAACCAGTGTGATTATAAAAATCAATAATCAAAATCAACATTAACTTCATTCAAATATGACTTTATAGAAAGCTCTTTTAAATCGTCAATTTTTTTTCCTACCACTCATTCAGGGCGTATTTTATAACTGATAAGAAGAATGGGCGCAAGATACTTATCAGCTTTATCAAAAGTAATAACTACATTTACAATAAATTATGTTGTTACCATACAACGTGCATATGTATTTAAAATTAATACGGAAAAACAAATATTTACACTTTAGAATGTCTTCAAATCAACACCAAGCATTGGCATCATTTAAATAAACAATGACTTCAATAGCCTTTACTCATTGGCGTCTTTTTGACATCTACCTTGAACTTATGAAAAGGCAATTCCAGTTATAAAATTTTATACATTTGCCCATAAACGAACCTCTTGTTTTTTGAAGGCTGAACACTAAATATACTGGCCATACGTACACCCATAATGGCCATACATTTCGAAGTCCATACGTGCATATATTTGATGCTCATAGGGTAATGGAAAATATAGTGAGGAAAGCTACATACATCGGCGAATAAATTCAAAAGTCAACCATTCCGCACTCGCCCAACGCAGTTGACTAACACCTAATCGCCGTAACATAGATAGTGTGGGCTCAAGCCCTTGGGTCAGATACGTACTTACATCTTATGAAAATCGATAAACGGAAAATAATAATACTTTATAATAATAATACTTCATTTTCAAACAGAATGTACAATTTTGTATTTAACGAAAACCCCTACACTAGGCTATGCTCGTCCTGTGAGAGCTTTAACAATTTGATTTAAAGGGCACTGGAATACGGTACCTAAGCACCGCCCCCGTTCTGGAGGGCGGGAGCGTTAGTTCAAGCCGATAGGGTCCCAGGCCTTCCGCCCGACCAAAGGCTGTAGGTAGTGTTTAGTTGGTAGGCTGGCTTTCTGCTAGAGTCCAACATAACCATCCGCCGTAGACCGGTTGCGGGTGGTATCCGGTGCGAGGTTGTCCAAGCACCAGGGGGTTGTCATAGCGACCACTGTGGTGGTGCGCCCCCTATGAGGATTCACTACCATCCCCCGTAGGGAAAAAAAAAACGGTACCTAAGTTTCTGTCAAAGAATACACAAAAGAAAAAGAAAACCATTGCGCAACAAACAATTAAAAAGAAAAAATAATAATTGAAAAGGAAAACTAAACAATAAATAATAGAACAAAATGTACACAGACCCACAAAGACCAGTTATTCGAAGCACACCAAAACGCGCTCTGATTCTGATTGCCGATATGTCCAAGTTCTGCCTTTAATTTTAATCTCGCCTGGCGAAGACGGATACATGTCAAGATTGACCCCGGGTCTCCCGAATCGTCCGATTCGTGGCTCACCGTGGCTTAATCACTCCCGTGGCTTAATTCCCGCAACTACTAAGCCATGAGAGTGATTAAATATATTACAGGGGAGGCTACGGTCCAAAGTAATGATATTAATAATAATATATTTATATTGTAAAACTAGCTTTCTTCCCGCGGCTTCGCCTGCGTGGATTTCGGGATTGAGTCTATAGAGGGTTAAGGGTCATAGCTTTTGCCCACGGCTACATATGCGCGGAAGTCGGTTTATGGTGCTAAGGTTTTATCGGGCTTCCCGTGGGACTATCCGTTTTTCGAGATGAAAAATACCGCATAACCTTGCTCAAGAATCACTCTATCTATTAATGAAAACCGCATGAAAATCTGTGCAGTAGTTTTTGAGCGAAGCCTTTATTGCGCATCCCGTGGGATCTGTCGATTTTTCCGGGATAAAAAGTAGCCAATGTTACTCGGGGATAATGTAGCTTTCCAAAGGTGAAAGAATTTTTGAAATCGGTCCAGTAGTTTCGGAGCCTATTCATTACAAACAAACAAACAAACAAACAAACAAACAAACAAATCTTTCCTCTTTATAATATTAGTATAGATATGATACATTACATATAGGTGTTAAGTTTCTTAACTGTACCTTACATGTTAGATCTGGTAGGAGATACAAAATTAAATCAATGTTAATATTGATTTAATTTTAATTAAATCGATATTAAAAGTAAAGTAAATATTAATAATATTTTGTCTTAACAATTCCAATTCAAAATAGTTATAAATTGCAGTGATTTTATTTTAATTATTATCAGCAAAGTAATGCCAAGAATAACATATAATGTCACAATTGAATGTAAAAATTTTATAGATTATAATTAATAAATGAAATTGTTATATGTATAAAACAACATTTTTTTCCAATATTTTTATAAATTAGGTGCCTTTATCAAAAACAGTAATGTACGGAGTAATAGCACTTTTCTATGAGGATTTTTTTAAGTCTTATCTTAAACACATTAAATCCAAGTATGTTTAAAATAAAACTTTTGCCTATTGCATTTATGCGCAAAATGTGCATTTTACGCAAAAATGCCGTATTTGAATTACTGACGAAAAGCTTTGTATTTTTGTCTTATTCGATTTGAAAGTACCGGGGGTAAGTGGTTCCGGTCGAAATAGCTCCGTAACTAAAAGGGATAACATCAGCTCTGAAGTGTGACGCAGAACGTCATAATGTCGTGTTATTGCGTCAGTCATTATAGTGACGGCTTGTCGGGACATCAGAATAGTAACAGATTATAGGCGAATGGAAATCTTATAGTATTTTTCCTGTGTAAACTTGTTTGGTCTGGTGATCTGGTTGGTTTGGTGTTACCAATAGAGCAATTTACATTATCTTTTCAGTCTTAGAGTTGATTTTTGATAACCTTTGACTTTTGGCAACTGGTTGTGCCATAAAATTAAAAAACATTGATTTATAAAGAGAAAGTATAAAGAAAAAACAGAAAGAGGCAAGGCTTTGACTGACCTTTCACAGCAAGCTAACACCTACTTAAGCTCGGTGAGCTACTTTCACTAATGATGCAGTTTTTGGAGGTTTCACGGGAAGTACATTTGAGACACGCGCTTCTAGAGCAGTTCAGAGTGTGGCGGTAGAATAGCGAAAGCGCACCCCGTCACGCGCCCACGATATGGGCTCAGAGAACACCCGGGGATTTTATTGGGTAGGCCGGTCCTTTTGACCGGAGAGCCCCACACACGGCCGGGCCTTTTTTTTTTTTTTTTTTTTGTTTCTGAGGAAAATGCATTAAATTGCATACCCCGGCTGTGGCGAGCCGGGGTTATGTGGGGCTCTCCTCCCCAGAAGGGGAGGCCTACCCACTAAAAACCTCAGGGATGGCCTTCCTCAGGCTTGTAGGGAGCCCCCGGGAACAGAAAGCTTCTTCCGGGAACCCCCAGCCTCCGCTCCTCCGTCGACACAGGGGAGCCCTCCTCGGGGGAGGCTTACTACCTCCCCGGTCTCCTCCACCGACGACGCCCCCGGCCACGGAAGGGGCGTGGTCCATCCCGGGTCGCCGTAGCAGTCGCGACTTACTCGCGCCCGCCGGCGACCCGCGGCGGCGCCGCAGCTGTGCTACCGAGCCCGGCGCCGCCTTCTTCGAGCGGGATCGGCCATCTCCCGACCCCGCTCGGCGGCCTCCTTCTGGAGCATCACTGCCTCACAGAAGGAGGCCACAGCCCTCCAACCTCCCTCGTCCGCCAGCA
Organism: Scirpophaga incertulas; assembly: GCA_036419045.1. Taxonomy (NCBI): domain Eukaryota; kingdom Metazoa; phylum Arthropoda; class Insecta; order Lepidoptera; family Crambidae; genus Scirpophaga; species Scirpophaga incertulas. The sequence goes on along the minus strand of CM071642.1, from coordinate 5,428,633 downwards.
TTGCCGCAATCAATGCTGGCGGAGACAGATCTCGCCCGATCTCTGCGACCAAGACTCGGCGTTCGGAGGCCCACGCGGGGCACTCCGCCAGCGTATGCTGGGCCGAGTCGAGGTCGGATGCGCAGTGGTGACAATGTGTCGATCCCTCCGTCCTATTCGACACAGATACTCACCGAAGCAGCAGCCGTGCCGGTGAGTATCTGAGTCAATCGGTAGGTGACCTCCTCCTTCCCGTGGAGCCAAGCTTCGAGGTGCGGGAGTACGGCACCGACGGCCCGCTGGCGCGCGCAGATCCGTATATTCGAGCTGCGCACGCCAGGCCGCCACAATCCGTCGGTGCCACTCCCGCTTAGGCACTTCGTGCGCGGGTTCCAGGGCGCTCCCCCCATCGCCCTCCCGGCCGACACGCCGCGACGCATACGTCGCCGCGTACATGTCGGCCAGGATGCCGAATGGGGGGAGCGTCCCAGAACCGTCGCCGCCTCGTACGAGATTGTACGGTAGCCTCGCACGATCCGTATGGCCATTATCCGCTGCAGGCTCCGTAGCAGAGCTCTGCAGCGGGGGGACCTCGCGCAGTCTTGCGACCACACGGGAGCCCCATACATGGCCACGGATCGCACGACGCCCTCGTACAGGCGGCGAACTCCATCCCTCGGTCCACCGAGATTGGCAGCAGGCGATGCAATGCGCCCGCCACCCTTTTGGCTCGGGGGACCAACCGCACGAAATGCTCCTCGAAGCTCCAGCGGCCCTCGAAAAAAAAGGGGGCAGTGCAGAGTGCCCCGACTAGGTATGCAGTCGGGGATGTATGTGACATAAGGTGTCATTTCTAGTTTTCTACTTAAACTGCTTCTAACATAGAAGAGTAACTTACACTCTTCGCATGACCCTAACCTCTAGTTATGCGTATAGTTTCGTTGATTTGTGTTATGGAAACTTGTGGTCCATATACATAGTAAAGAAATGAAAAGGCTTTTCGAGCTCAGCTTCTGGAAGTTGTGACCGACTCATGAAAAATGAAAAATGCCCCACTCATATGAAAATCTTTTCACAAATCAAAAAATATTTTTTACTATCCATCTTGTATGTACATAAATACTGTTTATTTTTTTAATAGCTCTAGGAGTGCCATCTTGTAACCTAATTCTATAATGATTACCCTACCCTCAACACGAGTAAGCCTATATAACTCGTTACTTCCTAATTAACGTGTAACATAACACTATGTAAACAAGGAAGTTATCTAGAAAGTAAGGGATATTCTATTTCTAAAGTTAGCATTGGCTTATACTGGGGTTATATAGTGATTGATATAGGGTAATTTATTGATTGCACTTCTAAAAAAATTTATAACTCTTTATCAATATCTCTACAAATTTTTAGAGGTATTGTAATGTCATGTATCTCTCTATCTATGATATATAATTATGTTGCAAAATGTATTCTTTATTTATCATTGTAATTTTTTCCGTTATATGAAATAAACTTTACGCATGTGTCGCAACTCAGGCTCTCAAGTTTTTGCTTAGTTTATTTACCATTGGCTTATTATTTATATGAACTGTTTTTTGCCGCGTATGTAAGTTTTTGTTTTTTGTAATAATTACATAAAAATATTTGTTTTCTTAAATAACACTAACGGCCTCTACTTTCTACTCATGAAGTCCATTAGACGGCAAGTTCGCCAAATTCAGATATAAGTTCATTTATGCGTTCTTTGTTTACCTGTTTATATTATTTGGCGCGATAAAAATATTAGGTATATATCGTGGCAACCCTGATTTTTTAGTGTGCGATACAATATCTAACCTTGACGTGTTATACATATGTTATGACTGAATGTCTGAGGTGACATATTAGAATATCTGATATTCGAAGTCGAAAATATTTACCACTTCGTTAGTAGATCCACATTTCGGAAGCAACTGAAGAACAAACAAAACGCATATTTAAGTTTCTGTGATTGTGAACATGTCTATTCCTGCACGCAACCTGTAATAGTATTGTGTATTGCAATGAAAAAACAATAGAACCTGAAACCCTCACCTGCTGATAGAACAGCGGCCGGCCATCGTCGGGCTTCATCAGACCCAGAGTCAAGACAATATAGACCAGAGTCAGGATCGCTGACATACAAAGCGATATGGCCCGCGCTATCGGCATCATTGTGTGCACCATCTGTAACAAGATAACTAGATTAAAGATTCAATAAAAACTAACTAACTAACCCCCACGTGAGAGCTATGAACCAATTCTGTTAAAAATTGCAGCCGTAACAAAACGGATTGTTGCATTTAACCAATCAGAATATCAGATTATGACGTCCTCTAACAATCTACTTACTTGTATTGGTCAAGACAACAGTTCATTTTTCTTTTACTTTTAATTTGCTGGCAGAACTGGCCCACTGAACTAGTGCAGCTATGTTTGAAGTTTGAACAACCATTATATCGCTACATATTCGTAACACAAATTATGAGATTAATTATTAAGCTTCCGTACTATGTATGAAAAAAAGGAAACCATATGGGATCTCTTCGTTGCCCGCCTGTTTGTCAAGTCCCGTTTTCTCTGAAATACGTAATTCAGTTCTCTGGAATACGCATTCAGTTTGTTTGCTTGCAGCAAACTGAATGCAATCATAATTCGACTTTTATGCTCCATTAATACCAAATATTTTTACACTTTTAGTATAGTATAGATCTATACATTTATATTTTACTAGCTGTGCTTGCGACTTCATCCGCGTGGAATAGTTATTTTGAGGATCATATTTATTTTTGCAAACAACCACCTCAGCTGTTACCCACGACTTTGTCCGCGGCAATTTCTGTTATTATCTTAGACAATTTAGTTTTAAGTTTTTAAAAGGACATAATTATTTTAAAGTACTTCTGCGTAAATTATATTTTTAGTTTTATTTTATTGTGGCAGATGAACATATTGGTTTTCTCCGCAACCCGATCTTGACAACGCGACAAATCCAAATTTGATTACCATAAAAACTGTTCTAGTGAGGTAACCTTAAAAGATAGACATTCTTTCATACATATTTTTTCGGTATCTTGAACCGTTTTCGCAGCGCACGCAACGGAAGCCCTCAAAAATGAATAATTTTCACACACACATTTTCCATTATTTCTTAGCTCCTATTAGTCGCAGTGTGATGTTATGTAGCCTAAAGCCTGCCTCGATAAATAGTCTATTCAATAAAAAAGAATTAATAAAAAAGAATTTTTCAATTGGAACCAAGAGTTCCTGAGATTAGCGCGTTCAAACAAACAAACAAACTCTTCAGCTTTGTAATATTATGTATAAATAAAATTGGAATGTCGTCTGACTGTCTGTTTGTTCCGGCTAATTTCTGGAACGGCTGGACCGATTTGGACGGGACTTTCACTGGCAGCTTATGTAATAAGGAGTAACTTAGGCTACTTTTTTTTATCACATTCCACGCGGACGAAATCGAGCACAGTTAGTCATAAATATAATAAGCATTTCTTATTATATTATTACACCTGTGATATGGAATTTAGGGTAACTGATATGACGTATGATGATGATATGATGAGACATACATATATTATACGTATATAAATATTTTTGATAGAAATATATTTTTTAACAACCATGACTAAAGTACAAATGCTCGCATTCATCACACAAACATCTGCCCCCACCGGGATTCGAACCCGAGACGTCAGAGATGGCGATAACTTGAAACCGGTGCACTATCCACTCGACTATGGAGGTTGTGATATTAGCATACATATTAGCATGAAGTCGATATTACCTAATTGAATGTTCTGAAGACGATGCATTTTTAGTAGGAAGACTGCCTTTTCTTTTTTTTTTTTCCCTGAGGAAAATGCATTAAATTGCATACCCCGGCTATGGCAAGCCGGCGGTTATGTTGGGCTCTCCTCTCCAGAAGGGGGAGGCCTACCAACTTTTAGTGGGTACTACCCACCTCAGGGATGGCCTTCCTCAGGCATCTAGGGAGCCTCCGGGAACGCGAAGCGACTTCTGGGAACCCCCAGCCTCCGCTCCCCAGGGGAGCCCTCCTCGGGGGAGGCTACACTACCTCCTCTGATCTCATACACCGACGATGCCCCTCCGGCTACGGAAGGGGCGTGGTCCATCATCCCAGGTCGCTGTATCCGCGAGCGCGACTCACTCGCGCCCGCTGGTGACCCGCGGCGGCGCCGCAGCTGTGCTACCGAGCCCGGCGCCGCCTTCTTCGAGCGGGATCGGCCATCTCCCGACCTCGCTCGGCGGCCTTCTTCTGGAGGATCACTTCACAGAACAGCTTCACAGAAGGAGGCCACAGCCCTCCAACCTCCCTCGTCCGCCAGCATTGCCGCAATCACTGCCGGCGGAGATAGATCTCGCCCGATCTCTGCGGCCAAGAGTCGGCGCTCGGAGGCCCACGCGGGGCACTCCGCCAGCGTGTGCTGGGCCGAGTCGAGGTCGGATGCGCAGTGGTGGCAACGTGTCGATCCCATCCTATTATTCGACACAGATATTCACCGAAGCAGCCGTGCCCGGTGAGTATCTGAGTAAATCGGTAGGTGACCTCCTCCTTCCCGTGGATCCAAGCTTTAAGGAAGTCTGCCTTATACCAAATATCGAATAATTTAAGAAGGACAAACAGTATATTATTTTGACACTAACGCTTCTGTTTGTGACTTTCATGATTGACAAATAATTGGAATTGAACTGAACGTAAACGAAACTAAACTAAGAGATAATAGAATATTGTATTACCGGTGTACCGAGATATAATTAATATAAAGAGCGATATCAAACATTTGAAGAAAATAAAGTTATTTGGACAGATTCTTAGATTTGGAAGCAGACCGTACAGATCTAGTTCAAGACGACGGTTCTGATTTTGTATTATCTGTGGAGATGTCAAAATAGTCTGAAGACCGTTGTTTATGATTTAGAATCGGATTCAGTTGTTTCATTGACGTTATTTTGAGACCTCTTTTGCTAGTTATCACTATTTGACCTTGAATAATCGAGCAGCAGTTAATGCCCTGTATAAATCTGTAAAATTATGCAGGCCAATATTACGCGGAGGTCTTCACATCGGATGAGAATCGGACGTGACGCATAAGTAAAATTTAATGTTCGTTTATTAGCTGTGGTAAGGTGAGAGGTTTTGTTACCACGCGAAAGCAATACAGTATCTAAACTATATAGAGGAACCAAAAAAAACTAGATTCTCAGTTTCCAAGTAGCCTTGCTTGCATTTAAGTGTTCATCCGCCATAAATACCTAATGCTATATAAAATTATTTTGTAAATGTCTAAAAAAAAAAATTCACAAAATATTGAAAATCCATATAAATATTTTTTTACGTATAATGTATGATGAATCACACACAATATAAATTGGTCAGGCCCTATGCTGCTTTGCCTGCTAACAAATCACGCCTAAAACATAACCGAATCGCTGCGTTGGACCAATAGGAGTAGATAATAGATCAATTGACAATCTAGCTTTCTGATTGGTTGACTGCGATAGTTCGATTGTATTTCATCAGTAAATTATTCATAGGATTTTCTCATTGTAGCCTTTATTTTTATTGCAGCTAGAGTTTATAGTGTCACTAAGAGAATCAATTTCGTTCTAAAGATAGCAGTTGCGATAAATGTTCCTAACTAGTAATCAAAAACGTTCCTAATTCAACAAAGAACATGTAATAAACTGTGCGGAAATACAGCAAAACTTTTCCCCGATAATAGTATTTGAAACGGAAGCTAATAAATACATTTCCAAGAAAACTTCAAGCCTTGGCAATGGCGAGCGACTGAGAAGTTACGATACAAATTAAACAAAGTTTCCGTGGAATTACGCCAATTTAAATATTGATATTCAATACGCCATTGGCGTGCCTAGGTTAATAATGTGTATTTTAATTACAGTGTCTAAATTTGTACACATTTATTGTGTTCGGCAACCCGATGCAACTATAACACGCCAAATACTTTTTCCCGAAGCATAAGGTTTATGGTGTTACTAGCTTTCTTAGATGAACTTGCCTTCAATACATCAAATTTTCTCAAGAAAAGATATATTTTCTTGCGGTTAGATTTATCTTATAGTGAAAATCAAAATCAAAAATGTATATTCATATGAATTTTTGATATCAAAAATGCTACGCTACTGTTAATTAGTATACAGTGGAAGATCTTGTACTGGAATCAGCAAGAAAACCAACACAGTTAATTAAGCTGCTCGCAGACAAATAGCCTTAATTCACCTTCCTAGGGTCTCGATTGGTTCCCATAACTAATCAAAATCCATCCAGCGGCTTTTATCTGATTTTTGCGCTGGAAGAAAAATATTTTCTCGAGCTGAAAACCCTATGCCGCTTCTCAGGTTTCAAAGTATTTCTTTACCAACTTCCATTAAAATCTGGTCAGTCGTTTTACAGCCTATTTAATACAAAAAAAACACTGATGATTTCCGTAGACACTATCATCGAGCTCCCGGGTTCGAATCCCTTACGGGGCAGATGTTTGTGTGATAAATGCGAGCATTTGTACCTTAGTGATGGTTGTTAATATATATTTCTATCAAAAATATTTACATATGTAAAATATATGTTTGTCTATCTGTTACACTAGGTCCCATGACACTTCCGCATGGTACAGGTACTGACCGGGCATGGTTGCTTCGGTCACTACCTGCACAAGGTCGCACGTCGGGAGGTAACGCCGCGGTGTCATCACTGCGGCGCTCCCGACGACACGTCTGAGCACACACTGCCAGTGTGTTCGGCGTGGCAACAACAGCGCAGCGAACTCGTAGCTGCGCTGGAAAGCAGCGACCTCTCGCTGCCGAGCGTGGTCGTGGCCATGCTCCGCGGCGAGGCCGAATGGGAGGCTGTCGCCTCCTTCTGCGAGAGCGTCATCTCGCAGAAGGAGGCCGCGGAGAGGGAGCGGGAGGAGAACGTCGAGGCCGCTCCCCTCCGCTGCAGACGGATTGGTAGGCGAAGGCGGGCACACGCAAGCGCGGTGTTGCCCGTCTAGTGACCCTACCGTGAGGCTGCGTGCGCGTCTGGCTAAGCGTGCACACCGTGGTGGAGTCTCTCTGTCTGGGGGACTGTCCAGGGGCTCTCGAACAGTCCCTCCTTTGGCGGTAGCTCGACCAGCTTTTGGTCGAGCCGGCCCCGGGACACGTGGCAGTCGAATCGCGAAAGCGCACCCCGACATGTGCCCCGTATGGGCCTAGAGAACTCGGGGGGGTTTTAGTCGAATCAAATCAAAATCAAAATAATCTTTATTCAACATAGGCCTTTACAGGCACTTATTGACGTCAACAAACAAAACAAAAAAAGCTTAAAAAAAACAAAGTCTTGTCCGTACGTACGAATAAGGAAAAAAAAATATTTCCACCAACTAACCACCAAAAACCGCCTTGCCAGCGCGGTGTCATGGTGCATAAGGTCGCATTTCCCCCCCACCAAAAAAAGGTCCCAAGACACTGTTCGAGCCGGCCCCGGGGCGCATGGCAGTGGAGTCGCGAAGCGGATCCTGCCATGTGCGCTGCATGGGCCCAGAGAACACCGGGGGTTTTAGTGGGTAGGCCGGCCCTTTCAGACCGAAGGAGCCCCACAGGCTAACTGGTGTAAGTGCAAGAAATTTATTTATTATTTACTTCATCGTTACCCGAATATCTAATATCAATATTTAATTTATGAAACTGTGAATCATTCTGTTTTTTTTTTATATATATGTCTACTCCACGGACTCGTAGTCCGTGCCTTTTTTAAACTGTCCTCGTTCGGATCTACTACGTACTGTACGTACAGCGTCATATTATCTTATAATACTATTCCGTGACAACATTAACGTGAGTTGCGCAGCACTTACTTATCTAACAATAGTACTTTCTTACAATAACAATAACTATCCTAATATATACCTACATACAACCATTTAATTTCTTAATTTCAATACATTATACAATAAAATTAATTAATCTAATAATAATATGCTATCCTAACATACATTAATAATTAAATTAAATTATTTTTGTCAATATATAATCATTCTGTTTGTAGTTACATAGAGATTCGTTATTTTTGCTCTAAACTTTATTGTTAGTAAAGTATACGTATAATCTGAGACATAGAAAACATGATTAGCAATTTGATAAAACAATTTTATGACCGAAATCTGGAGCTTGGCTTAAACTGGGACTACACACACAACCCCGTAATGTAGAGAGGCGTTAACAATTTGCAAAGGTTTAGGTTGGTGTTAAGGCAGTCAACTCCTGTGGCTGAGAATCTGATTAATTATATCCTCTGGCAAAGTCCGGCTGGCAAGGCGTGAAGGTGTCACCGTCCCGTTTTAATTAAGCATCGGGATATAGAGATTTTTAGGTTCTCGACTTCAAAGCGTTTCTGGAACTGTCCGAGTAAGGTAATTTGTAAAGTTGATTAAAGTTTGTCAAACCTGTTTTAGCTGCTTCCTCAAAGGGTTTATCTCTTTGATGATTCTCTTAATTGTTTTTCTTTTTAATATTTTAACCGTAATTTAACTTTTATATTGTAAAAAAACTGTGATAAGATTATGGATGATAATTACCATTCTGTTTTAGACAAAAATATTGTATACTAGTTGGTACCCGCGACTTCATCTGCGCAGGACACCCTCATATTTTAGACAATTTATACAATATTTTTATAAATCTATATGATATTCTGATATATACAATATATGATATTCTGATATATAAATTATATTATTGTAAAGGTTCATTAAAATCCATTTGGTTATTTTTTACGTGAAAATGCAACAAACATTCATCCATACTTACAAACTGAGTTTGTAACTTTATAAGTTTGTAGGTTTACACACACACAAACATACATACACACAACACAAAAACAAAATATTGTAAGTGACAAGAATGTCGAATATTTACAATATTTTCTATCATAACTTTATTTTTTTTTTCTCTTATTATTGTTTTAGTCTTAAGTCTCAGATGTCCCGTGTCACGTCTACCTCACCGTACATGAACTTGGAAATGCTATTCCTGTAACCGAACCACTGACTTTTATAATACAGGCTTGACCTAGCATAAAAGTTAGGGGACTAAACCACTGCGATAAATTATAAGCCATTAACATTTTAATGTAACTGACATAAGTATCGTAATCTATTTTTGGAGTTTAGTAGATACAGCATATAGAACATTATTTGATGAATGATAAGAAGATTACTTCTAATGGCTTCCATTGAAGGCAATTAAAATATCTGACGCTTAGTAAAATTAGTTCTGTATAAGCTTCGTCAGGGTCTACCATCCATCAGCCTGACATCAATCACTCAGCGGGGAAGGGTCAAAAGGGCTGTTTTCAAAAACTAGTTTAGAGGTTAGTTCACATTGTACTATGAAAAAGCGGTTAGGGTCGATTAAATTATAAATAAGATATTGTTAGCATGTAATTGTCAAAAATTGTTCAATAGATACGTTGCCAAATATTTTGACTATAGTATAAAACACAATGAAACTATAGTTTTCATTAATATAATGTGAACTTGCTTAAACTTGTAAAGGTTGGGTTCAGACTATTTATCTGTATACGTTGAGCTGTAATCAATAATAATTAAAGAAACTTTATTAATACTTGTAACTAAGTCCCAACTAATACTATAAATGCGAAAGTAACTCTGTCTGTCTGTCTGTTACACTTTCCCGCTTAAACCTCGCAACCAATTTTGATGAAAATTAGTACAGATAATCTTTAGACCCTGAGACAGAACATAGGCTACTTTTTATTTTAAAAATAGGGATGAAGGGGTTGAAATAGAGGTTGAAAGTTTGTATGAGATTTCTTAATTTTAAAAGATAAAACCATGAAACTTTATATTTAAGCACTTGATATGAAATCATTAAATATTTGTTCTAACATTATTGAAATTTCGATCAGCTAGGGGGTGAAATAAGGGTTGAAAGTTAGTATGCAAGTTCGTCAAATATCACGTCATAAGAAACAAAAAATAGTTTGCATGCAGCATTTTGAAATTTTTACCAGTGTGGGGGTGAAATAGGGGTTGAATTAAAGATAAGACCATGAATCTTGGTACCTTAGACATAAGGGTTTGACAGGATTGACAAAAACTAATTTCACGCGGGCGAAGCCGCGGGCGAATACTAGTATCTTCATAAATTGTAGCTTATTTGTAATTCTTATATATCAAGTACATATATTAATGTATAGGTTCATTCAAATGTATTAAGTAGTTTTTACGCAAAAGACTAACAAACATCCATATACAATCATCTATAAATGTCTATTCATTCATTCATTCTAAACATCCATCCTGTTAAAACCTTAATTATTATACGTAGTCATTGTAATGTAAATATGCAATTCTACTTCTCACGCTTGACGTTATATCATGATGATAGATTGCGGATTTGACTACTGTCTCTTTTCTGTTTGTGACTTTATCCAATATATGGCAGCACAGTGAGTCACGTGGCAGAAGACAGTTGCACATTTGATTTTAAGAGGTGTAATGATTAGATATGATTTGGTCAGCGACAGTATTCAGTCAGTCAGGAAGAGTGCAAGTCATAAAAGTATTCCATTCACACTAGTATTCCATTGCTTTAAATAAACAAACCGTTATTTCTAGGAGTTCGCGATTTCCTCGCGCCCGTGTATACGGCGACCCGGGAGGGACCACGCCCTTTCCGTGGCCGGGGACGTCGTCGGTGGCGGAAATCAGGGGAGGTATTGTAGCCTCCCCCGAGGAGGGCGCCCCTGTATCGGCAGGGGAGCGGAGGCTGGGGGTTCCCGGAAGTCGCTTGGTGTTCCCGGGGGCTCCCTACATGCCTGAGGAAGGCCATCCCTGAGGTTTTTAGTGGGTAAACCTCCTCCTTCTGGGGAGGAAGGCCCCATATAACCGCCGGCTCGCCATAGCGGGGGTATGCAATTTAATGCATTTTCCTCATGGGAAAAAAAAGTTCTCTAAACTCTTAAGTTGAATTGATTGTGTGATTGTTATGAGAAGGAAGCTAGTTTTAACTAACTTAAAACATAGTGAGACCATTATATACGCTGTTTTCGATTAATTTAAAAGTAAGAAAATAACAAATCACATAACAATTACTTAGAAATTTGCTGAATAAAGTTACTAACTTGTGTAATGTTAATTGTTAATAAAACCACATTGAGTAATGCAGCACTTCGACATTATTGCCTGAACAATTACTTATCATATGGTACTCGGTGAAAGCTAAATGTGACGCAGTTAATTATTTAAAACACTTTTAATTACAATTTTCATAGACACTTGACAGCTGACGTACAAAGAAATTAGCCAATTCATAAAATGGCGGACGAAGATTAGGTATACAAACTGAAAATATTACGCGTAGTCCATAGGTTTCTAAGTCAATGAGTTTGTCTAACTGTATATTGTAATTATTAGTGATGTGCCGGATGGTCAAAAATCTAGATCCGCGGATGCAGGTCTAAATACGGATATTTGGTGTCAAGAACCGCAGATACGGATACGGATCTTAACTTTCTTACACAATCGATGTCAGTGTGCGCGATCTTGAGTTGAAACATGTTTCGACTTGCATTGCGCGGCGGGTCTTCTTTTTGTTTTGTTTTACTTTCATGTGACACTGGGCAGCATAGATTACGCTTGCATTTGGTATTGGTACATGATTTAAAAAAAATGTCTACAAAGATGTTTAGTAGTGTAATATGGAATTATTTTGCGATAAAAAATGTTGAATGTTCAAAGTGTAACACTTGTGATGGAAAGTATTCCCGTAAGGGTCAACTTCCTTAAAAAATCATTTACAAAGAAAACATCCTCAAGAATATGAATTATTCTTCAAAGAAGACTGTGCTAAATATATCCGTAAAAGATCCGCCAAAAATTAACGGATACGGACACGGATACGAATCTTCCTTCTGCCTCGGATATTCGCGGATACGGATACAGATATCCGGCACATCACTAGTAATAATTAACTGATTATAGTGAGAATTAAAGATATTATTATTATAAATATTCTAAATAATTATGAGATAAGAACTTTTTAAAGATATGTAAATAAACAAGAAATTATTTCGTTTAGGCAAATTATTTCTCCTATTTCAGTTCCTTTTAGGGTAAATCTGAAATTGTGTTACTATCATAGAAACCCGAGATTCCGACCCAACAGAAAACGACCTTATTAACCCTAATAATATATACATTTGCAAAAATGTACAGAGCTTTTTGTACAGTGAAATAGCTGCTTTATATTCACGAAGAACTGAGTTTATCAAAGTCAAATATCTTAATGGCTTACCCGCGAGCTAAGCTGAACTCTTTGAGCTAACACGAGAACGAGAGAAATTTTTACAACGTTTTCAGTATCAACGGAACAAATCTATTTGGAGAGAGACAAGGGTAGCTAGCCATAGTAATTCTTAGCAACAAATGTATTTTGTTTGTATTAAAGCATCATTTTAGTATTAATAAATATATTTTACATTTAAGTAAGTATAAATAAGTATAAAACGGTAATGTGAAGGTAAGGAAGGTAATACACAAATGTTATATATGCATGTTAAAATTAAAAAAATATATATCTTATACTACGAACTAATTTGAGACAACATTAATGCAATTTTTAAGGCCTTGGTTGCAACTTTGTATCATAGATTGAATTGTAAAGTGTGGAGATGTCATGTCAATTCAAGCAATTGCTACTATAAGTAATTTTGAAAATGGAACGTTTTCCAAGCAATGTGTACTGTAAGTAATTTTGAAAATGGAACGTCGTCCAAGAAATATTTGCTGTAAGTAATTTTTAAAATGGAACGTTGTCCAAGAAAAGTGTGCTGTATATCATTTTGAAAATGGAACGTTATTCAGGCACTGTGTGCTGTAAGTAATTTTGAAAATAGTTCGTATTGAAATTGTTAAAATTACTTAGAAACTTTATTATAAGACAGGATGAAGATTATTCGCGCGAGTAAATGTCTAAGTGACATAACGTGTGGATATTAAAAATTTCCTTGCCCTCTGGAGAGAGGTCAAGGACCTCGCATGTACATCCGATGGACGGATATGAGAGGGAGTGAGTTTTTTTTAAGATCGGATTCGATAGCCTCAACCAAGATTTCGCGATGCCGCTAATGACGACGCGGAGGACGCGCTCCTCACGGGGAGGCAGTAGGTGTGGAAACCGATTTTTCGATCGCGTAAGACGCACGATTATTTGAGGCTAGAGCAGCCGAGATATTGTTCCAGCCGTCTTTGTTTTGTACAAAGACTGGGGGAGGCGGAGGACTAGATCGGGAGGGCGCGGGTTTCGAAGAGGGTGCGGTTTTACGCGAGCCGGCTCGCTGAGGACTATCGATGTTAGCCTTCGCGGCTTTGGCGGGAGGCGCCACAGCATCGCGAGACTTAAGAGGACGTTTTTTCTTTGTAAACGGTGAAGCCGTCGTTGTCTTCGAATGAGGAGGAAGAAGTAGAGTTCTCAAGATCGGAGGACGCGGCGATCGAAGAGCTCAACTCATTTGACTCGGACGCATCGGATGCGTCCGTGGAGAGGACGACGTCCATCGCGGTATGGACGTCGGTGTCGGGGATGGCGGGGTCGACGACTGGCGCGATAGGCGCGTCTCAAATTATTAATTTAGAAGGAGGGGGCCGTTGCGGATACGGCTGGGGAGGGTACCGGCTACCGGTGGTGCACGCGGGCGCAGGGATTCTGAGGGGGATTTGTTAGCGAATACGATGAAGTCCGTCGCTTTCTTTCTGAATTGCGGGACGTGTTCCTGCAGATAGTGCAGGAACAAGGGAAAATTTTCAGGAGAGAGGACTTCCATTGCAGAAGTTGCAATGGTTAAAATGAATTTGATTGTTTTGTCGCCAGAGTGGTGGGGAGTGCGTAGGGCGGAGAGAGAGAGCGCTGAAGGCGCGGTGTGATAGGCCTAGCTTACCCTCCCAGTCACGGGGGGAGGGGAGGCGAAGACTCCTAAGTGTGGTGAGTAAGCCTAGAGAATGCGTGTATTGACGACCGTGGTCCTCCACTGAGACTTAACTCAGTGTAGGGTAAATACCTAAGCGGCCAACGAGTGGCCGGAGGAATAGCGCACGGAGAGATGCTGAATCGTATCGGGGACGACCTGGCTATTGACTAGGCTCAAATGCCAAGGCCAAGGGAACCAGGTCCTTTCGAGTTTGCGCCCACCCCAGAAGGGGGCAGACAGGCAGTCGGGGCTATGCCTCACTTGGCTTCGTTTACACCGTTAGTTATCTACCAAGGGTCGAACAGCAATCGGTCTTGCAAAAGACAATAATGTCGATTTGTATTTTTACGCGTCCGCAATGAAAATTTCAGGAGCGATGGTCGACCTATTCCAAGTGAAATAGGCCCACCCGGAGAGCGGGAACCGAAGCGTGCGCTGCGGAGCGAGCGCGCGAGACGACTGAGTGTGGCGGAGAGGCTTGAGAGTAAAGGTGGATAATATTGCGCCTAGCGCGATTCTATAGCGCGCTGTTTCCTCGTAGCGCATAGCGCGCGCTAGGTAGGTGGACGTTACGATGCTATGACGCTATGAATGAAATTGATTGAATGACTATCGCGCGGTCGCGCCGGTCGCGCACGCACAGCGCGCGACGACACTCCGCCTAACGATGTACGATATGCAATGTAATGTAACGTGCTACGAAATTTAGCGTGTTCCAAGAATAATCGCGCCTGCTGGATGCCCACGTGCATTCTTATTTATAGCGCGCTATAGATTTATGAGTTCACTCGTTAAGCTGAGCCATCCTCCACACGTCACCCAAGGTGGATGTCAAAAAAGATTAATTCCTCCAAAATACGGTGGTTCACACACGCGATGAGGTAAAAATGGTAAGAGGTCACCTTTTAAATTATAATTCCATCGGTGATGGCAGGGATTTCCGTCGATTAACAAGAGATCACTGCATCAATCGTATATCACCATGGCTGTGTGCAGGAAGTCGAGCTGGGACGGGAACAAACGCCCTATATGTGGGATAATTCCTAGGTATCCCGTGATCCCTACAACAATGTGTAAAACATAAAATTCCTATCCCACAAACACGTGGGGAAATCTTTAAAGTCGAACAAAAGAAGAAAATACAACTGACCATTATCTGGGATTGCTTGACGAAATTATTTAAGGCATTAAGCCGATATTTAAAAAAATATTAAAATGAAAACATAAAAAAACTAAATTTTACTTCACGGCGACCTAAATCGACACATCCGCCAGGAGAGGAACGCCGAAAGACCCATCTTTCGCGACCTCATCGCCGACGTCAAAAGACAGCCAAGACTGCGAAACAGCCAATAAATAGCCGCGGAGGGATCACCATAGATCAAGCCGCCACGTTCCGAATTGGAAGTATCACCGAGTAAAGTAACGGCGGAGTTGTCCAACAAGAAGATAAGAAACGAAAACTTCTTTTAATAAACCAAAACAAAAGAATTTGTTTTAAGTAAACTCCTAATAGATAACGTTATGAAAATATGTAAAGGTTTACTATTACCGTCTATGGCTTCACCCTATCAAATCTCTACCACCATAGATCTGTATATTGAAATTTAAGTTTTAAATTACAACCCCAACTAAAACTCCTATCACAGACTCCAACACCATCTGTATGTTAATTAAATGAATACAGAAACTAAATGTTTTGTCCCCATGTCCATCTTGTTATAAGTCAAATTAATAAAATACGATAAATTAAGACAAAAAAAATTGCACTTATGCTGAGGCTGTACAGGTTCCGATCCCTTCACTCTTACTTCCACTTAAAAAGTTAAAAAAAAAAATATCTGTCAAACAGGTATTAAATTTTTTAAATTAATAATGAAATTAAAAGTATTTTGTTGATTAAATTGTGCTGAAAGCGAAAGTAAAAAATAACACGTTACAAACATAGTCTAACATTTATAATAATTATTCTTCCTTCCTGTTGTGTGCCTTTCATTTAAAAAATCAATCGACATATTTGAACAATAGAATGTCTAAAGAAAAATAGATCTTGTTGCGTACAAATAAGATCATATTTCTCTCGAAATTGACATGATGACAAATGGTGTTGTATTGTTGCAAGAACAATTAATTTGCTAAGTGCTAGTGCTGTATAATTGAAAATTTCCATTAATTTATGCCGGGTCACGATGTGATACGTAATTAAGAACTGACAGTTTAAGAGCACAGAAGTAAAGCTATTTACACAAAAACACAAGCCCGCTTATTAACAGACAATCTATATTTCTTTGGCAGAGAAATTGCCTCATGAAAATAACGTTTCATCTTATTCTTATATATAAAAATGAATCGCAAAATGTGTTGGTAAGCTCATAACTCAACAACGCCTAGACCAATTTGGCCAATTCTTTTTTGTTAATGTTCGTTGAAGTTCAAGGAGGGATTTTACAATAAGGAAAATTCGAATAATTATCGGAAATACCCTAAAAACAGCCCTTTTATTTTCCCATGCAAACGTTTTCTAACTAAAATGTTATTGTATAAAGTTCATATTGCAAGCACTCACTGTTGTCTAAGCAATGAAGGTGTGTTCCTAACATCAAAGAGTCAATTTGCGCTTTATTAACGCTACATATAGTTGAAATTCAATCATATCTATCAAAACAGTGTGCGTGCGTGCGTTAGAGCACAGAATACATCGTTGGAGGATTTAATGTCACGTTCCAAAATTGAATAGCCACAAAATGTAATAGGTCATTTAGACTTTTTTTGCGATTTGGTTGGCTATGCGACATTATCTATAAAATAATTAGGAACAAAAAACTGCCACTGTACAAATCTTTTTGACAGGACGAAGTCTGTCGGGTCCACTAGTTTATTCATAATTGTGTGACATATTATATTATGTATATCTATCAGATGTGAAGATTCTACAGAGCTTCTATTCTTTTTTCTGCAGAATCTTCATTCTGACACGTACACATAATATTATTTCTGTAACATCCGGTATAGCAAAAAAAAAATACATTCACTAAAAACGGTTGAACATATAAAATCTTAAACTAAATTCTTCTTAGTCTAGTTTACTCATATTCATGCAACACATTAAAAGTGTTCTCGTCATAGATTATATGTCAAACTATGAAATTAGGAATTGATTATGAAAATTTTTAGGCTATTTATGTTTACCGTACAGTTACGTTTATGTTACCGTTTTATTACATGAAACTCGTTAGATCATAGTTTAGACTAGAACTATGAAATCTGGGATTAATTCGGCTCTACATATGATAGTCTCGACTTTTTTACGCGACAAGTTTTTTCGCTGATGATCACAAAAACTAAGTTAATAAATAAATAAATAAAGAAAATTAAATCTACTTTGAGGTTAGTTACCTGTCAAATATGACATAGGACAAATAATTTAAACCAGAGCTAAACTGTGGGTGTGCCTAGTTAGCCATGGACCTGAATTTAACCTCATTTTTGCTTAAACTAAGTTAAGTTGGAACTCGTTTCATAATATAATTTTTTTTAGAACTGACAAAATGCCGAGTTTTTCGTTAGGCTTAAACCATGTTACGTAATAAGATGTAAAAAACCCGAAATACAAAATAAAGTTATTACGACCTTTTTAATTATACCGAAAACAGCATTTGCATCACACGTTCAATACTATTTCTGTTGACAAAAGTCTAGCATTTTAATGCCCTTTAGCGATATGAACTTTACATACGAATAAAAAAAAATGCCTTCAACTGGGAATATATACGTATCATCTGTATTTGTAGAAAAAATAGTAGCTTGAATAAAGATTACTTGTTACCTACAGATGTCACATCTATAATATTGTCTGTAACGATATTATTTTGACTTTCGGTGACAACCTATATAAAATGCAACCGTAACCTATCAACGCTTCGATAATTTATACGTCATTATCGCCATAACCTGCTTTAACATACACAACGCCGTATATCGTTTGTTCGATTTTGATTCCGGAAATACTATTATCTAGTTACAAAGAGGAATTACGAGTAGCTTACATTTAATTTACGTTACATTGTTAAGTATACAAATATAACGAATTAAATTAAAAATAAATGGCTAAAAATGTTAATAATAAGCAAATTTGATAAATGAAAAACTTTGTTATATTTTTTTATATTTTACAAAAGAGTGACAGTTTCGTAATTTTATTCGGAACATTATAGTGAATTTGAATTGACATCGTAACTGTGTACCTGATTTTACTAATTTGAGAGCTTCATCTGAAGGATGTTTTAGTTTATTTTTATATCTTTTTACTTATTATATAGCAATATTGAATTTTTCACAAATTTACATGATTCTATTAAATATATAGGTATATATATATGGTTTACAAGATACATAATTGAAATTCAAGGAACGGCTGTCGAGTTGGTATAAAGCAGGATAAATCTCAATGTAAACAGAAGGCCAGTGCTGAGATTACAGCTCTACCTCTCGTCTCTTATCTTAATATTTCTTAATATATTCTCTTTCTAAAATTATTGTCTAAAGCTGAACGTCCCACCTGAACGTGAATGAGAAATATAGATACAAATTTGAAACATCACAAAATCCTTTTTATTTCATCTATTGGAAAAGTGTTGATTCATATATAAGTGAGATTACAGTAGGTTTTTCCTCACGCTTATGTGTAAACTTGTATGTAAATTTCTAGTGCAGTTGAATTTTGAATTTGAAATACGAATATTGGATATATAAGTATAAATTAACAAAACCAACAAAGAATGTAAATTTATAAAAATACTAGTATATGACGCATAAAAAATCATTTTTTCTCGCTCTAAGTACTTTGAATATCTCGGTCTGTCCGAGATTCAAAATAAAACCCTCGCTGTAACAATATTATTTTGATTGTATCTGATCAAAATATTATTTTTTATTTTCTAGTGACTTCCTAATATTTTTTTTGGAGGCAACCGAATCGTTCTATTGTATCATGGCCTTATTTCATTACTCCTACGGACACTCATTATTTCTGATCTTCGATTGCCTTTTGAGTGCACTGATCAGGTTAGTACAAAGCTTGCATTCTGTATGCTCGCTCACTCGCGCGATGTGGTGGTTGATTCGACCCAGAGGAAACCGATTGTATTGTGATGGTTTTGTGATGACAACACACAAAGACTTTCACGAGGCAACATAGTGCAGTCACCTAAATCATTGTCAACAGATCGGTGTACGCAAGTAAATGGACAGATTTTTAATTGCACAACTGACAGACATTTTTATTCTGCCCTTACCCTCTTTGATAGGGACGGCGCAACATGTCTTAGTCTTTCAATACTCTCTATCAGATGTTATCTGTGCATTGACTTTCTTAGTTTTCTTCACTAAGTAATCTATCCTTTACTCTTATTTCCGTCCAGGAGATGTATTTTGAATCATTAGACGTGAATTTGGAATTAGAATACGAATACAAATCGTGCGCGAAATAATTTTCTACTGCTTACAATTTTATAGATTTTTGAATCACTCGAATTCAGTGTTGTCATTAAAAACAAATTCTTAATAACATTCCGCTTCACGCAGAAAAATTAAAAATCACAACAACAAAAACAAAAAACCGGCGATGACCCACACGTGAAACGGAATGTAAATTAAAAAATTGTCTGGCTGTTACTCAACTGTCAATACATTTTATTTTTGTTAAAACTTTTAAAAAGTTCCTCTTCATCTTCACTATGGTTATAATTTAATAAAATGTACTCTTCTAAGCTCACCATATTATAAAATAAATATTTCGACTATCTTTAAATTGAAATATATATACTCAAACAATATTTACTTATTATTATGTACCTATTTACAAGCTTTACATTAACCAAAGTAAATTTATCACTGTCAACGTCACTTCAGCGTTGGATATTCTACTAGTAGAAATAAAAAACGAGTGGGTTGAACCACTCGTTACACAACGCACGAAATGAAAGTTCAGAAATAGTGAATTTGGTAATTCGTATACGAACCTCACGATTTCGAATGCGATTTGGTTTTCTATTGTTTCATTGGTTGAATAACTCTCACCTCCCCTCATCACATGCTTCTGCCACGCTAATCTTCTGTCATTAGTGTTTTAATGCATCCTTCAATCTTTATCTTATAATGTACATTTACAAAGAAGAAAAATTTGCATCTTTGTATAATCTAAAAGTACTGGTATAAAAATAATCTGCGACCAAAGGAAGATTAAATAATTTTTACCATGGGAAAATACTCATCAATCAATACATAGTATAAAACAAAGTCGCTTTCGCTGTATGTCCGTATGTATGCTTAGATCTTTAAAACTACGCAACGGATTTTGACGCGGTTTTTTTTAATAGATAGAGTGATTCTTAAGGAAGGTTTGTGTGTATAATAAATGCATAATATAGTAGAGAAACACTGATAAATTTAAAGGTTTCTAATGTGATGTCGTAAATAAGCACGTTTTTTTGCGCTTATATTGCAAACGCTGGCTGAACCCTACGAGATAGACCAAAATTATGTACTACAGTATTGTACAACTTACAAAAATCCACAAAAAAGTCCGCGATGGTATATGTCTATCTCTTAGGGATAACCCACCATAACCATTTTTTCACTGCACCCGTGCGAAGCCGGGGCGGGTCGCTAGTTTCAAATATAGCACACAAATGAGATAAAAAGAAATAACAATTACACAATGGAAATAATGAATAAGTCAACCAAAATTAAAATAACTTTTTAATCAACATTGACGTCAAACCATATCCCAACTAATATTATAAATGCGAAAGTGTGTTTGTTTGTTTGTTTGTTTATTTGTTTGTTACCTCTTCACGCTTAAACTACTGGACCGATTTCAAAAATTCTTTCACCTTTGGAAAGCTACATTCTCCCCGAGTAACATAGGCTACTTTTTATCCCGGAAAAATCGACAGATCCCACGGGATGCGCAATAAAGGCTTCGCTCAAAAACTACTGCACAGATTTTTATGCGGTTTTCATCAATAGATAGAGTGATTCTTGAGGAGTTTTGCGGCATTTTTTATCTCGGAAAAACGGATAGTCCCACGGGAAGCGCGATAAAATCTTCGCACCATAAACCGACTTCCGCGTATATGTAGCCGTGGGCAAAAGCTATGACCCTTAACCCTCTATACACCCAATCCCGAAATCCACGCGGGCGAAGCCGCGGGCAGAAAGCTAGTGTTTAATAAATTAATATACAGAGCTGCCGATTCTTGTAAATGTACAAAGACAAAAAATATAAGTCAATATAATAAATTATATAAGTAATATATAATAAATTTGAGTCTACATTTGTTCGGAAATTGAGAGAACCTTCTCGAGAAGAACAGGCGAGAATTTCTGAACGTGTATTTCTACTTTGCGCTAGAGTGATACAAAGGACAAAGGACAAAACCGAGCATACAATTTACTACTATTTCAATCAATAAAAAAAGTTTTTTTTTTCAAAATTAACAACAATTGGTAACAAAAGGTTCAAAAGCAATTTGATTTGTGGCACAAGTAAACTTTGGAATTCTTTTAACTTTTGTGGAATCTTTAGACCCACGATGCTATAAGCGAAGCGTGAAGAAGCAAGTCTTGGGGTGTCCAAGTGGTTTTCCAAAAAAGCCACATAATAGGGTCTTGGATTGTAGTAATAAAATGATATGTTGTTTTGAAAAGGATAGTGTATGCGGTTAGAATTAATTATTAACAGGAATAATTAGATAAGAATCATAATTTTCTTTATTTTTAACATAATAAATTATTATTTTTAATGTGAAAGTCACGTGACTACAAACGCCAATCACAGCGCGTGACGTCATTTATCATTGTCACTTGTCACCTACTACTTGTTTAGGTTGTTTGTAATTTCGAAACCTCGTTTATTTCTTGCATATTCTCTGTGATTTAAAGTTTTGGTCGTTTGCTTGAAGTAAAATTTCAGTTTATTTACGATGGCGAAGAAATTCGTAAGAGCTGATAGTTCAAATTTGCCACGTATCGACGTCATGATGGTAGCAGAATTTTTCTCTAAAAACCCTGATTTTATCTCATCGGAATTTAGAAATGTAAAAACTGTCGCGTAAGTATCAAAAAGTGAATCAAAATTTCTTTAAATTTGATTTTAGGTGACCCGTGGTTGTTTGCAATGTAACTTTAAATGTATTGTTTTTGTTTTAAATCGTGCAAATGCATACTTAGATCAAAATGATCTTCACAAAAGTAAATCATCGACTTTATTGATTGATTTTTGCAGTCTCGTCTTGCCAGTACCATCCATTTTTTTCGCATATTTATATCATGAGGCACAGGTATAAATAGTTTGTCAGGTGTCTTATTTGCATTATTTTCGCACAGGGGAACAACAATACTGATAATATTTAATTGCACTAATTTTCGATATAGATTACGAAATATAACCGAACGTTTAGACACGCTGTATCAATGAGCAAGTTACCTCTGTATGATAAATGACGTCAAAATCGAGACATAATAAAAGAGTGATGTTTAAGCGCGAAATTTAAATGTGAAAATTAATTATCAATTTTTTAACAAAGAATAAAGTAATTTCAGTAGGAAAATAATTTTAACAGCTTCTTAGATAAGTAAACAATAGGTTGAAATGGTTTTCATGAAACAGTCCAAGACCCTATTCGTAGATTGTAACAAATACTGTTAAACGTTTAATATATTTAAAAGATTTTCGTGTTAAAATTACAAAAGTAAAAAAAAAACTTAGTTTTTAATTTAAATCCAGTTATCAAATGCGGTCAATATAACAATATATATATATATATCTATAAAGAATTGTTCAAAGAAATTAATATTTTAACTTTAGCTAGTCAATATATATATGATAATTTAGTTTTTGTATATAGAAACTATAATAAATTCAATAAAAACAGTGATCTACATAATGTGAATACTAGAAACAAAAATAAACTTGCCGTTCCAATGTTCAGACTCCATAAAACTAGCTGTTCGTTCTTGGGGAAATGTATATCTATGTTTAACAAGCTTCCGCAAAGTGTCATTGATTTACCTTTATATAAATTTAAAATCCATATCAAAAATACACTCATGAGTAAAGGTTATTATAAAGTAAGTGACTATCTAAATGATCACAGTATTTGGGAATAGAGACACTATTCATAGAGCCATGTTTGGTAACATTATTTATAATATTGTATTATTTTATATGTGTATGTAAACATACATACGACTGTAATCGTATTAGGTATGATTGTATCTTATACTATATTGTATTTTTATATTATATTATTATAATTATTAACATTGAAAAGAGGAGATAAAAAATAGACCTTCAGAGTTTCTTGCCTGTTCTTCTCGAGAAGGCTCTCCCAATTTCCGAACAGGTGTCGAGTCAATATATTTTTTCTTTTTTTTTCCTTATTCGTACGTACGGACAAGGTTTTTGTTTTTTTTTTTTTTATTATTTAAGCTTTTTTTTTTGTTTTGTTTGTTGACGTCAATAAGTGCCTGTAAAGGTCTATGTTGAATAAATATTATTTTGATTTTGATTTTGATTTTTTTTATATATATATATATATATATATATATATACAACGGAATAGGTAACAACAATGACAAAAACAATCAATAGGTACTTAAGGAAATACCGATGCGTGATACCAAAATTGTGGCAAGCTCAGTGTAAGCAGCAAGCGTAGCCTGCTGCACTGGTATTCTCTGCTTACCACAGTGGTGACATCAGGCACGTGAAAACAATTCTTAATAAATAGGTAGGTATATACAAACAATTATAAATACGCGGTCTATGCCAGATATACTGTATAATCTGTGTAATAAACTCAAAAGACAAATAGCCACGGCATGAAATAAAAAAAAAATCAATTTATTCTGTGATTGACATTTAGATCTATGTCATAGAGAAAAAGTGTGCTTACATCGCATAAAATGAATAAATTTGTTTGTGTTTTACATTCATTAATTTGATTTGTGCATTAAATAATAGGACTGATATAATATATTATATATATATATATATTATATATATATATATATATATATATATATATATATATATATATATATATATAAAGGCGAGAATTTCCCGAATCGGCTGGACTCATGTCTTGGAAACCCGCCATTGGACCACATAAAGCAATACGTGGTGCAACACAACTGGCAGCAAATGTACAAGACATTATTATTCCCCCATCTCTACATAAGCTTCGTAATAAATAAAAGTCCCATTAGGAAAAGTGGTTCTACTCAACTTAAGAGAACAAGATTGTACTTATTTTCCACGTGAAATAAACTCTGTTGGCCGTAAGATTTGGAACTGTGATCGTAAGGAGAATAAGGTTTACAATCGTACGATGTTAAAGTTTACTATCGGCGCGCGAAGATCTGTGATGTTACACAAACACGTGTGATTTCAGTCAGAGTCGTGTCGTAAACGGAAAATATGGTCATGGAAGCGAAGAAGTAAAGCTGACGACCTCATACACTAGAACTACGAGGAATTGTGTGTAGTCTATTCTTCAAACTTGATTTTGTTCAACACGAGTTGGCGCAAATCCTTCGGTCGATCCTATCACACCGACACATTTGACTGAGCATTGAGATATTTAATTAATTAAAAAAAAATCTTACACTCACCAATTAACCTACCCCAAAGTAAGCTCTGTAAGGCTTGTGTTATGGGATCTAGGGTAATGGATAGACATACATTTAATATACATATGTATATACATATTTTTTAAAGAAACATATAATAACACCTCAGACCTCAGAGACCTCAGAGATGATGACGCCTTGACCAGTGTACCAACAACTCGACTGCGGAGGTCGTCTAATTACCAGAATACATCAAGTTTCTCCCATATAACGCATTTAAAGGAACTGCGCCTCTGGCTCTTACAGAGAACATTTTACTCTAATAGAAGAATTTTGACGTGAAACGTATTTAAAATCGCGCCGAAACATACGGGTACCAGGTTTAAAAAGTGGACCGTAACGAAAAGGTCTATATCATCGTACCTTAATAATCAAAAAAACTATTAGTCTTAAAAACAAAAATGTGGTGTGAATATTTCACTTATATAGTCAGCTCGCTGTGACATTGAGTTTTTTATTAAAATACTTAAAACACCGTCAATCTTGTTTTTATTTCAATCTTTTACTTTAAAAACGATTCTCTAACATAGACGTTTCATGTTAAAACCAACGGCCGTGTGCCCCGTCACACGGGCTGTGACGGGGCACACGGCCGACACCCCATTTTTTTAAATGAATATCTAACAAGTATTGTATAACATTGTTTATATGTGTGGTTATGCAATATTGTATGTATAATCCTTGTAGGATATCACATACGGGAGGGATCGACACATTGTCACCACTGCGCATCCGACCTTGACTCAGCCCAGCACACGCTGGCGGAGTGCCCCGCGTGGGCCTCCGAGCGCCGAGTCTTGGTCGCAGAGATCGGGCGAGATCTGTCTCCGCCGGCATTGATTGCGGCAATGCTGGCGGACGAGGGAGGTTGGAGGGCTGTGGCCTCCTTCTGTGAAGCAGTGATGCTCCAGAAGGAGGCCGCCGAGCGGGGTCGGGAGATGGCCGATCCCGCTCGAAGAAGGCGGCGCCGGGCTCGGTAGCACAGCTGCGGCGCCGCCGCGGGTCGCCGGCGGGCGCGAGGAAATCGCGACTGCTTCGGCGACCCGGGATGGACCACGCCCCTTCCGTGGCCGGGGGGCGTCGTCGGTGGAGGAGACCGGGGGAGGTAGTGTAGCCTCTCCCGAGGAGGGCTCCCCTCTAGGCAGGGGAGCGGAGGCTGGGGGTCCTGGAGTTGCTTGATGTTCCCGGGGGCTCCCTACATGCCTGAGGAAGGCCATCCCTGAGGTTTTTAGTGGGTAGGCCTCCCCCTTCTGGGGAGGAGAGCCCCACATAACCGCCGGCTCGCCACAGCCGGGGTATGCAATTTAATGCATTTTCCTCAGGGAAACAAAAAAAAAAAAAAAAGAAAGGATATCACATGTATCTAAAACTAGCGGACCCGACGGACGTCGTCATGTAAAATTTGAATTTGAAAAAGAATTGTAAAGTGGCAGTATACCGCATAGCCAACCAAATTCTAAAAAAAGGTTCAAATGAACTATTACATTTTATGACTATTCAATTTTGGAACGTGACATTAAATCCTCCAACCAAGTATTCTGTGCTCCAACGCACACACGTTTTGCGATTCATTTTTATATATAAGAAGAAGATATATTATAATAACCATTAACTATTATGAACAAGTAAATATATAAAATATTTATTTTATATATGATTTGAAGACAAACCGGCGGATTACCCACCGGATAACCGGATGTGAATACTAGAAACAAAAATAAACTTGCCGTTGCAATGTTCAGACTCCATAAAACTAGGTGTTCGTTCTTGGGGAAATGTATATCTTTTTTTTTTTTTTGTTTCCCTGAGGAAAATGCATTAAATTGCATACCCCGGCTGTGGCGAGCCGGGGTTATGTGGGGCTCTCCTCCCCAGAAGGGGGAGGCCTACCCACTAAAAACCTCAGGGATGGCCTTCCTCAGGCATGTAGGGAGCCCCCGGGAACACAAAGGCCACTTCGGGAACCCCCAGCCTCCGCTCCCCTCTCTAGAGGGGAGCCCTCCTCGGGGGAGCTACCACCTCCCCCGGTCCCCTCCACCGACGACGCCCCCCGGCCACGGAAGGGGCGTGGTCCATCCCGGGTCGCCGTAGCGGTCGCGACTTCCTCGCGCCTGCCGGCGACCCGCGGCGGCGCCGCAGCTGTGCTACCGAGCTCGGCGCCGCCTCCTTCGAGCGGGATCGGCCATCTCCCGACCCCGCTCGGCGGCCTCCTTCTGGAGCATTACTGCTTCACAGAAGGAGGCCGCAGCCCTCCAACCTCCCTCGTCCGCCAGCATTGCCGCAATCAATGCCGGCGGAGACAGATCTCGCCCGATCTCTGCGACCAAGACTCGGCGCTCGGAGGCCCACGCGGGGCACTCCGCCAGCGTGTGCTGGGCCGAGTCGAGGTCGGATGCGCAGTGGTGACAATGTATCGATCCCTCCCGTCCTATTCGACACAGATACTCACCGAAGCAGCCGTGCCCGGTGAGTATCTGAGTCAATCGGTAGGTGACCTCCTCCTTCCCGTAGAGCCAAGCTTCGAGGTGCGGGAGTACGGCACCGACGGCCCGCTGGCGCGCGCAGATCCGTAATTCGAGCTGCGCACGCCAGGCCGCCACAATCCGTCGGTGCCACTCCCGCTTAGGCACTTCGTGCGCGGGTTCCAGGGCGCTCCCCCCATCGCCCCCCCGGTCGGTTTTTATTTTTTTGATAGTAAGTGGTTACTATCGCCTATTGTACATGTAGTTCTTGTGAAAACCATAGCATGACTGCAGTCGCCAAAAAAACCGGTCAAGTGCGAGTCGTACTCGCGCAACGAGGGTTCCGTACAGATGTGTGTGTGTGTGCGTGTGTGTGTGCGCGCGTGTGTGTGCGTGCGTGTGTAATAATAATAAGTAAGTGTAAGCAGTTAGGCAAAAAAGTACAACTACATTCACAATTTTTTTTTGTGATATAACTAAAAATTTACGGTTTTCGGAGATTTTCCTTTACTTGTGCTACATGGCATTGCTTCTTGCCAATTTCATGATTCTAGGTCAACAGAAAGTACCTATAGGTTTTGATTCCTTTGCAAATGTCAAAATATGCAACATAAATGGAACATAAACGGCCATATCTTTTCATTGCGTTGATTAAGAAATTTGAGTCTTACTGCTTTGAGAGATAGGAGACCTGAGTATTATATTAATTTCATCAGACATCTCGACGCGTTTCTGAAAAAAAGGGTCTTGACAGACGGATTGACGGACGAACGGACAACAAAGTAATCCTATAAGGTTCCGTTTTTACCTTGGGAGGCACGGAACCCTAAGAACGACAGTGTACGTTTAAGTGACAGTACTTAGTAATTTCACTGACTACCTTATCTCCACATCGAAGACCAGAAATAGGTCAGATAGTGGTACCAAAGTAGACGAACCTGGTGTAAATATCCCGCCCTCCCAATCAAATATAAACTACATCTTCAGACTAACGCTGACAAGTCCTTATTCGACCTCCATAGCCGAGTGCTTAGTACACCGGTTTGATGCTGTCGCCGTCTTTGAGGTCCCGGATTCGTGTTCCGGTGAGAGCAGATGTTTGTGAGATGAATTTGTTGCATAACAACCTTGAAATGATTGAATGAATATCCGTTACCCCAGATATATATATATATATATCTCGGGGAACGGATATTATAACGGATATATATATATATATATATATAATACAAATTTTCAAATTCATCATTTAAACACAAGAAATAAAAATAAACTTGCCATTCCAACATACAGGCTTCAAAAAACTAGAGGTTCGTTCTTAGGGAAATGTGTAACTTTTTATAACACACTTCCAGAAAATATTACTGCTTTACCGTTTCATGAATTTAAAGCACATATTAAAAATACTCTAATGAAAAAAGGGTATTACAAGGTCAATGATTTCTTGAATGATAAAAATGCTTGGATATAATTTTTACAATATTTAATTTCCTAAATGATTAAACATACTTGGATGTAAATTTTGCTATATATAATTTTAATGATTCTATAATAAATAATATTTTTGTTTTGTACCGGACATATACATATCAGATTTGTTTAATGCGATATGACTCTTGTGACGGAAATATATATTTGTTAGTGTTTTAACTTGTATCGAAGGTAACTCTATAATGACACAGGGAGAAAAACAAATTGCCCTTGCTGGTTTTCTTGCTGGTTCTTTCCAGTACAAGGTCTCCCGCCGTAGACTTGTGAACCAATGGCGTAGCATCTTTGACATTCAAAAGTCATTGTAAAATCCTATGTGAAGAAAAATTTTTTGATATGATTGATTTCATTTGATATTATGTGTAAAGTACTAAGACCTATCCACATATATATCGTACACAGTGGCTATACAAGACATGACAAAGCGTATACGATACTTAAATGATATTAAATATATAGATTGTAATATGTTTTCTGGAAATAAAGGTATTATTATAGATATATCTATATAAGAACAGACAGATAACATACATACTACTCGTATACATTTAAACAAACAGTAACTGAAAATAAAAAAAAAACATGAAAACCAGAGGCGAGACTAAAAAATGGAAGATCATTCCCTAATAAAATCACTAAGAAGGTCGTCGTCAGTTCATTTACACATCCTAATAAAAATTGAAAAAAAAAGTCTCATAAATTTCAGAACACACTTTATTCACTAAGAGCGAAAAGAAATGAGCAAGCCCTCAAAATACACTTAAAATTTCGCTTCAATTTGACGGTCTGTGAAGATTTGAATATCATTTGAATGTAACGAATATCTTTGGGGCGATTCGATTCGACTCGAGAACTTTCATTGGTCGAATTTCTCCCGTACAATATCCGGTTTTATTCAGACTTGTCTGTGTCGTATTACAATTGGTATTGATTTTCTTAGATTTGCTTATATTTCCTTTTGGTTTTACGCATTAAGCTTAGATTCTTTTTCAGTTTTAATTTGTGTTTTATTTATTTTGAGTCATAATAAGTGTCATGTATATAATTTTAGGTCCTTACATATAAAATTGGTGTTTTGTATGGAAGGCATATAAAGCCATTTTTTTATAATATATTCAATTAATCAACTTGCAGTTCATTGATCCCTTTACTAGAAAAAGTACTGGGCTGGAGAACCAATAAACTCTTTGTAGGCGGTTTGGAATGCCACATCGGAGGTGATTTATTTCTTTGTAAGATATGTCCAGTTGTACAAATACCGGAAAAAAAATACTGTCCACTTGTTTGTAGGCAAATTTTATTAATTAACATTAATAAATACCTTTTTAATATTATAAATATTTATTTTAATATATAATTTTATTATTAATTTTTTTAATATTAAAAAATATATAAAATATATATTAAATTATTATTTTATATATTATATATTTTTTGTTTTTAAACTATGTTGTGAATTCGCATTATTACCGGGTGCACGATATTGTCTCTTTAATATGTGTGTATATATAAAAGTAAGTCTATATAGGAAATTTAAAATATAAAAATAAGTTAGGAATAACTAATACTATTAATAATATTTGTATAATATGTAAATACGTACGTATTTACCCATTTTGCTTTTGTGTGTGTGAACTTTATACTAAATAATATACAGCGAAAAAATATCCTAAAATTAAAAACAAGTGGTAACAAGGTGAAATCGACTATCGTTTTCACCTTGTACCACACACCAATGGGCCTACTCGATATCATGTGTTGGGTACTAGGAAATACCAAATCTTGTTACTTGTTATGCTCGAATAGATTGTAAAAACCAAACTACCCTCAATGTATAAAAATATTGTGAATGTTTTACTACAGATGTTAATGTGTAGTTGGGGTTCTATTATTATTTTATAGGCAACTAAAATGTTAAATGTAAAAAAAAAACCTTATGTTAATTTAAAATTTAATAAAAGTTTTAGTTTAGTAAATAAGAAGCAGATGAAAAATTGTTTGAGATTAAGTTTGTTTTACTTTTTTATTTATTTTTTTTTTTTCACTATAAATGTACCAAATCGATGGAGGAGCGAGGTCTGCCTGGCACAGGTATTTAAATTATACCTAAAAGGTAGCCTCAAAATGTGTAAATGTAACGATGCCATTGTGAAGAAAATAAACTATTATTATTATTATATTATTATTATTAATAAGATGCCATGTAGCCTGCGCTAAAAACTCGCGTTATCGTAGTCAGATTGAACGGATCGATCGTAGTGAATTATAAAGACACCAACATATTCTTATACTCACCCATACGCACAACACACACGTACATACACATGAACACACACATATAAGTTTATAAAATAAGGCAAATATTACTGTTAATATTATTCTTTTGTACTAAATGTTACAACACTTACCCTACATTTTTATATGTAGTACTCAAGATAGCAAAGTAAGTTTCTGTAATTGGCTTATGTACAGACATATTTTTTTTTTATTATTGTAATATGAATTTACGCTGTAGAAACTGTGTTCATGATAAATAAATAAATAACAATGGAATCCACTTTGTCTCTATTTCTATTTTCAACTCAAAACACTTCGTAGGTCCACAATATATATATATATTATATACTAGTTTCTGCCCGCGCCCTTATCCCTTGGTCCCTTATGTCTAAGGTACCAAGATTCATGTCTTATCTTTAATTCCTAAAATTCCTAAACCCTTATTTCACCCCCACACTGGTAAAAATTTCAAAATGCTAGAACCAACGATTTTTTGTTCTTATGACGTGATATTTGACGAACTTGCATACTAATTTTTCAACCCTTATTTCACCCCCTAGCTGGTCGAAATTTCAAAAATACTAGAACAAATGTTTAATGATTTCCTATCAAGTGCTTAAATATAAAATTTCACGGTTTTATCTTTTGAAATTAACGTCATACAAACTTTCAACCTCTTCATCCCTTTTTTTTTTCGAAATAAAAAGTAGCCTATGTTCTGTCTCAGGGTCTAAAGATTGTATGTACCAAATTTAATCAAAATCGGTTGCGAGTTTTTAGCGGGAAAGCGTAACAGACAGACAGAGTTACTTTCGCATTTATAATATTAGTTGGGATATATATATAAAACCCGACGCCCCAGGATTATGCTTCATCTGGAGATAGCGGGATTACGAGTCGATGCACTTTAGATTAGGTCCCGACGACCCACAGTGAAGATCGTGACTGAAGACGTTTATGACAGGTCTAAGCCCCATTTGTTGGATAATCCTAACGATCACCAGATGCACGGAATATTTTTCATAACATTTTCTCAGTTGACATTTATTCTCAACATCGCCAGAAAAATACCATATAATTGAGATATTCATATACATTACGACGACCTCCATAGTAGACTGGATAGTGCACCGGTTTCAAGGTGTCGCCATCTCTGAGGTCCCGGGTTCGAATCCTGGTGGGAGCAGGAGTTTGTGTGATGAATGCGAGCATTTGTACCTTAGTCATGGTCGTTAATACATTTCTATGAAAATATTTATATATGTATAAAATATGTATGTCTATCCGTTACTCTAGATCCCATAACGCAAGCCGCACAGAGCTTACTTTGGGCTAAACTGATTTGTGTAAGTGAAAAAAACTTATTAATTATTAGGAGCGTCAGTGGCGCTGTGGTCTCGCTCGCCACTGGTACACGAATTAGAGGCCTCAGGTCGATCCTCGCATATACCAATGTGTTTATCATTTTTCGAAATTCATACGTACACCTGACGTGACCGTGCGTTCTGGAATTATAGCGTCAGGAAGGAAAACCCGACTTATTTTTATATAGTAGATGATGTATATATCACATGATCATATCAACAACATCTGACACATGATTCATAAGATTAATAAATTCATAAAATTATGATTGATCTTCAATGAAACAGATATTAGAGAACAAATAATAAAGAAAGTAAGATTTGTAGAGATAGGACTAGCCACCACTAGATACTATATCTAGCTATGGCTATGACTGAAAATGTAGAAAAAGATCAATATATCTCATCATCATCATCTCAAATCGTGTACGTCCTCATTGAGGGGTACGAGCTTACTGAAACTATTTTTTTTTAACTTTATTCAAATATGACTTTATAGAAAGCTCTTTTGAATCGTCCAATTTTTTCCCCTACCCCATTCAGGATGTATTTTTTAGCTGATACTCGTAAGAAGAATGGGCGCAAGAAACTTATCAGCTTTATCAAAAGTAATAACAACATTTACAATAAATTATGTCGTTATCATACAATGTACATATGTGTTTACAATTTATACTGGAAAACTAATATTTACAATTTAGAATGTAATATCTTCAAATTAACACCAAGCATTGGCATCATTTAAATAATCATTGACTTAGTAATAGCCCTTACTCATTAGCGTCTTTTTAACATGTACCTTGAACTTATGAAAAGGCAATTCAGCTACACTATGTGGAATCTTGTTACAAAAATTTATACATTTGCCCACAAACGAAACTCTAGTTTTTTGTAACCTGTACGTTAGAACGGCAATTTTATTTTTATTTCTTGTGTTTACCGAACCGATGATATACTGTGGGTCCATTGGCAGTAGTGATCGCTTAGCATCAAGCGAACACTTTTTTCTTCCTTTTTGGTAGACAAAGCACTCACCAGTATGAGCGTGAAGAGCGGCAGCGGCGCATGGTGTGCAGTCAGTAGGATGCCGGCTCCCAAAGTGACAGTCACCAGTATCGAGCCAGCCAGGGCCAGCGCCTCCCACTCTGCTGCCGCCGGCAGCAGCGCCAAGGCTAACACAACGGACAGCACCAGCGCGATGACTGACAGCGAAGATATCAGGGTCACTTGGGATGATAGCTCCTAGAACAACAATGAAATTATTTTACGAAATTGTATAGAGCTCCGTAAAGCGTGCTTGTAACGCAACGAGCTAACACAATTGATCATTTGAAACTTGCGCAATTGAATCAAAACCTATACGGTACTACCAAAAGACCAAGAATCATCTAATTTGACAAGAAGAAAGGGTTTACCGCACAAATATTGAAAAATACGTTAATCTTATATAAATAGTAGCTTTCTGCCCGCGGCTTCGCCCGCGTGGATTTCGGGATTGGGTCTATAGAGGGTTAGGGGTCATAGGGGGCTTTTGCCCACGGCTTCATATGCGCGGAAGTCGGTTTATGTCTCGATGGTTTTATCGCGCTTCCCGTGGGACTGTCCGTTTTTTTCCGAGATAAAAAATACCGCAAAACCTTGCTCAAGAATCACTCTATCTATTGATGAAAACCGCATAAAAATCTGTGCAGTAGTTTTTGAGCGAAGCCTTTATTGCGCATCCCGTGTGATCTGTCGATTTTTCCGGGATAAAAAGTAGCCTATGTTACTCTCCATCCCTTCAACTATCTCCATGAAAAAATCACGTCGATTCGCCGCTCCGTTTTGACGTGAAAGACGGACAAACAGACGGACACACTTTCCCATTCATGTTTGGATGTATTATATAATTTTATGTTCAATATAAAAAAAAACGATTACAAGGAATAATAACCGACAGAATAATTGATCACCCTTAATAAACGAAGTATCTTACACATAAGTTCGCATTCGACTCGTATTTGAGCCGTTTTTTTTATAATGTTATCTTGCAATATTTTTTTGATAATGTCGTCTTGTCAGCAGCTGACATGTGGATAATTGTTGTGGTAAGGTATTGCTCCATAGTCAATCCCGTTATTCATATACCTGACTGAAGTTCGAATAAATCGTCGCTTTTCAATCGAAGTTTGGTTTGAGAATAGAGCTCGGTACTTCAAAGAAGTTAACCCTGAGAGCGGCTTATCTTAAAATTGGACATGTACACTTATAAGGTACATTACTAAGATTTTTTTAACAATTATGTTATAAGCAAATATCTATTCAAAAATGGGAAAAACATGCCAAATCGGTTTATTTTTGTTTCAGGGCCGTCAAAATTATATTTAATGGACATATAAGTTAAATATTATTTAGGCACTAGATCAGAGGTCACCAGTTGGCTCAGTAGCACAGCTGCGGCGCCGCCGCGGGTCGCCGGCGGGCGCGAGGAAGTCGCGACCGCTACGGCGACCCGGATGGACCACGCCCCTTCCGTGGCCGGGGGCGTGTAGTAAGCCTCCCCCGAGGAGGGCTCCCCTGTGTCGACGGGGGAGCGGAGGCTGGGGGTTCCGAAGAAGCTTGATGTTCCCGGGGGTCCCTACATGCCTGAGGAAGGTTATCCCTGAGTATTTAGTGGGTAGGCCTCCCCCTTCTGGGAGGAGAGCCCCACATAACCGCCGGCTCGCCACAGCCGGGGTATGCAATTTAATGCATTTTCCTCAGGGGAACAAAAAAAAAAAAGGGGGTCACCAGTTAGTTTCGCTCGGGTTTCATTTTAAGAAATGAAATAACATTCGCGGTCCAACATTTAATAAAAAAATTTAACAAAGGTAATTAGGGTAATCACATATCGATGAGAAATAGTGATTTTTTTTGTTGATTATCCGTCACTGCTGATTTTATTTTAAGTATTTAAATTGGGGAAGTGTAAGCATTAATTACCAATATCATTAATAAAGGGATCTAGTTTCCATGAAAAACTTCTAACTTCTGACATGAACTACCATATAAGCTTTCCCTTGCCTTAAAGTTGAAGGATCAGAGGGGCTATCGCACTAATAAATCGCAAGCGAAACGCAACCGAACCGTTCGGCTTAACCAATCCGAACGCCACAATAACACGTCATCTGTTCAATGACGTGATATTCTAGCTCTCGGATTGGTTGAGTGGAACGATTTGGTTTCGTTCAGCTGCGATTTGTTAGTGCGATGCCCCCCAGTTCATTGATCGGATAGCGGTCCGTAAGCGGACCGCGATCCGCCTTTGGTGACAGCTGCCCTAGATGTTTGTCTAAAGCCCGAAAAAAAATCAAAAGAACGAGCAAGAAAAACCATACCTACTCCTAATTTTTAATAATTTCTCTACAATTCCCAAGTAAAGATAAAAAATAAAGAAAATCGTCAATTAGTACGAGAATTTAACCCTGATCTATATAACTGATACCGCTGAATTTAGGCTTTTGATTATTTCATAATATACAGGTTATTTTAACGCGACTTAAATGAATATTTAAGGGGCATATAAATTAGATATTAGATGGACCTTAGGTTCTTGTCACAGATCTGAAAAACTAAATCTTTAAGTTCACTGACATATAATTTGAGTAAAAACTTTCAAATGACAGCTAAATGACATGAATCCATGACGCCCCATGGATTAGGGCTAGACACCATGGCGCTCAATTCCTGTTCCATTCAAACGTAAGGGCCTTATGGCCAAGACTAAGGCTAAGTTTAATCGGTAGGTCACGCTGGTCATGCACTCAGATACTCACCGGGCACGGCTGCTTCGGTAAGTATCTGTGTCGAATAGGACGGGAGGGATCGACACATTGCCACCACTGCGCATCCGACCTCGACTCGGCCCAGCACACGCTGGCGGAGTGCCCCGCGTCGGGCCTCCGAGCGCCGAGTCTTGGCCGCAGGGATCGGGCGAGGTCTCCGCCGGCATTAATTGCGGCAATGCTGGCGGCCGAGGGAGATTAGAGGGCTGTGACCTCATTCTGTGAAGCAGTGATCCTCCAGAAGGAGGCCGCCGAGCGGGGTCGGGAGATGGCCGATCCTGCTCGAAGGAGGCAGCGCCGGGCTCGGTAGCACTGCTACGGCGCCGTTGCGGGTCGCCGGCGGGCGCGAGGAAATCGCGCCCGCGGATAGGGCGACCCAGGAGGCACCACGTCCCCTTCCGTGGCCGGGGGGCGTCGGGTGGGCGAAGATTGGAGGGAGGTATTGTAGCCTCCCCGCGAGGAGGGCTCCCTGTATCGGCGGGGGAGCGGAAGCTGGAGGTTCTCGGATGTCGCTTGGCGTTCCCGGGGCTCCCTACATGCCTGAGGAAAGCCATCCCTGAGATTTTTAGTGGGTAAGCCTCCCCCTTCTGGGGAGGAGAGCCCCACATAACCGCCGGCTTGCCACAGCCGGGCTATGCAATTTAATGCATTTTATTCAGGGAAACAAAAAAAAGAGGTTACGCTGGTCAGACCGCTCTGGCCGGCGTGGAATCGGTCATAATCACCGTGACACTTGCCGTTGCGGTGGCAGGTATCCTGAGTACATTTCGTGCTCCTTGTAAGGATTCTTAGTCTCTCTCTCCTGAAGGAAAAAAAATAAAAGGCGCTCAATAAATTAATGCGTTGTGTTCCTCATTCACTAATGTAAGGCTGTCGATACTAGTTTATGTGAAAAAGAAATTGCTTTTTTGTGGTAATATTTTTCACAAAATATTGTTTCGCGCAACCCTGAAACACTGTATACTAAACGGAAAATTCAATCTATAAAAATATTTATAACTCACCAGATGATTGTCTAAATTTGGTGGTGGATGGAATAGTTGATAAAAGTCCTAACATAAAAAATACCGTTTGCCTTTTATTTTAACGAGCACTACGCACTGAATGAAACCTGTGGCTTAATAAGTTACATAAACAAAAGCCACTTATGAACAAGCTTTTAATAACGTAGTGAATTTGAGATTTAAAATCACAAATTTTCATTAGCGTCCAATCACAAATTTTAATACGGTATTCTACTCTCAATAAAGTGCTTCTATATATTGTTTTACTCATAAAAACTACAAAAACAATTATTTAGGCAAAATTAACACTTTTTATTTGCAAAAAAAATATATAATATTAAATTTTATTTATACCAAATATGGTGCGATGGTCATGACGTCATTGTGATTGCGATGATAAAGTACCAATTAGACAAGGACTTCATTCGTATTTGGTGTTTTATATAAATATCTTTTTTTACTAAGTAATAATGTATGACTGTTTTATACAAGTACATAAAAACAACTTGTAAATTTTATTCTTAAGTAATCAAATTATAAAAGTAATGTCAACTAAAATAAATTATACAGTCTCTAATATACAATGATATTACATCGTAATTTTATTTTATTATTCTTGTAAAATATTATTTTACCTTGCCATAAATATTGTTACAATTAAAATTAAACAAAATATTACATTTATATTTGGAATTTGTGATTTTTGTTTGAATATTCAGTTATAATTACATGGCATATTTATTATATTTTCTTATTTTCACGCCAATCAAATATGTTTGTGTGTCGCATAAAAAGGCAGTGTTGACACAAAAAAGACGATCAAAGCAATAAGCGAAGGAATTCGAAGAAATTCGAAGAAATTCTGTGAGCTGAGAACGAAAAAGATTTTACTCGCGCGATAAAAATATCACCTTAAACCAAGTCGCTTATTAAAAATTTTAAAATTAGATAGCCTAGGACTTGCAACTTATAAAGTCTTACTTAGCTTGTACTTTGAAAAACATCGTTTATTCCGAAAATGGGTTAAGTGACGAATGTATAAAATGTTGCGAACTTGTTCAAGAATTAATATATAGTAGTATATTCAAATATAATATTTAACAACTAATCATTGTGCTTGTATTGTTTAAAATGTTTTACAATGGTTTTTTTTTTAGTGGACATCGTCTATTGACATTTCATAAGACATTTTCTAAAAATCCTTTTGACAAAATGTTTCTTTGTGAGAATATTATTAACGTGAATTTATTATAAATTCTATCAATTTTATAATTGTTTTGACGCAAAGTTTATTATAATATAGCAAAGTTTTGTTATGACAAAACTTTGCTTTGTTATTGTATTCTTAGTATATAATTTCCATTTGTGACGTAGACCCCTTCGAGGTTGTCATAGACCCCTAGGGATCGATATGGACCATTTTGGAAATCACTAGACAAATTAACTTGCCCGAGCAATTAGGAAAATTATTTTTCTTTTTTCGCTCTAAAGCAATGGAGTTTTCGTTCACCTCGACAAGGGCAGAGAATACGGTTTCATACCCGGGATGGGGAGCGTTGAAATATGGAGCGTTTCGCTATTGAGGGAGGTAGTGATAAGGTAGTTTAGTATGGAAATGCTGTTGAGGAAAACAACACCAGGAACACGGATTTTGGTGTTGCTTGGGAAGCGAAATATTCGTAGTTTTAGGCACAGTTTAAAGCACTTTCATCAACTTTAAGCTTCTAGTGTTGTAATGAGTGTTTTGCAAAGACTTCTTCTATAGTAGAAAAGTACTTGCATACGTCTCAAACCGCCATTTTGGTTCTTGCACCACCAAGCGGATACGTTTCAATTAGTCAATACAAAATCTTATGAAGTATTAATTATTTTTTCTTTTAGAATTAATTATTTATCTATAATAATATTATACTAATTTTATTTGGGATCGGCGCAACGTGTTTTCCCGTTCCACTCTCCTCGATCACTCGCCATGTCGATACTCATTCCCTTCTTCACCATATCATCATTCACAAAGTCCATCCAGCTTTTCTTCTGTCTTCCTCTTACCACGCCCTTTCAGATATTATATTTATAGACAACGTACAAACAAGTCAAGACAAACGTACTATAACTCTGTAGTACGGTTGTTGTATTGTTTCTCGTCTTGTTTGCATTTCAAGAATTTGTTACCCTCCACCTTTTTTGTTTTCCCTGGTGAAAATGCATTAAATTGCATACCCCGGCTGCGGCGAGCCGGCGGTTATGTGGGGCTCTCCTCCCCAAACGGAGGCCTACCCACTAAAAACCTCAGCAATGGCTGTCCTCAGGCGTTGTAGGCCCTCAGGATCGAGTGTTATTTATTTATCTGAATAATTTCTAGAACCTTAAGATGAGTATTGAATGATATCATACTTTGGTCAATTTACCATTTAGAAATAATAAAACATTAATTTCTACACACAAAAATAATCTTATTCGTTGAAGTCAAAGACCAAACAAATCCATCTTTACAAGAAAGTTCTGTTTCATCGTTAAATATACACAAGAGAAATGTGCTTCACATCGGTTCGTGCTCACAAACTTTGGACAAATCTTTAGGAAATATTTATTTATGTACTTTCCTTCAAGTTTCGAGTAATCAATACGTATATTATAATACCAATATTAAGTTTAATGTACAGATACTGCTATTATCTCTCCGAACAGAGAAAGTTTGATGTAATGTCACGAACCATCGTAAACACAGATAGTTTGCAAATGTTGATGCTGAGCTATGGACATTTTTGTGCTGCTGCAACACACACGTACATCAATTGTTTTGTACAGAGGACAGGTCTGTTTCCCTGTTCGTACCCTAAATTGTTTTTTATTTTAAACTAGCTTTCTGCCGCGCGCTCGCCTGCGTGGATTTCGGGATTGGGTCTATAGAGGGTTAGGGTCATAGCTTTTGCCCACGGCTACATATGCGCGGAAGTCGATTTACGGCGCGAAGTTTTATCGCGCTTCCCGTGGGTCTATCCGTTTTGCCAAGATAAAAAATACCCTTGCTCAAGAATCACTCTATCTATTGATGAAAACCGCATGAAAATTCTGTGCAGTAGTTTTTGAGCGAAGCCTTTATTGCGCATCCCGTGGGATCTGTCGATTTTTCCGGGATAAAAAGTAGCCTATGTTACTCGGGGATAATGTAGCTTCCAAAGGTGAAAGAATTTTTGAAATTCTTGCCGTGGCTCCGCCTCGTTGCTCCGTCCGCGTTAATTTCGATCCCACGGGAACAGTAGCTACTTTCTTCCGGATAAAATGTGATATCCTTCCCCGTACCACAGACTATGTGTATGCAAATTTTCGTGATGATCGGTGCAGTAGTTTAAGCGTGAAGAGGTAACAAACAAACAAACAACAAACAAATAAACAACAAACAAACAAACAAAAAAACACTTCGCATTTATAATATTTAGTTGGGACTAGCGACCCGACAGACTTCGTCCTGTCAAAAGATTTGTACAGTGGCAGTTTTTTGTTCGTAATTATTTTTTAGATAATGTCGCACAGCCAACCAAATTGCAAAAAAAGTCTAAATGACCTATTACATTTTGTGGCTATTCAATTTTGAACATGAAATTAAATCCTCAATGATGTATTCTGTGCTCCAACGCACGCACGCACACTGTTTTGATAGATATGATTGAATTTCAACTATATGTAGCGTTAATAAAGCGCAAATTGACACTTTGATGTTAGGAACACACCTTCATTGCTTAGACAACAGTGAGTGCTTGCAATATGAACTTTATACAATAACAATAAAGCTCAATTCGACTGTACGTTTTAGTTAGAAAACGTTTGCACGGGATAATAAAAGGGCTGTTTTTAGAGTTTCCGATAATTATTCGAATTTTTCCCTTGAAACCATCCTTGAACTTCAATGAACATTTTTAAAAAGAACTGGCCAAATTGGTCCAGGCGTTATTGAATTATGCGCTTACCAACACATTATGCGATTCATTTTTATATATGTATAAGATTATTTCTTGTAATTGAATAATTGTTGGGTGTGTGTGTGTGTGGAGTGTTATGCTTGTGTGTGTGTGTCTGTAGACGAAATAAAAAATTTATCTATCTTAGATGCTATCTCGATAGAATAGCAATGCATTATCTCGTTAATCATTAATTAACAAATGTAAAATTTCTATTAACGTATTACAATTTACGACAACTTAAAATGTAAATAGACGAAATAGTTTCGGTTTAGTTTTCCCAAATTCATTATCTTTTATTTTAGTATCTCCCATTACCCAACTTGGTATGGTCTATGGTACATAGAATGTATAGAGCTGCTCAGTGGAATGATGACGGTGATGATGAATTTCTTGCTCTTCTCTTCGAGACCTAATGAGGACAGTGCTACATCACCAGTGTTCTTAAGGGCGGTCGGCATCAGATAAATATGAACCTATGAGAACTGACACCCGAAATTAATATTCAATTCTAATAGATTTTTAACTCAAGATCCATTCAAGTCTGTGTTTGAATGTGTTAATAACGTATCCACTGTGGCTGCACCATCCACGGCATATCTGATCTTAGATTACGAATTAACGTGAAAATGAGAGTTCGAGTGCATCTAGCATATCTGATCTTAGATTACGAATTAACTTGAAAATAAGAGTTCGGGTGCATCTATAATCTCTCTCGCCAATTTTCAAGTTACTTTCGAATAAGTTTAGATCCATATTTTCAATTTTACTAATTTTTAGGATTTGTTGATTGTTGTGATAAACGATGAACGGATGAATATAATCACAAACAGTGATAGCAGTGATTTAGTGTAGGAGCTTAATCCTTTTTCAGTGATAAAGATGAAGATGCAGGGCAAAGAACCCGTTCACGTAGAAAGAGAAGAATAAATTAATTATATGTACAGTTAATTATATAATAATAGTAAGTTAGATACTACTATTTTCCAAGTATAGAAAAACACCACGCAAATAGATTACAACTGAAGTCACAGACAGAAGCCATAAAATTCCATTCTACCGTTTTTTCCATTGCCGATTTTAAAAACGCGTTATTTGTACTATTATATATTATATATATAAATTTATTTACAGTCATAATTTTGTATTTTATTTTGATTTAAAACTCGTGTTGGTTCTGAGAGAAACGGAACAGCTCGAGAGGAAAAGATCACAGATCAGCCACAAAAAGAATTGCGGGTGATGACTTATTGCGTGGCGTAGATAGAAGATCGACCTGTGGATTGGTATAAATTTTGGATTGAAAATAGCTTACTGATGTCGAGCATAAAAAATCACAGGTATAGTTGACCCGGTAATAGTTGCAAAAACAACCACTGAACTATCGTCATATCTTGTAATTTTAGTAACATTAGGAAGACAATTTATTTCAAATATTTTCTTAAATAAATATAGCCGTTTATTACAAGTAATACAATTCGTAATCTTTTATTACATTCAACTATAGCCTGTGAGACAGCGACATACATTATCGTTAGTTGGGATCATATTTATCGTTTGTAATATGTTATTATTAAGATATCTGTGAAGAAACCAATGGAAGGGACAAGAGTTACTTCTTGTCTCTTACACGCATGATTACAGATTATTATGAAATAGTTTTTACACTAACAATGAGAATAGTAACGTACGATCATATACCTACTGCATATGTTGTATGATATAAAATGCAATTTTCAAAGCACGTAGTCCACTGCGAAATGGCATCACACCCGCAGAGCTCTCAAAATCCAATTTGCTCCAAAAATTGTCATCTCTTTCGCCACGGAACCAATTTACGGCTGTCAATCGGAGACAGACGCCCTTATTTCGAGTGCCAATAAGTCCATTCTCGCGACACTCGTCTGTTGGGTACGAAACGAGAAGTGTTATTTCGATTCTGCATCGAATTAGATTGACCTAATTAGTTCTATTGAACGTGGTTATTAAAACGGGTTTTGGAGGGCTCATAATAATTAATAAATCTAATTTCTTTCGTAGAATGTTTCAGTAAGTCTTAATAACTTTGAGATGAGATTAAAGAAAGTGTGGTGTGAAATATACAGTGAGAAAAATCGAGAAGGAAATAGACAAAAGCCAACAAACGAAAGAAGTTTTCAGCAGAGTTTGAATAAGGAATTTAATAAGACGAACGACCTAGACGAACTTACCTGGATGAAATGAGCGATATTCTGAAAGGCCAGTAGATTAGTTAACTACCAAATTTTAAATGAAACTGACAATGCAGTTTGCGATGTTAGTTGTATTATGAAGTTAGTTGATATTCAAAGGGCAAGTTCTAGTCATACTCGCCGTTAGAGAGTACGACACCGGTAGAATGTATAAATGCCTATTTCTTAATCGGCTCGACCTTGATATTTCTACTGAATTGATTTTATTTAAAAATAGTACATTACTGCAGCCGCCAACGAAAGAGCCTCAGTTTCACCTCGCCCACATTTACAGATTCGTCCACCAATACCTAATCACTACATAGTATAAAACAAAGTTGATATCCGCCGTCTGTCCGTCCCTATGTATGCTTAGATCTTTAAAACTACGCAACGGATTTGCGGAGATGCGATTTTTTTAATAGATAGAGTGATTCTTAAGGACGGTTTATATGTATAATACATGCATAATATAGTAGAGAAACACTGATAAATTTTAAGGTTTCTA
Organism: Scirpophaga incertulas; assembly: GCA_036419045.1. Classification (NCBI taxonomy): domain Eukaryota; kingdom Metazoa; phylum Arthropoda; class Insecta; order Lepidoptera; family Crambidae; genus Scirpophaga; species Scirpophaga incertulas. Next base: position 5,384,837 of record CM071642.1, on the reverse strand, counting down.
ATGTGATGTTGTAAATAAGCACGATTTTTTTTACGCTTATATTGCAAAAAACGCTAGCTGAACCCTATGAGATAGACCAAGATAATGTACTACAGTATTGTCCACCTTAAAGAGTTCAACAAAATAGTCCACGATGGTAATGTCTATCTCTTAGGGATAACTCACCATAACCATTTTTTATCCTTTACTAAAAAATGGTTATTTACGAAGTGATTTTAAGCAATACAGCATTAATCTTTATCCAATTATATAAATTGTGCTTTTTACAGCATGTAATTTAAGTGAATATTTCCGAAGATATTACAAATTTAAAATGCAGGAACGTAGATAAGCATTGCACCCGTGCGAAGCCGGGGCGGGTCGCTAGTCTAAAGCTTTATCAGTACTATACGAGACTTGGCTTTACTAAGTACAATACAACTATTCAATAAAAGACTTCTTTTTGCAAACCAGTTCGAAATTCAAATAAAACTATGATAGGTTACCCCCTTGATTGTAATGTTTCCAAGTGAAAAATACTTCCATTTATAAAATACACGACAGGTTACAAAGTAATATAATTGGCCGTTCAAACAAGACCATTTCACGACAACATCAATTTCGCTGTCAATATAATGCTCAAATTTCCGAGCCCGTTTGTGAAAAATGTTATAACACAAATTATTCTGAGTAAAGATAATTGTTTAACGATGCCCAAATAAAAACAAAGGAAGAAAGATATCCATGTCCTATCGTCAGTAAAGAAAACATATACGTCCTTAGTACCATCGTATTTTTCGTATTAATGAAACAACGGTTTTGACGGAATTGCACAGACGGACTTGTAACGTTTGGGCACAGATTACATAAACATGGTTTGGGTTAGATGAGCATGGATGAGCAGGAGGAGCGTCCACAGCTGTGATCAATGTACGGTGCTAGTACGGACGTTCCCAAAAGCAGAACTCTCTATTGCTCGTTTGACACAGTTGCGGCGACCGGCGTATAATTTGTGCCGTGTTACATTTGTATTTTAAATTCCCGCTTTTTATTTTACTTAGGTTAATCCAAAATTTATAATTGGCATCAAACTTCAAATTTTAAATACGGGTGAATATGCCCATACTTTTTGCCAATGCACACATCTAACATATTTCCTATTAATAAAACATTAAATATTTTAAAAACGTTAGACGTTCCAAAGGAAACATAATTTGTTGTACGATAGTCAATCAAGAAAACAAACCACTAAAAAATTTACTGAATATTCTGGAAGACAGACAGACATATCTAAATTTCCATTTCACCTGATGGTGTAAAGTTGAGGACAAGAAAAGTTGCCCCTGAATTTCTATGATCAATTGCAACAGATGATATCAAAGATTTTAATTCTTCCTTAATTCTTAAAAACATTGTTAGATTTTAAATTTTATAATAGGATTTACGTCTTATCTCCTTTTGTCATAGATAACAAGTTTAAAAATATAATAAAATGTTTCGTTTTTCTGCCGCTTGAGGCGCAGTTATTGCTTTTTCGCTCTGTTGTTAATATTTTAGTTTCTAAATAAAAATAAAGAAATCTTACTTAAGTGGACGTATCAATTAAAATAACCTGAATCCAATAAACATAAACACTAACTCATTCCAAGATTCATCATTATCAACATATGAAAACTAACTGTAAAACAAAATTTTAAAGACATTTTTTTACAATACTCCAAGCTTACGACATATCAAGTAAGGAATCAATCCAAATGCAAAGATATTATTATCTATTATTATTATATTATTATCTTATTTTAGTCAAGGACATCATAGAAAGGACCAGACAAATCAGTCTTGCATGTTCTTGTAATCTCAACCATATCGTCAGGACAATTAGAAGTTGCTCGACTGTAATCTGTAGAAGATCATTCCGATTCAGTAAATCAAAATTTAAAAAAGTTTACATTATATTGTATGTAGCCATTTACATTAGCCGTAAAACTTAACACATTTGAAATACAATGTTCTTTTGTCAATTAGTTGCCGGCGAAACAGCAGACATTATACACGTGAAGATGTGCGCGAAATCGTAAAATAATTCATGAATGAAATACAGGCCAGAGTTGTAACTGAAGTTTAAATTCCTAATAAGAGCTAATTACCTTTTAGGGAACAGACACATTCCTTATGGAAAAGCTGCTAACTTTATGAAGTATCCAATGTCTTTTATAATCTAAGTATCAAAAGGAAATATGTATTTTCGCGCGATAAAAATTATATTATACTAGCTTTCTACCCGCGGCTTCGCCCGCGTGGATTTCGGGATTGGGTGTATAGAGGGTTAAGGGTCATAGCTTTTGCCCACGGCTACATATACGCGGAAGTCGGTTTATGGTGCGAAGATTTTATCGCGCTTCCCGTGGGACTATCCGTTTTTCCGAGATAAAAAATGCCGCAAAACTCCTCAAGAATCACTCTATCTATTGATGAAAACCGCATAAAAATCTGTGCAGTAGTTTTTGAGCGAAGCCTTTATTGCGCATCCCGTGGGATCTGTCGATTTTTCCGGGATAAAAAGTAGCCTATGTTACTCGGGGAGAATGTAGCTTTCCAAAGGTGAAAGAATTTTTGAAATCGGTCCAGTAGTTTAAGCGTGAAGAGGTAACAAACAAACAAACAAATAAACAAACAAACAAACAAACAAACAAACACACTTTCGCATTTATAATATTAGTTGGGATTCTTCCCCGTACCTCAAACCTTCCTCATACCAAATCGCATCAAAATCCATCCAGCTGTTTTTTACAGATTTTTCCGCAGAATATATTTTCACAAAGTAAAAATACCAATGTCCTCCCTCCCTTATTTTTACACCCTTTAGGGTAGAAGTTTTAAAAACTTCTAATGTCGTATTTATTCATATCTAACAAGTAAGTAAAAAACTTCAAGCTTTAAAAGTGATATACCTTTTTCTTCAACCCTTAAAACGTTGCCTATATCTTTTCTCATTCTCTAGATTATCTGTGTTTAAATTTCATTTAAATCGGTTCAGAAGTTTTAGCGTGAAAGCGCTACAGGCAAAGTTACTTTCGAATTTATAACATTAGTAAGAATTGTTATTAAATTAATATATTGTAGACGTAGACGGGAACAGAGATTTACTTGATATGAAGACTTATTCATTATTGTTTTAAAATATGTACGTTCATCGTACATTCGTACATACGTTCGTCCGTCAATACGTCAGTTCTCAATTTTAGTATGTATGTATGTTGTTAGCTTACAATAAATCACACGTAGAGATCGGAACGCTAGTCAGCGCTCGTAGGCTTCCATTCGCGAACGAAGTCCGAACGTTACGTGTAAGAACGCCTTAAAAAGTTGACAGGTTAAATAATCTATGGAACCACGTTGTTTTTAAAACCATGTGACTCAGTGTTCCATTATTGAGTCAGTCATCGTGCAGCTACAGTCGAGTCAACCTCTCGAAGAGTTTGGTGTTTTACTGTGGTTCAGTGTTCAACAATTTATTGTGTTTTAAAGTACAGTACTCTATAATAATCTAAGTTCAGTACAATGTGGAAATAAAGGCGATAATGGTGAAAAGTACTGGTGTATTATTTTATAATGTACTATTTATTTACCATCCGTATCAACAAATAACACAAAGTCACCCAAAGGATCATGAAAAAGGCTATACATAAAGTTTGGAGATCACTGATCATTGGAGATCCTTGACAGTGGTTTATAGTAGCAAATTTGGAGCAGTAAGCGTCACGGCTGAAATGCTGACAATTATGAAGGACATTACAATAAAAAAGTTTTAATCTATAACAATCAATATTACAAAACGCCACATACTGGCGATGGGATCAACAATCGACTCAGATCGTTTCTTGTCGCATCCAATTGCGTTTGCGCAACTCGCATCCACATCTTATGTGGAACTTGTAGACTGGGATAAACTTTGATAATTTCTTCAACCCTTACATATAGTATGTTACAACTTGATATTTACCAAATATATTTTTTAACGTCGCTTTTTTTTATCCTCAGGAGAGGAGGTTGAGAATCCTCATGGATACCACCGCAACGGCACGTAGAGATGCGGTGATTATGTCGGACTCCTGGTGAATCGAGGCGGCTCGACCCAACACACCTACCGACTCAACTCAGCCTAGCCCTGGCCATAAGGGCCCTACGGCTTGAATGGAGAGGTTTAACGTCGCCCTACACTAGGATTTTTATCCTGTGTCGTGGATGCATAAGCATAGAATTTCACATTCAGCACCCAGAGCGGAACATATTTTTGTCAGTCATACAAAATATCTGTCCCGTGCCGGGAATTGAACCCGCGACCCATTGCGGAGTAAGCGATCACTCAACCGCTACGCGAAACATGTCGTCAAATGATTCAAGTATCCTTGAAATACAGCGTTTTTCATATAATATTCATTTGACAACGTTCAAAGTCACGTCGCGCGTCATTGAAACTGTAGAGTTGACACAATCCTTCGGAAAAACGGGAAGTCTGGGACCGATAGGTTTGGATTTGTCATTCTGTCTAAAGCTCAAACGGTGAAGGAAACAACCTGCATACTTCTACAGAAGAGTTCAAAATTATATGAAGTTGACAAATTCCTAATGCGGCACTGAAACAATGGAGTGACTTCACGCCGAGAAGTGCTCGTGTTGGATGTAGTTCTCTGATGTAGAGCGCATTAAGGTAATCTCGTGTCCCTCGGAGGGGGCGTATATGAGCTGTGAAGATAATCGTCACTTGACGTTTGTTTTAAGTAATAACATTTATCCATACCAGAACAAAGCAAACATAACAATAAAAATTGTAATATAAATATCTATATAATATTATAATATTATAAATCGGAAAGTGAGTTTGTTCCGCTTTCACGCCGTAACTACTGAACCGATTGCTTTGAAATTTTGCAGACGTAAAGATAAAAGTCCGGGTTAAATAATTATAACTTTTCTATCAAGAAATTTTCAATATATTGTTGTAAATTCCGGGATCTTCGGAGAACAAAAACAGCCACCTGTTAATGTGACGTAAAATAAAAATAGTATTAATTAATTTAATCAGATCAAAGGCAAAGGTTATTGACCTCGGGAACACTGAACCACATATTAAAAGGGTGTCAATTAAATGGTTAGCATAGTATTGTTATTTCTGTGAGCAGAAAACGGTGAGCAGAAATAGCTAATTGGTCAGCAACTCATGGTCAGCAAACATTTCAAAATCAATCAGCAATTTATGTCATTCTGGATGGCTGTAATTTTTTGTACAGCATATTAATTATATAAGCTGCAATCAGCTGCTCATGTTTAATAAAATTTTGGTAAGCACTCAGAGTGTAAGCAAAAAAATGCATTTTGTGCTGCATATAAGAGTAGCAAAAATACTTTATTTGTCATGCCTAACCTAACCTAACCTAAAAACTAAAAAAAAAAAAAAAAAAAAAAAAAAAAAAAAAAAAAAAAAAACCTAACCTAACATACCAATCAAATATACTGCTTATAGACATGTTTTTCTGCCGCTCAATCATGAAATCTTGCCGCTCAAGTAGTTATTTTGCGGACTGAATGTTTATTATGCAGACTCATGTTATTGTTGGCTGCCTATGTATGATTTAATTTTTGACCATTATCAAAATTAGTTGCGGAACAAGAATTGCTGCCTGTTTTTTTTTATTGCAAACAAAATCTTTGTATGCTGACCAAATTATTTAAATGCTGCTTTTGGGTGGCTCGCCAAATTTTATAATTGCTGACCAATGTAATTACTTCACATATTAAAAAGACGGAAAAACATGTTTTCAATGAAATCGTCAAGATACCTACTTAGATAGGTGGGCGTGTGACAGATACAAGTAGATAAAAAGAGTTCTGACGCAGCCCAAAAGCTCTTCAATAAAACGAGGAAAAGTCTTTGTTGTCGCCGAATTAATATAATCTGAGCACGCACGTTACGATCAATTGTGTGTCTACTGTGTACCTTGCCCGGATACAGAAGAGCAACAGATTTCATCAATCAATAAATAGTTCTCAAATAGTAACTAATTAGATTAGATTTAGAATCATATCGCTTACCTTCCATTTGAATAGGCTTGTTTTAATGAGATGTAATAAACAGAGGGGTCCAAAAAAATATATCAAAAAGTCCATAACTTGTAAACTAATTAACGGAGTTTCATTTTGGGTAAAAGTGTTGGTTAAAGTCCAACTTAAAAATCTTAATTATCCACACACAAATGATGCCGCTGAACTACAGTACGAACTGAACTGAACACGTTGCAGCACGATTGATTGCAACGTGTTCAGTTGGATATTTGTACATGAATGTACGATGGATTCTTAAATTTCATCCAATATGCGTGGTTTTTGTCCCCCTCATGATAAGACCGGCGCCAATTTGGCTTCCCGCACCTCTTCTAGCGCTTTTGGCCCCTTTTTATGCATCTGCGCTGCATCGCCCCTCTCCTGAGGGGTGTTTGCTCTCACGATTTGCCTATATAGTTCTCAGAACTTAGGCACAGGCTAAGTTTAGTCGGTAGGTCGCTCTGGCCGCGTGGAATCCGACATAACCTCCGTGACACTGCGGTTGGTATCTTGGGTACGTTTCGTGCTCCTTGTGAGAATTCTCAGCCTTCAGCTTTTGTCTATAGACGACGTTCTTTAGTGTTGCCCGCATATGCCAGAGGAGTAAGTCTCGGAAACGTAGTGGTATATAAAATTGTCAAAATAGGCATAGCACGACTGGCAAATTAAAATATTCCTAACTATTCTTTTAACCTATATAGTAGGTACCTTGTGTGAACTCGGCAGTACGTAGACTGTAAGTAAAGATCGGATCTGTACCCGTTACCCGAGATACCCGATAGCGGTACGTATGACAGTATCGATCAAGCTAAGCATGTATGAGTACTAAACATTCTTTGAGTACTGCATGCGTCCAAAGTTATGCCCGCTTCAATAATGCCAACGACGCTTCCCGACCTCGCCATATTGAATGAAACATTGGATTTATGTTATCTAAATCATATAGATCGTTGAGAGAAATTTGTGATTTACGCCTATATACACAAAGGAGTTAATGGCGTTTATGAATAAATTTATTTCTCCATAAGAATTAGATAGCAATTTACGCAATAACGAAGTTAATGGCGTTTGTGAGTAATTTTATTCCTCCATAAGAACTCAGCACTTTATTATTTTAAAGAAAATGGTGATTTTGGAGTGGTTGAAAATATTTTCAAATGTTTTTACTAAAAGTCGCCAGCAATAAACATACCTAGTATTTTGATACCGGGTATATGGTGATACCCATATCTGTGAGGTCAGGTATTAGATGTTGCAGGTATACTCCATGACTACCATATACTCAATATAACTGTTTTAAAAAATCAAGCAAATCATGTCAAAGGAAACAGGGTATCATAGAACCATGACCAACGAAATTTTGTAGTTTTCCCAATCGATAATAATACTCCCATTTACTAAGGCCGTACAATGGATGGTTGTATGACGGAGCGGTAGCGGATAAATAAACGTACTTGTTGATGGTTAGAATTTATGTACATTCGTCTTGCTTTACTGACATACGTGCGTCATATATCTAATCATATACATTAAACAAGTGCTAAGACTACTTATAGCTCAATTTGACCGAACCGTTTTAAATGAACACTTTATAGGATTCGTCTCATACAAAAACAACAGAAAAACTGCTCAAACATTAGGAAAAGCATTGAAAAGAAACAATGAAGAAAGCGATTTATTAAAATAATATTAGTTTGAATCTACGGGTAAGTCGGAGAGTATTAGGTTTCAGATCTGCGACAACAACCTAAGGTCCATCTAATAGTTGTCCCTGGATGACCCAACTATGGACAAACAGGACATCGAGGTATTACTGGAGAGTCCCACACACGTTAGTTGATTTGCCAAATCACCAGGTAAGGTGCGTAACTACATTCCACCTCCTAAAAAAAGGTCCATCTAATAGCTGAATTTGTTTCTTAAATATTATATCAAATAGTGAAAAGCCGAGCTAAATCCTACATCCAGCGATATCAATTCTGGAACTATATTACGGTCAGGGTACAATTCTCGCACACTTCGTAAAAATGGCAGTATTTAAGAAGGCTCTTTAATTCTTTTGAATACTCGGAAATAATCGAGACATGAATTCGAAATTAGGAATATTCTTTATTGCCCTTTCTTTTGATGAAATCATATTAAAGTAAATATTATCTTATTTTTATACCTTTCGCCGTGAAAGCTGTGGCTGGGATAATGAAACAATAACTTTATTTATTCTTAAACGCTTCTTTGCTCGACAAATCTTTAAAATTGGAACTTTTTCGACTCAGCCAGAATGAGTCTCCATGTTTCAATACCGCAAATATTTTTAAATTTTCGAATTTCAAATGTGTAGTCAACATGTCTTCTGACAAACTGACAGTTTGTGATTTTTGATCGATTTTAGAACTCCACCACGTTGGAGGTTAAGAACGAATTGGTCAACTCTTTTGTAATACCTGATGTGTTCTTCTCTGTACATTGCTCCGAGTTACGTTAAAGGAACGAAGAAACTCAAAGGCGTATGTGAAGTTGCCCAATGAACTGGATCAACATACTCATAGGCAGGTATGAAGGGTAAATGCTCTAACTTCAACCAAATTGAACAAAAGTGCGTTTTCTAAATACAAAAATAAAGAAAATAGTGTTTTTTTGCTTTTCAATTCAGTTATTTGTTTAGTTAAGTATTAACTATAAGTTTTCCTATAGACAGAAAATAATAAGTATGTATTTTTATTTATTTATTTTATTTTATTTTATTTGAGTAGCTAACAGCTTGCAATAACAATGTAGTAATAAAAATAAGAAGCTACAAGCTAATAATAAGCTACCACATGTAAAACTACTTACTATCTATCAACGACAACGAGGACAATACAAAATAATCACAAATTAAACCAATCGAATTAATTCGGTATCTGAGAAATTGCAGACAGAATCGGTATCAGTGCATTTTTTATCTTTTTTAAACTATCACTAAATATGTCGATTTCGCCACTTATACTATTTATAAGATTAATCACTCTAATGAAATAGCTATTACGTTTATAGTTAGTGTTTGCAAAGGGCACATTAAAAAGATTATATAAATTATTACGTCTCATGCGCATTGGGACATTAAATGATTTTTTTTTTATAATTCAGTTGAAAAATGAAATTGACAAGCAGTTGATTGAAAGTTAATTAAAAATAACAATTCCAAATATAAAAAGTTATAATATTGTAAATATTTTTGTAAGTCTACCAAACTATTTTGTGACTTTCATACACAATATTATTACAAGTAATTTCTACCATTATTAAAAGTGTTTACTCAATTGATCCAAACATAAAACAAATAATTGCATCTAAATGAAAAATAAATTAGTACACCACAATCTCATAATTACAGTTCATATTATATGTTAAAACCTTAATTATTATACTCAATCATTGTAATATAAATATGTAATTCTACTTTTCATGCTTGAAGTTATACCATGATGACAGATTGCGGATTTCACTACTACCTCTTTTCTGTTTGTGACATTATCCAATAGATGGCGTGGCGTGACGTGACGTGGCGGAACACAGTTGCACATTTGATTTTAAAAGGTGTAATGATTACATATGACTTTGGTCAGCGACAGTATTCAGTCAGTCGGGAAGAGTGCAAGTCATAAAAGTCAAATATTTTTAGTACTTACATACATATACTCACACCTCTTTCCCAAGGGGGTAGTCAATTTCTAATTGACAAATCCAAAAGCCCTTGACAAACAAAAGTACAAATTACTTAAGTAAAGCACCAATTCTATTCTATAAACACTCGGGAAATGTATGTTGATGTATAAAACATAGAACACAGATGTAGCATTTGCCCAACGATCTATAAATAGTGATCCAATCATTAAAGATAACAGATCCGATCAAGTACATACACAAACGCAGAAGTAATCAATTCCTGTACAATTTTATTACTCCATCTCCAAGTTTACGGCGCTCGAACGTGTTCCATGAATTTGTTTCAATGGATTTGTCGAGTAAGAGAAATAACAGAGTAGGTAGTGTCAAATAAAATTCTTATTCCAACCTTATATATTCTATAAATATTATAAAAAAGAAAAACATGTTTGTAGTGTAGTGTAGACATTTGCCTGTTTTTACTTTTTTCCCTCAGGAGAGGAGAGGTTGAGATCCTCATGGCTACCACCACAACCAAGTGTTACGGTGGTTATGTCGGACTGATCGAGGCAGCCCGATCGATGTGACGTACTGACCAATCTGAGCCTAAAACCAATGGCCCTCATGACCCTGCGAAAGAAGTGAGAACGACCGCTCCTCTGGGGGCGGTGCACCTATTTTTACTTACGTACTGGTATAGTAACAAAAAAATAAGGAATTGTGTTGCACCCTTAGTTTTTTTATACCAATTTATTGTACAATACTTAGATGAAAGAGGCATGATTTGTGTTACATTAGCTAAAAGATTTCCTTTAATTTTTTTAAGACGCTTTTCTCTTATCGACCAAAATTTAAACTGGAATATGATTTATAGAATAAATTTAAAAGTATGATAAAGCTGATTTGTGCTCCTAACGCTCCAAACCAACGCAGCCGGTTAGGTGGTAGAGGCTGAATTTTACAGCCCCTCAATGACCACCCAAGGTGTAGGCTTCTCAAGCGCCACGGCTGCGGCGCCGCCGCGGGTCGCCGGCGGGCGCGAGTAAGTCGCCCCTGCGAATACGGCGACCCGGGAGGGACCACGCCTCTCCAATAGCCGGGGGGCGTCGTCGGTGGAGGAGATCGGGGGAGGTATTGCCACCCCCGAAGAGGGCTCTCCTGTATCAACGGAGTCGTTATCGTTCCCGGGGACTCCCTGAGGAAGGCCATCGCTGAGGTTTTTAATGGGCAGGCCTCCCCCTTCTAAGGAGGAGAGCCCCACATAACCACCGGCTCTCCGCAGCCGGGGTATGCAATTTAATGCATTTTCCTCAGCAGAAAAAAAAGGGCTTCTCAAGCGCGCATGCAAAGGTTTAATACCCGACCCGTAGCTGGCCGGGTTGTCCAAGGCTGATCTGAAGAAATTGGGCTTCTAGTACCTAGATCACCCTAATTGCTGCTTCCCGCCGGGTGAGTTCCACACTCGCCTGTTAATTTGTAATATACAGGCACAGAGTGAGACAGGAGTCCACCTCGTAAAAAAAGGCTGATTTATGTTGCATTCTCACACCGGACAAATATTGCGTATGACAAATTGGGTCCATCCAATCCCATTTGAGTGTGAGAGTATGTGAGATTTTAACCCGAACACAGGATAATATCCTAATTTGTTATTTTTGATTATTTTCAGGTATCACTTTTGACAACAGAAATATGTACAACTACGAGTATTTTCGTTGAAAATGACATTCTTTTACAAATACATATATTTCAATGAAATATCCTGTACAGTTACTGTAATGTATGTTCCAGACTACTTAGTTTTGCTCGATTTCAAGATCTCCGAAGTCTCGTGTTCAAGTCCAGGTGGGGGCAAATGTTTATGTAATGAATGCGAGCATTAGTACCTTAGTCATGGTTATTTGTATATGTATATTTCTACCAAAAATATTTATATATGTATCGTAGAACCCATAACACAAGCCTTACAGAGGTTACTTTGGGTTGAGATAATTGGTGAATGTATGAGGAATATAAAAAAAAAATATACACGTGTGACAAAAACACGCACCCATATAACACAATGAAAATAAAAATGAGATATTATTGTTCTACACAGATAAAATTTGTCATCGGAACGCAAAATTAACTTTTGCCTATCATTCACAACACAGAAATGTTATAAATGCTTTGTCCAGGTAATACCGGAGAAGGGATGATTGTAAAAATCACAATATATATGTTTGTTGACAATGTTTCCAATTACAATGTGTCAACTGTGTAAATACGGAAAAAACTCGAGGTTTTTTATTAACTTTTCCGATACGCATAACCTAACGGCCGGCACCGCTCGGTATAAAATATGGGTATCTGAACTCGTAAGCGACACGAGCTACGATATTAAATGGACAATATTAATAAATACCAGAATTTATTAGTATTCCTTTTTCCCGGAGTCTTGTAACCAATATTTTTATGCTCATCAAATTTTGGTTATTACATCGCTTCTTGTGAATATTTCATATAATAAGCTAGATATTCGATATATACAGGCTGGAAATTTGTAATGCCACCTGGAGGGGAATTACTCTTAATACTGTAGATAGAAAGTTTTACTTAAAGGAACATTCCTTTATTTTTGAAAAGAAATAAAACTGCATTCAAAGATTTTTGAAAATTCACTTGCCCCACCGTAATCGAACGACTAAATTCTGCAAAAGTTTCATCCTGTATTTTATTGCACCGATCGGTAGGGTCAATTATAAGGATCAAATCTCTCTAACAAACTTCATAAATTAAATGAAAGGAAAACATTAATTAAGTATGTACAAAAAATGATACACTAACTAATTCCGCACCAAACGTTGAAAGACAATCTTACTTGACTGTTAGTTTCGTGAACACGAAGAGGATTCACTTGAGACCAATAGTGGTTATTGCGGCGATTGTACATGCCGTTATTACTGAAGTTGGTTTCGTCGGACCATACAATGTTACTCAAAAAATTAGGGTCACCGTCAATTTCTCTCAGCATGTTTTGACAAATTGTAGTCGTCTCTTACAATCCCCAGGATGCAATTTTTGTACCAACCGACCGTCACGATAACATTTATACTTATACTTTTTCATCACTTGAAGTACGCGAGTGTGGGTGTTCCAATTACTTCGGCAGCATCTCTGCTTGAAGCCTTCGGAAATGCTTCGAAGTATGTTAAAACATTTAGATCAAAATCGAAGTTGTTCTGCTGAAAAGTTTGCCGTCGCTTTTTGTAACTACCCGTATTCTTTAAATTTTCTACCATTCTTTTCAGTACAAACCGAGTTGGTGCCTGTCGGTCTGGATATCTCTCTCCACACCACCGCAGAGCACGATTCACATCTTTGTTATTTAAAAAATAAGCTTCTAATAAATCAAATTGTTCTTGATAAGCCATTTTTACCGTGAAACAAATGTTAAATGATTTGTAAAAACAATCTTATTATTATGTGAATAACAAATGAAAATCTATTTTCAAATGTAACATAACATTCCATATTTAAACTACGTCACACACGCAGTTATATCGCATAAGAAAGGAGTCTGCATTACAAGAACGTACACATTACTATGAAACAAATGAAATCAATGAAATCTTAAATTATTAATTCTTTGAATTAAGTTTTCATTGTTTTCCTTTCATTTAATTTATGAAGTTTGTTAGAGAGATTTGATCCTTATAATTGACCCTACCGATCGGTGCAATAAAAATACAGGGTGAAACTTTTGCAGATTTTAGTCGGTTCGATTACCGGGTGGGGCAAGTGAATTTTCAAAAATCTTTGAATGCAGTTTTATTTCTTTTTCAAAAATAAAGGAATGTTTCCTTTAAGTAAAACTTTCTATCTACAGTATTAAGAGTACTTCCCCTCCAGGTGGCATTACAAATTTCCACCCGGTATATATAACATAACATAACCCTTTATTGTACTCATAAAATACACATACAAAAAAAAAAGAAAATAACAAATGTACAAAAGGCGGCCTTATTTCTAAACAGCAATCTCTTCCAGGCAACCTAGGACCAGGGAAATATTAAAAGGAGATTCAAATATAGGATGAGTACAGTAATTGGACAGGACAATAGGCTATAACTAGTTTAAGTTAAGGAATCTTTGACAGAAAGTGAACACGGACTTGATTCTTAAAGGACTCCAGCGTTCGCGCTCCCCTAATACCCTCAGGGAGAGAGTTCCACAACCGGACGGCATAAGCCGAAAAAGAATATGAAAAAATAGTCGGTACTTCGGTGCGGTATATCCAGATTCAGATTAAAATTAGAACGCAAGGCACGACATGACGAATAGGATCGAAAAGAGAACAAAGATTTAAGGTAGCATGGAGATGTTGGATTTATAATTATATATATATATATATAATATATATTATTATATATACGAGGGGCGGTCAAAAAGTTCGCGGAATGGCGGGGTTGGCGGGGGTGAGGTCGCTCCTCCAGGTAGCCGCTACTTGAGTAACTCATAATTACTATATATGCCAATTTCTAGCCTAATTGGGTCATTAGCTTTCGAGTTACAAACGAGTAAACAAGTAAATCGGGAACAAACTAGCCACTATGGAGAAAATTGAACATCGCGCCGTCGTAAAGTTCCTCACCAAACAAGGAAAAACGCCTCAAACTATTTTGCAAGAGATGTTAGCTGTTTACGGAGACTCTGCTCCTGGTAAAAACATGATTTACAAATGGCACGGCCTTTTCAAGCAAGGAAGGGAGTCAATTGAAGATGATCCTCGACCTGGACGGCCCATTGAGGCCACTACGCCGGAAATCATTGAAAAAGTTGAAAAACTTGTATTGGAAGACGGAAGGTTGAAGAAGAAACAACTTGCAGCATCAGTTGGAGTATCAGAAACCACAATTTTAAATATTCTTCATCAACATCTTGGCATGAGTAAAGTGTGTTCAAGGTGGGTCCCGAGAATGCTCACGCCGCTGCAAAAACGTGAGCGCGTCAACTGTTCCCGCGAGTTTTTGGACCGCTGTGGAGAAGATAGGGAAGAAATTATGGCCCGAATTGTAACCGGTGATGAAACTTGGGTTCACCACTATGAGCCTGAGTCAAAGCAGGAGTCGATGCAGTGGCACAAAAAAGGCACACCACCCCCTAAAAATTTAAAGTGTCGCAATCGGCCGGAAAGATCATGGCGACTATTTTTTGGGATACTGAAGGTATTCTTTTGATCGATTATAAAGAACGTGGTGTTTCTATAACGGGAGAGTACTACGCTTCCCTATTGGACCGATTAAAAGAAGCTATTAAAGAAAAAAGAAGAGGAAAACTGACAAAAGGTGTACTCCTTTTGCACGACAACGCGCCCGTTCACACGAGTCATGTTGCGACGGCTGCCATTCATCGATGCGGTTTTGAACAACTACGCCATCCACCCTACAGTCCAGACCTGGCCCCTAGCGATTTTTATTTATTCTCAAAGATGAAGAAAGAGCTGCGTGGAAAAAAATTTAGAGACGATGATGAAGTCAAGTCGGCGATTTCGGCGTATTTTGACGCCCAAGACAAAACCTATTTTTTCGACGGTATTAATAAGTTATACCTATGCCAGATCCGAAAAATGTATTCGTGTTAAGGGGGAATATATTGAAAAGGAAAAATAACATAATGTATCATTTCATCTTTTTTCCCAGTCATTCCGCGAACTTTTTGACCTCCCCTCGTATATATATATATATGTCGCAGCATTGCAATAGACTATGGCTGTCACAGCATTTCATAGAGTATATGACCATATGATTATTTTCTGGTTTCATTTAAAACGTCAGGAAAATGTTTCCTGGGTGAAATCATAGATGGCGTAACTAGAGAAAGTGATGTTTTGTCGACATTGATATTTTAGGTAGTGGGGAGTTGGACAGATGTTGCGAAAGGTGGATACATTATTGTCAGAGTTCCTAAACGGACCGGACGGATATGTATAAATGGTATGGTCGCGTATTACGAAGAGGGATTGATCATATTACTCAAGAAAGTTAATAAAATAATACATAAATACTTTAAAATAATAGCAACATATACATAAAAAGACAAAAAAATATATATATCCTTTGTTATATCAATTTTAGCTAGATTCCGGAAAGTGTCTTCGTATTAACAAATATTTTTTTCTGCAAAATTTACATCTCTGATGAATAAATCTCATTATATATTACTTCGATTTGAATCCCTACACACACAAAAAAAAGGTATTCTTCTTATTTTTACACAAATATTAGTTGTACCCGCGACTTCGCCCATGTGGAATAGTGACTTTGGGTAGCATTTTTCATTTTCATCCCCTATCTTTATTTATTTAGGCAAAGCAAAACCAAACACTTATGGTTTCCTATAAAATCTTTTGATGCTTACGAAGCCAATGACCCTTAAGGGTATTACTATTACACGCAACCTTAATATTATATACGAATGGGCTAAGCCTTTATAAGGCAATTATTATTCGGAGTATGTTTACAAGGGATCAAATAAGTAGATTTTTCCAGTAATCGTCAGTGGAAGGCGTGAGTGTCATCTATGAAAAACCTGATGTTTCTTGGAGTAAACGTGTGGTTTTGAGAAAGTGCATTTTTTATTTAATACGCTTAGGCGAGTCTGATGTTTCCTTATTTCCTCAAAATTTAATTTCACCTATTATTGGCTATTTTATATCTTATATATAAAAATGAATCGCATAATGTGTTGGTAAGCGCATAATTCAACAACGCCTGAACCAATTTGGCCAATTCTTTCTTATATATAAAAATGAATCGCATAATGTGTTGGTAAGCGCATAATTCAACAACGCCTGAACCAATTTGGCCAATTCTTTTTTAAAATGTCCGTTGAAGTTCAAGGATGGTTTTTAAGGGAGAAATTTGAATAATTATCGGAAAAACTCTAAAAACAGCCCTTTTATTTTCCCATGCAAACGTTTTCTAACTAAAACGTACAGTCGAATTGAGCTTTATTGTTATTATATAAAGTTCATATTGCAAGCACTCACTGTTGTCTAAGCAATGAAGGTGTGTTCCTAACATCAAAGTGTCAATTTGCGCTTTATTAACGCTACATATAGTTGAAATTCAATCATATCTATCAAAACAGTGTGCGTGCGTGCGTTGGAGCACAGAATACATCGTTGGAGGATTTAATGTCACGTTCCAAAATTTAATAGCCACAAAATGTAATAGGTCATTTGGACGTTTTTTGCAATTTGGTTGGCTATGTGACATTATCTATAAAATAATTAGGAACAAAAAACTGCCACTGTACAAATCTTTTTGACAGGACGAAGTATGTCGGGTCCGCTAGTATACAAATAAAAAGGTATTAAATAAACTAATGAAAACTTTATGCATACGATTCACTCCCTGTCGTTAAATATACATATATATATATAATAATTCTCATACATACAACAATCATATGGAGTAACAACATTCTGCTTCGCATACCTACTTCTATTTCCATTCCATTTCTATTCACATATAGGAATATTCTACCTATATTTTTTTTTATTCCACACACGGCACAGCTGAGCCGCTGCCTACCTGGAGAGAAATACTCTTTTTAAGCCTCGTTTGAAGTTAGACATATCGTAGCGCTCAGGAAACATCGCAGCTGGGAGCTCATTCCAGAGTTTGCATGTACGCGGAAGGAATGAACGCTGAAACCGAACTGATCCTCCTCCCATCACCTGAACCGAAAAGATCGGTTCAGGTGATATGGATGAACTCTACTGCGGTGGCGGGTGGTGCGATGGTAAAAAGGCGACGAAGGCACCATTGCAAATAATTCCTCAGAGCAGTCTCCGTTAAAGAGCCTATAAAGAACACACAGAGAGCCAAAGTCTCTCCGCTGCTCCAAGGTCTCTGTTGAGGCCGTAATATTGGGATCACCGATGATACAGAAAGCACGCCTTTGCAGGGAGTCAAAAGGGTCGAGTTGATATTTGGGGGCTCCAGCCCAGAGGTGTGAGCAGTACTCCATATGCGGCCGTATTTGAGCTTTATAAAGCATCAGACGCTGACTGGGCGTGAAGTACCGCTTCGCTCTGTTGAGAACACCCAATTTTTTGCTTGCCATTTTGGCTTTGTCCTCCAAATGACTCCCGAACTGCACTGTGGCTGAAATTTCCACACCTAGAATCCCAATAGACTCGGACAAACGAAGAGCGACTCCCTGAAACTGAGGCACTACGATAAATGGGTCTTTCTTCGCAGTGAACGCGCACACTTGTGTCTTCGTGGGGTTGAACTTGACTAAGTTCTTTGCACCCCATTAACCCCCCCTAACCTAACCTAACTGTCTATATGTCTGTATAAACCTTATTCTCATATCTACACTCTATTCACATATAGGGGGATCCTACCTATATGTCTGTACAAGGAAAACCTTATTCTCATTTACACATTACTAGCTTCCGCCCGCGGCTTCGCCCGCGTGAAATTAGTTTCTGTCAATCCTGGTCCCTTATGTCGAAGGTACCAAGATTCATGGTCTTATCTTCAATTCAACCCCTATTTCACCCCCACACTGGTAAAAATTTCAAAATGCTAGAACAAACGATTTTTTGTTTCTTATGACGTGATATTTGACGAACTTGCATACTAACTTTCAACCCTTATTTGACCCCCTAGCTGGTCGAAATGTCAAAAATGCTAGAACAAATATTTGATGATTTCTTATCAAGTGCTTAAGTATAAAGTTTCATGGTTTTATTTTTTAAAATTAAGAAATCCCATACACACACCAAACGTAGCCTATGTCCTGTCTCAGAGTCTAAAGATCGTCTGTACTAAATTTCATCAAAATCGGTTGCGAGGTTTAAGTGGGAAAGCGTAACAGACAGACAGACAGAGCTACTTTCGCATTTATAATACTAGTTGGGATATTCACATATAGGGGGATTCTACCTATGTGTCTAAACCTTATTCTCATATACAAGACGTCCCACGGCCATGCCACATGGAGGGAAAGTACCTTAAATATTGTAGATATAACATTTTACTGAAAGAAGACATTATTTTAATTTCAAAAACAATTTTAACTGCATTCATAGATTTTTGAATAATTACACGCTTGAACCGGGAATCGAACTAGCTACACAAGAAAAAAAAATAACCTGTTAGTTTTATCATACCGATCAAAAGGCTTCTAATTAAGTTAAAAGTTGACGTTTTAGTATAAGCAACTCATCTCGCGTATTATCTCCTAACGCCATTGTGAGGTGTCAAAGTTTTAAATGCTTCTCCTGAAAAACTACATTTTTGCAAAAGTGACAGTGTCGCACCGGGGGGGCGATAATGTATATTTAATATATCTTGAGAATTCAATAGCGTTTCACGCGCTTAACCACGGGATTGTATTGGTAAAAGTGTAACCATTTATACATAATAAATCTGAATATCTATACAAATAAAAAAATTAATTTGGAGTGTCTGTTTGTAACATTAAAATAATCGCTTTCTACTACATGCATATGAATGTATATACGGCACACATACCAAAATATATATTTTTAAAATTTTTGTCTGTCTGTCTGTCTGTCTATTTATTCCGGCTAATCTCTGGAACGGCTGGACCGATTTGGACGGGACTTTCACTGGCAGATAGCTTCTGTAATAAAGAGTTACTAGGCTACTTTTATTTTAGAAAAATAAGCAATTTCTTTTCATTACATTCCACGCGGACGAAGTCGCGGGCACAGCTAGTAAATAATAAAATAACACTATTACAGAAACAAGAAACATACATCCATATATATTATACTCAGCGCAACGCAAAGTCTAAATTGTTAGTCCATTTGAGAGGCAATTTCTGACCGGATGCTCAAGACGACTTCATTGTAGGTTATTGCTGCGAGGGGACCCTCAGCTGACACCGAAATAGCCGCGTTTCTAATACGAGAACAAACTCAATCTTAGCAACTTCTAAAGTAGACTATGATTTATTCTTTTACTCAGAAATCTATTCTGGTCCAGTTCGAACTTCCAGGAGTTCGATGTGTTTTTATTACAGCTCTACTAACTGTGATATTTCTGCAATCATATTGATCTATTACGAAATTCAAGGATAAAAATGAATTGGTGTATCTATTCATTTCTTATCTTATCCTTATTCTTTTCTTTTCTGACATTTTTGCATACACCAGTTTCAAGGTGTCGCCATCTCTGAGGTTCCGGGTTCGAATCCCGGTGGGGACAGATGTTTGTGTGATGAATACGAGCATGAAAACAATATATTTCTATCAATTAAATGTATAATATATATATGTCTATCCGTTACACTAGATCCCATAACACAAACCGTATAGCGCTTACTTTGGGTTAGGCTAATAGGTTTAAGGGTAGGGAATAATTATTAATATATTGTAATAAGAGATATAATGTGATGTTTCGTCAATTTCCTTCATATTTCAAGACTTTAAAAAACATTTACTACTCCTTAGCACAATCTATATTATGCTATTGTATTGAAGTGTGGGGTGGGGCCTGTAAGTCTCATATGATAAACTTAGAAAGAGCACAGAGAGCATTACCGAAAGTAATGACTTTTAAAATAATTAGATATTCTACTAGGAGTCTTTACGAAGAGTGTAAAGTTTTGACTGTCAGGCAACTATATATACTCAATGTAATAAGCAATAGTCGTGGTAGTTCTCTACTCGGCACCGTCACTGTAATGGGTAAAAGAAGGAGTAGAAATATTTGTGTGGTTCCCCTTGTACGGACTGCTTTCGCTAGGCATCAAAAGAAATGGCTCTCTTCTTTTCTCTATAATAAAATAAATAATAAAATAAAAATATGTTCATTATCACGTTATGAAGTAAAATCGAAGCTTAAATGCTACCTACTAGCGCTTAACTATGATGAGACTGAACGCCTTTTGATTGGTTAGGTGTACACTCAATCACACACACATACTCAGGCACACACACACACACACATACACCCTCACACACACACACACACACACACACACCCTCACACACACACACACACCCTCACACACACACACACACCCACGCATGCACACATGCACTAGTTTATATTATTTTGTTATGATGGTGTTTATCTGTGTCTTTATAGAGGAGGACACTGCCTACCGAAATACAGACAATTAGTCTAGCTCGGTGGTCAGGGAATCCTTATGTATTGTTACAAATGTATATTGCAAATAAACTTATTTATTATTATTATTTATTATTATAATATATTCCACGGTGTAAAAGCCAGTTAAGGGACTTACAATACTTATATAATATCTCAAAATGAAACGCCTACTTTTCTATACAAGTAAGGCATAAAGTTTTGAAGAATGATAAGTTTATGTGAAATTGACAATTCGCAATAGGCTACCGTGGTTCACAAAAATCTAGGCAGCCTATCTCAGGGCTTAACCCTTCAGTGGGGTAAATCAGCTGATATTATTGTTCACAGAATAGAAAAAATTATAATGTTTATGATTTTCGATATTAGTTGAACAACAAAAAATAAATGTATAAATTTGTATAGGTCTGACATTTAGTAACGACAACATAGAAGATCGAAACAAGCTTGTATTGACTGTTTTGTAGGTAAATTTAGGTAACATGGTAAGATGAAGGTCAGTCAGGAGCCTAACCAAACAGGCTATTTAAATGAATCTCCAAAAATAAACCTTTCACATTTATTATTTTTAGCATCCCTGTAGTTATAATTAGAAAAATCAATGTTTAGTCAATGACGCTAACTTGTATAATACACAAATGACGCGATTATTTATTTAACAAGATTGAGAAGCACTGACGCTTGGAATTGATTTTCTTCTTTTGGATACTGACAGATTATTTATCTGTTATTAATCAGAAATGATGAAATAACCTGAAGAATTATGAAGCTTAAGTGGCAGTGGGCAGGACTAGAGTTTCTTTACGAGAATTCTCGAATCGAGAATTCGCGAGAAATTTTGCCTTACTCGAGACGAGAAAAAGTGGTCGAAAAATCGAGAAATTAAGTCAAAAATTTTTACAACTTAATACGTAACCGACTATCAGATAATGCTTTAAATGCCCTCGTATTTTTGAAAGCTTATTTCCTAAATAATATAAATACCTAGTGGGCTAGCTATTATAATTAGTCTGAAAAAAAAAGATTCTAGTATACTTACGTAACAAAAAAGTCTATATATAACAAAATATTGTTAATTTATATTGAAAAGTTGCTTACTAAAATAAATTACTTGTACCTTATTGTTATTCATTGTAATTATGAAGCTAGTCTTATTGTTTGATTTTTATACTTAATTCAAAAACTGTCGTTTCAATTATACATTTTAATAGAAAAGTTTGTAGTACAGACAGAGACTAAAATAAATTATATAGTATGTAATGTAAGGTACTAAATTATATTGTGGTGACATGATGGCATTGTTTTTAGAAGATATTTTATTTGTTTTTCTCAAAGATGAAGACTGTTTAGTCCTAAAATTGTGTGTAGGAATAATGACAAAAGATCTCGCTAGATTTTATTTCTTTAATAAAAATTTTATATACTTACTTAAGTTAAAGTCAATTGAAACTAATAATAAATGTTGTTGATTGATAAATGTTGTTGAATATTGCATAAAAAGCGTAGTTTTATTGTTAAAACACACATATTTTTAAAAATTTCCATATATCTCGACAACCGGAGAATTCTCAAGAAATAGTGGTTAGGAATTCTCGTGTTCCGAGAAATAAAAAAAAATAAAAAAGCTCGAGAATTGAGAAACCCTAGGCAGGACACTTTGCTCAGAGAACTGACAGCCGTTGGGCTTGACAGGTACTCGAATTGCAGGCTTATACTGGAGAATGCAATCAATATTTCATAATAAAAGAGGATAACAGATTCGAATTTAGAACGTGTCAACTACAAATTCAAATAAAAATAGACGAATGATCCAATAAGATTTTATCATTCCGTTCAAGCCATAAGGCCACTAGGGCCAAGGCTAGGCTGAGTTTAGTCGGTAGGTCTGTTGGATCGAGCCGCCTCGATTCACCAGGAGTCCGACATAATCAACGCATCCCTGCTTGCCTGTTGCGTTGGTATCCATGAGGATTCTCAGCCTCCTCTCCTGAGGAAAAAAAAAAACCCATAAGATTCAGTTCGTTTAAACATATCACACATTCAAGATATTTTGTACAAAAATAATCATATTTTATAAAGAGTACTTATCCATTCATCCTGGAATAAAAAAATAGAAACGAAAAAGAGGCATTGTAACTGTGATGAATTATCAAAGTCAACGATCAGATGAGAGATCAAATGATCGCAACAGCCTATCATCTTCTTGGGCAATCTTGAATTGCTTGTTGATTCAAAAGTCTTAGTTCTGAATTAACTCTTGAATCCTTCATTGTGGATTCAATATGGGGTATTTTAAGAGAAATAGCAGATGTAATATAATACATATTTAATTATACATAGCATATAAATGCATATATGTTAGGAATTAGTTACGTCAAGCTTTGCATGTGTACTACTAAAATCATCGCTACTACGCTATGTAAGTACGTTTAAAAAGATACTTCCCATACAACAAAGAAATATACAACTCTTTGTTTTCATTATACACACAGATGCAAACAGATGATAAGTTTAATTTACTTATTTACTATTCAAAGTTGATAGACAAAAGGAATGTTATGACGATGTAAATAGTGCTCTCTCGAGAGTTCTGTATTGGTTCACAACTAATAATTTGTCTTTAAATTCTAAGAAAACAAAATGTATCAAATTCTCTTTGCCCAATGTAAGGCAGGTTGATACTCGTTTAAATATGAATGGTGATGTCATTGACTTGGTAAATAATACTAAATTCTTAGGCATTACGTTAGATTCACGACTACAGTGGGATCCACATATTGAAACTTTGGCAATCAAACTTAGTTCAGCGGCGTACGCAGTAAAAAAGATTAGACTTTTAACTAATGTTGAAACGGCAAGAATTGTTTATTTCAGCTACTTTCATAGTGTTATGTCCTATGGACTGCTGCTATGGGGATCAGCGGCTAACATTGAAAGTATTTTCCTTTTACAAAAAAGAGCGATTCGTGCTATTTACTGTTTACGGGCTAGAGAATCCCTAAAAGAATTGTTCAAAGAAATTAATATTTTAACTTTTGCTAGTCAATATATATATGATAATTTAGTTTTTGTATATAGAAACTATAATAAATTCAATAAAAACAGTGATCTACATAATATGAATACTAGAAACAAAAATAAACTTGCCGTTCCAATGTTCAGACTCCATAAAACTAGCTGTTCGTTCTTGGGGAAATGTATATCTATGTTTAACAAACTTCCGCAAGGTGTCATTGATTTGCCTTTATATAAATTTAAAAACCATATCAAAAAGACACTCATGAGTAAAGGTTATTATAAAGTAAGTGACTATCTTAATGATCACACTGTTTGGGAATAGGGACACTATTCATAGAGCCATGTTTGGTAACAACATTATTTATAATATTGTATTATTTTATATGTGTATGTAAACATACATACGACTGTAATCGTGTTAGGTGTGATTGTATCTTGTACTATATTGTATTTTTGTATTGTATTATTGTGATTGTTAACATTGAAAAGAGGAGATAAAAAATAGACCTTCAGAGTTTCTTGCCTGTTCTTCTCGAGAAGGCTCTCCCAATTTCCGAACAGGTGTCGAGTCATATATTTTTTTCCTTTTTTTCCTTATTCGTACGTACGGACAAGGTTTTTGTTTTTTTTTTTATTTAAGCTTTTTTTTTTTTGTTTTGTTTGTTGACGTCAATAAGTGCCTGTAAAGGTCTATGTTGAATAAATATTATTTTGATTTGATTTTGATTTTGATAATCTGATTGAAGTTTTCTTTTTATCTAAAACCTATTTGCAAATTGTCAATTTAAACTTGACTCAGCAATTATATTATTGGAACAATAGATTTATTTATATAGATTATTTATCTATTCATCAAGCAAACTTAACGGCATAAATATATTTGCTTATAAGAAATATTCAATTAAAAACATTTACAGCCAATCAAAATCAACTTTAATCAAATATGACTTTATAGAAAGCTCTTTTGAATCGTCCAATATTTTTTCCCCTACCACCCATTCAGGATGTATTTTTTAGCTGATAAGAGGAATGGGCGCAAGAAACTTATCAGCTTTATCAAAAGTAATAACAACATTTACAATAAATTATGTCGTTATCATACAATGTACATACGTGTTTACATTTTATACTGGAAAACTAATATTTACAATTTAGAATATAATATCTTCAAATTAACACCAAGCATTGGCATCATTTAAATAATCATTGATATAGTAATAGCCCTTACTCATTAGCGTCTTTTTAACATGTACCTTGAACTTATGAAAAGGCAATTCAGCTACACTATGTGGAATCTTGTTATAAAAATTTAATATATTTGCCCACAAACGAACCTCTAGTTTTTTGTAGCCTGTACGTTGGAACGGCAAGTTTATTTTTATTTCTTGTGTTTAAATTATGCATTTGGAAATTAGTATGAAATGTGTGACAAACTATAACAAAATACATTAAATATAGAATTACGACAATTTATAAAGATATCTAAATGATAAAGTAATACATTCATCCAGTAATACAATATTAAAATTAATAATGGACAATATTATTGTGAACATTAAGAAGGAACTAGCTTCTAAAAGACTAATAATCTTTTTTCAGTGCTTATATTCGTTGGTAAATTGGCGATTACCGCAATAACTTTTCATTAAAACTGTCTGTATTTAATGTTCCCACAAAACCGTTATATGTATATCCACGTTCGCGTTCACGTGACAGTTAATATACTTGACGAACGCTAATAAATGAAAGACGAAGTTCGCGTAAACGTAATAAAACCTATTTTAACGAGTTGTGCGCTATCAAAATGTCAGTGTCAAATACATACGCCTAGGGTTGCCATCTCGTAAAAATAAAAACTGGACAGATTATTGTGACAAAAACACACATTTGGCTTTCAAAGGCAGAACAATTTCTTTTTTTATATACATATTAATTGTGTTGAAGTTAAAATAGCTATTCTTTGTAGCACAAAATACTTTTAACATTCGAAGTAGATCCCTATGAAATATACCATAAAACAACACTATGAAAGTCAAACTTATAATATATAATAAGCTAAAGGAGATGTCCTCTTATTACAAGGAGGTTGGTTTTTTTGTGATCAGCGTTAACTAACAAACACCAAACTACATGAAAGCCGAAAAAATATGAAGTATGAAACAAATAAAAGAAATATTTTTACCACCCCCAATTATTTTTAAATAAATAAAACATGTTTATAAGAAATATTTCATATGGCAACACCTTAATGATGTTTTTATTAATCTGTGACTACCGGTATCTTACTCTATGTCACAGATTAATATACTCTTGCTGGTCTGATCATAATCATAAAATCAAAACTATGACATTGACAGCAGGTGTCTGACTTGTCAGTTGATTTTTTATTAATATTTTTTTCTGGCTCAAGATAACATACATTAAGTAACATAGCAGTCCCTATATTTTGTTAGTTAAAAACTTCTCAAAATTAGAAATATTCGGTTCATTAAAGCAATTATGTATGTATTTAGATTTTAAAAAGGCTTCTTGATAATTTTTTTTAAGCAATGTGTAATTATTGCATTAAAGATATTTCATTTTTTATTATACTAGAATACGAATTATTAAAAATCGGGGGTCTTGAAAATAACATGACTTACGGCGATTACTTTCTTTTAGAGCCTTCTATCCAAATATATCAAATTTACCCGAGTTAGTTACTATAAACCAATATGGGACATCTCCTTTGCCTCGGAGTTAGTTATCTTACTTTATGTACAACATATGCAGCAGAACTTACTAACACAACATGGAAAGACGCACCATATCACGTGCAGTTATCAAGAGCCTGACCTGGGGGACGCGTGAACACAAATATTTAGCGACATGTTTAGCGTAGTGGTCGAGTAAGCGGCTTCTACGCAACGGGTCGCGGCTTCTATTCTCGAACGAGACAAATATTTTGTATGACCTACAAAAATTTGTTCAAAGTCTGGATGTTTGTGGATGTGAGATTTCTATGTTGGTCAATGCACCCACGAGACAGGATAAAAATTCTAGTGTGAGGCGACGTAAAATCACGTACCTATCTGACTTATCAGACAGCAAAAATAATGCATGACATGTCCCGTTAAATCCGAATAGATGGGAACCCTACATGTGAATTAGTGTAATCTCGCTTAATATCTAGTACATGCGGCCTGAAATAAAATATTATCACCAGAAATAGATAACATAGAGTTACTGAACAAGGCTACCCAGTTGTGATATAGAATACATCTGAATAAAATGAATAGGCTCTGGATAGGCGACAAGTGTTACAGCCTTCCATGATTCATACAACCAAGCAATACAAACACAATTTTGCAGATGGTAAATTAGTTTTAAATAAGTTTGTGTGTAATTGTTTATAATGTGTTAACATATGTTTGAAAGTACATTCTTTGTTATATTGTACATATATGTTTTTACATCCTCTTTTAAATACAAAAATAATGTTCTGGGCCGGCGAAATAATATTTAAGGCTATTATGGTCCTTACAAATTAATGTAAGAACATTGTTTTCAATCGTTCATGTTCTTTTTATAACAATAATTTTGGGTCTGTCGATCTTTTTTTGTTGAATATTAATAAGTTTAAGAGCAGTATCTTCATTCCTATTGGATACACACCGCTGAATATTGTTTCACCGGTTATGAAACATCCTGAATACTTGGTTTATCCCGTCAATTAAGTTGCTTATGTTGACATTCCTTTTCTTATAATTTATCTCGCAGGGCTTACCGCTTTGCCAATAAGCGGTAATCTCTGCGTAGCCTTTTATTGCTTAAGTGTAAAGTTATGATTACACATATGTATAATACTTACAATGTAAACGACATGTACAAAATCTTACTACTATTATAAAGGCGAAAATTTGTAAGTATGGATGTTTGTTACTCTTTCACGTAAAAACTACTGAATGGATTTGAATAAAACTTTACCACAATATAGCTTATACATCAGCATAACACATAGGCTACAAATTTTGAGGTTTCTAATGTGAGGTCGTAAAAAAACACATTTTTTGCGCTTACATTGCAAACGCTGACTGAATCCTACAAGATAGATCAAAACAATTTACTACCGTATTGTACAACTTAAAAAGGTCTACAAAAAAGTCCGTGATGGTATATGTTTATCTCTTAGGAATAACCCACAATAACCATTTTTTATCCTTTACTTTGTACGAGAAATAATGGCTTATTTACGAAGCGATTTTAAGCAATACAGATATTAATCCTTATCCAATTAAGTATCTTAATTACATTGTGCATTTAATAAAGATCAATATGGCTTTTTACAGCATGTAAATTAAATAAATATTTTCGAAGATATCACAGATCCAAAGCGATGAATCTGCATGTTTATGCTGAAGGAAAAAGATCGTTAAATGTAGTTTATAGGAGCATACTGCAGTAGCTACCTATAGGCCTATGATTAGCAGTTCTGCAGTGCTTAGTTACGTATTTCTTACTTATTACTAGACTAGACGGGACGAACCTGAAGTCCACGCGAACGAAGTCGCGGGCAAAAGCTAGTAAAGTTATAATTCATTGACACGTTCATTTTATTGAGTCAATTGATTTTGATTTTTATAATAAACTTTATGGAAATTTATACAATAATATAAATTATGTGACATGTGTAATCTAGACAGAACTTAGCGGTTGCGAAAATAGATTATTTTCACAATCGCGAACTAATTGTTTTGTTTCTTATTTAAAAGTAATTTAAAGCTTTAAAAGTAATTTAAAGCTTTAAAGAAATTCCGTATTCCGCAAACACACCCTCGCCATTATATAATTCGTATGAAAACATAAATTCCAAATTTGCTAGGTTCATGCTTACTCAGCATGAGTTAGTTAGCTTACCTTGTTACAGATAGAGTTTAGTGCTCAGCTCTCGGATTAATCTTAGCGGTAACTCATTTACCTCGGCGGAGCTTTAACCAGATTCCGGTGCATGTATTATTGTGTTACCTCTAACCTTCACCGCTTTGAGGTACATGCCTACCATCATGTGCTGGCTATAATTATCACTAGCGCTCGGAATAGGTAGTTTAATTTTATGTACTTGCGAACTTATTATACGTTATATATTCTTTGATAATGGAGCTTGATTAATTAATAAACCATTTGTGAGCGTAGACATTTATTTGACAAATCACCAAGAGCACACGACATTCTAGGACAGACAGAGCAGAAGACAATATATTCATACATTATATATAGTCTTAACATAGATACTTACTATTTTAGAGATTGTAAAATTATTATATTGAACTTTCAAAATAGTATTTCATCTTTTAGCTTATTGTTGTAATTATAAGTTGTAAACATAAAATTTTACAATAAAAGCGTAAAGAAACGAATAGCAAATAAAAACAGAAAATTGTATTTTATTTGAAATATGCTATCGTTCTTTTGTACAATGGACGACGATGGGTAGACGACAATTTTTTAAATTCAATATATAATAATAGAATTTTTTGTAACTGAAAAATATTGTAGAACCAACAGTACACCTGCACCTATTACTTTTGAAGATACATCGACATGTTTGCGGCGCTGTCGCGGATCGCTCAAAAACGCTCCATACTAAAAACTCTGCAATCGTGACGTCTTAACTCGGCAAACTCGTCTTTGTATGAGCGTATAAACAAATTTTAAAATAACTTTGTTATTTGTACGTTTATAGGTATACTTTCTATATAGAAAAATGTAACATTTAATGTGAGAATGCTAGAAATGTGTTCGTTTCATTAGAATTACGTAAATAATAATTGCAATTTTTTTAGAAATCTAAAAACTATATAAATTAATAATTAAACTGAAATTTCTATATTGACATACTTTCATGAGATATAAATTGCTCAAATCAGATAATTATAGTATAAAAACGGCCATAATCAGTTGTAGTCGTCTACCCTACTATAAACCTACAAATAAACAAAAAGTGTAATGGACATTGTTCAATTTTGGCCTAAGAACCGATGTGAATATAAATTATACTATAATTTTAATTTATTTTTATATTATTTGAAACTTATATTAGTATTCCACGGACACTTCATATAAATAAATTCCAAATAAAAAGTTGGGTCACAATTATTGATGCCGTATAAAATGTTTTCCGTCAGCCAGTGCTGCCAGTTTCGGAAGTTTTCGCGATTTCGGTAAATACGGATCGAATTGAAAATCTCCTCCTTTTTGAAGTCGGTTATTAAAATTAGTTGATAACACTTTATTCATTTAAATACCTAAATTGACTAGCTAGAAAAAAACTAGTATTATATATTTTTTAAGCGAAATCGCGAATTTCTAGCTTGGCATTCGAGTATTATAGTTTTCGTAATTGGCAACACTGGTTTACTTCATACCTTATCTGTGTCCGTTTTATTTAATTTTTGATTGCTTTGCGACTATCGTTTCTTTTGTGATTTTCTATGCGTTTCATGGTTTTATTCTAACAACTTTGGCTTGATTACGGACTCTGATTACATTGCGTACTTGGTAGACTCGGCTGCGTTCTTGGTAGAATTATCTTAAACTTGACTAGGTACTATCTCTTTTCCTAGTATCTCATAATAATATATAGCTGTACATAGTATTGTTAATATTACTTTGATATTACTACTCTGCTATTTCACGCAAGGTTGGTTATTTTTTATTTATAACCTCAAAATATTAACTTTTTTCGTCGTTATTTTAGTTTCCTGAAGTGTCCGTTCGTGAAAACTTATTTCATAGGATTCCATATAATTTTAAGAGTTTAAATAAGTCACTTTCGATTCGAACGGTTCTTAGGCAAAACATGTATGGAGCCGGAACAATGTCCTTTCATGATTATATAAAACTAGCTTTCTGCCCGCGGCTTCGCCTACGTGGATTTCGGGATTGGGTCTATAGAGGGTTAAGGGTCATAGCTTTTGCACACGGCTACATATGCGCGGAAGTCGGTTTATGGCGCGAAGATTTTATCGCGCTTCCAGCGGGACTATCCGTTTTTCCGAGATAAAAAATGCCGCAAAACCTTGCTCAAGAATCACTCTATCTATTGATGAAAACCGCATGGAAATCTGTACAGTAGTTTTTGAGCGAAGCCTTTATTGTGCATCCCGTGGGATCTGTCGATTTTTCCAGGATAAAAAGTAGCCTATGTTACTCGGGGATAATGTAGCTTTCCAAAGGTAGAAGAATTTTTGAAATCGGTCCAGTAGTTTCGGAGCCTATTCATTACAAACAAACAAACAAACAAATCTTTCCTCTTTATAATATTAGTATAGATGACATAAGTTCCATTGCATTGCATTATTTAAGGTCCCGCTGATTTTAGGTTTATCCATGTAACGCATACATTGACTTTCTTTCTGCAAGTACATAAAATTAAAGTACCTATTCCGAGCACTAATTATCACTATAATCTTATTACAGCTGTTTAATACTACCTTATTAGTATTAGTACCTTATTATCAGTTCCTCAAAAATAAACGAATCCAATTAAATCGCGCTTCGGTCGTTCATGCCTATATTTTGAGTCATAAATATTTCATTAGGTGATTTTATTAGGTTTCTTTTAGGCAATTTGACGACCTCCTTAGTCGAGTGGTTTCAAGGTTAAGGTCCCAGGTTCGAATACCAGTGGGAGTTTGTGTGATAAATGCGAGCATTTGCATCTTAATTGTTAATATATGTTTCTATAAAAATATTCATGTATGTCTATCCGTTACTCTAAATCCCATAACACAAGCCTACTTTGGGCTAGGATAATTGTTGCAAGTGTAAGAAAAAATTATTTATTATTTATCTTTGGTTACCTATGTACATATCTACGCCTCCATAAAAGGCAATAGATTCTATCTACTTATTAAAGGTTTTTGAAACACAGACAATTTAAACATACATTTTTAGAATGAGCAGATGCTGTTTCACAGCAATAGATTGTCTATTGCTGTGTCAATGAATATACCTCAACAATTAGTAACCGAAGTGTTAGTTAAGAAGGAAGAAGAAACAGACTTTTATAGACCATACAATGGTGCACATGATAAAAATAAAACGAAAAAGAAAATAATACATAAAATTAAAAGTAAGCCAGTCGTGAACTGTTCGCTGAAAGATACAATAATCAATTCTACTGTTCGTTCATATTAAACTGACATAACTTCTGTAATTTACTATACGTTAAACGGCTATCGAAAACGATACCAAACTTGTGGTAGAGCCACAAAGCTACTAGTGTTTTCGTTAATTTTCGATAGCTAATTTCCTTATTGAGAAATCAATCAGAAACATGATTGAGCACAAAGTTTGTATGAAAGAAAAGTGACAGCGCGGAAGGAAACTTCTAGATTTTTTTTATTGCTAAGTCATATTGTGAAATTGATGACAAAGTGGAAATTATAATAATTATCTGTGCCTGGCTCTAGGTGATGTCTTAGAAAATTTTCTTTGGTAGCTGGCCTTACATTATACCTATATGTCTGAGTTTCTTTGTTTCTGAATGAAAAACACACCAGATGACAAAAAATTAAAACACCACAATACTTTAAATTAATACTTATAATAAAAGAAATATACTGACAACACAATGACAAAAGAAAATTCAGTGGTATGGACACACTGTTTCAAACTTTTTAGCATATATTTTTTTTAACACTTATTCGCAAACATTGTCCTGATAAACGGTAAATACGAATATTAAACTGTAATCACACTTTAGACTATTTTTAATTACCACTTTATATTACAGCCAGTCCATAAAATCTATTTTATGATTAGGTACAACATAATAAAATGCTTATTATCTTGTCACACAGCGAGTACACGTGTTTGGGTGATATTACGTTTTTAGTTTTAACCCGGCTTCGCACGAGTGCAATGAAAAAATTTTTATGGTGGGTTATCCCTTTTTTTTTGAGGGGGGTAAATGCGACCTTGTGCACCCTGACACAGCGCTGGCACCGTGTGTGGGGCTCTCCGGTCAAGAGGACCGGCCTACCCATTAACCCCCCCCCCCCCGAGTTCTCTGGGCCCATACGGGGCACATGGCGGGGTGCGCTCTCGCGATTCGACCGCCATATGGTGGGTTATCCCTAAGAGATAGACATATACCAACGCGGAGATTTTTATTGAACTTTCCAAGGTGGACAATACTGTACTATATTATTTTGGTCTATCTCGTAGGTTTCAGTCAGCGTTTTTGCAATATAAGTGCAAAAAACGTGTTTATTTACGACATCACACTAGAAACCTCTAAATTTATCAGTGTTTCTCTACTATATTATGCACGTATTATACATATAAAGCTTCCTTAAGAATCCACTTTATCTGTTAAAAAAACCGCATCAAAATCCGTTGCGTAGTTTTAACGATCTAAGTATACATAGCGACAGACAGACGGCGGAAAGCGACTTTGTTTTAGTAATGTAGTGATTCTTGTCTCGTCTATAAAATTTATAACTAAACTTTATCTAGATTAACTCTACTAATGCTTAAGCTGACTGTAACAATGGTCGGATAAAAGTAGGATTAACGCAATAGAAATGAGAGCTCTGAAAGGTATAATTGGAGTCACGGTGAAGAATAAACTGCGAAATAGTGTAATAAGGGAAACATGCGGTATGAAAGAACATATGCACCGTTTATTTTGAAAGTAGTGTAAGTCCATTTTTGAGCTATCACGTTGTGACACTAGGTTGTGACAGGGTGACTCGGGTTGTTAAAAGAAAAGCACCAATAGTCACTTAATATGTATGTTTAATAGTAGGTATAAATTAAAGGCACAATAAGTGCCTTCGTAACGTTATATAATATAAATTTATTATTACTCTGAGAGTTGTAATTATGTATATGAATATTTATTTTGTAATTTTGTTCAATTTCATATGATATGCACAGCAAATAATGGTTCGAGTCATGTCAAAATTGTCAATAATCTCACGCTTGACGTACACCTTTTAAAATGATCAAGGCAGCCAGCCAGGAGGCAAGGAGTAAAATATAGCGCCTTGTTACAACGTAATTCATGCTTAATTTAATGTATTTTTTTTATATATAACTAGTCCGTGTTTAATTTCTCAAAAAAGTCTCATGTTTTGTACAACTTAAAACAATAGAAACAATGCCAGACCTCATATGATTTGCCTGTATTTTTAAATCAACAAATATAGCAACCTCGAAACAAAAGAAAATGGACTTACACTATATTCAAAATAAACGTTCCATTTTGGAAAAGAATCAGGAAGGGAATGCTTTATGCATAGGTGGTTGAGACACGTAGAAAAGATGAACGAAAGACTGAACAGAAGACTGGTGAAAGAAATATAAGAACGTACAGTATAAAGCAAATGCGAATGGACAAGTTAGGAAGGGGCGTCCTAGATGAACTTAAACCAAAATGGAGATATTCTAAAGAAACACCGGGTCAAAAGTACCAGCGAGCGCGCATGAAAGTCAAGGGCGCTAGAAAAGTATGCATAGATCGTAGCAAGTAGAAAAATGTAACTCCTGCCCACTCCCACTAGATACTCTTTCTCTTAGTATAAAGCTATAATAAAAAAAATACAATTATCTGGTACACTAGTAAATAGCTAGTTTTCCCCCCGCGGCATCGCCTACATTATATCGGTTTTTAAATTTTCTGTAATTCTTCTATATTTTATTTTCTGTACCCTAAGCTTTATGCCGACGTATCACACGCCATCCCTTATTTCTAACCCGATTATTATTATATATTAGAGTGATATGAAATTTATAATTTGACAGTATTTTTATTGAGAAACGTTTTGCTTTGGTTAATATTTATTGGTGTGATTGAACACTGCGCTGAGTGCTGAACTGATGGGATTCTTTTTATTTCCTTTAGGAAAGGAATAGCTGCGAGAATCCTCATGGATACCGTCAAGATGATTGTATCGGATTCCAGACCAATATCAAGACGGTCGACCGATGTAACCTACCAACCAAACTCAGCCCAAAGTCTTATACCTTTTGCTTGTAGTGTGAACAACCGCTCATCAGAAGACGGCGCATGGCAATCTTTATATTCCGACTATAACTTATTAATATGCGAGAGATAAGCAATGATACATTAAAAATTGATAACTAATAACATACAAACTGACCGAAGTGTCAAACGAAAAAGCCCCCTGCATTCTCTTGACAAGGCTTTCATGCTACGCTATCAAATATTTTTAAGCGTTCTAAAAGTTAAATTGATAAATTCGCAGACAATGAGTTTGACATTACAAACTCATTCGTTAAATATGTAATGAGGTTATTAGAGTACTTACGTCCGCGTGCTGCACGCATACGGCGATCAGCAGCGCGATACTGCAAACGAGCGTGACACACAGCGCTGACACGAAGAGAGCGTGTTTCAGCCGGACACAGTAGCGCCGGTATAGAGCCTCCAGCTCAAGCTCCGTGCCTTCCTCTGTGGACAATGAGATAACATTGGTCAATACATGCTCCAAATTTAAAATTTATTCTTCATATAGGATTTTTACAATAAATTTTGCACGTCAAAAATGTTACATGCCATTGGTTCACAAGTTTACG
The DNA here is from genome assembly GCA_036419045.1 of Scirpophaga incertulas. NCBI lineage: Eukaryota > Metazoa > Arthropoda > Insecta > Lepidoptera > Crambidae > Scirpophaga > Scirpophaga incertulas. Next base: position 5,349,369 of record CM071642.1, on the reverse strand, counting down.
GCGGGGGACCTTGTATTGGGAAGAAAACAAGCAAGGGCCATTTTGTTTCTGCTTGTATACAGAGTCGTCAATTAGAAGCAGGCTTCAGTAGGTATTGTAGCCTCCCCCGAGGAGGGCTCCCCTGTATCGGCAGGGGAGCGGAGGCTGGGGATTCCCAAAAGTCGCTTGGTGTTCCGGGGGCTCCCTACATGCCTGAGGAAGGCCATCCCTGAGGTTTTTAGTGGGTAGGCCTCCCCTTTCCGGGGGAGCCTACCCACATAACCGCCGGAGGAGGAGGAGAGCCCCACATAACTGCCGGCTCGCCACAGCCGGGGTATGCAATTTAATGCATTTTCCTCAGGGAAAAAAAAAGGCTTCAGATAAATAGTCTTAACTATTAAGTTATTAAAATAAAACCTAAACATTGTTATCATTTAAGTAATCCTTAACAATATAACAACCTTTTTTCCATGAAGGTTATTATCTTGCATGTCACAATAAAATAATCGCCTATTTGTTTCTTTCTTGCCAGAGTGGTGTAAAACTCTAAAAAGAAACAACTCTATAAAAAGGTTTTCAATTTCCTCCCGTGACTCAGCAAATCAACGTTTTCGCAATATATTTCTTTTGGAATGGACGAAATTGGTGCCGTTTGTCCAACGATCTTCGGCGACAGACAAGTTACGAGTAATCTAAGGCTTCCTTCCCCCATCCTTTACGCATTTGGATCTGTTCCGGCGGAATAGTAATAAGGTTCTATTATCTTTACGAAACTGGCTTCACTTGCGATAAGCGCTAAAATACTGAGCTTTCGGTCCTTACATCCTCATCATAGAGATAAGGCAGCTAGTGGCAAATCTTTGGCATTTCAAATAAGTTTTCGAAGTCACTGTCAATTATAATGTCAATATCGATTTTATTTATAATACCTTTACTTTGCGAGTTAATTGACAATAACTCTCAATTGACACCCCTAATCAGCTGTTAACACAAAACAAATGCTAGCGGTAGGCACAATAGCGCTCAATAGATTACCGAATAGTATTCCTCGTTCGTTGATGTAGGGTTAGGGTTGACACTTAGAATCGTAACATTATTTATTTAGTTGCTAGCAGTTCAGATAGAATATAAATGATGCACATTCTCTATTGCTGCCGGGGTCAGCACTTGTATCATACATAACTATGATACAATTGCTGACCCCACATTTTGGACCATATCTTAGAGATTTAAATGTATCTTAAAAATGACTAGCCACAAAGCTCTCAACAAATATATTTAATAGGTGTTAGTATGAGTCAATTTAAGTTTAACGTAACGCGTTACTTATCGAGTTCGTTTCGAACAGTTTAATGTCGATTAACATTTAATCATTAATACGTTCACAATTGCATATTTTACATCGTTACGATAGTGATTTATTTATAATAAATGTTATTATATATTCACCAAGTTATATAAAGTAATGTCAGGTAGTCGTGCTCGCGACATACGTCGAGAAGCCCGAACTCTCGTTAGAGCATTGTTTAAACGACGTGATACGCTGCGCTACACATGTTTTTGCTAAATATTATGTACTGGGTTAACGTGAATAAGAAAGATTAACGGAAGTCAATTCTGCGTTAACCTTTTTAAAGTTAACTTCGTTAATTAACGATTAGTTATTTTGTTATACTAAAACTTGTAAAAATTTTAGTATAGCAAGTATCAATGTTTCCTTGTCGATTCTGCTAATATTTCACACTCTTGATGATGCGAGATTATTATGCATGTACGTAAAATTAAGAACTTGTAAATAATACGTACTTTACATGCTCATAAAGATTATCTATAATGAAAAACTGTTCTATTCACATACTGTTTGCCCGATAACGCTTAACAAATACTGTCAAGAAAATATCAAGAGCTCGCAAAAATGATTTTCGGGTATAGCGGTGTTGTTATTTCGTATCATATTTTTAGTTACTACTCACTGTTTGATCAAAGTTATTTTTAATTTTACGAGGCTACGCGTTAATCAACCAACATTATTACGTGTTTGTCTTGACTTATTTATAATTATAAATAGTTGGTTACAATTATGCGCTACTTCTGACTTGATCAGGCGGAAAACTCCGGTCTCCTACTCCTTCGGCGAATTTCGTACGTATAAGGGTCCGTTTCGATTGCCAATTATGTTGATGTCAGCGCTCTAAAAGTCGTTTTCACCGTGAGCGCGTTGACAGCTCCAACCTGACGTTGTTGATGGCGTCATTAACGTCAGCATCTTGCGTTTACGGCGGCCATTTCTCGAATCGTAATCGCTGTCAGCGTTAGTCGACTATTAACTGTCAATGTCGTTTTTAATTGTCATTTAATAACTGTGACAAAAAAGGAAAATATTCCACATGAGGTGAAAAGAACAGAAAATGGTTAGTTTGATTCATAGCAATACTTTTGTCGTTATAATGAACGTCATCATCGTCGTCAGCGTTATTAACGCGACAAAGACTTTTTTTAGGATGCTTTACTGGCCTAGTGGGCGTACTCTTAAAAACGATATTCGAACGTCCGAACGATAAACGTCAAATTTACGATGATTACGACGACACGTCAAACCGTATCGTATTACTTTTCACAAATTTGACGTTTATTTTGTGAATGTTCGTCTGTCAAATTCAATTCATCGTTGTCATTTGAGGCTTTCTTATGTTAAATATCATTCGTTCGATCGTTCGTTGAAATGTTTTAAGCGATAGTAACTAAGAGTAGAATACGACCCGACGAAATCCACGATATATCGAATATCGCTTTTAAGAGTACGCCCCTAGATTCTAGTCCTTACTGTCATTTGTCGATTTTAGCACGATGTGCTATTTCCGAGTACTACAACCGCTGTAAGCTCATTCGATACGTACCTAAAATAACTAATTTTCAGAATCAGCTGACAGATTTATACAAGTCTCTGATTCAGCTTGTGCATGATTTTTGTTTTTGATTTTTTCGTATTTCATAAGGTCTTTTAATAATTTAGTTGTTTGTGTAACATATTCAATAAATTATGATTTATTCAACGATTACTCTAATTTTTTTCATAGGTGTAACCATTATAAAGAAATAAGATTTTATTGTTTGTATTGAATAGACTCTGAAGCTACTGAAATTTTTATGAAATTTGGTATAGGGATGATTTGATCCGCGAATGGGCAATAGTTAATTTAACCACGAAAAAATATTTTCCTACAAATCTGATAGAAACAGCTGAGCGGAATCTGATGTAATTTGGAATAGAGATGAATGAAGGGGAAGTACATTAGATAATTTTATGATAAGGAATATCATTCCTTTTTTTTGCAAGGGGAAATGCTCCTTAAAGCATCATGACGCCGCGCTGGCAAGGCGCCAACGGGGGATAAAGAATTATACATAGGCAAACACAAACACATTTTTATGGGTATCACATTTTAATGAAACATGCCATTTTCATGACATTATTAATGGTTTAAAGATTATAGTTAATTTGCGTTACGTTTAACGAATTTAAGTACGTGATTAGCAGTGCGCAACGATGTAAACAATGTTTATAAAATTCCATAAATAAAATACAGTATAATATATATATATATATATATACAGGATTACAGGAAAAGTCGTGCTAGATCCGTTATCCGTTAGGGGGTGGAGTACCCATCATTTCAGAGACTGGCTGGACATGAATTATCCAAACAAATGGATAGGACGAGGTGGGCCGTTGCCATGGCCAGCAAGAAGTCCGTACCTAACCCCCATGGATTTTCATGTGTGGGGGCGCATGAAAAGTCTTGTCTACAGCGATCCAAATCCAGTTTCGTCTGTGGAAGAACTAAGAGAAAGGATAGTGGATGCAGCAAATCAAATGCGGACAACTTTGACAACTGGAGTAGTGAAGACTGGTCTCCGTAGAAGGATGCGACAATGTATCAGAAACAGAGGCGGCCATGTTAAACATGAACTGTAGAGTAAGAAAAAGTTGTGTCAAAACCTGATTAAATAAATGACATTTCATGCTAACCTATTGTTTTATTTTACTTTTTAGGGCTAAGTATTAATTTTTTTGCCACTGTCGCCTAATAAGCTAAGTTTTTTAAATGCATTCAAATAAAACCCTAGATTGTTATACATCGTTGGATAGCTGATGAAACGTAGATATTTTAATCTGCCGAACAACTGCCATAGTAGTTTTTGTAATATCCCTTAGAGAAAAATGAACTTAACTTTAACTTGTCAACTACGGCCTGTTCAATTAACTTATGCACTATTTTAATAATTGACGTCCTATAGCATCTTATTACACATGTAAACATGCAATAATAATAATAATAAGACCCACAAAATAAACAAAATTAAGCCTAAAATTCGGCAATTTCTCGAAATGGGTTAAGTTTAGGGTGGGTGTTTCATAGTGAAATAAGTCACAAATGATGGGTACTCCACTCCCTTAACGGATCTAGCACGACTTTTCCTGTAACCCTGTATATATATATATACAGTAATATACATAAGAAACCTACACTACTTTGACATTTCTTAGAAGAAAACCATCTGCAATTTAATGCCAACATTTTTTTTTGCGGATAAGCAATCCCTTATCAGAAATCGCAATAAAATATTATATGTATACAATCGAAAATCAGTCATTATTATTGTTATCAACAGTCATTAGACTAATTTATGATTAGTTGTGTTATTGTACTGTATTTTCGGTACTTTGTATTGTCAGGACTGCTTTATTTTCGTTTTATTGATTGGTTGACAAGAAAGTTGTAACACAACGCCTATGCAGTTCCGAGTTGTATTTTTATTTGTATATTATGTATAATTTTGTTTTGTCCGCACGTAAGGGAATTTTCATGCACTATTATTTTATTCATAATACGAATATAAATATTAAGCGTTAATTATTTTAACTTACGGTATACTGAAAGGGTAAATCTGAAATGTTTATTCTTTTAATTATATCTAATTGATTAACAAACACTATACAACAAACACAGTCAGTCTGTTCACAATGTAGTATGCCGCCATACTTCACTGGATTGATTCAATTACTGAAATCGTTTACAAAAATAGGTACTGAAATGCTATCAAACATCAATTAATATTCATTAAAACAGACGGACGGTCGTACAGAATGCACTAATTGGAGTTGGTTTTTTTCTACCGCCAGTAATTGCTCGAGTCCTCTAATCGTTCGTAGCCATTTGTCTAATAGACTCATAAGATGTGCTGATGTTATTTGATCACTGTTTGTCTGCAGTACGGCTGACAGTATTTGGATAAAAATATATATAATGGGACGGTGTATTGGAAACAATAAAAAAACTACTTGTAGTAACGTTTTTAATTTCGTCACTCTAATATATGAGAATATATATATAATATTTTTTAATATGATCAAAAAGTACTTATCGGATATTTAAATTGAAAGAACAACCACGAAATATAACACCATGCTTATATCTAGTTACGAAAAAAAAATATATAATGCAATTAAATTTCTATAATTAGCTCTCAAGCTTACCATCTCAATCAAAAATCTTATAAAAGTTTTCAACCAGTTAATTTTACTAAGTCAAAGAGTGATAGAAACGTAAATAGTTAAATATACAATCTTTATACAAAGTATACACTTATAATAATTTACTATATGTTTTACTATGTCCTTATACTGTATTATGTTTTACACACTGTTAAACACATTATCGTTATACTATGTCGTTTACTGAATGCTAACCTTACTATGTGTTTCAAATGAACACACTGTCTCATGTTTTTACTATGGAATATGCTATGTTTGTTATTGTTATACAATGTCTCTTTAACTGATAAGCTGCGCATAAGTTTAAAGATATCTTAACCAAACTATGTTTATATTAAAATGAATGGATAATAAATCTTAAGGTGTGATGTAATTAAATAAACATCTCATAAATTAAAAGTTTACTATGTCTACTATATTTGCTATGTTATGTTTTACTGTATTCACTATGTTAAGCCAAATGCTAAATCTTACTGTAAACTTAACTACTAGACCTTATCACTGTATCTTAATACTAAATCGTATACTAGTTCTAACTTAATACTATTTTAATTGTTTTGCATATTACTATATTAATTATTTTGGATCTGTAAGAGATTCATTTTGTAATATTACTATTTCTGTTTTTGATATACTATTACCACAACTGATTTCATGAAACTCAATCGTTTTCTAAATCTTTTACATTTTCTCTCTCTCCGCTTCATCTTAATTTTGATAAAGCTCCGTCGAAAAGGGGGGGCTGTTACATCCCTAGGTAATGGGTCTATTACGCCAACTCACCATTTCTATTCACTCTTTGTGCAAGCATGCACTTTTAGTTGAGTTAGCTACGGGTCGATCACGACCACAGTTAGTTAGAGCCGAGCATTAGCGGAGTGCACTAGTTCCAAGAAGTCAGTTCTATCGTGTGAATTAATAAAGTGCGGTTAAAATACAAAGTGATTTTGTTTTAAAAGTCAAACAGGCAAGGAGCAAGGAGGCCGACCCCCTCCTAACAAATTGGTGTCAGAAGTGGGATACTGTAAGTGGCTTCCGTAGAAGTCCTTGTATTAATCTAGGCCCACCACCCAAAGTTGAGCCTGCATCAGCCGTGCTCCAAAAATTGGTCGACGATCAGCCTCCGGTCTTCAGCCAGAGCCCGCACCACCGCACTTCACCGCATCCGCCAGGTCGACGGTCAGCCTCAGCCGAGTTTGCCTTGGTTTCAGCCCGCATCACGATTCTAACTCACCATCACCGTATCTTCACTGAATCTTCACCGAATCTTCAATGTATCTTCAATCATCACTGTGTCTTCACTGAATCCTGAATCTTCACTGTATCCACTGCATCTTATCGTTGAATCTCTACTCGTCGTGTGCATCAAATAATATTCTTGTAATGAAACAATTAACTATTCTATTGTGAGTGATTAATATTTTTACTACTTATTTCTTTACAATAATTTTTCATTTATATTTTTACAAATTCTAATGTTGACAATTTTTTCTTCATTTGATATTACGTCAGATGATTGTTGCAATAAAGAAATATTTAATAAGTCATTACCATATCTATCTCCACTGTATCTAAGTAAGATTAATCTTGATTCACTGACTCATTCCACTCGAGAAATGGATAATTTAGAACGCGAAATCAATAACTTACAAAATCAATGTCATAATAAGAGAGTTACGAAATCAAAATTATCAAATGCTATTGAACTAACTGATTTATCTCACGAAAGCGAAAATGATAAAATATCAATTAAATCCTTATCTATTAGCTCTCAAGCTTACCATCTCAATCAAAAATCGTATAAAAATTTTCAACTACAACTTTATACAAAGTATACACTTATAATAATTTTGCTATATCTTTTACTAAGTCCTTATACTGTATTATGTTTTACACACTGTTAAACACATTACTACTACCTTACTATGTTTTTCAAATGAATACACTGTCTCATGTTTTTACTATGGAATATGCTATGTTTTCTTATTGTAATACAATGTCTCTTTAACTGATAAACTGCAGATAAGTTTAAAGATATCTTCACCAAACTATGTTTATATTATAATGAATGGATAATAAATCTTAAGATGTGATGTAATTAAATAAACATCTCATAAATTAAAAGTCTACTATGTCTACTATTTTTGCTATGTTACGTTTAACTGTATTCACTATGTTAAGTCAAATGCTAAATCTTATTGTACACTTAACTACTAGAACTTATCACTGTATCTTAATACTTAATCGTATACTAGTTCTAACTTAATACTATTTTAATTGTTTTGCATATGACTATATTAATTATTTTGGATCTGTAAGAGATTCATTTTGTAATATTACTATTTCTGTTTTTGATATACTATTGTCACAACTGATTTCATGAAACTCAATCGTTTTCTAAATCTTTTACAGTACGTTAATACAGTACACATCGACCAACCCCTTTGAGTAGGGTGACGGTGTGTAGAACTTTATAGCAGAGTGCCACGAGCCCCTCGGGAACACAGCTCAGGCTACAAATGACCGGTTGCCTGTGCATGTGCTGCAAACCATTTTTAAATTAATCGTCTTGCTTTGAGCACCCCATTTCTATGTATTCTCTTTCGACACTAATATATTTTCCAATCATGTAAAATAACAAAAATGACGGATCTCATCATACGTTATTTATAATCTTTTCTACCCATGTTACGTGAGTGGGTAAGCATATGTCAAAATCGTAAACGTCACTGTCATTTTTTGTTTCTAACTATTATAGAAAGCAAAGAGATATAGCCCATACTGTACCTTCTATCGTAGTTTGCATCATTCTTGCTAGATATGATTTGGCAATATTCTTCTCTTCTTGTTAATATGGAGTGTGAAAGTGCATGGCAAGAAAATGTGCGGTGTCAGACTTCATGCGAGCGACTAATTTAGTAAAAACTACAAGATTTTCTCAACGTCATACACGCCACTGAATTCTCACAACTATCGCCAGTAATAACACCAGTTTCAATACATTAATTCATTCAAACAGAATTTTATAATCATAGAAATAAAAATTGAATTTAGACGTAACGAAAGTGTGCCAAATACTCCTGTAATTTTTTTTATCAATAATCCTGTTCTACGTAGGCAAAGGCTACTTGTTAAGGGTATAATAGTCTTCGGTAATTTTCTATTGGTCGTCAGTCATTCTCTTCATGGCATTTACATTGAAATATTTTAAGGCATGTATGGATTGCTGGAAATGTATGGCGTCAAACTTCATGATGGAGACTGATGAGGTGTTAACAACTAATATTAAATTCTTTACACCATAAAATTATTTCAAAGAGTCAAGTTTTGATCGCCAAGATGGCTGTTAGAAAACATAACAAATTCAATTTCATTACACAAAATCTCAAAATTTGTAAAACAATGATATAAAAACATGACATCATTAAAGCGCGGCAAACACTCCAACTGTCATTAATTTTAACAAGAAAATTAACAGTCACAAGTCAAAGAGAATATGTATACAGCCATATATATATATATAAAAAAAACAAAATTGGTTGCGACTGTCGCCGTTTTATGTTTTCTTTCTCTGCGGATCGGAATCTTTGATTATTAACTTAATGATCAAAGATCGGAATGGGGACAACGTTTTTCAATGTTCTGCGTTACTGGCAGCAAGCGATTCAAAATTTTATCACATTCCATGTATTCGATATCGAATGTTCAGAAATATGCCTGTATTCCCGTGGGCCACTTATCCTATCTTATCTTTGACTATCATCTAAAATCTTATTTACTAATAGCTTCTAGTCCATTTCACTATCTAAAAAATAAGTACACAAAGTTTATTAAATTAATAAGGCCTGATGATGTGAGAAAAACCTATAGATCTATCCTGGTTAAAATATAAATTAGCGTTCTTCCCGAACCCTAGCCATCGGATAAATATCGCGGCAAATTCCAGACATCACCCAGAATTCGAGGACTTCAAAGGAATTCCCATTAAGACTGAAAATTCCGATAGCATGTGATTTTTTCCCATTATTCTGTCCTTTTAGGCCGAGTAATGTGGAAATATCGCCTGATTGGCGGGCCAGTAGGGATGAAACACGAGGAGGGTACTATAAGTGTCGGCAGAAATTTTTTTGGATTCCCGATTCCCGGATTTACCGAAATGAAACTGCTGAGTTAGCATTGCTGTGTGACTCAAATATCACGTACCAATAGAGTTAATAAAAAGAAAATCTACAAAACATATTAAACTTTTTGTCTGTTAAATTAAAATTCAATTTTTATTCCAATTACATAATAAATGAAACTTAATCTTCTAGAACCTTAAACGGCTCATATTAAACATCAGGTTTCCTCATCCTGGAATTAAAGGAATCAAATTAAACTATTAAAAGAAACTGACGATAATTAAAACGGTACATTATAATCTCTGTGGCCGAGTGGTGTTTGTCGATTTCAAAGTGTCTTTGAGATTCCGGGTTCGAGTCCCGGCGGAGACAGATATTTGAGTGATGAATACAAGCATATGTACCTTAGGTTGTTAATATCTATGTATGATTAATGATGTATAATCCTGGATTCCATAATACTAAAGCACATAGATTTATAGCGCTTTCTTTGATCTAGGATGATTAGCGTGAGTGTAAGAAGCCGGCCAAGTGCGAGTAGGACTCGCGCACGTAGGGTTCCGTACCACTATACATCTAAATAAATGTTTTTCTTTATTATATTAAAGTAGATTGAATGAAAGGTAAAATGCGGTTTACGATTTGCGATTGACGTATTAATAAAACTAATTATTAGATTTCGTTCAAACCAATTTTCGGTGGAAGTTTGCATGTAATATTACATCATATATTATTTTTACATTTATCATTCCCTTATTTTAGAAGTTACGAGGGGTGACACATTTTTCCACTTTGGAAGCGTCTCTCGCGCTAACTATTCCGTTTAAAAAAAATATGTATTAGGAACCTCAATATCATTTTTGAAGACCTATTCTAGGAACCCCAAAAAGTTATTGTTTTTTTTTTTCTATGTTTGTATGATCTTAATGCGGTTCACCGAGTTCACCGAATACATACATCTCCATACCAAGTTTTCACAGTAGAGCTCTTATAGGAAGGAAAGTGGCTGTGACATACAGACGGACAGACATGACGAAACTATAAGGGTTCCGTTTTTCGCCATTCGGCTAGGGAACCCTAAAAATATAATATTATATCATCAATCATACATACAAACACTCAGGTGATTTACTGCAACATTCTGGTGCTCCAAAGTGTATTAATACATGTAATCTTAAGACAGCTCTTATTTCACTCGTTTTAACTGTGGTTTTCATACTGAAAATATAAATCTTGATGTGTTGCTAAGCGTACTTACAATAGAAATTGCTTTGGATGTAAGACATTCTTATCGGATAATGATTTTATAATTTACTCAACTGTTATGACTCAAGATCAATGGAAAGTACCCTGTATTGGGTCAACAGAAAGTACCCTGTATTGAGTCAACAGAAAGTACCCTGTATTGGGTCAACAGAAATTACCCTGTATTGGGTCAACAGAAAGTACTATGTATTGGGTCAACAGAAAGTACCCTGTATTGGAACCCTTGCGAATCAGATTATGCTTCATAAACAGAGCATGAAATATCGTATCTTTTGATTTCGTTTACTTAAAAGTTTATTTTATTCACCGCGGCGAAGGTTTCTAGATTTCATTGTTTATTGTTAATTTCAACTTGATACTACCACACGTTCCTGAGATTAATGGCCGTTTTCACCAACTTTGTCTTAGCTTAGGCGACTCCTAAGAGACATGCTGTCTCACTCTTTTCAGTTAATATAAAAAGTGACAGCATGTCACTTAGGAGTCACCTAAGCTAAGACAAGGTTGGTGAAAACGGCCATAAGGGTCTTAACAAACGGACAAGGAGGCGGACAACGAAACGATCCTGCAACTATTGAGTGATGAATTATTGAAATAGATTTATTGTGACACACACACACACATGTATTTAACAAATACGCACAAAAAATAATCAGATTAAAAATTTAAAACAAAAGATTAGACCATTATTTAGAACAAAAGAAGACGAATTTTTATTTTAAAATTTCACAAAACCATCTAGGATTGGCTGGAAGAAATCTCTCTGAGAGATAAGTCCGCCTTTGGACCAATTAACTTGGTACCTGCTAATATTTTTGTTATTTTTATTGTAACTTTGTTTTATTGTGTATTATAGATAGTTAATATATAAACATAATACAGATACACACTTATATATATTGTAGAAGATATGAAAAAAATATGTCTACGGAGGGTATAAAAGCGAGTGCAAACTATTGACCCGGGCATTGCTGTCCGTCATTTTTGCGTATTATCGCTGTCGAAAAACAGATAGCGCTACGTGTGCTATGTAGCGTTCGTGCGTCCGACAGCAGCCGAATTTATCCGAGCGCTCTCGAGCTCAGAGGCTTCGTGGCGACTTCACTTCTCATTTACTTGTCGACGAGTGAACACATGTTTTTCAAATTACCCTCTATAGTTTTCTATTAAATATTAGTTTTGTAAAAAGTTCCGTCATTCTCATAATAATAGCGTGGATCTTATTATAATATTGTTCGCTTGATTTGATGGCTGAATTTTGAGTATGATATCCTGGAGGTTGATTGAATGAAACTTGAAGTCTTCGACAACTTGATTTATTGATTTCTTCTCACAATTATACAGTTACTTGATGATGACAATTTTTAGTTAAACTACGATTTTTAATTCGAGTCAGTAAAATGACAAGTGCAACTGTCACTGATACAAAAAAGGGTGACCCACTACAACCCACTACAATAGTCATGCTTTATTTTACTAGGTATCAAAGCGTTTTTTTATTGTAAACTAGCTGACCCGGTGAACTTCGTACCGCCTAATTATGTTCTGATCGAATCAGATTTGTCCGAGTCGCCTAGTACTTCCACCATATCATCATGTCCTGGCGAGCCAAGTGGTTCCCAAGTAGATGGAGCCAAGTTGATGGAAATAAAGAGTTACTAATACATTTCGCTTTTTATTATTTTTAAAGGCTTATAACCTGGTCTATATGGACAAAACAATGGAACGTTCGGATACACGGGTTCTTTTTACATGAGATGACAAAACAATATAATAAAAATATTTTTGAGAGTTAGTAACACTGTAAGGTTGGCACCCATCAAATATGTCAACACATTAATTATTTTTATATTTTGAAATTTAAATACACGATGTTATAAGCAAAAGTCTTGTTTTAATGCGTTCTTCAATTCGATTGGAACTGAGAGTACAAATACCGTCAAACTCACTCTCTTACTCTATCTTACTCGCAATTTTTCCTTATTTGCTCACCGTTTAGACCTACCCTGGACTACGACAAACATTTTAAAACCAAAATCAGCTCAATCGGCCCAGCCGTTCTCGAGTTTTAAGCAGACTAACGAACAACAATTCATTTTTATTTATATATATATTGTAATACATACCATATTAAATAATATGATTTGTGACACATGACACTGGAAATGTCATTTTACTGACTCGAATTAAAAATCGAACTTTAAGATAGGTTATAACAACCATGCCGGTGTTAGTTGAAGAGAGCAGGAAGCGAAAGATAATAAAATATTCTAGTCTACCACAGACTATGAAGATATTTGCACCGCAGCGCCTCCTACCATAATTATAGCCTGGAGTTTAGCTTAATGATAAGTTAGTTTGTAATAAATGAATCTATACGTGTTAATTTGGAATTAACAAATATATATACACGATCATACATATATGCATACATATACATATGTACGTGTAGTGGGTGAATCCATATACAGTGTTCAATAGGTTACTAGCTAGCCAATGCTTCAGCTAGATGAAGCGTTGATTTTCAGCTAGAGCCTTATAAGTGGTTGTATGGAGATAATTGTCACCCATCCAAACAATTATCGCCATACTACCACTTATGCTCTTATAAAATAGTAGCGCAAGTGAGATGACGCTATACGCTGTAAGAGCGGTATCTCCGTTTCAATATTGTTTTAACCCTTCTCTAAGCGGTCATGGTAAGGCCTCAGGCATCTCATGTGCGTTCGCCACTATTAAAAAAGCTGTTCTAACTATGAAACACATAGAAATGTTATCATCGATGTATAAAAAATACTTCTCAGATAATTGGCGACCACTCGCTATTTCCAGCGACAGGCCTCGATCCTCGAACCTTTCATTAGGCCCACCATTAAATATTAATGAATGTCTCCCGTTTCCATTATACATGTGATGTTTTTTCTCCGACCGATATGAATAGAACATTAGCTACGCAAGGATATAGTAAAAAGGTGTGTTTCTTTATAGTTTATATTTATATTTATATTTAAGATGAGATGGTTCTGGGCCTTTATCAGTTTCGGCGTCCTTCATTGCGTTCGGAATCTGAGGAACCTCGTTGAGTGTAGCTCCGAAGGTACTTGTAGATAAGTTAAGACATTTTTCTGGTTTCATTATTCCTAAAATAAGTATTTCGTAAAGCTTTTACGATATTTTTGTTGTTGTGACTATATGTTAGTTTATTAGGTGTAATATAATTCATATTTATATTTTTTGTAGGATCTGAATCTATAGTCATATGTATTTATTCTTTCTTCATTCCATAGACTAGTTGAGAATACCTTGTGGCGTTAAATCCACCGTTTTAAATAATATGTGCATCAACAAAATAGATTAAATAAATAAATAAATAATTGTTATTCCATCTATTGACTGTAACTTGTAACTGTAATTAACACATCAACTCTCTTTAAAAAACACTTTTCCCCATTTTTTTACCTGACCACAAATATTTTGTTGGCGTTCCATTTATTGTGTACAAAACTAATAAATAAAAACATATATTTTTGAAATACAATACTTTATGCTTCCTTTCTTAAACGTAACCAAGACTTTTCTTCTGAGACTTCCTGACTGGGTGTTTGGGTGTTCACACATATCAATTTTCAAACATGCTTAAAAATCAAACAACATTCTAACGAAAATATACACATAGCTACTATAAAAACACATAATGCAATCAAATCATACATACATAATTCTATATACTAATAAATATATATAATTAAACAAATAATTAAAATGCACGTTAAAACCATATATTGAATAAATAAGGAACCCTCTAGATGTTAAAATATAACGAATACATAGACACCACTTTGAACTCTAGATATAATCTAGAGTTACGCTGTTATACGTCTCAACTGAAGGGCTCACTTCAACCCTGACTAAATAAACGGCGATTATTAATATTATGCCCACTTCGTTGGGCATAATATTAATAATCGCCTAAGCGAGCATGAACGCGATCCGAATTAAACCCGAAGCCATCGCGCGCTGTTCGCTGCGTTGGCCTTCACACTTAGGACAATGAGTTTACTTATTTTCATAAAGATTCATAATTTTTGGTAATACATGACTGATAAATATGACCTAATGATTTAAATTATTTTATTAATATTAAAAATTAAATCATCTATACTAATATTAAAAAAACTACTTTTTGTAACTTAAATATATAAGTTAGACATATGCTGTCGTTGACTTTTTTGTAGGTATTTTCAAGCTCCACATATTTTCTCTAGAACTCAAAAATATATCTTTCATAGTTAAGGCAGCGTTCGTAAAAACGCTTTCATTCGACCGTTTTTTCTCCGATTCACTTTGCAAAACGGACTATCACGTAAAAGCCTTTTTGTTTTTCGATTTTTATATAACCAATGACACTCAGCAGTAATGTAGCTTTCTATTGGTGAAAGAATTTTTAAAATCAGTTCAGTAGATCCCGAGATCACCCCTTACAATTTAACAAACTTTACTTCTTTATAATATTATTATAGATAAATAGAATGGCAAAACGACCAAAATTAATGCAAACACCCGGAGCTTATCTTCCCCTCATAAAGCCTACAATACCAAATAGAAATATTGTCCGGGTACTGAAGTTGTACAAATCCGGGATTACGGGAGCACCTTTATATCTCAACGTGCCACATTGGCCGTGAAGCTATGCAAGATTAACTGTTATTTGTTTCGGAAATACTGAAAATCCACGAAGCGTTTTGAACAATTTACTCATAAATTTTAAATGTCTTTATACCTTCGTTAATTGTGTCGTATTCCTTAATTATAGTACCATTTAATTAGTCAGACAAAACAAACAAATTTTAACCTACTTCATGAAAGGAGAAAGTTTATAATACAACTGTTTTATAAGTATTTTTTATGTTTGTTACCTCAGAACTTCCAATTGGGTGAACCGATTTTGATGACTCTTTTCTTATTTGAATGCTTTGCGTATGTTCTTGTTGCACTCCAGTTCTGATAATGGTATCCATATTAAATTCACGTCACGAAACCCTAAATACCTAGCAACCGACACCGACCTGACACCGAATCAAAAAATTAACAATAATTATTTATTTTATTTTATTAATTTTCGTTAAGTTAACGAAAAACCAAATTATTAAATTTATTGATACTTTGATGTGATTCAAATTATTTTAGTTTGAGTTTGTAAAGAAAGATATATAGTTTTAAATGCGGATTTTATTCTTAAATTTTATATTTATTTAGTTATTGTTTATAACCTGAGGTAGGTTCTCTGAAATATAACCTACCAAACAAAAAAGAATAATCAATTCATAAATATCTAAAATACGAATAACCTATTTTAAAGGTACCTCTTTCGAATTCCAAATTCTATTCCCGTTCCTTTACTGTTCGTGCTGCTTGATTGTGGAATGAGCTGCCAGTGTCCAAAATTGTCAATCTATTGCTTCTCTTAAGCGCAATGTAAAGGAACACCACCTATACAATAGTGTGTCTTAGACTAATTTCTGCACTTGATCATATTATATATATTTATTATTTGTAAGTACATATGTATATACCTATGTGTGTGTGTGTATGTATGTATATTTATATATTTATGATTATGTATTGGTGTATCCAATCCATGTTTTTATCATATCCATTTTAATAATGTACATATATAAATATGTCGCTCCTTTTATTCATATTTTACTAGCGGCCCGTCCCGGCTTCGCACGGATAGACATTAGTACTCTTCGCAGCGTATGCGATGAAAGACATTTTATGCCAATTTTTTTTACACCTTCGGTTGGTTTTTATAAGAATTTCTAAAGATTTCTATAGTAATCTAGTATTAAATATAGCCTATGTTACTCAGTGATAATGTAGCGTTCTAATGAAAAAAGAATTATTAAAATCAGTCCAGGGAGCCAATTCTCACTCCTTTGATAAAATGTCGAACTCGATATTTATCGAAAAAACATGACGGACTTCAAATTTAATTAATCGCGACATTTTGAATTCTCGTGATATTTAACATGATATTTATCCAGTGTTAGCACTCGATATGCAACGAGTGCTCTATCGTAGCTGATGCAAAAATATCGTCTGTGATATTGCTAACTGTCAAACCTATTGTATAAGTTTACTTAGATTAAAATAAGATTCTCTCTCTTGTATTCCTTTTATATCCTCTTATTGTTGTGAGTAAAATATGGACGCTGACCATTATATATTCGATTTTGTTGAAAAGTTTTCTTCAATTCCCAATTAATATTTTTAAACTAACTAAAAATGAGCATCCAAAATAATTTTCGATGTCATTATTCCATTCAATAATTTTTCTTTTAAATATTCAACAGCCACGGCTTCGAGGCCTTCAGCCAAATTTGGATGCGCTCCATTCGTTCGTGATCGACATGATATCGAATAGACCCGAGAATACAATTTTCTCTGTGAATGGAGTTTTTTGTGATATTTACGTTCGATAAAAGATGCTTGATATAATATCAAATTCGAAACCTAATCACATGAACTGAGAATTGGCTCCCAGTACTTTTTGAGTTTATTCGTTACATACAAAAATACTAATTTGTGTATAAACAGTACTATATAAATATTGTTTAATCCTGTGTCCCCGCAATTTTTTTAAATCTCACAAAACCATCTAGGGTTGGCTGGAAGAAATCTCTCTGAGAGATAAGTCCGCCTTTGGACCAATTAACTTGGTACCTGCTATCATTTTTTTTTTATTATTGTAACTTTGTTTTATTGTGTGCAATAAAGAGTTTATATAAAAACAGTCGGATTGAGAGCCTCCTTCTCTTTTGAAATTTGTTAAAATAATTTAAAAATAGCCCGAATCAAATAAGAGTATGCGTCGTCGTGTTACTCCCGAGTCGTTGCAGGGACATCTCATCCACCATTGCAAAATTAAGGGATTTTCCGCAGCGATCGATGTTGAAGTCCCGGAGATCGCCGACTACCCTCCCAAATTACTGGCATTTCTGTTTAATTTGGCTTCTGCTTCTTTAGTGAAGCGATTAAAATAACATATAACTTTATATAAATAAGTATAAATCCGGGTATGCCAAGGTTGCCTTAAAAACTATTTTGATAAGTTGATTAAAGTTTTGGGAATTAGTATGAGTTCGAAAATCATAAACTAAACTAAAAAAAAATTCATTACTAAAATTGGTTTAGCTACTCAATGTTATTGCTATTCTAGTACAGATTACCATAATTGCAACATCAAATATTTATTTTGAAATAAATACTAGACTGACATACAAGCACAGAACATGAATAGGAGTCCTATTCTAGAACAAACACAAAAAAAATCACTTCTAGTATAATTATGTGAAAATTTTAGTCTAGTTTGGTTACTTTAGAAGAAACCGTAAAAATTTTATTAACGCAGACAGCAAATCGAGTCTATAAGTTTAATTGTAAGAGAATTAAGAAAATAATATTTTTTGCTTTCCCTGAAGAATAACAGAAGTTTCTCGTTGCAGCCTTTGTAGAGAAAAATCGACAACAATTCTACTGGATAAATCCTTACAAATATTGTATTTGACAGTCCAAATTCCTTGAGATCCGACAAAACCGATATTAGATTACAGTAAACATGTTGACGTTTACATATCGGCCAATTTATAGACGCTATTTCTATTTACTAACTCTTGAATACAATCTGTAAGATTCGTATATAATATTGTAATGCACTATGAATTCGACAACTATTGCAGTGTCAGAAAACCTGTGAAAGCTATAAAACAATACTAGATACTAGTAATCAATTAAGTACATCTGAAATAGCACTAAATCGATATGACTATCGATGATATTGGTACCAGTTTTATGTTAATATTTATCGATTGTATTGTTCTAAAGTCTGTCACTTCATCACTTACCATAGCGGGATTTAGCATAGCGGGTTGTGTTCCGAAGAACTGTTTGACATGATGTCAATGGCTAAATTCTCTCATCCCAATATTTATTGTCACACGCTGAAGTCTGATCACGCAGTGTGGCTTCAGAAGAAGTTCTTCCCGCGCACATTATATATTCTCTGATTATGGAATAAGCTTCACGCCGGGGTATTCCCTGTGGAATACCAGTGTGGAGTATCAGTCCTGTGAGCAATGTGTCCTGTCTACTGCCCCACCACCACTTAAGGTTCACAATTCTTCGGTCTATGTCGGTGACTCTGGTTCTTTGGATTTCATCGTTTCTGATAAGATCACGCAGAGCAACTCCGAGCATAGCCATCTCCATTGCCATTTAGATGACTTTGAGCCTCCTTATAAAGCATATGATTGGCCAAGTTTAGATTGCATAAGTCATCACGCATAAATCAGTGATTTTAATCTTGTGGCACTGCGGTAGATGGACCGAGAATAGCCGCGTAATTTGCCGGACGCTGCCCAGCCAAGTTGGATGCGTCGATTGACCTCTTTCTGGAAGTTGGTCCTACTATTATTATTTATTCTCAAATAATGTTGATACATAATAATATAATATAATAAGATAGAATAAGCATACTTATAAATATGATTATTACTAGCGGACCCGACAGACTTCGTCCTTTCAAAAAGATTTGTACAGTGGCAGTTTTTTGTTCCTAATTATTTTATAGATAATGTCGCATAGCCAACCAAATCGCAAAAAAGTCTAAATGACCTATTACATTTTGTGGCTATTCAATTTTGGAACGTGACATCAAATCCTCCAACGATGTATTCTGTGCTCCAACGCACGCACGCACACTGTTTTGATAGATATGATTTAATTTCAACTATATGTAGCGTTAATAAAGCGCAAATTGACTCTTTGATGTTAGGAACACACCTTCATTGCTTAGACCATAGCGAGTGCTTGCAATATGAACTTTATACAATAACAATAAAGCTCAATTCGACTGTACGTTTTAGTTAGAAAACGTTTGCATGGGAAAATAAAAGGGCTGTTTTAGGGTATTAATAATTAAAATAATAATAAAAATATATAATAATAATTATTCGAATTTTCCCGAACCCTCCTTGAACTTCAACGAACATTAACAAAAAAGAATTGGCCAAATTGGTCCAGGCGTTGTTGAGTTATGAGCTTACCAACACATTTTGCGATTCATTTTTATATATAAGATTATGTACACTACCTGTTCACCATCATGTATTGTAAGAGCTTATTAAGTTTTATCCGTGAGTAAATTACCTTCAATAAATTATAGAGATTTTTGATCACATCGTTCAATTACAGGCCCAAATGTTATATATTATAATATAACTTATGTTGAAATGACAAACATTAACGGTAAACTAATAAATATTCATTCTGTTGGTTAAACACTCTTATTCGAATGAAAATCTACTCATCGGAGATAAGCACGTTGACGTTCGGATTTCTTAATACACTTACAAAATACACACGACTCATCATGGGGATATTCACATTTGTAAGCCATGATTTTATTACTAACACATCATAGGATAGACAAATATTTTATGTGGTCTACAGACACACACTCAACAATTGATTTTTATGATAAATTAAAGAAGATAAATAAATTAAAACTATTTTATGATGGGAACAGGGAAACGGACCTGTCCGCTATACAGAATCATTGATGTATATCATCTGTGCTACAACAGCAGCAAAAGGTCCCTAGCTCGGCGCCAATAATTGCTAAAGAGCGAATATTTTCTTGACGAATTGGCGATATACTTGTTTTCAATATATGTGTGTATATTGGGATTAACATCAATTCTAATTGTTCTGATATTATTTATTTATTCTAATTCAAATGTTACTACATGATTTAAATTATATATGTACTACAGTGAAATAAAACATTCCAACTGATTGTAACTTAATATTTTTAACAGAGTTTTTTATCGACAGACATATTTTTTTGGCACTCTGCATGAGACGACATAACGCGAGCCAATTATGAGGTGTCGTGAGATTTATCATGATTATTTGAATGACACATTCTGAGTCATTCAAACAATTTAAAAATTAAAAACATACTAAATATATTTAGAGGCTATTTTATTCACAGATATTTATTTACTAACTTGTATTATTTATTTATTTAGTTATAAGTGTTACTTATTGAATTTATTTAGAAATAGGCAATTATAGGTCTTCAGAAATATGCATGGCTTAAAAATCATTTTTTTCTCTCAGGCTGAGAATTCTCACAAGAAACACGAAACCTGCCCAGGATACCAACGCAGCGGTAAATTGTACGGTAATACGTCCGTACGGTATGACCTGCCGATTAAACTCGGCCTTATGCCTAAGTTTTAAGAACGATATAGGCCAATCGTGAGAGCGACCGAACTCAGGAGAAGGGACATTGCAGCGCAGACCATAAAGGGGACCCCAAGCGCTTGAAGAGGCACGGGAAGCCAAAATGACGCCGGCCTTAATCATGAGGGGTTAAAGCTATCGTAAGCACTACATGGGATTTACGTAGTTAGAACATAGTAAAACAATTAACAATACTCAGCTATGAACTTGTAAAAAACCAAAGACGAAAATAACGCTTAATCGACACCTCACTACTGTAAGATATCAAAACTGAATGGTTTAAAAAAAATATTTAAGCTACCCCCGCTCCGGCTTCGCACGGGCATTAAACAAACATTATAAATATTTTTTTACACGCTCTCTCCCATACATATCTTTGCGTGGGATCATCGAAAAATACTAAAATCAAGAACGATCCTTTATTATTATTACAGTGCCGTCTAACCCAACGGCGCGGCGTAAGCGGCGACAATGTGACATTTTTCAATTAACGTACATTTTGTGATATCTTTCGAATGCAATATCCAAATTGAATAATTCAAAAAGTTATATAATGGTATTAAAGTAGACTTAAATATGCAGGCATGTATTTTGATAAGGATTAATTCCAAAGTATAAAGTAAAAGAGCTTTTATAGCGGTGGCTTGCATATATATATTTTTTTTTTTATTGAAAAAAGACATTGTGACTTAACGTAGTACATTATTTTGTTCTATAATCAAAATAATGTTGTAGTTTTTTAGTAAACTTTTCACACCTTGGGTTACATTATTGTAGTTTTAGTATAGATCCTTAATTTTATTGAAAATTTAATATAGCCTATATTCACCGGATATAGTGTACTTTTCCAACAGAGAAAGAATTTTTCAAATCGGTTAAGAAGTTTCGTAGCCTATTCGTTGCAAACGAACAAATAAAAAAAAACAAATCTTTCCTCTTTATAATATTAGTATAGATTCCCTAATGTTGTCCACATGATCAGTTTTGTTTCGTCTGATTTTATTATAATTCTAATTCTATATTAAATGTTTTTTTGTTATAAAAAAAATTATAAACAAAGTCAAAGTCAAAATAATTTATTCAATTTAAACCTTTACAGGTACTTATTGACGTCACAAGAATAATAATATTAATAAATCTACAATAAATTTAAAATAGAAAAGACAATAAATTATTAACTAATTCCTTAATCGCACTTGTACATGCGTCCATCTTCCAAATCAAGTTTTAGAATATAGATACACAACATTAAAATTATAATTTCTATGAGCTATCCCACGAGGAGCTGGTAAGAGTCACATCCAAACTGATTTATCATTCAAATAATCTTTAACAGTGTAGTACCCCTTTTTAAGAAGACTATTTTTAATGCGGGTCTTAAACTTATTTATCGGTAATTCCATAATACTTTGGTAATTTGTTGTAGTATTGTATACTTTGCCCTACAAATGATGCAGCAATTTTTTGTAGCCTAGTTTGTGGTATAACAAGTTTGTCTTTGTTACGTGTGTTTAGCTTATGTATATCACTTCGTTTAGTATATGTATTGATATTATTATGAACATAGACAAGGCAATTAAAATATATTCCGAGGCGGTAGTCAGTAATGACAATGTATAATTGTTGTTAAGTTAAATAGACGTAAAAATCTAGTTAAATTTTTACGTCTCTCTAGCTAGCACCGGAAGCAAGAATAAGAATACTAGTTTTGTCTTGTCAAAATACTAAAAAAATATGTTTGTTGGTGTTGCCAACATATTCGAGATTGTTAAATTGAATGTACATGTGTGAGTGTGTTAAATTCATGTTAATCAGTCGACGCCGAGGTAGTTATAATACACTCCTCGCCTTTTCATAACTTTTTCCTAAACTAATAATTAAGTGAAATTAATTTAAACGAATCCGTTAGCATATTAATCGGATTATTTTGTTCCGGTAATGTATTCTGTATTAAAATTTATGACAGATTTTCAAGACTTGCTAGTAAACTAATATTTTAGTTTCTCTGATGTTTATATTAATAAAGCTCTCTTTAATGATAGATAAAGTAAAAGGTAGAAGTTAAAATGAAGTAGAATAATGAATAAACAGACATACCTATTATGAAACTTAAAGGACAAGTGCAAATGATTATTACCTTCACTTACAGTTTATTGCTTGATTTTAAGTTGAGATAATGGCAAAATTTAGATAACAACTAGCAGTGTATTTTAAATTACTTTGACTGATAATAATTCACTAATTATTTGAGTTATACAATACGTCTGCAGGTCGACGTTGCGTCTACGGTTGGACCGTTCACGTTTATTGGATGGAATGGTTCAATTCGTAGACTAGCAAACAAATCAGGAGACGAATTTTTGAAACAATTGAAAACCAGTTCGCATTCGAAATCGTGAGATTCGTATACGAATTACCGAATTCACTATTTCTGAATTTTCATTTCGTGCGTTGTGCAACGAGTGGTTCAACCCACTCGTTTTTTATTTCTACTAGTAGAATATCCAACGCTGACGTGACCTTGACAGTGATCCGTTTCACGTGTGAGACATCGTCAGATTTTTGTTTTTGTTGTTGTTATTTTGAATTTATCTGCGTGAAACGGAATTTAATTAAGAATATGTTCTTAATGACAACACTGAATTCAAGCGATTCAAAAATCTATAAAATTGTAAGCAGTAGAAAATAATTTCGCGCACGATTTGTATTCGTATTCCAAATTCACGTGTAATAATTCAAAAATACGTCGCCTGAACTTTTATCTTCACGCGAAAGACATTTTTCAAGTTGTCCCTAATTCATTCGTTTTACTCATTCTCGACAACATGTTAAATATATACTATTAAGAATAAGTAAACGTGGATATATAGGTATCTAACATGTTATGATTTAATTTACGAAATATTGATTAGTCTTCACAATCTTTTGTCCACTACTATAGAGCAGAAGAGCTTGACGCCACTGACCAAATTGAGCAGACAAAAAAAGAAAACATTCGAACTATATTGGACGGTTATTAAACTTATAATTAGCTCTGTCAAGAAAAATAATGCCAATATTTTTGTGCACATCGTAAATAAATTGCGAAAAGGAGCCGAAGTTAAAGATCAAGAGGATTCCATTGCCGCGACACTTTGACACTTAAATTGTTCAACAAGGTGAAAATGGTTAGTGTACTTTGTCACATATTAAACGGCCGGTCGTTGACCTTCGCGTGACTTGGCTCCGCACCAACATTCAACAAGTAGGGAAACATCAATCTTGTTATTATAATAATAAAAGCGAAAACTATACTTGTTTGATTTGCAATTTTAATACGGAACAGGTGATACTCTTAATGTTTCATATCGTTCCTTTTCGTATCACATTACCAGATTATGTTGGAAATATGCTGTGACAAGGTCAAGATTCAGAACGAGCGAGTGAATCACAAGTGTTTTTTTTTGTTTCATTTCTGTATGTTCTGTCATATATGGATCAGGAGACGTAGTTTTGAATCATTAGACGTGAATTTGGAATTCGAATACAATACAAGAATACAAATCGTGCGCGATATTATTTTCTACTGCTTACAATTTTATAGAATTTTGAATCACTCGAATTCAGTGTTGTCATTAAAAACAAATTCTTAATTAAATTCCGTTTCACGCAGAAAAATTCAAAATCACAAAACAACAACACGTGAAACGGATCACTGTCAAGTTCACTTCAGCGTTGGATATTCTACTAGTAGAAATAAAAAACGAGTGGGTTGAACCACTCGTTGCACAACGCACTGTTAGGAGGCCGACCCTGTTTGACTTTAAAAAAAAATCACTTTGTATTTTAACCGCACTTTATTAATTCACAAGATGGAACTGACTTCTTGAAACTAGTGCACTCCGCTAATGCTCGGCTCTAACTAACTGTGGTCGTGATCGACCCGTAACCAACTCAACTAAAAGTGCATGCTTGCACAAAGGGTGAATAGAAATGGTGAGTTGGCGTAATAGACCCATTACCTAGGGATGTAACAGCCCCCCCTTTTCGACGGAGCTTTATCAAAATTAAGATGAAGCGGAGAGAGAGAAAATGTATAAGATTTAGAAAACGATTGAGTTTCATGAAATCAGTTGTGGAAATAGTATATCAAAAACAGAAATAGTAATATTACAAAATGAATCTCTTACAGATCCAAAATAATTAATATAATAAAATAGTATTAAGTTAGAACTAGTATACGATTTAGTATTAAGATACAGTGATAAGTTCTAGTAGTTACGTGTACAGTAAGATTTAGCATTTGACTTAACATAGTGAATACAGTAAAACATAACATAGCAAATATAGTCAACATAGTAAACTTTTAATTTATGAGATGTTTATTTAATTACATCACATCTTAAGATTTATTATCCATTCATTATAATATAAACATAGTTTGGTTAAGATATCTTTAAACTTATGCGCAGCTTATCAGTTAAAGAGACATCGTATTACAATAACAAACATAGCATATTCCATAGTAAAAACATGAGACAGTGTATTCATTTGAAAAACAGTAAGGTTAGCATTCAGTAAACGACATAGTATAACGATAATGTGTTTAACAGTGTGTAAAACATAATACAGTATAAGGACATAGTAAAACATATAGTAAATTATTATAAGTGTATACTTTGTATAAAGTTGTAGTTGAAAACTTCTATACGATTTTTGATTGAGATGGTAAGCTTGAGAGCTAATAGGTATGGATTTAATTGATATTTTCATTTTCACTTTCGTGAGATTAATCAGTTAATTCAATAGCATTTGATAATTTTGATTTCGTAACTCTCTTATTATGACATCCATTTCTCGAGTGGAATGAGTCAGTGAATCAAGATTAATCTTACTTAGATACAGTGGAGATAGATATGGTAATGACTTATTAAATATTTCTTTATTGCAACCATCATCTGACGTAATATCAAAATGTATGTCTAAATGAGAGTTCATCATCGTTGTATATGAGTTACTTGGAATTAATTGTGGCGTTTTAGAATAACCAATACAATTTTCGGTTAGTTTTACAAAACCTGTGCCCACAATTGGGTTATCATTAATATTATCATCACATTTTATAGTTAGTTTAGTTACACTTGATTGTACATAGATCCATTTGTTATTATTTAGCGTTTGCCATATATCGATATCACCATACAATAATTTCGTTTCACATTGAGATGGCAGTGATAATGTTATTTCTGTTAACAATTTTGATTCGCAATTAGGATTTATTATACAAGAATAGATTGAGACGAGTTTACATATAGAATATTATTAGTTATAACGTAATGCATTCTGTCGTCACTTAATGCGATAAAAGAATTAGAAGGTTTAATAAGTGCAAATGTTTTGTATTGTGACTCATTATGCGGAGTTGGCAAGGGTACATTCTTATACACAACAAACTTATCAGCTGTCGTCAAGGGAATTAGTAAAACAAAAATGATTTTATTGTTATAGTAATAAGAGTTAAGTTGAGATGCATCGATAATTGAGTGAATATTTTGTAAACTCATAGGAACTGGGAAATCGAGTCTTTTGCTAATATGATTGCTATTCTTAGAAAGCTCATTATAAAGATACAGAGGACTTAGTACACTGGGATGTAGAATATTGACCTTAGAAAATAAAATAGCATTTAAGGTAGTATCTAGAAAATTAGAAATAGTAAGTAATGAACTTTTCAGCGTAGCAGTAGTAGCACAAGGCTCTGTAAAATAATATAGAAATAGAATTAAGAACTAGCAGGTTTGATCTCATTAGTGTGATATTTTATATGCTTACGACCTACTTGTAATGTAACATTGCGTTTATTATAGACTTTGATAATTTTATGAGGACCTTTCCATATTGGCGATAAGGCCTTGCGTAGTCTATGGTGATGTTTTAAATATACCATGTCACCTGATTTATAAGTAACTTCGCGAGAATTAGAGTCGTAGTATTGTTTTGACCTTTCTTTGCTTTGTAGAATGTTTTGAACAGCTTTTTCTCTACTGAAACGCATACGATATTGTAAAGCACGAATATATTCATTATGTAGTATTATTATTTGTTTCATATAAGGAATTTGGAATTGAAGGTTTATAACCATATAGTAACTCGTGCGGAGTGAAATTAGTAGTACAATGTGGAGTAGTATTATAACTTAAAATAGCAGTAAATAGGTAACAGTCGTTCTGATTCTCATTGACAAACGACTTTAAATATTCTTTCATTGTAGCATGTGACCTTTCAAGGGCACCATTCGTTTGAGGATGATACGGAGTGGTAAATAGAGACTTTATCTTAAGAATTTCAGTTAATTGTTTAAATAAATCTGACGTAAAACATGTACCTAGATCGGTTAAAATCATTTTTGGGAAACCAAATAGAGACATAAAATGAACGAGGTTACGAGCAACTTCCTCACTAGTTGCAGTGACCATAGGGTATGCACTTGAAAATTTAGTAAGATCATCTTGTCAAAGTTAATATAAATTTAAATTTTTGAAAACCAGCTTCTGGTAATGGACCAACAATATCTAGAGCTAAACGTTCAAACGGCTTAGTTGACGTAGAAGTTATCTCCATTGGAGCTTTATTTGATTGCCTTAAAGGCTTATTGATTTGGCAGAGTTTACATTTTTTTACATATTGCTCTATGTCTGAGCGCATACCTTTCCAATAATAGGCAGCTTTAATACGGTTATACATCCGTTTTGATCCTGGGTGACCTGCGATTGTGGAGTCATGATTCTCCTTTAATATCTTAGGAACTTCAGCAGGTGTAGGATAAATTAATTGATTTTTGTAAATGTAAATTTTAATATTAGTATCATTAAAAATTATCTTTTAAAATATTGAATGCAGTGTCTTGGTCATGAGTCCAGTGAAAGGAAACATCTTTCTTTAGAAGTGAAGTCAGAGGGTTAGTTAATTTAGAAAAAAATTCAATGAAGCGGCGATAATATCCTACGAGACCTAGAAAAGATTTAATTTGTTAAGCATTAGTAGGAATTGGGAATTCAGTGACAGCCTTAACTTTCTCTGGATTCCGCGAAACACCTTTATCGGTGATGATATGACCTAGATAAGCAACCTCGCGATGTAGAAATTCACACTTATCAGGTTGTGTTTACGCCTTCGTGACGTAATGGAATTTACCATTTAGAAGGCAAACTCAAATAATATGTTGATGAAATTTAATTATAATAAAAATACAAATATAGACTGTTGTTCAAATCGACGTTGGCAATGCAATGAGCGGCCGAAGCAAGATGATTTGATAGCACCGAGGTGTAGCAAAATTGCTGCCATATATATTCTAGGCGTAAACATATTCCCCCCGTTGAAGGCTATCAGTTCTTCAACCATCATTCTTCATCGTTCAATAGTGGACAGAGTCGAACCAGTGGTCGTCAATACAATCCAGATGTTGTTTTCACGTCTGCGACACGAGATATTCCATCATTCCTCCTGGATATAATTTGGTAACCCGACCAATGCGCCAACATAGAGGTGGCAGAAAATCTTCTTTGAGGATAACCAAGTCGCCAACTTTTAGTTGTGTTACATTTTGTTTCCATTTTGTTCGAACTTGCGATTCAGGAAGGTATTCCTTCTGCCATCTTCTACAAAAATGTTGTCCTAACTTCTCCAAGCGAGCGTAGCGGTTAAGTAGACTTTCGTTTTCGGCTTCCACGGCAGGTGATGGTAGAGCGTTTAATGGCCTTCCAATTAAAACAAGGGACACAAGGTTCACGGCTGTTTAATATAGCTGACACCTGCTCAAAAAGTGTCGACATCTCCTCAAAAGTCAAATGGGCCGTACCCATAACACGTCTCAATATTAGTTCTGTACTCTTAATCAGTGATTCCCATGTACCACCGAAATGGGGAGCATAAGACGGAGTAAACGTAAATTTTATGCCTTCTTGACAAGCAAACTCAGAAAGTGTTTGATTTTGTTGTCTTTGAAAACATTCAAGCTCTTTAGAGGCTCCCACAAAATTACGACCGTTGTCGGAAAATATGTTCGAAGATAAACTCAAATATAATAATATGTTGATGAAATTTAATTGTAATAAAAAATACAAATATAGACTGTTGTTCAAACCGACGTTGGCAATGCAATGAGCGGCCGAAGCAAGATGATTTGATAGCACCGAGTTGTAGCAAAATTGCTGCCATATATATTCTAGGCGTAAACAGGTTGTAACTTTAAATTGAATTCACGTAATCTGTCAAATACAAGTTTCAGCTTAGAAATATGATCAGTGAGACCTTGAGAGTAAATTATACAGTCATCCAGGTAAATATATGCATGTAGACTTTGGAGACCAGAAAGGGCTGTGTTCATCAGCCTTTGTAAGGTTGTAGGGGTATTTTTCAACCCAAATGGCATTCTGGTGAATTCGTAGTGTCCAGAAATGCTTGAATTAGTATTGACCGTAAATCCAGTTTATGGAGCGTCCTTGGGACTTATTTTAATTTGATGAAAGCCACTAGATAAGTCCAGTGTGCTGAAATACCTAGAATGACCTAATTGGTCCAGGATATCAGTGATAAGAGGCAGCGGGTAACTTTCGGAAACAGTGACGTCGTTAAGGCGACGATAATCAATTACGATCCTCCACTTTCTTTTACCGGAGGCATCCATCTTTTTCGGTACCACCCATACTGGGGCACTCCATGGCGAAACAGGTTTGTTTATTTTTTGATTGAGCATCTTTCGAATTTGGCAATCGACTTCCTCTTTATGACATTCAGGGAAGCGATATGATTTAACATGGATACGAGGTGCATCTCCTGAATTTATAGAATGCTCGATTGCATTGGTATGAGACAGTGGTTCGCCTTCTAAATGAAAAATGTCAGTGTACTGGGAGCAACATTCTAAAAGCAACTTTTTCTCCTCAGTATTTAAATGAGAACAGCGTATTAGGTCTAATACTTTTTGAATTCGATTAGATTTAGAAAAAGAAATAGTATTAATATTATCAAATGATTTAGTACCTATGTCTTCATAAATATAGGGTGACAATTCTGCGTGATAATCTTTGACTTCAACATTGGATTCAGTGGTATTTAATACAGTGATATTAATTCTTTTGTTAGGTTTGATTGAGACAATGCAATTTGCGACGTAAACACCATTACTTAAGGTTTGATCTAGAATGAGAGCTTCATTGTTATTATAGAGCTCAGGTTGGTAATTAGATATAGCACACTCGATATCGACCCGTAACCAACTCAACTAAAAGTGCATGCTTGCACAAAGGGTGAATAGAAATGGTGAGTTGGCGTAATAGACCCATTAACTAGGGATGTAACAGCACGAAATGTAAATTCAGAAATAGCGAATTCGGTAATTCGTATACGAATCTCACGATTTCGAATGCGAATTGGTTTTCTATTGTTTCAAAAATTCATCTCCTGAATGAAAACAGAGTGAACACAAGCCGCGATCTGAAGAATAACTATGGATGATAATATGAAATTCAAGCAACAGACTAATAATATAATATGTATAGCTTACAAAACCCTAGATTTTATTATAAGAAATGTCAAAGTTTTCAAAAACACTATTGCTGTGGCATATGCTGAGGCAATAGCCTAATTGGGCTAATTTTAAACATTAGTATGTGTGTAACTTGTATACGTATTGTTAGGACCAATAAACGTTTTTCTTTCTTTCTTTCTTTGTTTGTTTCTATTGCCAAAATAATTACTTAAATATTTTTTCAGAATAATACTTCAGTATTGTTCTGAACTTAGCAATAAATAAAATAATAGCGGCACAACAAACTAACTTTCAGATATGATGTGCAATTCTGATATTAATATTGGAATATTAATATTGAGATCCATCATAGTAACTTGCAATAAGAATACTGTGCGATATTTAAAAACTGACCAGTTTTACAGGGACATACTTATCTTTTAACGCTTTACATAATTATTAGAGAAATAAAAAGAACATACAATAAAAGTACGGGAAAGAAAGAGACAGCTTTATGCTATCCAAACATAGCATCGGAGCGAGGAACAACGTCTTCACTCATTCGTTATTCCTATGCAACTATATACAATTACTATTTTTGCCCTCTGCAGAGGAGAGAGAATCCTCACGGATACCTCATGGAAACGTCTCGACCAAGATGACCTACTAAAACTAACGCCCTAAGCCGTAGGTCCTAAAGATCTTATGACTTGAAGTGAAGCTGTGCCCGCCTCCTCGGGAGAGGGAACGAAAAGGCTGAACACTTAAGGGAAAAAGGCGGAGATCAAAGTGATGCCGTCAGTGTGTAGTAATAAGAAAACCCTACTGAAGAGGCGTATACGTTAAATGTGGATATAAAAGCAATCGTTAAGCGCAAGAGGTAGCAAGAAATCATACCAACTGCCCGAATTTAAACGTCACAGCTTCGACACGCTTATTCGGTATCTACCTCTTGTTTGTAACACCATTAGGAACTAAAACTGCAAATTCAAAAAGTATAACATCTCTTTGGAATGGACAGTCTTCTAACAAGAAGAAACATTAAGAACTTGCTGTTTCTTTTTAAGGTTGTAAGGAATATAAGCTCTAGCCGTTAGAGTTCCCAACAGACCACCACGTAACCCAACTCATATTTTCGGTAACCATACGCATGTACAAATCTCCGCTCGCATGCTTCACTGGCCCAGAAGTATTTTTGAATAATTAGATGTGAATTTAGAATTCGAATACGAATACAAATCGTGCGCGAAATTATTTTCTACTACTTACAATTTTATAGATTTTTGAATCACTCGAATTCAGTGTTGTCATTAAACAAGTTCTTAATTAGATTCCGTTTCACGCAGAAAAATCAAAAATCACAACAACAAAAACAAAAAACCGGCGATGTGGGTTACACGTGAAACGGAATATAAATTGAAAAATTGTCTGGCTATTACTCAACTGCCAAAACATTTTATTTTTAATAAAACTTTAAAACGACTGATTGCCACAAGAAACCTTCGTAAAATTTTAATTATTTACGTATTAATATGTACCTATTTACAAGCTTTACATCAACCAGAGTAAATTTATCACTATCAACGTCACTTCAGCGTTGGATATTCTACTAGTAGAAATAAAAAACAAGTGGGTTGAACCACTCGTTGCACAACGCACGAAATGGAAGTTCAGAAATAGTGAATACGGTAATTCGTATACGAATCTCACGATTTCAAATGCGAATTGGTTTTCTATTGTTGAATTGTAAAAATTCGTCTCCTGTACTGTGCAGCATGCGCACAAATTTGATATACCGTTGTCGTTGTGTGTTAGAACGAGAAGTGTGGCGTAGAGACGACGATATATCGCATGTTCAGTTTTAAGAGTACATTCGATGTTAAGATGTTTATTTGACACCACACGGCCAAGCAAAATATTGGGGGGCAACCTGCGACGAAATTGGTATATGAAGTTGACTAATTCGTACTGGTCTACTATGCTCTACAAAATCCTAATCGCCCTAAGACAATCAGGTCAAACTCCTATCCCTCAGTAGGTATATAAACTGTGATAATGATAACAATGTTCCAATCGTGAGTTTTATAACTATTATCACAAAACACCAACAATGAATCTTATTGAAATTGCATTTTCATGAAACTTTTTGTCATAAGTACCATACAAGTATGGAAGTCTCGATAAACAAAATTTGAAAGGTAAGATCGAAATACCTGATTAAAAATTTGACAATTATTCTTACCCAGTTACAAGGACAGATCATTTTGTCTATGCTCGTACACGTGTCAAAACAATTTCAAATTATACGATAACTAGCGACCCGCCCCGGCTTCGCACGGGTGCAGTGAAAAAATGGTTATGGTGGGTTATCCCTAAGAGATAGACATATACCATCGCGGACTTTTTTGTGGATTTTTGTAAGTTGTACAATACTGTAGTACATTATTTTGGTCTATCTCGTAGGGTTCAGCCAGCGTTTGCAATATTAGCGCAAAAAAACGTGCTTATTTACGACATCACATTAGAAACCTTTAAATTTATCAGTGTTTCTCTACTATATTATGCATTTATTATACATACAAACCTTCCTTAAGAATCACTCTATCTATTAAAAAAAACCGCGTCAAAATCCGTTGCGTAGTTTTAAAGATCTAAGCATACATACGGACATACAGCGAAAGCGACTTTGTTTTATACTATGTATTGATTGAAGACACACGAACGAACGAATTTACGTCTAACCTTAGAGTTGGTCAATGTTTCCCGAAGAATTGCCAAGCTTTAAAATCACATATATTGCGTTTGCACCACATAGGCTTTGGTACTGTAAAAGAATCAGTCTCAAAGAGTCTAACTGATCACGCAATTTTATTAAGAACTACGGTGCTGCAATCTCGTTTTTAGTACGGTAAAAAAACAATTTCATGGCTCAAGGAACCAGGTAACGCCGGGAGATTTTATGTGAAAATACAATCTGCAATATACTCGTAGATGTCCAATCATCAAATTAACGATATAGCAAATTTCATCAAAATTGGTTCAGCCGTTTTGATGTGAAAAGGTAAAAACAGAATTACTTTCACACGTATAATATTAGAACAGATATATCTCACCTAATTTCCGAACAGCTGTTGAGTCTTTGAATGCCAATGGATGCCAATTTTGAATAACGATTTTAATGTTCTTTTTTTGAATTTGTTTATTAATATAAGTAAATGAGTAAGTTCCCTTAAACTTATATTCTCTTACGATATACTTCTCAAATCTTCCTTCTCATATTAAGTATTTGACTTTCCTAAAGTCGACTTATATTGAACTAAAACGAAATTTTTCAATGGGGCATAAACGTAATACAAGTGAGAGCGTATCTTTTGGACATGTTTTAATTAAAATTTATGAATATAGTTAAGACAGAGATATCATTATTAAGTTAAATTAATAGTGATTATGTTCTTCAACTAAGACAGAAGTTAATATTTGAACAATAATAATTACAGAAGCTCCAATTTCAATGCAAACAACTGTCTACGAAGATACGATTACAATCAGTTTCGCAAAAGGTAATCAAATAGATTTAATAACACTTCCATAATAATGTATTACTCTACATTTAAATTTCACTAGCTTATGCCCGCATTTTTTTTTTAGTTAAAAACTTTAAACCCCTCCATATAATCATAGGATTTTATTTTCAGATGCGTAGTTTTATTGCGACAAATTTCAAAAATATCCATATAAAATTATTTCACATTTTTTTCAATTTACGCAATCTATAACTCCAGACGAAGATAGTCTGATACTTACGAAATGAATAAATTGATATTGCCAGTCGTCTTAAAATTGAAATTATGTTTATATGTGTCGACTTGATATAAATTTTAAAGTTCATCAATTAAATCAAATTGAACACACGAAATCAAAACAAAGTTACCACTACAACGTTCAAACTTCGATATACCGAATTCAAGAAAGTGTTGTCATATCATAACTAGAGATCGGATAATCGGATGCATATTTACCTAAAGTTAGTTTAAGATAAAGTATGGAAACGGCTTTTTATTGTTTTGTTAAATAAAAATCCCGGGATTGCGGAATTGGATAGCCGGATGTTTATTTATTTACCTAATTTAGTTTTTGACAAAGTATGGAACTGTCTTTTTCTTTTATTTCCATAATCCCGGAATTCCGGTACTGTAGAACATTTTGGTAATGCAAAACTAGTCGGTAATATGAGATACTATACCATACTTACGCCCGGGCACCATTTCTGTTTTTTTATTCAATTATTCAATTGATTATTGTTTTAGTAAAACTAGCTCACTACTTTCGTATAACACTCTTCATGTAATAAATCGTACATTCATAAATCGCACGGGGAACTGAAACTAAACTTCATGTAAATACGTATGCATAGTTGTATAAATGAACCCGGAGTCTCGGTCTTTTGAAAATAAATACCACGTGCTAATTTAGTAATTTTCAAACAATATCACTACGTTAAATTTGTAGTCCCGTATTTTCCCGGGATTTTTATTTAACAAAATGTATTTTAAAAAGCCGCTTCCATAATTTGTGAGCCAAAAATTAACTTTAGGTAAATATGCATCCGATTATCCGATCTCTAATCATAACTCAAGTTAGGAATATCAATAATTGATAAAATAATGATCAAGTGATTAGTAACTGTAATACAATTGGTAATATAGCGTGTAATAACAGTAATCTAATGTCGTAATCAAGATTGTATTCAAAGTGTTTGCTCTGAGGCTTCCAATTGTCGACTTTGATACAATTCAGAGGAAATCTAATTGTCTAGCTGACTCTTTCCAGTACGCTTCAAGCCCGCAGACTTGTATACCATTTTATAATAAATATGAAAGATTCGCGAATAAGTGAGGGATTGGATTATTGGAGAGATTTCATCGTGACCCTTTAAAAGATTTTCGCTTGAAATCAGCCTAAGCCTGCATCACGTGACCCCCTGTCCCCCTCTGCGAATATTTAGGCTGATAAAATATTCAATAACCTTTTTATCACTGCGTTAAAATTACTCAATACAATTAAATACGAGCTTTATTGCACTAGTGTTAAATCTAAAATTAGATTTTAATTATTGACACCTAAAACCTCACTAATATGCAAAAAAATGCAACCGTCGGCCTTTTTTCCCTCAGGAGACGGGAAGCTGAAACCCTCATGGCTACCACCGGAACTAAGTGTCACCGTGGTTATGTCGGACTCCAGACCGATTGAGGCAACTCGACCGATGTGATCTACCAACCAAACTCAGCCTAAACCCTAAAAACTAAGCCCTAATGACCTTGCGCCTAGAATTGAAAGCGCCCGCTCTTCAAGAGAGGGCGCAGTGTATTAGCATTCAACATATGGATATCGAAGTGATATATCGAAGTTTGAACATTGTAGTGGCAACTTTGTTTTGATTTCGTGTGTTCGATTTGATTTAATTGATGAACTTTAAAATTTATATAATTTATACATATAAACATAATTTCAATTTTAAGAATTTTATCGACTGGCAATATCAATTTATTCATTTTGTAAGTATCAGATAATCTTCGTCTGGAGTGATATGGTTATATCGTATAGACAAAAGGCTGACTAATCTCTCAGAGATTTTTGCCAGCCAACCCAAGATGGTTTGTGAGATTTAAAAAAATGCGGGGACACAGAATTATACATTCAATATTTAGATACATTATTAAAATAGATATGATAACATTATTGATTAGATACACCCATATATAATCAATACAAATCATTAAAATACACACGCATATATACATATATATAATATGATTATGTACAGAAAGCAGTCTAAGACAAACTACATCGATAGTGTTCCTTTACATTGCGCTTAAAGAATATGTATTGACAATCTTGAACATTGGCTGGCAGCTCATTGCACAATCATTAATTGATCGAAGGCAAAATCTGGACGAAAGAGATTTTTAATAAATAACTTAATTCTATAAAATGTATTCTCCATCCTAATTAATACATCAAAGAAGCTAAAGACACGCTTGTGCGGGAATGATATGGCACGAAATTCCAGCTATATCCCTTCCAAGATTACATTTCCACAAAGGAGTTTCATTATAATCACAAGATAAAAGGCAAAGGAATATCCTCATTTATTTTATTGGTACGTTAATAAATTAATAATCAAAGTAGACTTGATTTAATATCAAGAATTAATATTCAAAGTAAACAGTCGATTTTAAAGAAACGTAATTAGTTTTGCATTTGTGATTTAGATTTTTTAATAATACAAAAGAAACGTGTTAATAAGAAAAAACGTTAAAAAAACGTTTCGGACGCGACTCGACCTACGTCTTCAATCAAAACCATAGCTATCAAAACGCGATAAGACAGAACGATCTATAATTTTGGACTGCACAAAGTATAAAAGGATAAAATTCAAGATGGCGATAATATCGCATGGTACAAATTTTATCATATCTTTCTTCGTAAGCAAAATCAAACACGAGAAATAAAATTAAGCTTACCGTTCTAAGGAAGATAGAAAAAAAATATTCTAACAGGCTGCAAAAAACTAGAGGCTTTTTATTTGGAAATACTTATAAGAACAAAGTGCTACATAATATCACAGATTGGTCTTTTCATTGATTTAAATCAATTGTCAAAAATACTCTTATGATAATGTTTAAGGATTAGTTAAATGATAACAATGCTTGGGTTCAATTTTAATGACTCACAACGAGTTACATTGCCAAACATTTTGACTATAAACGAAACTATATTTTTTATAGATACACTGAGAAAAAAAATGTCTAACAAAGTGTCCATAAAAGCTTTGTTAAATAATTACAGTAACTGCAACAAAACACTTGACACACAATAACAAAGGTCTCATAGTGCCCTCTGCAATTTTTTTATTGTTAGAGAATTATTGTTCCTGCGGCTTTGAAATCTGAATCAAAGTAACAATGTTTATTAACGTTGTTAAGACAGCAACCGCGACTGTTGTTCGAATATTAACTTTAGTGTTTATAGTATGACAAAATAATCTGTAACAAAGCTAAAGTTGTTGTCATGTTAATTTATTACGATGCTAGATGAACAATATTCAAAACTAAGAAAATTTAAGATTGTTCGCTTAGCAAATAAATTAGTGTATTGTGACAACTTCCGAGTAGTTGTTTCACTTCACTCGGGCGCCGGCACTAAGTACTTTTTATATACGCAGGACTCGGCTCAGCTCGTCCATTTCATTCGCGAATGTTTGACCAAGCGGGCGCGTGTTGTGTCGGTGTAGCACAATGGCGGAATATACTTTAATCACGGTTGTGAACACTAAATACTTCTGCTCTACTATTTAATGTGAATTTAAAAGCTAAACAATTTACAACTAGTGCTTAGATTTAAGAACGGACATGAAGCAGGTTGAGTGAATCGTTGGGGTCACCTACGAAATATCGAATTCCAAATGATCGAATATTGAAATACACTGATAATATTTTGATATTCGATCAAATGATTCCAAATGGAATTCGATAATTCGTAGGTACCTGCTTCATGTCCGTTCTTAAACGGGAATATTTATGGTGACAAAGCTAAATTGTTGGTGTAACTAATATGGGTTGTGATATGGCACAAGATCACAATTGTTTTTTAGCAACATATTATTGTTGCCGAACCTACCAAATTGTCGTTTACAGTGTCGTTTATTTGTCGATTACATTTGACAATAAAAAAATTGTTATGGTAGCATTTCACTATCTCTCTCTCCCCTCCCTCTCTCCCGGATCCCGGCTCTCCCGGAGTAACTTTTTGTTGTTAATTTAGCAGCATTTTTTTCTCAGTGTATAATGTGAACTTGTTTCCACTTGTAAAGTTAAAGTTGGGTTCAGGCTATTTATCGGAGACCAGCTTCTAATTGGCGACTTTGTAAAAATGCACTGGGAAAAAAATACACACTGCTGTTTTTCGTGCTGTTTCATTCCAGTACAAGGTCCTCCGCCGTAGACTTGTGAACCAATGACGTAGCAACTTACTAGTATGCGTGGTAACGGTGTTATAAAAATGCTATTTGAAGAGTACATTTTCTGTTATAATTTTATTGCTCAAGCTATTTTTTGTGGGGGTTGGGTTCATGCTGTGACTTCGATGTACCAGAGATTTGCAGTTACATAATGTTCCAATATTTCAGGTTCTTTCATGCGAAATCTGCAATCGCTAGTATGTATATATAGTTCCTGCGAAATTCTCACGGTACATAGTATCTTCTAGTTAACCTTAAAATCGGAAAACAACAATAGAATAGAATAGAATAGAATAGAATAGAATAAAACTTTATTGGCACAACATAAGCATAAAAAACACAACAATAGCGAGAAAAAAAAAATATAGAAAATACAATGTGCCAAAAGGGCGTCCCGCTCAGCATTTTACCGCGAGCTACCGGATGGCACAACATGTAATCCGGCTGCACGCAGCGCTGGTATTCTGCGGTTTACCCTGCGGTTTACCCTGCGGTTTACAATGTGTTTGCATTTGTGTTGTTTAGCAAATACGCACGAAAACTAATCCTCCCTCCAGTAGAAATACAACATAGAATTACTTAACCAGGTTTTAAATAATACAAAATAATACGAGCCTAAGTATTTACGTGACACAGCCTCGGTCCCAAGTGTCTAGAAGCCAGAGTAGAGCCGCATTAACAAAGCTAAAATTTCACGCCACTTTTTTTCAATAGAGCGAACCTCGACCCATAAGTGCTATTATTTATGGAGCATGATGAAGTTACGTCAAAACGAGCCTTTGATATAGGCTGCTAAACCCCACTTCAACGTAATCGTGAGAGAATGAAGTCTGACAGATAACCCTCCACGCTTCTTGAGATATATTAGCCACAAGGCGTTGATGTGGGGTGCTTCACTAAAGAGAAACAATAAGAACTCACTTTCCAGTATCGTACAGTGTACCTGCTATGAGTTTACATCCGTTACCAAAAGTATATCGTTACTACATATATTTTGACAACGTACTTTTTTGTATAGAAACCTTGTACAGCGCCCCTAGCCGCTGATTTTCCCTGATAAATACAATCTGGGTCTTTTCAAGGCAATAGTGAACTATCTGGAAGTGTATTGTTAAATGGTTGTATGAAGGTATAAATTAGGATAGTTATTAGATAAGTAAGTGCTGCGCAACTCACGTTAATATTAAGTCACGGTATTATAAGATAATATGACGCTGTACGTACAGTACGTATATAGTAGATCCAAACGAGGACAGTTTAAAAAAGGCACGGACTACGAGTCCGTGGAGTAGACATATATATATATATATAAAAAAGAACTATCT
Organism: Scirpophaga incertulas; assembly: GCA_036419045.1. Lineage (NCBI taxonomy): Eukaryota > Metazoa > Arthropoda > Insecta > Lepidoptera > Crambidae > Scirpophaga > Scirpophaga incertulas. Next base: position 5,309,276 of record CM071642.1, on the reverse strand, counting down.
GGACAGGCATGGACCATCTTCGGCCTCATCGTCACTTACCATCAGGTGAGATTGAGGCCAAATGCCTGTCCTTATTAAAAAAAAAAGTTAAATAGTTTATTAAGGTTCTTTTTTTTTAAGTGACATGCGCTTGAGCTGTGCGCGTGAGTACTGGACATTACTGCAGACATGCAACACTGTGGCGGTAGAATTGCGAAAGCGCACGCCGCCACGCGCCCACGATACGGGCCTAGAGGACACCGGGGGGTTTTAGTGATTAGGCCGGTCCGTCTGACCGTAGAGCCCCACCCATTCACGGCCGCGCCTAGCCGGTGCATTTCCCCTCGAAAAAAAAAGACATGCAACACTGCTTTATTTTTCTAAAATACAAATAGCCTAAGTTACTCCTTATTTCATCAGCTATCTGCCAGTGAAAGTCCCGTCCAAATCGGTGCAGCCGTTCCAGAGATTAGCCGGAACAAACAGACAGACAGACAGACAAAAATTTTAAATACTACTTTTATTATAAAAAAAAATTCAAAAGCAAAAAAATATAAAGAATTATTTTTATTATATTCCACGCGGACGAAGTCGCAGGCACAGCTAGTGTATAGATAAGACCGCGCAAAATATTTTCCATAGAAACGTAATCCATAAAACGAAAATCACACTAGAGTAATATTTTTTTCGTAAAAGTCTTCATTTCTGTAATCATATCCCTGTTTTCTTTGTTTATATAAAAGAACGATAAATGGCCAAAAATTTATATTACCTATAAATTTTTGGCCTTAGACAGAATTTTCACTTTCACAGCTGAATAAATTAGACGTGACCCTTTGAGAAAAGCAAAACATTTTCTTCATTTTTTATTAATATGAAGGAATTTATGATAACGAGAAGTATTTATTTTAAATCGTTTCACTTTTGGAGGAATAAACAGGGTACTAAAAAACGTTGATTTTACCTCTATTCGTAGTTATTTTCTGTAGGAACTGCTGTTGTCCCTATGGCACTCTACGGGAGAGTTTGAGCACAGCGCGACGTCAATAGATTTTGCAAATGCCTATATTTCAATTTAGTAAACGACAATTTTTTTTATATATAACAAAAGTACTCCTTTAACTGAGAAATATTGTACAACCAACAGTATACCTACGCCTATTACTTTTGAAGACACATCGACACGTCGCGGGTCGCTCAAAAACGCTCCATACTAAAAGCACTACAATCGTGACGTCATAATTAAGTAAACTCGCCTAATTTGTATGAGCGTATAAACTAATATCAAAATAACTTTGTTTTTGTACGTTTATAGGTATACTTTCTATATATAAAAAAAATGTTATATTTAATGTGAGAATGCTGGAAATGTGTTCGTTTCATTAGAATTACGTGAATAATAATTGCACATTTTTTAGAAACCTAAAAGCAATATAAATAAAAAAATTAACTGAAATGTCTATTTTGACATTGCTCAAATCAAATTATTCTAGTATCAAAACGGCCATAATCAGTTGTATAGTCGTCAACCCTATTGTAACGGCCTTGATGTTTCTTCTAGATTGACATAATTTTTGATTTACTACTTGTTGGTCCCGCAGTATTCGTCTGCGCAGGATCACTATTTCGAGTAGCTTATATTAGCGTAGCGTATATCTTTACAAGTTGAACAAGCCTATGTGTTATTATGATGCATAAGCTATATTGTGGTAAAGTTTCATTCAAATCCATTCAGTAGTTTTTACGTGAAAGAGTAACAAACATCCATACATCCATACTTACAAACTTTCGCCTTTATAATAGTAGTAGGATAACAAAACAACTTCTCTTTAAAAGGAACATAAATTTAACAATAAAAATTAAAAATAAAAATATTCGCGACGTAATAATCGGCGCCGAATTACAATTTTTTATCATTCAGAAAATCCGGATTTGGAAGTCGAGTGAAAATTAGCGGATCTCCGGTTTTTTCGGATTACGGATTATTCGGATTGCATTCACTAGTTTTGACGTATATTTTTTTATTATTTTATCTTGAGCAACACAGATGCACGTCTATTGGAGTAACGTAATCGGGTACATTCATTATCAGCTAAGCTTGGAGAAATTGGGCTTTATAACCCTAACTCAAGCTGGCGGTAAATCTAGAATAACATGACCATTCTTAGTTATGGAATATATTGTTGTTGAAAAGCCTTTCAAGAGTGTATCTTGATATATTTATGCCGACCTTTTGATATTTTTCACAAGTTTTATCTCACTTATAAAAATATTTTATCCTTTTAAAGTTATCAATTAAGTAATATAAATATAACCTAAGTTATCTTGTAAAATACGCGACATGATTCTTAGTTACTCGCGAGATACAATCTTATGCATTCTAAAAGGATTTCTAAGAATTCTTTCCTGAAAAAGAAGGTGATCCGAGCAGCACTTTAATCACCTTTATTTCAGGAACATTACGCGGTGAGCTAGTTCTTTTTCTACCACAAACAGGTTTAATTGTACCTACCAATAGCGGGGTTATACACAAACATTATATTTGATTCCTAGGTAGTTTGTGTAATGCAATTACAACGGTGCTCTTGTAATATTACAATCCGATATTTGACAAGCGATTGACGTAAAAATGAGAAAACATCCATACTTTTTTTTTTTGAGCCGTCGGTTATGTGGGGCTCTCCTCCCCAGAAAGGGGGAGGCCTACCCACTAAAAACCTCAGGGATGGCCTTCCTCAGGCATGTAGGGAGCCCCGGGAACACCCAGCTACTTCCGGGAACCCCCCGCCTCCGCTCCCCCGCCGATACAGGGGAGCCCTCCTCGGGGGAGGCTACAATACCTCCCCCAATCTCCACCAACGACGACGTACGTACAAAAACATCCTAACACGGCAAAACGGAGCGACGAATTGATGTGATTTTTTACGTGGAGATAGTTGAAGGGATGGAGAATAACATATTACTTTTTATCCCGGAAAAATCGACAGATCCCACGGGATGCGCAATAAAGGCTTCACTCAAAAACGACTGCACAGATTTTCATGCGGTTTTCATCTATGGATAGAGTGATTCTTGGGCAAGGTTTTGCGGATTTCGGATAAACGGATAGTCCCACGGTAAGCGCGATAAGACCGCGCTATAAACCGACTTCCGCGCATATGTAGCCGTGGGCAAAAGCTATGACCCTTAACCCTCTATAGACCCAATCCCGAAATCCACGCGGACGAAGCCGCGGGCAAAAAGCTAGTAATAAATATACATACTAAGTGATAAGAATGACAGATTCCAAATTCAAATGTCATATAGCGTTTATTTTTAATTATAACAGTATTTATAGCCAGATTGTGTCTTAAAACTATTGTAGCTACAAGTTAAAACGTTTAAGACATACTGTCTCGTGATTTATTGGGATTGGATTATATCTGAATATCTTATCACAATTGAATCACGGACCCAAATTTAAACTTTCTTCATTACAATGTCCGTTAACCTAATGGTATTAAAAGACTGAATTGACTGTTGGCCTCTTACCTTTTTCTTTTTAATTTCACAAAAAGCAATCGGATGGGCAATTTTACCAATAAATCGGTAAACATCATCGTATTGACTTAATTATTTGATTGACTTTTATTTGTTAGTTTAATGTATTTAGCATTTGACGTTTGTTGAAAGAAATCAAACGATCTGTATTAATATTTCATAGAGGTTAGTGGTATTGTGTTTGGATGTTCGAAGTAACGTCAGTTAATGAACCGATTTTAATGAAAAGTACGGGTATTGTTTAGAGATCCAATCATAGAATAATCTTTATAAAATATTTATTGTTATTTTTACTAAAAAGTATATTTATCTTACTTTATATAAATATAAACTAAAATCCTATATAACGCGAACGTAAGCTAGTATTTCTTATTTTATGAGTCGATTGTTTGGCAATGTAATCGAAAGGAGACTTTAACGGAATGATTTTCATTTAACAAATGTAACATTTCTCCAAATCCTAAGCCTAACAAGGTAGAATAATCTAATCGACGACATGACGATTATTCTTGTACTTAATTGGAGACTTCATTAAGAAAAACGGAATAATTTTCATTAGATATTTGAAATATTTCACCTTTCATTTAACAAATGTTAATATTTAACGTAAGATTAAACCTATTAAAACAATTATTACAATATAATAAGATTTGATTGGAAAATAAATAGATGACAAATGACGATCTAGTTAGCTAGTGGCTTGATTATGAAAAATGTAAAGAAATATATTATTCGTTTTATTATATAAAGAGAAATTCAATATTAGGGGTAACGTTAAACATAATAAATAAAAATATCAAGAAAATTAAATAATCAAATCAAGAAGATGACGATTAGTAGATCTAATAAAAAACTTGATTAAAAAACGGAATAATATTCATCGGATAGAACTATTGCAAGTTTCGTTGTAAAATTTTAATTTATTTAAAGACTTAACTTATTTAACTAATTATTTCAATCAACTCAACTAACAAAATAATCAAATCAAGACGTTGGGTATTACCGATCTAGTATTAAAATTTATTTAAAACTTCTGATGAACATAATTAAGTTTCCCCAAGTATCGAATTCAATTAAGATTTTCGAGCAATGGACGCGTTAAAATAACCACCTTGGAATAAGCATTGCAATTAGAACCTACCGAAATGATGGGCGGTACTAGACAAATGATAAATGATTTAATAAAAAAATAGAATAAGGCACTTTATAAAAAAAATGTCTTTTAATTGCTTTATTAAAATGATTCAGCTCACCTTCAATGTTTTCTTCGTCGTTTTCAGCCATTATTTTTTATTTATTTGAAAATCAACTAATACACATAAAAGTTACTCGGTAATTAAACAAAAAGAGCACACACACCCACTTATTAGTAATACAAATAAATATTATTCATAGAAACAAAAATGTTTTCAACGGTATGAAAGTTCGCGCGGGAAGAAGTTACGAGATGGGAGAGAAATAGGCGCGTACAACCCACCCGACGACTAGATCGGTACTGACTGAAAACTGAACTTCCAGCTGAAGCAATATTATCCCCCAGAGATAAGAGCGATGCTACTGCATGTGAAGATGTCTTTATCTGTATCAATAGGGAAAAGTTTTTAGCGCAAATGTTTAATTTTAGATTTTTATCAGTTATATCTCTATTCTGCGACGCGAATATGAAGTTCACTACGGATCAAAAAAAAAAGATATTGTATGAAGAGTTGTGTTTGATTATATTTAGTAACTTCTAACCCTAGATAAAGAACGTAAGTAAAATTTGAACTTTAGTTGTTTAATAATGTGAAATTACATTTTTTGTAAAATGTGACTTGCCAAAATTATCTTGCTGGTTATAATATGGTCAATAAATAAATGAAATGAAACTCTGACTAAAATTCTTTAATCAAAATAAAAATTCACAGACGCATATTAATCTATTAAACTAAAATTACAAAAAGGTAAAAATTCTTTACAATTTTATGAACAATATATTAATATAATGACTCAAGAAAGTCATTATATTGTTTATAAAATTGTGTTATAAATGTGCATATATGAATAATAGATTAATAATTTATATAAATATTTTTGTTAAAATCAAGCTTATTATTATGCAATAACAGCGTGGGGTAAAAAAATGAAACTATATTCCATATTATTATATTATATACACAAACACACTAAAAGTTAAATAAAACTGAACTTAAATTCTTTAATTAACATAAACTTTTGATAGTTAGAAATATTGACGTAACGAACTAAAATTACAAAAGAGAAATTAATGACGGGCCTACTTTATTTACATAATTCTCCCCAAAAGGTTGGATAGAGGTGTAATTAAAAACCCACATTTGCGAGCACGTGGCAGATATATACTCGTAATTGCGGTAGATTCCCTAGCGGCGTGGCATTTAGGTTTACGATATACCCGGGAAGAAAATGTGTGGTGAAGGGAGCAATGACATGTATTCGATCTGTCATCGTAGAGCTAACGCACATCTAACATATTTATCAGTTGGCAATATTTTACAATTACAAGTTGATTATAAAACGGCATAAAAAAGATATAAAATTATCGTTGATCTTTTTACGTTTACAGATCAGGCATACGGTACAAGATCAATTATCCTTTGCCTATGTTAAAAAAAAACAAACGTATGTTGACGTTTGACCATGACCACAATTATGCTATAGGGTTCGTTCCAAAGTTATATTGGACTATAATTTTAATTATTCAGTAACGCAATCGAATGAACCACGAATTACAAATTTACAATTTATTTGAATACTAGCGACCCGCCCCGGCTTCGCACGGGTGCAGTGAAAAAATGGTTATGGTGGGTTATCCCTAAGAGATAGACATATACCATCGCGGACTTTTTTGTGGATTTTTGTAAGTTGTACAATACTGTAGTACATTATTTTGGTCTATCTCGTAGGGTTCAGCCAGCGTTTGCAATATAAGCGCAAAAAAACGTACTTATTTACGACATCACATTAGAAACCTTTAAATTTATCAGTGTTTCTCTACTGTTATTATGTTATTATTCTCTCTGTTATTATGCATTTATTATACATACAAACCTTCCTTAAGAATCACTCTATCTATTAAAAAAAACCGCGTCAAAATCCGTTGCGTAGTTTTAAAGATCTAAGCATACATACGGACATACAGCGAAAGCGACTTTGTTTTATACTATGTATGATAAAAACAAATAAATGTAATTTAATAGAATTGGTTAGTAAATCTCAAGTACATAAGAGGACAATAGGCTTTTAAACACTCTCGAACATATCTATTGGCTCACCTAGTGTTTTAAGTTTTGCAATAAGTTTTTATGCAGTTTTGAAGCTGATTTATTGGTCTCAACTCTTTGGTTTGTTTTGTTCATTAATTTCGAATTCAGAATTATGAAAAAAACATACGTGATAGCGTATAAGATGGTATAAGAGACAACGATAGTTATGCCCTCATGCGGCTCTTTTGTTTACTATTATTTTTATTTTTTCTCACTCATTCATCATTTTGTAAAAGTCTACTCACTCAAAAAGGCTGAAAATCAGTGATTTGTCTAATTTAAGCAAATATTTAGCTGAGCCTTGACCTTATGCTTTCTGCAGCATACATATATTTATGGTGTTCGATTGTGTTTGTTTCTTCTCAATTATTACCATTGTTTTATTAGATATTTATGTGTATTTTGCAGAAAATAATAAAAGCTTCATCTATCTAAGTCAGAGGTTCCCAATCTTCTTTGCTATGTTTTTCGTTCTTGGGTAGACAGACCCCATATTTATATTGAATGCGTATATCCTAAAACTTAAAAAAAATATAAACATTTATAATATTTTTTGTACTTCTTTTACCGTGGGAGAGCCATGCTTCGGCACGAATTGGGCCGGCTCGACCGGAGTGATACCACGGCCTCACAGAAAACCGGCGTAAAATAGTGCTTGCGCTGTGTTTCGCCGAGTGAGTGAGGGTACCGGAGGCCCAACCCCCCCTTCCCCCCTTATTCCCCTTTAAAGGCCGGCAAAGCATCTGTGACTCCTCTGGTGTTGCGGGTGTCCATGGGCAACGGTATCGCTTACCATCAGGTGATCCGTTTGCTCGTTTGCTGTCCTATCCTATAAAAAAAAAAAAAAAAAAAACTTCATAGGTACTTTTATAAATAATTCTGCCCGCGGCTTCGCCCGCGTGGATCGGGATTGGGTCTATAGAGGGTTAAGGGTCATAGCTTTTGCCCACGGCTACATATGCGCGGAAGTCGGTTTATGGCGCGAAGGTTTTATCGCGCTTCCCGTGGGACTAAACAGATAAAAAATACCGCAAAACCTTGCTCAAGAATCAGTCTATCTATTGATGAATGAAATCCGCATGAAAATCTGTGCAGTAGTTTTCGTGCGAAGCCTTTATTGTGCATCCCGTGGGATCTGTCGATTTTTCCGGGATAAAAAGTAGCCTATTATTTAATCCGGACTTTTATCTTTACGTCTGCTAAATTTCAAAGCAATCGGTTCAGGAGTTACGGCGTGAAAGCGGAACAAACAAACAAACAAACTAACTCACTTTCCGATTTATAATATTAGTAAGGATTACACTGTTAGTAGCCCGCCCGTGTTAATTTAGATCCCACGGGAACAGATAAAAGGTGTCCTATGTCCTTTCTCGTTCCGCAGACTATGTGTATGCAAATATTAAATATTATTAAATAATTATATTGTTATTTCTTGCCCGTGGCTCCGCCCGTCGTTGCTCCGTCCGCGTTAATTTCGATCCCACGGGAACAGTAGCTACTTTCTTCCGGGATAAAATGTGATATCCTTCCCCGTACCACAGACTATGTGTATGCAAATTTTCGTGATGATCGGTGCAGTAGTTTAAGCGTGAAGAGGTAACAAACAAACAAACAAACACACTTTCGCATTTATAATATTAGTTGGGATACAATTTACCTGTTCGAAGTGAGCTCTACGTATTTAATCAATATACATTTTTTTTAATTTTAAGGAATTACAGTCTAATTGTGTACACAGTTCTTACAAATATTTTAAATACATTAATTTTTTTTTTTTTGTGTGTGTATATTATGAATACAAAAAGGGTTATGTTATGTTATGTTATATTATGTTAATATTATAAATGCGAATGAAACTGTCTGTCTATCTGTCTGCACTTTCAAACTACTGAACGCCACTACTACTTTGCCAAACACAGATAGTTAAAAATGTGAGAAAGGATATACTACTTTTTAATGAGAAAAATGTCTGTAAGGGATTGAAATAGAGGATGTAATGTTGTATGGAAAGCACGTCATATTCAAAGTAGATATTTGACATTTATTTTATAAACTTTTGATTAGATGTAAATAAATACGACATTCAACTTTTGTAAAAAAAATACCTTGAAGGGGGTAAAAATATGGTATGAACGTTTTTGTTTCAAAGGACGAGAAAGCTCTAAACCGATTTCAATGAAAGATAATATAGGGTTAGTATGAGACCCGAAGAAGGAGATAGAAAGAAAAGAAATTTGTATCTCGTGAATATATATTTTTCTTGCGGAAATCTACACTAATATTATAAAGAAGATATATTTATATTTTTGTATGTGACGAATAAACTCAAAATGTACTGGACCGATCTTAATAATTCTTTTTTCATTAGAAATTTACATTATCACTGAGTAACATAGGCTATATTTAATACTAGATTACTATAGAAATCTTTAGAAATTCATATTAAAACCAGCCTAAGGTGTAAAAATATTAGCCATAAAATGTCTTTTATCGCATACGCTGCGAAGAGTATTTAATGATAGTTATCTATAAATTTAAAATTAATAAGGTAAATAGATCCGTAAAAGATCCGCCAAAAAGTAACTATCTTCCGGATACGGAGTATTTTCTGCCTCGGATATCCGCGGATACGGATACGGATACGAATATCCGGCACATCACTAATAAGAACATTTTGTAGTAAGTATATTTACATAAGCATTGCACCCGTGCGAAGCCGGGGCGGGTCGCTAGTATCTGATAAAATCATACCAAATTAGATTTAATTGGTTATGGTGATGGTTGGACACCCGAGGAAGAACATAATATTTCCGAAAGAAAATATATATTTCCTTCTGAAAAATTCCATATAACACGAAACCCTCCCTCCCAGTCGTGGTTTTCCCGAAGGGCTACAATATGGGGTCAAAGGGAAGTGGATAGGTTTTTAAGGGTTGGGACCCCTGGTGACCCCTGGTGTTCCAAGTGGCCATAGGCTATCGTAACCACATACCATCAGCGGGGCCGTAGACCTTTGTACCACCATCGTGGTATAAAAAAAAAAACAAACCAGTTCGATATTCGTATTCGTCAAATATTGTCATAAAATTGTATTAACTAATTTTACTTAACATGGTGAACCAAGAAGGAACGTGCTCGTTGAATAAATAAATTTAAAACTAAGTACGGTTCGTGAATCCGAATACTATAAAAGAATCGTCTAAGGCCCAGCACTTTACACAATCCCCTTTATTTCAATAATAAAAATTTATCTAACCTAATACCAAATTTTCATTATCAAATACAGTTCAAGTGGGTTTTATTATATCTTGAATTTATCATATTTATCAAATTGTATTCATTTCAGAATATTACCTACAACCTTAATTTGTTTTCGTAACTGTGCTAATTGCATTTTAATTTCATTTCAACAACTACATCAAACTATTATTTACTTTAACAAAATTTCCCGCGGGGCTGTCTGTATTTGCTATGATAGATTTTTTTATATGAGGCATTTACGCAAAAAACAATCATAAATTTAAATTGCAAGGAGTTATAGATCTTAACTAAATACTTTAATGTCACAAAAATGGATACAGCCATAAATTTTACAATTCTGAGCTTGGTTTTAGCGACTTACAGAAGTCACTCCTTACGATTTTCATTACGGGTTATCAAGGAAGTATCTACTAACGTTCACGCACCGCAATGCTTAGCCTCATATAATTCGAGTCGCATAGTGACGTGATACTAAAAAAAAAATCTCTGACTCTATGTAAGCATAGCCAACTGACAAAATTTATTTTTAAGGTGTTTAGGCTTACACAAATAAGCCTTCATAAAAATTTGTGAGCACCACTAGAAACTCAACATTGCCGCTCATTCTTCGCACGCGTTCATCAATACTTGGACGTCGGATTTTGTAAAGAACGTACTTACCTGTCAGCCGTCTAAAAGGCAAAATAGATATTTTACTCTAAATTCAACAAAAGTTGTTTTATTTGGCTCCATTGTGTCAAGACAAGACATAAATTGGTGGCCCATGAGAGGAACGCGAAAATTTATCGAAATTTTGAAGAAATTACAGAGCCGAATTAGACATCGATCGAAGGTCGCCAAAAGGTCGAGCACTTTTTCAAAAACTATTGAAAAGAGAACAGCGGTCAGTAAGGCAGCAAAAGCAGTACACCGTCGTCATCATCATCGGATTAATTGAGATAAGTGCTCAGGTTTTTTCCGAATTCCTAGATTCATTTCACTTATACCTGTAACATACTACCTACTTATAGAAGTGTGGTTTTCAGTTGTTGCAAACAAAATTTAGTATTTGAGGCTTATTATTTATACATATTTACATATCATTTAGATATTTACAATAAAATTTAATACATTTAACGTAAATTTAAGATTTTTTTTTATTTTTATAACGTGATGGTAGTTTTGATTTTTTTTACATTTCGCGAATTTCAACTTTTTTGCATTTAATATCATTACTATTTCAATTAATTAACTCGGTTAACGTTTGTTTTTTTTTTTTGAAATAGCCGAGTTTAGTGGCCCATAAATTCAATAATTCTTTTATAGAAAGTAATCTTAGATAGTAACTTCATAAATAAGTCGTATTTACACATATTTTACCATTGTTTTCTTCCCGCGTATTTCAGGCAAACTGCAAGAATTAAGTAATATTCCTATTACTTACACGATCCTCACGGATCAGTGAGCCGTATCCTGTACCGAGTAGCATCGACGTCGCTGCTCTCCAAGCTGCCCGAATCAGCGCGTGAGCAGTTGAGCACCGTGGAGGAGCGTGACCCAATTTAAATGTGTTCCTTCTCTTAATTTAGCTGATTTATTTTTTATTGTGTTTTAATTTAAATTGTAATTTGTTTTTTGGATTGCGTTAAATAAAATGCAATCAGAAATATCTTATAAATCGGATAAGACCGATGAGAAAAGGATGAAAGAATTAATTATAAAACGAAGTTCGGTAAAGGGACAAATCACTAATTTAAAAAAAAAATTGTGGAATATAAGTCAGCAGGCAGAATTGGCAAGTCTCGAATTTGCCGAGTCAACTTTGAAGCTCGGCAAGTTCGAGTCTGTAAAATTCGATGAATTGCAAAATCGATTTTCAATGCTGAAAATTTAGAATGCGAATTAACCGAAAGGGAGAATATTGAACATGATTTTGTTGCTAATATTGCCTTGGCCAAAAACATCATAGAATGTCAAAACAAGTTTCATAGACGCGAATCATTTTTGGATGCAGAAGGTCATTATTCTCCTGAAACTAGTCGTAATGTTAATGAGAACGCAATGGGATTTAAGCTTCCACAAATACAGATTTCCAAATTTGACGGAACATACTTCAGGTGGCTTGAGTTTCGTGATACGTTTGAAAGTTCAATACATAGAAATAGTCACATCGCTCCAGTCCACAAGTTTCATTATCTTGTGTCCTATTTGAAAGGTGAAGCTGCAAGGATAATAACCAACTTAGAAATATCGGCATCTAATTATGATGAAGCTTGGCAATTGCTGTGTAACCGATATAACAATAAAAGATTGTTAACTGATCATCATCTAAGTTCTTTATTTAACATACAGCCTTTAACCCGTGAATCTGAAAAGACGCTTAGGTTCTTGGTTGATCACGTGACAAAAAATCTGCGTGCATTGTCTAGCTTAGGTCAGCCTACAGATAACTGGGATATGCTGTTATTAGACATGCTATCAGCAAAATTAGCTAGTCAAACACTTAATATATGGGAAGAGTATCGCAACGTTTTACAAGATAACCCTACACTTAATCAATTTAATAAGTTTTTAACAGATCGAGCAGATGTGTTCGAATCTATACATAGAAGTAGGTATGACAGTCATGCGATAAAGGGATCACTATCGGCGTCAGCCAGTGCACCAGCGCGACACACCCGCGCGACACGCGCGATCAATAAAGAAGAATCATCTCATTTTGCAATTCAAGAAGGAATAAATTTTATTTTCACGCCTACTTATGCTCCACATTTCGGAGGTATTTGGGAGGCCGGTGTCAAGTCGGCTAAATATCACATTAAAAGAGTAATGGGCAATAGTCATTTAACTTTAGAGGAATTAATCACTTTGTTTGCCCAAGTGGAGGCTATACTCAATAGTCGTCCCTTATGCCCTCTCTCTTCCTCTCCTAATGACCTCCTCCTTGTCGCCAGGGCACTTTCTCATTGGAAGAGCTATGACGGCATTGCCATCACGAGACCTGAAGGAAGTGAAAGAAGGCAGTCTTCAGCGCTATGCCAGGCTAGAAAGGCTTCATCAACACTTTTGGAACCGATGGCAAAAAGAATATATAAGTGAACTACAGCGTCGAACAAAATGGAGAACCGATAAAGGCATTCTGAAGGTTGGCGATATGGTGATTCTTCAAGAAGATCATTATCTTCTTGAAGAAGCACCATATCGCCATATCGAGGAACATTTTCCTCCGTTATCCTGACGTTTAGGAAGAGTTACCAGGCTGTTTCCAGGATCCGACGGAATCGCTCGGGTAGCTCAAATCAAGACGATAAGAGGCTCCGTCTGACTGACCCTTAGTTCGGTTAGTAGTGGGCATAATCTGACCCTTGGTCAGATTATGCCCACTACTAACCGAAAAACAAATCCAGGGTTGAAAGAGAGCTTTCAACGCGGCGGGAAGATGTTTAGGCTTACACAAATAAGCCTTCATAAAAATTTGTGAGCACCACTAGAAACTCAACATTGCCGCTCATTCTTCGCACTCGTTCATCAATACTTGGACGTCGGATTTTGTATAGAACGTACTTACCTGTCAGCCGTCTAAAAGGCAACATTGTTTGTAACGTAAAATAGATATTTTACTCTAAATTCAACAAAAGTTGTTTTATTTGGCTCCATTGTATCAAGACAAGACATAAGGATTCTACACACTAAATTGTAAAAAATTACACTAAATCAATAACAATTTAATTAACATTTGTAATATTACAAATAATTCAACCGACATCATTAGTATAAAAACACCATAAGAAAGATAGTGTTTAGAAATCTTGTTATTTTATTTATATATATTTGGGAAACAAACAGTAAATATTTTATTTTCTTTAAGAACACTGCCGAAACCATGTGTGTGCCACTTTACATAATTTACAATAGTTGTTTACGTAATGGTGTATTCCCAGAGATTTGGAAACGAGCTAACATTGTCCCGGTACACAAAGGAGGATCTAAGCATGACGTGGAAAATTACCGGCCTATCTCAATCCTCTCCACTCTGTCAAAAGTATTCGAAAAACTTGTGCATAATGAAATTTATCCTATCCTACACCAAAATATAATTCCTCAACAGCAAGGTTTTGTCAAGCGTCGTTCTACTACTTCCAACTTACTCACATTTGCAAATTTCCTTTTTGAGAATGTAGATAAAAGAATACAAATAGATGCAGTCTATACTGACTTTAAAAATGCATTTGACAAGGCAGACCATGAAATTCATCTTAATAAATTAGCTTATAATGGTATCCGTGGCAATCTTCTTCGTTGGTTCACCTCCTATATAACTAATAGATCGCAAAAGGTAGTGGTTAATGGATATCAATCTAGTAGCGTGAATATATCTTCAGGTGTTCCTCAAGGATCAATACTGGGACCTATATAAATATAATAAAGATTTACATAAATTTTACATAAAGGCTATACATAAAATTAATTATCATACACCAGTGAAGATTCCACTTAATTACTAATACATGTTTAAAGTAGATCGCTGAACATTTTAAGAAATAAAATCGTATTCAAAACAACGAACATGGAGCGCATGAATAGCACTAATACTGCTCTAAACTTATTAATATTTAACAAAAAAAGATCGACAGACCCAAAATTATTGTTATAAAAAGAACGATCGAAAACAGTGTTCTTACAATAATTTGTTCGTCTGAGTGGGAGGTGAAACAACGACATACTCCTAGAGTTCAGTTCAGACTCCTATAGTTCATGCAGTTCAACTTCGTTCAATATTTATCTGTTTGCGTTTTTTCGCTCGCATTTAAAATTTGAAACTATTTTAAGCACCATAGATTTTCGCATCAATATTGTATTACTTTTTGAGCATCAAAGTGCAAGTTTTGCAATTGAATCTTAGAATTAGATTATTTTAAATTAATAAAATGTCAAATAGTATTTACTATTTCTTAGTCAACTTTTAGTACTGTAAATTTTGACTATAAATTTACGATAACAAAATTTCTTGCCTTCAATACTATTATTACTTAGTCTACGTCTATTGACGTGACTGTAAAAAATTAACAAAGTTTGTTCTCTTAGTCATTATAATAAATAAAGAAAACATTTGTATGCAATAAACAAATACTACATAGAACCTCCATATGAAATGGCAATGTTAACCTCTTTTTTATATTTTAGTCAAACTATCAATATTTAAGTGAAAAAATGAACGCTATTCACCGCGACGATCAATTTTTAATAAATTGATATTTTCTAATACCTTCCATCACTACACAGTATAAAACAAAGTCCCTTTCTCTATCCCTATATCCCTATGTATGCTTAAATCTTTAAAACTACGGAACGCATTTTGATGCGGTTTTTTTAAATAGATAGAGTGATTTAAGAGGAAGGTTTATATGTATAATAGCATTGCACCCATGCGAAGCCGGGCGGGTCACTAGTTATTAATAAAAAGAACCCCCTTTTAGTAAAGACTATAGTTGAAACAAAAAAGTTTTTATGCATTTTTTTTTGGGTGGGAAATGCATTATGCACCTTGACACCGCGCTGGTTAGGCGCGGCCGTGTGTGGCTATCTCCGGTCTGAGAGGACCGGCCTACCCACTAAAACCCCCCAGTGTTCTCTAGGCCTATGCGGGGCACATGGCGGGGTGCGCTTTCACAATTCTACCGTCATGTGCTCCGGGGCCGGCTCGACCTAGAACTGATCGAGCCAACTCCAAGGGAGGGGCTGTCCGAGGACGCTTGGACAGTCCCCCAGACACAGAGATATCACCACGGCGTGCGCGTTTGCCAGTCGCGCACGCAGCCTCGCGGTAGGGTCATTAAGCGAGCACCGCGCTTGCGTGTGCTCGCCTTCTCCTACCTATCCATCTGCGGCGGAGGGGAGCGGCCTAGACGTCCTCCTCCCGCTCCCTCTCCGTTGCCTCCTTCTGCGAGATGACTTTCTCGCAGAAGGAGGCGACAGCCCCCCATTCCGCCTCGCCGCGGAGCATGGCCACGAACACGCTCGGCAGCGAGAGGTCGCTGCTTCCTAGTGCAGCAATTAGATCGCTGCGCTGTTCCCATGCCGTAAACACAGCCAGTGTGTGCTCGGACGTGTCGTCGGGAGCGTCACAGTGGTGACACTGCGGCGTTGTCTACCGACGCGCGACCCGGTGCAGGTAGTGACCGAAACAGCCATGTTCAGTCAACACCTGCACCATGCGGTATGAGAGGTTGCCCTGCCGGCGCCCAACCCACTCCTCCAACACAGGACGAACGGATTCGATCGTCCGGTGGCCGGCAGCTGGGTTTTATGCATTGACCTAGGGTTAACGCTTAAATTTCACTTGACGTCGACCTAGAATTGGTCGAGCTGGTCCCGGGGCGTATGGCAGTGGAGTCTCGAAGCGGATCCTGCCATGTGCCCCGCATGGGCCCATAGAACACCGAGGGGTTTTAGTGGGTAGGCCGGTCCTCTCAGACCGGAGAGACCCACACACGGCCGCGCCATTCCAGCGCGGCGTCGTGGTACATAAGGAGCATTTCCCCTCGCAAAAAAAGGGTTAACGCTTAACAAATATCTAAATTGCTATAGATAACGTTTCTTAGTTAAATAGTAAGCAATTTAGCATTAGCCAAGCAGTTGGTTTGATAAATAATGACATTTTAACAAAGTAACGTCTTATCCACGCGCACAATCCAGAGAGCGCCCGATTAATCATCGCTCCAACTGCTTATAAAATACTGTTGTATTTTTTAAGCAGTTGGAGCTATCTCACTAGAGGTTCGCTTTCTGTCATGTCATAGCCAACGCCAATGTAAGCAAGTTGTGTCAACATAAACAATCCCTATCAAATTAGTAGCTACTTTGAAATTCGTGTAGCGCCTTCACAATCGCCTTTAGCATCGTAATAAAATTACGCGCTGTTTACAACGGCGTCTATTAGAATTTAAAGCGAAATTTAAATGTGGTAAGTATAGTTGTCAGTTTGCCAGTGTTGCCAACTTCTACAGATAATAAATATGTGCTCTATAATAACACATGCTTTGCGCCTCAGATTAGCCCGCGTTATATAGTCTGCTTATAAACGAAGGCTGAATCTCTCCATTCAAGCCGTAGGGCCTTTATGGCCAAGGCTAGGCTGAGTTTAGTCGGTAGGTCACGTGGCCGGACCGCTCTGGGGGGCAATCGCACTAACAAATCGCAGCTGAAACGAAACCAAATCGTTCCATTCAACCAATCCGAGAGCTAGAATATCACGTCATCGAACAGATGACGTGATATTGTGGCGTTCGGGTTGGGTAAGCCGTTGCGGGGGTAGTATGGCGGGGTATCCTGGGTACGTTTCGTGCTCTTTGTGAGGATTCTCAACCTTACTCTCCTGAGGAAAGAAAAAAGAAGGCTGAAGCAGCACTTTCAGGCGCTGTTTCAATCCACTATAAATATCAAATTGTCATCGCCATCTAACGTATCTATTTATTGTATGTTTATATTATATTAGTATAAGGATGTTTGTATATATGTGTTTGTTTCCTTGTGTATTTAAAAAACAAAATCAAAAATTTATTCTTCAAATAGGATTTTTACAATCACTTTTGCACATCTACCATTTTCTACCTGTATTTTTACAGATTCTTCAATTAGAAACTGGCCTTAGATAAATAGTCTGAACCCGACTTCCTTTACATATTTATTAAAGTTCGCTATTGTTTTATTGTGTTCTTTACTATAGTCAAAATAATTTAATACTTTAAGAGAGTAATCTTATCTCGGTAGGCACGGCTTAGCTGTGTCCACCCCTGGGATTGCCTAAGTCCAGAGCGGTTAACGCTGATGTGCCGCTTGCTCGTCTGCCACGTACGGCAATAAAAAAAATTTGGCAACGTAACTGTTTAGTCATTAAAATTAAACAAGCATTGTTATCATTTAAATAATCCTTAATATTATAATATCCTTTTTTAATAAGAGTATTTTGTTTGAATATCTATTTATTGTATTGAATGTATGTGAGTATATAAATTATGTTTATAACTGTCTAAAAATATATTAGTTTAGGTAATAAGTAAAGTTTAATGTAGAATATTAATAACACAGTAGTGTGCTTTCTCACTACAAGTAGCATTCCATAGACACTCACAGGTTGGCTGGAAGAAATCTCTAATAGAGATAATTATCGTTTCTGAACAACATTTTGTAACTTTTTGGTAATAGGTCTTAAACTGTAGTAATAAAATGATATGTTGTTTTGTACAGGGATAGTGTATGCGGTTAGAATTCATTATTAACAGGAATAATTAGATAAGAACTATAACTTTTCTTTATTTTTAACATAATAAATTATTATTTTTAATGTGAAAGTCACGTGACTACAAACGCCAATCACAGCGCGTGACGTCATTTGTCATTGTCACTTGTCACGTACTACTTGTTTACGTTGTTTGTGATTTCGAAACCTCGTTTATTTCTTGCATATTCTCTGTGATTTAAAGTTTTAGTCGTTTGCTTGAAGTAAAATTTCAGATTATTTACGATGGCAAAGAAATTCGTAAGAGCTGATAGTTCAAATTTGCCACGTATCGACGTTATGATGGTGGCAGAATTTTTCGCTAAAAACCCTGATTTTATCTCATCGGAATCCAGAAATGTAAAAACTGTCGCGTAAGTATCATTACACACATGAAAAGTGAATCAAAATTTCTTTAAATTTGATTTTAAGTGACCCGTGGTTGGTTGTAATGTAACCTCAAATGTATTGTTTTTGTTTTATATCGTGCAGGAAAACGTATGGAGATGATGCTATAGGTTTTATGTGAAACTGTGCCGAGAAAACGATATATGTATGTGTAGATAAATGCAAAATGTGCCCACACCACAAAGTTCACCTTAAACAATATAAAGTAAATCATCGACTTTATTTGATTTGATTGATTTTTCCAGTCTCGTCTTGCCAGTACCATCCATTTCTTTCACATATTTATATCACAAGGCACAGGTATAAATAGTTTGTTTTTTTTCCTCAGGAGAGGAGGCTGAGAATCCATCATGGATACCAACGCAACAGGCAAGCAGGGACCACACAGACCTGCTGACTAAACTCAGCCTAAGCCTTTGGTCCTAATGACTCTACTGGCTTTATTGACGAGAGAGCCGCACCTCAGGAGAGGCACGGTTAGCGCTGCCCCATGGAGAGGGCGTAAGCGCTAGAAGAAAGCACGGTTCTCCAAAGTGGGACCGGCCTGTACTGACGGGAACTCGTGGCTAAGCAGAAGGCTGCCGGTTAGGGGGTGACAAGAGAGGCGACGGCTCAGACGCCGCCGCTTGCAGGTCTAGAAGTTCCTGCGTGAGTTGGTTAGGGATATGGGGCATGGGGCATGGAGGACATGTCGCGGTCTGCGTATCCTCTGCCGGTAATGACTAGTGTTGCCTTGAGATAGGCTCGCTGATGGCGATATTGACGGGTGTATAAATAGTTTGTCAGGAGTCTTATTTGTATTATTTTCGCTCAGGGGAACTAAATAATACTGATAATATTTAATTGCACTCATCTATACATATAATAAGACAGTAAAAATATTTTGTCTGTACATTTAGTATTTTTGACTGAAATGGATAGAGGGGCACTTAAATAGATTATTAGAAAGCAAAAAAAAATTTTTGGAATTTTTTGTCTGTCTGTCTGTATGTATGTTCACGTTTATCTCCGAAAGTACTGAACCGATTTGCTTGAAACTTTCACTATTTGCTTTGTTTTAACTCAGAATAATATCTAAACTTTGTTTCATCAAAATCGGTTCATTAAAAAAAAGTTATCGTCATTTTAATGAACTCAAATAAATAAAACTGGAGTGTCATCTGTGAAAATTGAAGACGGTGAAATTTTAATCAAAAGTACTGTGAAAATAGTATTTGTGGAAAAGCTCATTGTTTTGTGCCATACTATACATACATACATACTAATATTATAAATGCGAAAGTAACTCTGTCTGTCTGTCTGTCTGTTCCGCTTTCACACCAAAACTACTGAACCGATTTAAATGAAATTTGGTACACAGATAGTCTGGAGCCTGAGAAAGGACATAGGCTACTTTTTCATGCAAAAAAGGTTGTAAAGGGTTGTAAAAGGTTGAAAGGAGGGATTATTGGTTGTATGGAAATATTGTTAAAACTACTGAACCGATTTAAATGAAATTTGGTACACAGATAGTCTGGAGCCTGAGAAAGGACATAGGCTACTTTTTCATGCAAAAAAGGTTGTAAAGGGTTGTAAAAGGTTGAAAGGAGGGATTATTGGTTGTATGGAAATATTGTTAAAACTACTGAACCGATTTAAATGAAATTTGGTACACAGATAGTCTTTTTTTTTTTTTTTTTTTTTTTTTTTTTTTTTTTTTTTTTTTTTCCCTGAGGAAAATGCATTAAATTGCATACCCCGGCTGTGGCGAGCCGGGGTTATGTGGGGCTCTCCTCCCCAGAAGGGGGAGGCCTACCCACTAAAAACCTCAGGATGGCCTTCCTCAGGCTTGTAGGGAGCCCCCGGGAACAGAAAGCTTCTTCCGGGAACCCCCAGCCTCCGCTCCCCCGTCGACACAGGGGAGCCCTCCTCGGGGGAGGCTTACTACCTCCCCCGGTCTCCTCCACCGACGACGCCCCCCGGCCACGGAAGGGGCGTGGTCCATCCCGGGTCGCCGTAGCAGTCGCGACTTACTCGCGCCCGCCGGCGACCCGCACACAGATAGTCTAGAGGCTGAGAAAGGACAGAGGCTACCTTTTAGCAGAAAAGGGTTGTAAAAGGTTGAAAGGAGGGGGTGAAAGGTTGTATGGCAGTATTGTTAAAACATATCCTTCCTGTGGGAAATTCGAATATAACGCGGGCGAAGCCGCGGGCGGAAAGCTAGTTTTCTATATAGATTACGAAATATAACCGAACGTTTATACACGCTGTGTCAATGAGCAATCAACTTCTGTATGATAAGTGACGTCATAATCGAGACAATAAAAGAGTGGTGTTTTAGCACGAATTTCAAATGTGAAAAATAATTATCAATTTTTTAACAAAGAATAAAGTATTTTCAGCAGGAAAATATTTTTAGCAGCTTTTTAGATTAGTAAACAATAGGTTGAAATGGTTTTCATGAAGCAGTCCAAGACCCTACGAAATTTTACGAAACGGTGTTATTTAGTTTGACCTATTTATATTGGTAGTAGTCGTTGGGTCGAATTTAGTAATCTTCATTACAACATTAAACTACCTTCTAAAGGAGCCCACGTAAATTTTCCAAAACGCTTCTTTTCTAGCCTCTGATTTCCCAAACCAGCATGTCTATAACTACACCTCTATCGAAACGCGATCGTAACACTATCGAACTGTCGAGAATAGAGCCCCTAACAAAAAGAAACAAAATTCGGGAATGAATTCCAGACATTTCATAAGAATTGTGAGCTTGAAATAGCTATGAATGTCGATAAGCCCGCTCAATGTGAATGATCAAAGTAAATTTTAAAAAGTAGTCGTACGCCTTACGGACTTGGCGAATCAAAGGAAAGCGTCTCGCCTTACGCCTTACTTTGGTATTTAATAAAAATATTTGATTTATCTACTTTTTATTATATACTTTGTTCAATTATGAACATTCTGGATGCTTTTAAATTCCCCCCGCATTTCGGACCTTTCTCCGGACATTCAGAAACCGCAGACAATGGATCAAGGAATTTCCTCAGACTCAGTAATGCACGCGAACAAACTCTTACTGCCTTTTAATAGTAGTTTATGCAACTGTCATATAATGAAGGGTATTAAAACACGAGTGTGAGTTTATGAAACGAGCGCAGCGAGTTTCATAATAGTAACGAGTGTTTTAATACCCGTGTTATATGCAGTTGCATACACTACTTTATCTTCACTAATGCAATTAATCAAACAACAAGAGTAAAAGCTGACAATAGTTTTTTATAAATAATTGTTCAAATTTTGGATGGTACAATTTTGAAAGTTAATGTTAATTATTGATTCAGCAGCTGTAGCGGTCGCGGGGCAAGCAGTAGAGCTCGTAGACGGAGTCGGAATATTTATAATCACTTCATTCGTCTTGTTTTCTATACTGTTCAAGATCGTATTTGAGACTTGAATTTTATTCATTAAAGACTCATCAATGTAGCTTTCAGCCACAGTAGAAGACTTCCACCCCCCGTGCCGTTTCAGTGCGGTCAAATCACCACCGCTATCTATGAGAAGGGTCGCCGAGGTGCGCCGGAAGCAATGCCCCGTGTACAACGCTGGGTTAGGCAGATTCAAAAAACTTGCGATAGTTTTTCCCAGAGCACCAAATTTATTAATACCAGTTCTTTGATCAACGCACTTCCCCGATCTATAGCTCAAGAAAAAGGCAGAGTTTCGACAGGGGTGGGTCGAAGTTCCATATATTTTTTACATACGGCATAGCAGTTGCCCGTCACAACGAAAGAACGATCTATTTTCGTTTTTGTTTTCGAAACTTTCACCATGATTGTACCTTCGTCTATGTTCGAGACTTCATCGAACTGGATGTTGTATAGCTCTTGCCTTCGGCATGCCCCCATTATGCCAAATATTAGTGCAACCTGTAACAATAAACGATATAATAAGCTTGAGGTACATAGCCAAAGCAAAAACTATGAATTATGAAGTAGTAAAGTATAGGTACCTACTACCTAATTTATACACAAAGCGCTTAAAAACGGAGTGTCTAGATAACTTGCGTGTGTAGTACGTATGTACTAGGTAGATTAAATAACAGAACTAAAATACACTTACCTTTTCAAAAAGATACAAAATATCTGGTGAATCTTCCAGGAACATCTGCAGTTGACCTGATGTAAACGTCAAGGACTTTTTTCCCTTATGTCCTTCTGAATTGCGTTTCAGGAACGCTATGACTTTTGAATACTTCGTGATATCAATATTGTTGTAAATATTCAGTGTGGACTTGAGCATAGAATATTTAGCCCACATAGAAGATGGCTTGAATTTGTCGGAGAGGTCTTTGAGATACGCAAGAATAACATTTTCGGAAAATGATGTAGTTTTCTTTTCGATCTTCCATGCCAAAAAGTTATTATATTCTTTTTCATATAATTTTTTAGATTTTTCTGGCAAAAGATTATTAGTTATTTCTGTTGCCAATTCCAGAATATCCGGAGGCGTACAGATATCGTCGCTGTCCATTTTTTACTTTTAATTTGAATAAATTGTGTAAAACAAAATACACTGCGAAACATTAAATTCCCGCGTACGTGTATTGTTACAGTGAACTTGCCGCCATTAAAATCTAACCAATGAGAGCACAGCTGCGCGCGCAGGGCCGATCAAAAGCGAGCGCGCGCTGTTCATTTTATTTCATGTTGATCTGAAATATAATTGTTAACAGTGTAGTCTTTCTATTCGGTATTCATTGGCATCGCGGTTTTAGATTTAAAAAAAAATAATAAAAAATTTCTTGTCTGTGGCACTCCGGGTAGCAAATGTCACTTTTCTTTCGCGCGTTCGCCGGCATCGTAGGTCTCGTAAAACTTTTTGAACATTACTGAAAAAGTAAAACGTGATAACCTGACATCAAAAATTAAAAATAGCCTAGAACTGAAGAAGTCTTCAGCCCAAATAAAAAAGTCAACACCAAAAGCAAATCTAGCTAAGCCAACTTACACCACAACAAGCAAACCAAAAGGCAATACTGAAAAGGCATAAATTACCAGAAAAATTGTCAGCTACTGGAAGGCCCCACCCTTACCGAAGAAATATAAGCTGTCTTAACAGATAATGCTCTGACGAGGGACAAGGCCATCGTTTTGATGCAACACCAACTGGGGCTAGCCACAGGCATTATCGGAGAGGCTATGACAAAAATTATGCTTCAAGAGCAAATAGATAGAGTACAGCATTAACTGACGCCTCCAAGCTCCTTGTTGACATCCACTTCCAGAATACAAGAACACGGAAAATCTTGATCTCTCCACCACTTAATAAAAAGCACAATAACGTTTTATTTAAAAAGATTTGTGAAGGTTCACTTCATCGAAGTTTATCAATTATACCGTTCGATCGGAAAATATTGAAGAAAATCAAAAAATATGAAAAACGCCTTCGTGAAATCCGCGAGCGTCACCGTAGCCGCACAAGAAGCCGAAGCCCCATATTAACCTCGTCTCGACCTCTTTCCCCAAGCTCATCACCGGACTCACAAGGTAAAGTCTACAATGCACCCATGCCGGTACGAGATACCGTTAGGCATGAAGGTCAAACTTGGTACGAGATACCATAGCTTTGATAAGTACGAGATACTATTTCATTACGTACGAGATACGTTGAATACAATGCACCCATGCCGGTACGAGATACCGTTAGGCATGAAGGTCAAACTTGGTACGAGATACCATAGCTTTGATAAGTACGAGCTTAGAGCATTAAACCTAAGAGTACGAGATACTATTCATTACGTACGAGATACGCTGAAAACGTAAACATTTAATATAAAAATGAAACATGTGGCCGTTGGAAAATCCAACAGCAAAACATGGCGGAATTTCCTTACCAGGCCGCATCGAGGACGAGGTGGAGGTAGACCCAGTTGCAGCTTTCCAAGATGCTCTGGGGGCCGAATACGAAGACAATTGTAAGCAGTTCAGAGGAACTATACAAAAAGAAATCACGGTTCGTTGGAACCATATTCTCCTCAACGGAATCACGAAGGAGGAAAAAGAGGCAATACTATGGGAAACCGCTACGGTCCACCACAGCCTCTACAACCCAGGGCGACGGCATCACGAGGTGGACCCAGGAACCGCACAGCGCAGCCGCCGCCCCGACGACCAGCCTTCAGCCTCGCGCGGCCCGAGAGGCCTGCGACACGCGGCCCGAGAGGCCTGCGACACGGGGCAACAGGTGTTAAATGATCAGGTACATGCAGGCAACATAACTAAATACTTCACCTGCTGGCAAAGGATCACTAGTGATCCTATGCTATTACAATGGGTAAATGGTTACCATATTCCCTTTCTAAAAATTCCAGTGCAAAGTTTTGTTCCCCAAAATAATATACCTCTCACTGAAGTTGATAATATGCGCAAAGCCATTGTCAACTTATTAGAACTAGGTGCAGTTCCAATATGCAACCCCTGTAAGAACCAATTTATCTCAAATTCTTAAATTCTTAAGAATTAATTCTAATTCTTAAGATCAAAACCCAATAGCAAATCTAAATTTAACCTTAACTTAAAATCTCTGAATACCTTCATCAAAATAGATCACTTCAAGATAGAAGATATTAGAACGGCAGTAAAGCTTGTAAATAAAGACTATTTTTTGTGCTCCATAGATCTCAAAGAATCTTATTTTCTCATCTCAGTTGTCCCAGAACACAGAAAATACCTTCGTTTCGAATTTGATGGCATTCTCTATAAATTCACAGCATTACCATATGGTCTTTGTACTGCACCTAGTGTCTTCACAAAACTACTGAAACCAGTGATTGGTACACTCAGAAAACAGGGGTTTTTTATGAACAATATATCTCGATGACTATCTTTGCATTGGGCAAACTTATAAGGAATGCATAAGAAATAGCGATGCAACTCTCTCCATTTTTAAATGCTTGGGCCTTATTGTAAACCATGAAAAAAGCACACTAATACCTAATAAATCTTGCAAGTTTCTTGGCTTTATCATAAATTCACAAAAAATGTCACTTGAATTACCACAGGACTTATCCTGTATCCTTAGAGACATTATAAAATCTTTAGTAACAAAATTTCTATCCTTGAAGAGCTGTAGAATAAGGAACTTTGCAAAATTGCTTGGTACTTTAGTAGCTGCTAGCCCTGCTGTACCTTATGGCCTCATGCACACTAAAGCAACGGAAAGAGAGAAATATCTAGCGTTGACACACTATGCTGACAATTATGATGCTATTATGTACTTAAATACAAATATTTAAATACAATTTCAGTTGGAAATATTTTCTGATGCATCACTGACTGGTTGGGGAACACACTGCAATGGTGAAAGTAGTGGTGGTATGTGGTCTCACTCAGAACAACACCTTCATATAAACAGTTAGAACTGACAGTAGCATTTTTTGGATAAAAATGTTACGCAAAACCATATAGCCATTGCAATATTTTATTACGTATAGATAACACAACTGCTATTGCATGCATTAATAAAATGGGTAGTGTGCAATACCCACACTTGAACAAAATCACCAGAGATATCTGGAGCTGGTGTGAACACACAAATATAAACATTTATGCCTCTTACATAAAGTCCACTGACAATGTATATGCGGATAAAGAATCACATAACACAAATTTTGACACAGAATGGGAATTAAGTAAAGATGCCTTTAATACTATAAAAACCCACCTAGGAATCCCAAACATAGATCTTTTTGCATCTAGGATTAATAAGAAATGTAAGCTATATGCTCTTGGAAAAGGGATCCTAATGCATTTGACATTGATGCTATGACCCTTAACTGGGCACCTTATTATTTTTATGCCTTCCCACCATTTGCCCTTCTAACTAAATGCCTACAGAAGATAATGTGATAAAGCCAGAGGCATACTTGTTTACCCAATGTGGGAGTACCAACCATGGTACCCCCTTTTTTTTTTTTTTTTTTTTTTTGTTACGCTTTTTTTGTTAGGTTCCATAAGAGGGGTCCCAAAACTGACGGTCGGACTGCGGACTCCGACAGCAACCGCACGCGCTGGACAGCGTCCAGCGTCGATCGCCCCTGCCGGAATCCAAATTGGCAGTCCGACAGGTCGGGACCCACGCGCGACAGGTGCTCGCTGATACGGGCGGAGATAACTCGTTCGAAGAGCTTCCCCGCCTCGTTCAGCAAGCAGATCGGACGGAACGACGACGGAACGTTTTCGGTCCTTCCTACCTTCCTCAGCAGCACCAGCCTGGCCGACTTCCAGTCGATGGGGAACACGCCCTCTCTGAGGCAGCACGTGAAGAGCTGCCTCACTCTGTTCCCCAATGTCCTGAGTGCCAGCGCCAGCACCTTTCCCGGGATTCCGTCTGGGCCCGGTGCGGTGCTGCGCGCTGAGAGCCGCGACACGGCCCCGGCGAGCTCGCCCTCCGTCACCCCTAGGTCATCCGACCACGGAGCGGGCGACGGGGCTACGGAGGAACTGTCCTGGACCCTCGGGAAGAGCGTATCCAACACTCTTCCCACAGTATCGGGGTCCAGGGTTTCCGTCAGTGGAGGGACCCATGGTCGGAGCTTGCCCAGTACCATTTTGTACGGGCGCCCCCATGGATCCCTCTCCAGTCCCTCCAGGAGCTCGTTCCAGGACCTCGCCTTGGCGTCAGCGATGGCGATGCTGATCGCCTTAGCTGCGGCTCCGTACGCGTTTCTGGCACTCAGAACTTCCTCGACTGAGGCTTGCCGTCTTCGACGGGCTCTAAGGTACTGGCGGCGCGCGGCTATAACAGCAATCCTAAGCCGCGCGATCTCCTCATTCCACCAGTATGCAGAGCCCCGCCGGGACGGCCTGACTCGGGGCATAGAGACGTCGCAGATCGACGTCAATGTCTCCCTGAGCCAGGCCGCTTGCGCTTGCACACCGAGATCGGGCAAGATCCGTCCCTCCTCCGACCAGTCCGCGACGTGGGCAGCGGCTAGAGCCATATCTCGATCCAGCCGCTTGATGGACCAACGCCGCGGACGGCTGTCCTCCTGAAGCGTGCGAGCAGGGTTGCGGAAGGACACATCGAAAACGATGTGTCGGTGGTCAGATAGAGTGACCACCTCGTCCGCGACCCTCCATCCCGACACCATGCGGTGCGCAGTGGGTGTCGCCCATGATAGGTCGACGATCGACTCCCCCTGCCACCGCACGCAGGTGCTGACTGAACCTCGGTTTAGAAGCCGAAGGTCCAGTCCCGCCGCACACTCCAGGAGTGTCTCCCCTCTTACATCGTCCCGGGTGTCGCCCCACTCTCTCGAGTGGACGTTGAAGTCACCCAGGACGAAAACCGGACGGGGGGCGCAACCGCGAATGCAGTTCGCCAGCCCGTCCAGGAATGCCTCGAATGCGGCGAGGCCGCAGTTCGGGGAGATATAACAGCCTATCATGACCGTGGACCCCCACTCCACGGCCACGTATCCCGGCCCTCTGGCAAAGGGGTACAGTGCGGTCTGTCGCTCGCCCAATATATGGCTACAGAGCCCAGGTCGTCCCCGAACCATCTTGGGTGGTTCGGGACAGAGTAGGGCTCTGCGACGACCGCCACCGCGACCTCACCCTCCGCGAGCGTCTGGATCAGGAGATCCTGCGCCGCGCGGCAGTGGTTGAGGTTGCCCTGCAGTACCCTGCCATGGACGTCCATTATTATGTGTCCATGGCTTCGCCTTGCCCCTGGGCCGCAACCCCAGCCTTCCTCTTCGGTGGGGAGCATTTCTTGCTCCCCATCCTGTGCTCTGCCGGTCTGCCGTAATCCGAGCAGACTGGACAGCGAGGGGCGCTCGCCGTACAGAGACGGGCAATGTGCCCTGTCTCTCCACACCTGTAGCAGCGAGCGCTCCTATCTGAGTCTTTGTTAGGGCACATGGCCCTAACATGTCCTCTTTCGAGACACCAGTGGCACTGCAGGGGCCGTGCTTCAGTGCCTCGACCCTCGCCGAGGTCCAACCAACGAGGAGCCGCCCAGCCGTCAGTTTTCTGACCGCGCTGAGCGGACACCTGGCCCAGACTGTACCCAGGCGGATGCGGTCGACGCGTATCTCCCCGACTTTCACATCCTCCGGAGAGCACGCGCCAGCCGCAGCTATGGCAGCCGCCACGTGTGTACGTGTGATAGACTCATCGAGATCCATCACACGCACGTCGGCCATTTTACACGGGCGCGAGATCTTTGCACCCGTGTCCGCTACTGCTTCCCTCATTCGCTCCGCCAGAGCGTCGGCTTTGGCGGAGCTCTCTGGGCCGGGCACCTCGAGCAGGAGGGCCCCGGTCACGGCCCTCCTGGTGCGCACACCGCCGGTGATTCCCAGGTCCGCCAATTTTAAACCATGGTACCCCCTAGCCATGAGCTTAATGATCAGTAACCCAATCATATCTAAACCAGATCCTAACTTATTGATATTTCCTTTTGGAGCAAAGCACCCGTTGAGCAGCCACCTTACCCTGGCAGTGAGCATCTTCTGCGGGAGGCATTCAGACGCAGAGGCTTGCCACAGAGCTCACTAGACATTATGCTAGCATCCATCTCCAACGGTACTATGATTCAATATAACACAACTTATAAAAGCTGGTGGCAGTTCTGCAATACATACAACCAGGAATCGCTCTTAACACCTATACCTTTTGTAATAAAATTTCTAATAGAAAAAGTGGTGGTGGTTCTATAACACCCTCAGTTGCCATAAATCTGCCCTTTCTCTTTTAATAGGAGAGAAAGTTGGGACAGATGATAGAGTGAAACGATTCCTAAAAGGTGTATTCAGGCTAAAACCAGCCATGCAAAGATACACAGAAACATGGGACCCACACAAGGTGTTGAGTTACCTAGCAAAATTACCACCAAACTCACTGTTAAGCCTTGAAATGCTAAACTAAACTGGTAACATTGCTAGCCTTGGCAAGTGCTCAGCGGGTACAAACTCTTTCACTGATTAAGCTTAATGATATAATCACCATAGTCATCAATGATTTAGTAAAAACTTCTGTACATACAAAACAACACAGTATAATAAACCTTCCATTTTATTTACAAGAACCTAAAATATGCCCAGCCAGCACACTTCAAGACTACATCCATAGCACAAACACTATCAGAAATTTTCAAACACCTTTTATTAACTTTTAAAAAGCATACCACCATGCATCAAAACAAACCATAAGCAGGTGGATCAAGTGTGTCCTAGCAGATAGTGGTATTGATACAAACCAATTTAAATCACACAGCACCCGCCATTCTGCCACCTCATCAGCTAGCAAGGCAGGAGTGTCAATTGATGTTATTAGGAAAACCGCTGGCTGGACTGAAAATTCCCTTACATTTGCAAGGTTTTATCAGTTACCTATACAAGATAAAAACAGTTGTGATGACTCTGTACAGGCAGTTTTTAGCTTTGATTAATAATATTATTTTTATATTATATTGATTTAAGTTTCAAGTAATAAAAAGGTTATTATCACAATTTATCTTGATGATGATGATTTAAATATTGTTGATTTATCTTAATTTTCATTGCAATTATGTTGATCTCAATTATGTTTTTAAAATATTGTTGACTTATTTTAGTCTTATCTCAGAAAACCATTGTACTTTTGATTATTATTACTGTTAATTTTATATTGTAAAATTAACAAAAATTTACTTCAATATGTGAGATACAGAGAAAATTACCAAGTTGATTCCCTCTTATTGCCTTATAAAAATTAGTTAAGTAATTAAAGGCTGACTAATTAAGCTGTGATTATCTACTTAGACATAAGTGTTATAGTTCAGAATGATTTGGACCTCATCATTTATACCAGACCCTTTGTAAATTATTTATTTACAAACTTACCTTTCATAAGTGCATACATAATGATAGATACCCACTATGCAACTGTCTCTAAACAACTACACTGTTAACAATTATATTTCAGATCAACATGAAATAAAATTGAAGATTGGACGAACTTACCTAAGTGAAGTCCAATTGTAATTTTATGAAGGTTGATCTGAAATATAATCACCCGCCCAACCCAGCATCAGCTTGTTGCTGATCCCAAGCATAGTGGGTCATCAACTCATCAGAGCCATCTCACTTTAAAGCTCTAAAATAGTGACATTTGCTACCCGGAGTGCCACAGACAAGAAATTTTTTATTATTTTTTTTAAATCTAAAACCGCGATGCCAATGAATACCGAATAGAAAGACTACACTGTTAACAATTATATTTCAGATCAACCTTCATAAAATTACAATTGGACTTCACTTAGGTAAGTTCGTCCAATCTTCAAGTTTTCACGTATAATCCAACTATTTTCAAAAGCCAGCCTAATATAAAAATTTTAATACAACTTGTCTGAGGATTTTGACATATGGCTCGCCAGGTTAATTGGTCGCGTTTTATTGATGTTATAATGAGATTTTACGATATCGATGTGGATATTATACCATCATGTGAAATTGATTAAATTGAGTGTTTTGTTGTCTGCGCTATAACAGTAGTAATTATAAAACAAGTATGGGAAACATAAGTAGAATGTTACAACATTAGTGTAGATAATAGAATCTTCAAACACTACATACCCCGTTCCGTAATTAAATATATACCTAATCATTTCCTGCGACCTTCTACCACAAGTTGAACATAAGCGCCCGTATCTTTAGCAACACTTCTTGACACGTTGGATCTAGCAGATAAGTCTATATATAGGTGATGACGCCTGAATCTAGACAATTTTATTTCATTATCAATTTCTTTATTCTATTGAGTAGGTACTTATTATTCTTTCTACTTATTTCATATATATTGAAACATAATGTTAAAACCGTCATTTTTTGTGACGGTTCTCATCTTGAAGTTATTATTAGATATATTTTATTTTAATATTCAACGATCTGCTCGTCAAATTCATTAATATAATAACCTTATTGAAGGAGTTGAAGAAAGAAATGTAATCTACCCTTTTTGAGAACTGAAAATGTATAAACAAATTTCAAATTCATCAATCAACAAGAAGCAGTTAAGGATTTAATATTTTTCACAAACCAGCAATAAACTGTAGCTTTGTTTGTTGTTGGGTTCTGTAATAAAATATTGTCAACTAAATAATTTTGGAGATTATTATTATTTATTCATCCGAACAAATTTTGGAACCTTCTCAAGCCTCTTACACTTTGCAGGTATTCCATTAATTACTAGACATCGATGTTCACTCGTTGAGAAAAATTCAATTAATTGACACGATTAGAAAACATTGGGCTATCAAATAATGACACAATTTTGGTTTGTCATAATTAAAATAAGCTACGATACTTGATATAGATATGGATGGTACATTCTGCCCACGTTCTGTCAGATCTGTGAACTGACAGTTAGATCGCTGTAAGTTTAAATGCGTTGGCCGTATCGGCAGCGTTAGGCATCAGCTGACTGACGGACTCACGCCAAGAAAGGTATACAAGTTATTTAAAGCTTAGTTAGGGGCCATCCATAAATTACGTCACACGGTTAGGGGGAGGGAGGGGGTTGACGAAGTGTGACATTGTGTGACAAGGGGGTGGGAGGGATCTTAAATTTCGTGACGTCACATTACAAAATCTATTAAATCAAATAAGTTAACTGTTAAAACACAAACTTTAAATTATTACTATTAGTATGAAAAGTGCTGTAAATATTAACTTTTATTGTAAAGTCTGTATAATCTCATAAATAAAGAAAGGAATAGTATCTTCTTCTATCCATTAATAAGGGTACTCCCGAAACGTAATATTTTTCTAATTGATTATAGTAGGTGATTTTGAAAAATATAATAAGAAAATCATGAAATGACCATATACTTATTTAATATAAGTAATCGTTTTTTGTTTTGTTAATTGATTTGATGTTAATTTTATTAAAATGAAAATAAAATTGATTTCGAAACCGCTTTTATCATTCAATAATTTCTATAATTTCAAAATTTGTGACGTCACACTAGGGGGGGGGGGTCTCACAAATGTGACTAGCTGTGACAAGGACGGGGGAGGGGCAAAAAATCACGAAATTCGTGTGACGTAATTTATGGATGACCCCTTATTCGTAATTAGGCATTTAACATTTTAGGTTTTTAATATTTTACATATAAGTATACTAGCTTTTGCCCGCGACTTCGTCCGCGTGGAATAGTGACTTCCGGCAGATTTTTGGTTTTTCCCACATAGATCATGTATAGAGGAATAATTCTTTCATACATATTTTTTGTGTATCTTGAACCGTTTTCGCAGCGCACGCAAAGAAAGCCTTCAAAAATGAATTATTTTCCCCGTTTTTTACACATTTACCGCTCTGTCTTTGCTCCTATTGGTCATAGCGTAATGTTATTTAGCCTATAGCCTTCCTCGATAAATGGACTATCCAACAAAAAAAGAATTATTCAAATCGCACCAGTAGTTTCGGAGATTAGCGCGTTCAAACAAACAAACAAACAAACAAACTCTTCAGCTTTATTATATTAGTATAGATAATACAAAATAAGCATAACACGATAAGATGGATACGTGGAGTGACAAGAAAGGATAGAGTGACTTTTGAAGAAGACTTTCCTGGTATGGCCACGTATTAAGAAGGTATGATCAAGTTACTAGAAAAGTTAGTCATAAAAGTGTGTAGGTAACTTATATAATAATAATTTCAACATAAAACGAACAATAACAAACATTGCATAAAACTAAATGATCAAAAATCGAAAACCTATTTATATACATAAAATATACGTTTAAAAATAAATAAACATTTATAGCTATCTGAATAAATTATCAGATGCTACGGCGCGCTCACATATTAACACTGCAGTTAGGAAACAGATTTCTGGATACCGCTCCTATAGGCACAGGTTTCGCAACACACGGTTCGCAACTGCTCGTGTTTACCTGGCCTCTCGAGATCTTATGCACTATTTTTTTTTTCCTCAGGAGAGGAAGGCTGAGAATCCTCACAAGGAGCACGAAACGTACCCAGGATACCCCCGCGACGACAAATGTCACGGAGGTTATGTCGGACTCCACGCGACCGGAACGGTCCAGCCACGTGACCTACCGACTAAACTCAGCCTGGCCTAGGTTCTAAAACCATTTTTTTTTTGTATGTGATAGGGGGCAAACGAGCAGACGGATCACCCGATGGTAAGCAATTACCGCCGCCCATGAACGCCCGCAACACCAGAGGAGTCACAAGCGCGTTGCCGGCCTTTTAAATGGGAGTACGCTCTTTCCTTGAAGGTTTGGATATCGTAACGCTTCGGAAACACTGCAGGCGACAATTCATTCCACAGTTTAGCTGTGCGAGGCAGAAAGTTTCTAGAGAAACGCACAGTGGTGGACTGCCAAGTATTGAGATGGTGAGGATGGAAGGTTTGTCGCGTGGCATATATATAGGCAAATCGTGAGGGCGACCGCCCCTCAGGAGAGGGGCGATGCAGAATTATGCACTACGTGAGCCGTATGTCTCGGCGCTCCACTTATCATTACGATAAATTGTTAACGAATCATTATTTTTGTCATATGTAATTGTATTAATATCTATTGTGATTATACGTCCATACTATGCTGTGTTTATTGTGAACATTTGTTATCTGTGCCAAATTCCTGTAGTCGTTCTAATTATTTTATATTTGGAGTCATAGATCACAACACAACCACAAGTTGATGGGCGTGCAAGGAGAGGAAGACCGAAGTAAATATGAATGGAATGATGATATGTTGCAGAAGGGTGTGAGTGTCGAAATAGCAAGTAATAGAGGAGAGTGAAAAAGGAAGACATGCTACGCCCACCCCAAATAAAAATGGGAACAGGGCAAGAGAAAGAGAGAAGCGTAACACGCATTATAACATTTTAAGCTTTCTCAAGATAAATGTTACATTATTCAGTATAACTGATATTACATTTACTTACAAATAAAATATACATATAATTTGATTTGAATTTGAATGTTCTGCCTCCTATTTTGCTGAATGGATCTACCATCGCTTATTCCAATTCATCCAGAAATCTGGGGGTTGTATTTGATGATAACCTGAACTGGAAGGACCATCTTAACGCAATCAGTCGCAATGTATATTCCTCCTTTCAACTTCTTAAATCCCTGTAATACTTTCTGCCACTTCAAACAATAATTTCACCAACTCAATCTTTGATACTTCCGATCATTCTGATGTGTGTTATTTAGACATCGCCGAGGAATTACTTGATAAACTCGAAAGGTTACAAAACGTTTGCATCCGTTTCATATTTGGGTTACCTTTTATTTTTTTTGTTTCCCTGAGGAAAATGCATTAAATTGCATACCCCGGCTGTGGCGAGCCGGCGGTTATGTGGGGCTCTCCTCCCCAGAAGGGAGAGGCCTACCCACTAAAAACCTCAGGGATGGCCTTCCTCAGCTATGTAGGGAGCCCCCGGGAACATCAAGCCACTTCCGGGAACCCCCAGCCTCCGCTCCCCTGCCTAGAGAGGAGCCCTCCTCGGGGGAGGCTACACTACCTCCCCCGGTCTCCTCCACCGACGACGCCCCCCGGCCACGGAAAGGGCGTGGTCCATCCCGGGTCGCCGTAGCAGTCGCGACTTCCTCGCGCCCGATGGCGACCCGCGGCGGCGCCGCAGCTGTGCTACCGAGCCCGGCGCCGCCTTCTTCGAGCGGGATCGGCCATCTCCCGACCCCGCTCGGCGGCCTCCTTCTGGAGCATCACTGCTTCACAGAAGGAAGCCACAGCCCTCCAACCTCCCTCGTCCGCCAGCATTGCCGCAATCAATGCCGGCGGAGACAGATCTCGCCCGATCTCTGCGACCAAGACTCGGCGCTCGGAGGCCCACGCGGGGCACTCCGCCAGCGTGTGCTGGGCCGAGTCGAGGTCGGATGCGCAGTGGTGGCAATGTGTCGATCCCTCCCGTCCTATTCGACACAGATACTCACCGAAGCAGCCGTGCCATATTTGGGTTACCTAAGTATGATCATGTTTCCCAGCTTCGTACACAGCTTAAGTGGTTTCTCATCCGACTTCGTAGAAATTTACGTATTCTCTGTTTCCTTTTTAATATCATACATAACCCAATATCTCCACCTTACCTTCGAGAGCGTTTTGAGTTTGCTCGTTCTCCTGAAAACACTTGTAGATCACACCTTCGTTCGCTACTTAAGCTTCCCTCTTTTAACACGCAGTTCTTCAAGTGGTCTTTTACCGTATACGCCGTCAGATTGTGGAACTCGCTGCCTCCTGAAATTCGGGATATTCAAACCCTCCCTTTATTCAAAAGGAGAGTGAAGGAATACTTCCTCAAATTTCCTCCACTCATTATAAGTTGAATATTATTCATTCACGTTCAAATAGTTAAAGTTGTTTTGTTATATTTTATCTTTTTTTATGTTTTTTTTTATACAATGTTTGTATTTTGGTTAATTTTTCCTACTGCAGATTGGCTCGAAGAGATTTCGTAAGAGATAAACCTAACCTTTTGTGCTCTTTCATGTTGTTTGTGTTATTTCTAATTATGTTTTTATATTGTGTACAATAAATTGTGAATAAATAAATATAAATTTACAAATAACAAAGTTACTGGCAATTTTTTTATTGAAAGATTTATATTTATAATGGGCTCAACCACGACTAACATTTGGAATCTTACTGGCGAAGGCCAGATGAAACTTACATTAAAAGCAGAGCTACTCTCCTGGACATACCAGCATTCAAGTCTCTGAATGTATGTCTATACAGATTTGCGTATTACATAAAAAGTTATTAAAGATTGACATAAGCTTAAAATATGAAGGGAAACGAATAACGCCCTCTCTTGATAACTGTTGACACTAACAATATGCTGGTTTACAATTTTGAAAATATTTCCGTTTAAAACAATTTGACCACAAAATGTTATTTTCACATTTTCTGAAGATGTGTCATTATCCTGCTATGAGTGAGATGTTGGCATTGAGCAACTCCATAATAGCGGCGTTTTTCATGGTGCAAAAATCTAACAAACTGACTGTACAGACTCCCGAAATACTATTTTAAGTACTTCAGGAGTGAGGACGAACAAACAAAATTGTATACTTATTCAATTGAAATGTACTCTTTCCTTATTTTTCAAACGTCATTTTTGATGTTTTGCTTATCAAACATAATATTATCATTGAAAGTCAAATTTTTAACAAATTATATTGAAATATGTATCTGCATACAGCAGTAAAACGTTATTTTGAGTTGTTAATTATTCATTTAACGATTACGCAGAAACGTGGTGAAATTATAAAAATATTTATAAATAAACCGCGGTTTTTATGGATAAACTATGTCCGCTTTGATCTCGCGCGGTAAATATGCAAGCACATATTTTGCAACATCATTTAATATGAAACATTACGGTACATTCAGCAAATACATCAGTGCAAAATCCACCCGTGCAAATCCGTCAATGTATTATTTTTATGGTAAACAGTCACCGCCGCCAATGGACACATGGAACCGACCGGTCGCTGGCTTTTATAAGAATACGCTTTTTCTTAACGCAAGTAATGCTTTTCAAATTCTCATTTTTAGGGTTTAGTACCCGTACCAAACAACGGAACCTTTATGTCAAAACTCTTTTTTCTGGAACTGCTTGAGGTATCACGTTCAAATCAATATCAAATACTTAGATGTACAATCAAGAAATTGGAGGCTTTTTTTTTCTCAGGGCAGGAGGCTGAGAATCCATCATGGATACCAACGCAACAGGTAAGCAGGGATGCGTTGATTATGTCGGACTCCTAGTCGGACGAGGGAGCCACACCTCAGGAGAGGCACGGTTAGCGCTGCCCCATGGTGAGGGCATATGCGCTAGAAGAAGGCACGAATCTCCAAAGTGGGACCGGCCTGTATTGACGGGAACCTACTCGTGGCTAAGCAGAAGGCTGCCGGTTAGGGGGTGACAAGGCAGGCGACGGCTCAGACGCCGCCGCTTGCAGGTCTAGAAGTTCCTGCGTGAGTTGGTTAAGGGGGTCGCTAAGGACATGTCGCGGTCTACGTATCCTCTGCCGGTAGTGACTAGTGTTGCCTTGAGATTGGCTCACAGTTGGTGGTGTTGACGGATAGTTGGTGGTGTTGACGGGTGAAATTGGAGACTTGAGGCTGCTTGCCCTCTAGTAAAAAAAGAAAATCTCTAAGTCGAAACAATCAATAGATACGATCTTTCATGGTCCGTTTATACCATATTGTTGTCGCTTGCAAGGGTATTAAAACCTTTATGATATTTCATCTCAACCTAGAATTATAAAGTGTATTATGGCAAATTTCATAATTCTATACGTCATATAGTTCTTCAGTCATGGGACATAATTACATGGAAAAATGCAAAAACACTCTTTATACTTCCAAAAAAATACAGTTTTTTCACACTTGTAAAGAAATTGAAACCTATAGGGTACTTTCCACTAACCTAGTTGAACTGACATGAACTAAAATTAAAAGAAATAACTTAAAAAAAAACGTACAACGCAAACGTAAACGCAAATGCCAACCTGAGCGTGTAACTTGTAGTGTCGTAATGTGAACTCTACCACAATCACTCTAAAGGACAGGGAGAACACCAGGTTTTTGGGCCTTTTGTCAAGCAACCACCACACGCCAGCCGACTAGCCATTTCCCCTCGAAAAAATAGGGATATTATATATATCGAATATCCTAATACTATTTCTGACCTTTATGTAGTGTAAAAAAATAGAAGCACTGGCTAATCCATTTTTTTTAAACATATGAAGTCACTTATTTTGCAAGAACATCATTCATTTAGAAGGTAAAGACAGTAATTATCATTAAATGGGAACATGTAATTTATTGAAAGCGTATTTAATGTACGTTCCCATTTTCCGCAGTAAATATTCATTCGTCCAAAGAACTCGTCGTGTTTCGTAGAAAAACATAATATGAATATGAGAGATTAATTTTTCATGGCATACTCGACATATTTATTTTTACTTAGAAATCTCATAATTCACGTCACAGAAATAAGATTTTCCTCAGTAACTCTTGACTCGAGAGAAGCGATACGTCGCACCTTTTCTCGAACTAAGTTTTTTTTAGTTTTCATTATCATATAAACTCCAAAGTTCCTCTGCTAGTCATAGAAATCTGTTTAGATCTATGACAGACCTGCCATTGGTGGTGCCTGCATGGTGATTCCATGGAACGGAGAATTTACATCTCAGCGTGATATAAAGTTATGCTAGAGCGAGAGAGAATATATTAAAGCTTTTGGACTGAAGAGGACTGGACATCACCATCCACAGCGAAAACTTTCACTTACTGGTAATATTGCGGTCATAGTTAAACCTATAGAAGACTTGGACATAATGCTCGTAGATCTCAGTATAGTTTCCCAAGAAGTAGTTCCCAAGAACTTAAATAAAAATGGACAGAACAGGAACTATATCGAATTGCCAAATAGCACCCAATTTTGTGAAAGTTGAAACTTGTCGTTGTTGCTGTGTAGTTTACTTGCGACGAATAGTCCAGCTAGATAAGCACAACTTAAAGAACGGGGTCCAAATCAACAGGTAGCATTCGGTATTTTACACAGCATACTCTCTGCTGTTTGCCAAAGATGATAGATGGCAATTAATCTTGGCCGCTTATAATAAACCTTCTAAGGAGGATTAAAGTCATCCAGAGGGCAATGAAAGAATCGAATCGAATCAAAAATTATGAAAACCGAACCTTATATGACAGTATAAAGTAAAGGTTAGGTAAGTAAAGGTTAGGTCAGTATAAGGTAAAGGTTATTATAAAGTAAGTGACTATCTAAATGATCACACTATTTGGGAATAGGGACACTATTCATAGAGCCATGTTTGGTAACAACATTATTTATAATATTGTATTATTTTTTATATGTGTATGTAAACATACATACGACTGTAATCGTATTAGGTATGATTGTATCTTATACTATATTGTATTTTCATATTATATTATTATAATTATTAACATTGAAAAGAGGAGATAAAAAATAGACCTTCAGCGAGTTTCTTGCCTGTTCTTCTCGAGAAGGCTCTCCCAATTTCCGAACAGGTGTCGAGTCAATTTTTTTTTCCTTATTCGTACGTACGGACAAGGTTTTTGTTTTTTTTTAAGCTTTTTTTTTTGTATTGTTTGTTGACGTCAATAAGTGCCTGTAAAGGTCTATGTTGAATAAAGATTATTTTGATTTTTGATTTTGATTTTGAGTAAGCAAGGCATATTGGTTACAGAAATGCTGTAGTTTTTTTAATTTATTCATTACAACAAATCTGTCCCTTTTTAAATGTAAATTATTGTTCCTCGTTAATTGAGCGTTTAGTAGGTATTGTTTCTTTGATTCAATTAAAGTACTTTAAAGCAAAAGATTATTGAGTTATTTAACTTAAAAATTTTATTGTGTTAAATTTATTAACACATTTAATTGTTTTCAATTTATAACAGCATAATTAACCTTTCACCCACGGCGTTAACCATTTTAGTACTTTGAAATAAAAGATTTTTAATAACTAGTCGCGTGTCTGTGCGTTTTCTACAGGTTACAATTCGGGGAGTGTGCTCGGAATTGCATGAATTGATTTCGCCTCCCCTCCACCATCGGACGACGAGACGCGGCCAGGGACTCCATCAGTATGTGGTCGACATAGAGTAACTTATATATACTGAGATAGAGGCATCAGTGGCTTTCAAAGGCACTAGCGACATCTAACGGAAAACGACAACTGAACCTACCCACCAGCTGCTTGGGATTTATTTTCGATTTTAATTGTAATT
The DNA here is from genome assembly GCA_036419045.1 of Scirpophaga incertulas. Taxonomy (NCBI): domain Eukaryota; kingdom Metazoa; phylum Arthropoda; class Insecta; order Lepidoptera; family Crambidae; genus Scirpophaga; species Scirpophaga incertulas. Next base: position 5,268,739 of record CM071642.1, on the reverse strand, counting down.
TGAAAGTCAAATTGAAAAGTTTTAAAACTTTTCCTTTTCAATTTGACTTTAGGTATTTACCTCTTGTTGTACATTGTATGTAAGGGGAAAGAAAAAAACAATATTCATTAAATTATTTTCACATTCGTAGGGAGAGCACATTCACGAAACACAAAAGGAAACGGAATGAAATGAATACGGAATGTAAACAATCGGCCATTTTGAAGCCGCGTTCCGTTCCTTTTTCCCCCACGAATTTCATAGATAGAGCACAGAATCTCATAGATTTTGAATAAAATAATATAAATTTGTTAATAAATCGCAAGAACTAAATAGTCACCAATAGTTTTAACAAAATTTCCTAATGAAATGAAGCAAAAGTTTTAACTTTATAAAATATAATGGAAATTATCGAGTAAGCTTTACACAACATTTTTCTTAGTGAAGAGGAATACAGCGAGGCTGTCAAAATGAAGTAATAATATTAAATAGCGCCATCTAACGGAAACAGACAAACTAACTGAATTAGTTCAAAATACAAGATGTATGGAGTGAAAAGACCCTGGTGGTCGACATTCCACCTCTTCGTAACTTTCGTTTCGCTTCGTCCTTCATTATGCGAACCGCTAAGGATTGGAATTCCCTACCTGCGTCTTGTTCCCCGAAACTTGTAATTAGTGATGCAACGGAAGTGTCTTAGCGGAACCAGAAACGGAAACAAATGTCAAAAGTAAATTTTAGCAGAAACGGAAGTGTAAATAATATGAAACAAAAAACAAATTTACAAGTATAGTTTTTTACTAAGTATCAAATACACCAAATCTAGATTAGAAATCTACTATAGAAAACAATATTGCAACTGAACATTTTATTTATATTCAAAATTTTGTAATGCAGTTATCTATACTAATATTATAAAGAAGTAAAGTTTGTGTGTTTGTATATTTGTATATTTGTTAAATTGTAAGGGGTAATCTCAGGATCTACTGAACCGATTTTAAAAATTCTTTCAGCAATAGAAGGCCACGTTATTGCTGAGTGTCATAGGTTATATAAAAAACTGAAAAATAAAAAGGTTTTTACGTGGTAGTCCGTTTTGCAAAGTGAATCGGAGAAAAAAACAGGCAGCGGACGGCGCGCGATGGCATCGGGTTTAATTCGCTTCGGGGATTATTAATATTATGCCCAACGAAAGTAGGCACGGGTCAGCTAGTATTTTATAAAAAGTAAGTCTGTCGCGCCTCGCGCCGCGCATGCGTAACTTTCAGACGTCGTCGGTTGTAAGCTTCCGTTTAAATCTCCGTTATAAAAGTTGCGGAAACAGAAGCAGAAACGGATGTTGAAAAACGTGCGGAACTTCCGCACTTGCGGAAATAGAAACGGAGATCCGTTGCATCACTACTTATAATATAGGGACTTTCAAGGCAAGAGTAAATAGACACTATTTGAGTTTGTGTGTTCCACCTTAGGCAAAATCTTTACTTAACATCCGGTGAAATCGTTGTCAAACGCAATCAAATTTGTAATAAAATTAAATAAAAAATTGTAACTGGTCAATGAACAAGAATTTATATGCTTTACACATGAAACATTAAATTAATTATACGCTTGTCGTCCAACAAAGTATACAAGTTAAAAATAACATTAACGCAGAATACGTGACGTTTCTTGTTGTTCGCGCCTACGACTATTAACGGCATAATGTATATAATAATTTACAGGTACTAGCCCTAAATTGTAGGAAAACACAGAACACGTGCGGTGTAGATAAACAATTATTCAGAGTTCCTTTAAAACGCTCAAGTAATCAGCTATAACTTTCTTTCTGGGCGTAAATACTTATAAACTCACGTCTTCAGAGTCTAGAACACCGTCGAAGAGTTGCTTGCCTTTCGGTTTTCTATAGGTTGCATTTCGGAGAGTGTGCGTTGGAATTACCACCCGCTCCTTTCCACCACCAGTCAACCAGACGTAGGCTTAACTACCATCCTTACGTGGTGGACTATCCTCTTACACGTACAAAACGGTTCCAGTCTTCGTTTTTAATACGAACAGCTAAGATGTGGAACTCTTTGCCGACGTCTGTGTTCCCGGAACACTATAATCTTACGGTCTTCAAGTCACGAGTGAATAGGCATTTGCTAGGTAAGCGTGTTCCATCCTAGTCCTCATCGTCACTTACCATCAGGTGAGATTGTGGTTTCTAGGAGGTAGACTCTGTACCAGGGTCGTCTGCATGGGTACCTCCGTCTTACCTATTTCCGCCGCCAAACAGCAGGGTTCGCTTTGCTGTGTTCCGGCGTGAAGGGTAAGATAGGCAGTGAAATTACTGGGTACTGTGACTTTACATCTTATGTCACAAGTTGGCAACGTACACTGTGGTTCTTATAAGGTTTGCAGATTTGCTGCGAATCTCGTGGGAACCACATGTACTATAGGCGACTGTTACCACTTACCATCAGGTGGGCAGCCTGCTTGTTTGTCAACTTTAGCAATAAAAAAAAAAAAAAAAAAAAAAAAAAAACGTAAACCTATTTTAAAAAAAAAAAAAAAAGTAAAAAGTATTGATGATAGTCGAGGAAGCTAGGGAAGTATGTTAGGATCTGAAGTGGAAAACTATGATCTCTACCTATTACTCCAATGAAAGAGGTAATTATATAGATATATGTATGTAAAAATTACTTAGTATATAATTAATTAGTATATGCTGTAGGCAGTATAAACTAATGATGGAAAAAACGTATCTTTGTTGAGATTGGATCATTTGTATCCGGATCAATACAAAGATTCGAATCAGTAAAGTGCTTCATTTACATCATTTATATCAGTGACTCACTTGGAAGAAACGACTCACTGAGTCGTTTCTATAAAAATTGACACATCTCTAGTATAAACCTTCTGAGAACAAAAGTCAGTCTAGTAAATAATTGAAAATATATGTTTATTTCATTTAATTCTTGGGTATTACTTTAAATCCGACTTTGCAATAGGTTCCACATATTGAGACCCTATCAAACAGACTTAAGTTCTGCAGCATATGCTGTAAAAATAGAATAACTTACAGATGCTGAAACGGCAAGATTACTTTACTTTCGTTATTTTCACAGTGTTATGCCCTATGGTTTACTATTATAGGAGTGGATTGATCAAGCTAATAAGTTTCTTGCGCCCATTCTTCTTATCAGCTACGTCCTGACGTAGGAAAAAAAATGGAATGAATGGACGATTCAAAAGAGCTTTCTATAAAGTCATATTTGAATAATGTTAATATACTGTTTATTAAAATCTATGAAATTGCTATTTTGTAATGAAATTTTTAAGAATTTCGCATTTTTTCCTTTTTATATGGAACTAACATTAACTTTAAAATATATGTTTTTTTTAAATTTCGTAGCTTCATTAAAATTGTTTTCAGAACGTATCAGCAAGAAATATAATCGAAAAATTGTAATGTACAAAAAAAAATTGAAATTTCATTTTTTAATAGAATAATATAGCAAAATAATAATAATAATAATAATAAACTCTTTATTGCACACAAAATAAATACAAGAAATAAAGTAAGCAAATAAAGACAATTATGAGCAAACGGCGGCCTTATTGCTAAAAGCAATCTCTTCCAGGCAACCTTAGATAAGAGAAAAACGAAAACAAACTAGGAATTTTGGGAATAAGTGCAATTATTGTGAAAGTAAATAAAGTAAAATTACGTTAAGAATTTAAGGACAGGAAATGGATACGGACTTGGTTCTTAAAGGACTCTAACGTTTGCGCTCTCTTAATACTCTCAGGGAGAGTATTCCAAAGTCGAACGGCATAAGAGGGAAAAGAGTAAGAGAGAAAATCAGTACTGCAAGAAGGGATATCAAGAGTCAAGTTAAAATTCGCTCGTAAAACGCGACTGGAGGAAGAGGACCGAAAAGAGAACAAAGACTTAAGGTATGCTGGAGATGTAGGAAGAAACAAGATATTGTAAAGAAGAGATAAAATATGCAAATCTCTGCGCTGCCGAATAGGAAGCCATTGAAGTTTGGAGCGATGGTAAGAAACATGGTCAAATTTACGCAGATTGCAAACAAACCTGATGGCCACATTCTGCAGACGCTCAAGCTTGTCAAGTGATTCCTCCGACAGACCCACCCAGGCAGCGTCAGCGTAGTCAATTAAGGACAATAAGAGAGATTGAGCTAACACTGTCTTAGTCGCCGTCGGAGGAAGTTACGAAATCTGTTTAGCGAACCATAGGCTGCAAATATCTTCTTGCGAACCACCTCAACTTGCGGTCGCCATGATAGGCACTGATCAAAAACTATCCCTAAATTTTTCACCGATTCGCTAAAAGGAATGGTTGTTCCCCCAAAAATCACCGCCGGCAACAGACTGTAGTCAATGCGCGAAACAAAATAGGAACTGCCGATGATAATGGTTTGTGTTTTGCTAGGGTTGATAGTAAGCCCGTAAGACTTACTCCATCTATCGATTATATTGAGGTCTCTATTAGTTATCGTTATAGCTTGCGAAAGATCAGACAGTGGAGCTTGTGTGTAAATCTGCAAGTCATCAGCATACAAGTGATAGAGACATGAAAGTGATTGTGTAATGGTATTAATAAATACTGAAAAAAGTAGCGGAGAGAGAACGCCACCCTGCGGGACACCAGCATTGATATTACACCAATCAGACAAAGTGTCATCAATGCGTATTCGCTGCCGACGGCCCGACAGGTAACTATGAAACCAAGCAATTACGATAGGAGATATGCCAGAGAACGTAGGACACCAGTAAGCACATCAAAATCCACCGAATTAAATGCATTGCTGAAATCCAATAGTGTTAGCAACGTAAGTTGGCGGTTTTCCATACCCCGGTGAATATCGTGGGTAATTTTAGTTAAAGCAGTAGTCGTACTATGACCCACGCGGAAGCCGGATTGCAAAGGATTTAGGAGGTTATTAATGTTGAGGAATCTGATAAGTTTATGATAGACGAGCTTTTCTAGAACTTTGGAAAGGAATGGGAGGATGGAAATAGGCCGGAAATCACAAAAGTTACTAGGATTTACTTTTTTTGGAAGAGGAATAACAAATGCATCCTTCCAAACTGAGGGAATATTCCAGATGTGATGGAGGTATTGAGAATATGGGTGATGATAGGATTGACAATATCTAAAATAGGAAGGATCATATTACGACTAATGCAGTCACTGCCCATGGCATCAGAAGTTATTGAAGTTATTATTTTCCTGACATCACTATCTGTAACTGCCTCGAAGCTTAATGGAGTGTAATTAGGTAACGGCATCGAGGAAAGATAATTTAAAGTTTCAGTTTTAAGATCACCACTAAAGGGCGATAATGACGTAAAATGTGAATTAAGTAGATTTATATCAAGCTTGAAGTGATTGCTACGTACCTGAGATTTGCCAATACCTAATGATTTAAGAAATTTCCAAACTTTTGCTGGATTTTCACAATCTATGGAGTTATAAATATGGCGTCTTTGTGCGTCTCTTATGACTCTATTGCATCGATTTCTTGCAGTATTAAATCTAATCTGATTTTCAGGTTAAATATTGGTTCAATATTGTTTTACTCCAATAATGTAGCAGTTTAGCTGCATTGAATGCAACATAATAGTAGAGATTATACATGAAACAGTCCGAAAAGTTTAGATTATTCCCGAACTTCGAGACGAGATGGGCTATGGAGTCCCGGACATATAAATGACGAAACCCAAAGCCCTGATAGAAATATTATTACCGTCCTGTGAAAGTCCACACAAACTGAAAAAATATAGCTGATAGTTTAGAAAGTGTTCAGAATAACAGCACCAGCTGGCTCATGTCTCCAGTTGACGATCCGACATCAATCACCGCTAAATGATGGCCACGCCGGGACCTTGGTGTATCCAGTGGTAATGTCGTCACACGCCCGTCAATGTAATGATTACGCGTCTATTTATACCCGTTTAATAGTTATTAAAATAATCTTCTACATAAACACTCCCGCTGAATAACTGTTCACGTGATAGATAGATAGATTTGGTCTATAAACACACGTCTATACTAATATTATAAAGAAGTAAAGTTTGTGTGTTTGTATATTTGTTAAATTGTAAAGGGTAATCTCGGGATCTACTAAACGATTTTTAAAATTCTTTCACCAATAGAAAGCCACATTATTGCTGAGTGTCATAGGTTATATAAAAAACCGAAAAATAAAAAGGCTTTTATGTGGTAGCCCGTTTTGCAAAGTGAATCGGAGCAAAACCGGTCGAATGAAAGCGTTTCTTGCGAACGCTGCCTTAACTATGAAAGATATATTTTTGAGTTCTAGAGAAAAAATGTGGAGCTTGAAAATGCCTACAAAAAAGTCAACGACAGCGTATGTCTAACTTTTATATTTAAATTACAAAAAGTATATTTTTTAACATTAGCATAGACAATTTAATTTTTTATATTAATAAAATAATTCAAATCATTAGGTCATATTTATTAGTCATATATTACGAAAAATTATGAATCTATGAAAACAAGTAAACTCATCGTCATAAGTGTGAAGGTCAAAGCAGCGGACGGCGCGCGATGGCTTCGGGTTTAATTCGGTTCGCGTTCGTGCTCGCTTCGGGGATTATTAATATTATGCCCAACGAAGTGGGCACGGGTCAGCTAGTAATATATAAAATACAACAAATAAGGAGTTTTATACAAATGTATAAATTCCTGACTTTTTCCCGGTCTCGAATTACTCTTATATCAACTTCAAATATCGGTTCCGTAGTTGCAGAGCCTATTTAAACCAAAAACTTTGATCCCCAATTCTTACCCCTTTTACGGTAAACTTTTACAAACTTTGAACATCATATTTATTTAAATCTAATCAAAAGCCTAAAGATGAGATTCAAACTCCTAACTTTAAAAAATACATACTTTCCACAAAAACTGTCATCCCCCATTCCAATCAATTTCACCTTTTTTTTTCGCATTATATAGACCTGTCGCAGAGTTCAGACTGTGTGCCCAGTTTCATTTAAATCGCTTTAGTAATTTTTGGCGTTAAAACACGACGTAACAGAGTTATTTATACAGACATAGTTTCGCATTTATAATATTAATAAGAATATGAATTTGTAATTAACGTGCTCCAAATACTAATCCCATTATTTAATTAAGATCAGTATTGTAATTTAGTATAATATTTCGTATAAAGAATGGAGGGCTTAGACCAGGAGACCTATTTTTGAATTACGAATGCGACTTCGAAATCACCGATGTGACTAATAATCACCGATTTTCAATAATTCATATTTTTGAATATCACTGATGTGACTACATTAGTCACAGGTGTGATTTCATTACGAGTGCCCTCACCCACTCGTAATCAAGTCATAGGTACTTATGTAAATGTTATCTGTGTTTTGTTTGAGAGAACATATTGACAAGTCTGAAGTTGTTGTGTTGATTTTCAGTCTAGTCTAGTCTCATATGTGCATATATATACATGTATATATATGTATATAATAACCGCAATGGTAAGAAGGCAATAACCGGTAGCAGCGGATTACATTCATATATATATATATATATATATAATATATATATATATATATATATTATATAACGAGATATATATATATATATATACACAAGTACTTATGTGTGTACTTTATCTATGTTGGCAGCTCTGCGATCGAATTTCAAAAATTGGATGTTTAGGATCCGTGATCTCAAGTCACCGCTGACTATTTAGTCAGCGGTGATTCGAAATCGCATTCGTAATTCAAAAATAGGTCTCCTGGTTTATATTTTGTTATTATTTGTGTAAAATTTTCTCATCGTAATTTTTCTTACGTATTTTTTTTTAATATGTATTTAATTGCATTTTCGTGAAGTCACAATTAAAATAATTTTATTGTACAATTGCAATTAATATACATATACTGTTACTTGTTAACAGAGGTCGGAATTACGTAGTGTTCATGTATACACTGATTCTATACATCGAAAGAATAAAATGGATATGTCTCAAATCCCGAGATTAATTTTAAGGAGCAGAAAAAAATACCCATGATTTTTAAATCAAACATTATTTACTTTTACACAATTTCGAAAGGAAGACTGTCCCCCAGTGGCTCTAAACAACATACAACTACCGCACCACAATGTAGTCATCAATGCGTATTCGCTGCCGACGGCCCGACAGGTAACTATGAAACCAAGCAATTACGGATAGGAGATATGCAAGAGAACGTAGGAACCAGTAAGCACATCAAAATCCACGAATTTAAATGCATTGCTGAAATCCAATAGTGTTAGCAACGTAAGTTGGCGGTTTTCCATACCCCGGTGAATATTCGTGGGTAATTTTAGTTAAAGCCAGTAGTCGTACTATGACCCACGCGGAAGCCGGATTGCAAAGGATTTAGGAGGTTATTAATGTTGAGGAATCTTGATAAGTTTATGATAGACGAGCTTTTCTAGAACTTTGGAAAGGAATGGGAGGATGGAAATAGGCCGGAAATCACAAAAGTTACTAGGATTTACTTTTTTTGGAAGAGGAATAACAAATGCATTCCTTCCAAACTGAGGAAATATTCCAGATGTGATGGAGGTTGAGAATATGGGTGATGATAGGATTGACAATATCTAAAATAGGAAGGATCATATTACGACTAATGCAGTCACTGCCCATGGCATCAGAAGTTATTGAAGTTATTATTTTCCTGACATCACTATCTGTAACTGCCTCGAAGCTTAATGGAGTGTAATTAGGTAACGGCATCGAGGAAAGATAATTTAAAGTTTCAGTTTTAAGATCACCACTAAAGGGCGATAATGACGTAAAATGTGAATTAAGTAGATTTATATCAAGCTTGAAGTGATTGCTACGTACCTGAGATTTGCCAATACCTAATGATTTAAGAAATTTCCAAACTTTGCTGGATTTTCACAATCTATGGAGTTATAAATATGGCGTCTTTGTGCGTCTCTCTTATGACTCTATTGCATCGATTTCTTGCAGTATTAAATCTAATCTGATTTTCAGTTAAATATTGGTTCAATATTGTTTTACTCCAATAATGTAGCAGTTTAGCTGCATTGAATGAAACTTAACAGTAGAGATTATACATGAAACAGTCCGAAAAGTTTAGATTATTCCCGAACTTCGAGACGAGATGGGCTATGGAGTCGCGGACATATAAATGACGAAACCCAAAGCCCTGATAGAAAATTATTACCGTCCTGTGAAAGTCCACACAAACTGAAAAAATATAGCTGATAGTTTAGAAAGTGTCCAGAATAACAGCACCAGCTGGCTCATGTCTCCATTTGACGATCCGACATCAATCACCGCTAAATGATGGCCACGCCGGGACCTTGGTGTATCCAGTGGTAATGTCGTCACACACCCGTCAATGTAATGATTACGCGTCTATTTATACCCGTTTAATAGTTATTAAAATAATCTTCTACATAAACACTCCCTGAATAACTGTTCACGTGATAGATAGATAGATTTGGTCTATAAACACACGTCTATACTAATATTATTAAAGAAGTAAAGTTTGTGTGTTTGTATATATTTGTTAAATTGTAAAGGGTAATCTCGGGATCTACTAAACCGATTTTTAAAATTCTTTCACCAATAGAAAGCCACATTATTGCTGAGTGTCATAGGTTATATAAAAAACCGAAAAATAAAAAGGCTTTTATGTGGTAGCCCGTTTTGCAAAGTGAATCGGAGCAAAACCGGTCGAATGAAAGCGTTTCTTGCGAACGCTGCCTTAACTATGAAAGATATATTTTTGAGTTCTAGAGAAAAAATGTGGAGCTTGAAAATGCCTACAAAAAAGTCAACGACAGCGTATGTCTAACTTTTATATTTAAATTACAAAAAGTATATTTTTTAACATTAGCATAGACAATTTAATTTTTTATATTAATAAAAATAATTCAAATCATTAGGTCATATTTATTAGTCATATATTACGAAAAATTATGAATCTATGAAAACAAGTAATCATCGTCATAAGTGTGAAGGTCAAAGCAGCGGACGGCGCGCGATGGCTTCGGGTTTAATTCGGTTCGCGTTCGTGCTCGCTTCGGGGATTATTAATATTATGCCCAACGAAGTGGGCACGGGTCAGCTAGTAATATATAAAATACAAACAAATAAGGAGTTTTATACAGATGTATAAATTCCTGTCTTTTTCCCGGTCTCGAATTACCCTTATATAACTTCAAATATCGGTTCCGTAATTTCAGAGCCTATTTAAACCAAAAACTTTGATCCCCAATTCTTACCCCTTTTACGGTAAACTTTTACAAACTTTGAACATCATATTTATTTCAAATCTAATCAAAAGCCTAAAGATGAGATTCAAACTTCTAACTTTAAAAAATACATACTTTCCACAAAAACTGTCATCCCCCATTCCAATCAATTTCACCTTTTTTTTTTCGCATTATATAGACCTGTCGCAGAGTTCAGACTGTGTGCCCAGTTTCATTTTAATCGCTTTAGTAATTTTTGGCGTTAAAACACGACGTAACAGAGTATTTATACAGACATAGTTTCGCATTTATAATATTAATAAGAATATGAATTTGTAATTAACGTGCTCCAAATACTAATCCCATTATTTAATTAAGATCAGTATTGTAATTTAGTATAATATTTCGTATAAAGAAGAGGGCTTAGACCAGGAGACCTATTTTTGAATTACGAATGCGACTTCGAAATCACCGATGTGACTAATAATCACCGATTTTCAATAATTCATATTTTTGAATATCACTGATGTGACTACATTAGTCACAGGTGTGATTTCATTACGAGTGCCCTCACCCACTCGTAATCAAGTCATAGGTACTTATGTAAATGTTATCTGTGTTTTGTTTGGAGAACATATTGACAAGTCTGAAGTTGTTGTGTTGATTTTCAGTCTAGTCTAGTCTCATATGTGCATATATATACATGTATATATATGTATATAATAACCGCAATGGTTAAGAAGGCAATAACCGGTAGCAGCGGATACATTCATATATATATATATATAATATATATATATATATATATATAATATATATATATATATATATATATATATAACGAGATATATATATATATATATACACAAGTACTTATGTGTGTACTTTATCTATGTTGGCAGCTCTGCGATCGAATTTCAAAAATTGGATGTTTAGGAATCCGTGATCTCAAAGTCACCGCTGACTATTTAGTCAGCGGTGATTTCGAATCGCATTCGTAATTCAAAAATAGGTCTCCTGGTTTTATTTTTTGTTATTATTTGTGTAAAATTTTCTCATCGTAATTTTTCTTACGTATTTTTTTTTAAAATGTATTTAATTGCATTTTCGTGAAGTCACAATTAAAATAATTTTATTGTACAATTGCAATTTAAATATACATATACTGTTACTTGTTAACAGAGGTCGGAATTACGTAGTGTTCATGTATACACTGATTCTATACATCGAAAGAATAAAATGGATATGTCTCAAATCCCGAGATTAATTTTAAGGAGCAGAAAAAAACCCATGATTTTTTAAATCAAACATTATTTACTTTTACACAATTTCGAAAGGAAGACTGTCCCCCAGTGGCTCTAAACAACATACAACTACCGCACCACAATGTAGTCAAATATCTCGGTATGCATCTGGAACGTCGTCTTACCTGGAGTAAACACATCGAAAGTAAAAGGAATGAACTCAACCTAAGATACAAAAGCCTTTATTGGCTATTAGGAAACACAAACGTGTCCCTCGACAACAAGCTCCTGGTGTATAAAACGGCACTAAAACCTATTTGGACCTATGGAATTGAGCTATGGGCAGCGCCAGCTCTTCAAATATCATGAAGATACAAAGGGCACAGAATTACATCCTAAAGCATATCTCAAATGCACCCTGGTTTATTAGAACAGAGGAGGTCCATGAAAACCTTAGCATGCCTATGGTAGCAAATGAAGCAAAAACCCGGGCATCTGGGTACAAACTACGACTCCAAAAGCACCCAAATGAACTTGCGGGTCAACTTACAAACCCAGAAACTATACGACGTCTTTAAAAGCGTCGGGACATATTTGACCAATAAAATAATTAACTTAAAGGGCTAACTCTACTGAGAGTAGAGCCCTCAAAGCCAAATAAATATCACATCTGCTTATAGTCGCAAAGACTGATTGCATGATAGAATTGTTAATAAAAAAAAAAAAACTTTTACACAATTTAAACTACCGCCCGCGCTACGTTGCCAAACTGCATCAATGACAACGGATGGCCGAAGTTACAAAATACCAATACGCATTATGTTGCCACATTTGTAGTTCGCACAACATAGTTTGTGAGAACAAAATAATACAATAGCGGAAATGCGGAGCACTTCCCACTTAACAGAATGAACTAAAATTTATAAAATAGGCGAAATAAATAAAGGCTTAAGACTATCAAGCAGGCTATCAAGCTCCGCAGAGGAGACGATAGTCTGGAGAAATTGATTGTGGTTGGGAACACAGCAGGCAAAAGAGCGCGCGGTCGTTCACCAGCGAGATGGACCGACCAGATCAAAGACTCATCGACCTCCAAATTTTACACGGTTGCAAGAGACGCGCTGGACCGAAACCAGTGGAGGCAGATCATCCACTGTACATGCAACCCTGATGCTGACCACGATCCTCAGACATGAGGGAACGACTGGAGAGAGAGAAGACTATCAATAATTTGTATTGTGAATTAATATAAAGTAATAAAAATTGTATGTTAATTATCTTCGTTTTATTTATCTATCTCTGAGGTTTTTATTGTTATTTACTTGTTCACACGGGATTTTCCATTAGAAATCCCGTAAAGGTCCAGATTATTATCAACATTTTGATGCAAGTACAAAAATAACTCTACCTAATTCCGACCTCTGCTTATTAATAACAGTATATGAATATATGTAATAGCAATTATCAAAAGTATATATTAGTATTATTTTATTAATATTAGTAATCTATGTATAGGTAGGGCATTGGTGTAGAAAGATCTTCTGTTAATTGTGTTAGAGGTTGGAATTTTGTCTATGATTAACTATTTGTCAAAATTTAAATATAGTATTATGAGTTTAAAAAGAATGAAGCTGTCTTTATATTTTATTATTGGAAGAATGTTTTGATATTGGTATATTAGTTTTTTAGAAGATGAATTGGAGTTTTATAATTAGAGATCGAATAATCGGATGCATATTTACCTAAAGTTAATTTTTGGCTCACAAATTATGGAAGCGGCTTTTTAAAATACATTTTGTTAAATAAAAATCCCGGGAAAATACGGGACTGCAAATTTAACGTAGTGATATTGTTTGAAAATTACTAAATTAGCACGTGGTATTTATTTTCAAAAGACCGAAACTCCGTGTTTTGCATTACCAAAATGTTCTACAGTACCAGAATTCCGGGATTTTTGTTTATGGAAATAAAATAAAAAGACAGTTCCATACTTTGTCAAAAACTAAATTAGGTAAATAAATAAACATCCGGCTATCCAATTCCGCAATCCCGGGATTTTTATTTAACAAAACAATAAAAATGCCGTTTCCATACTTTGTCTTAAACTAACTTTAGGTAAATATGCATCCGATTATCCGATCTCTATTTATAATGTAACTATGTAAAAGTAATATATTGTGTGAGTGTAATGATGTAACTTATTTTATAAAGCGTAAATTTTCTCTACAAGAGATTGATATACACCACGTAGAGATTGGCGATTAGATTTGGCGAAAATCGCAGGAAAGCGCTGAATGCTAGCAGCGCAGGATCGATGTGTATGAAGATCCTTGGAGGTGGCTAAACTTCAGTAGTAGTCGTTTGTCAACAGCAATGATGATGACAAAATGATATTACGTATTTGTGTATTATATAAACAAAAGATGTCCGTATTGTTAAAGCGGCAATTTACGACACAAAACCTGTCACACTAAGTTAAACGAAACTTGTTTTCCACACTCCTACAACAGTAGTTGGGGTGTGAGGATGATTTATATCTTATGTAAATCTATCTACACGCAAGTTACGGAGATCGTAAAACTGTCCCTTAAGTGTTTGTAGGTCTAGTGTCCACGCTTATTAGAAGATGCGAAGCCTATACCTATAAGGATTTAGCCGTTTAGTTTTCAGTTGTACCCGGCGTAATCATGTTCGGTTCTTGAGACTTTTCGGTCCGGAACCGAAACGCATTACCCTGTCCTAACTAGTTGTCGCAGTACGACAAACTTTACTTGTCTATACATAACTGACGTAGTACGACACAATTTTAGTTACATATGAATAGCTGTCGCAATACGACATAACTTTAGTTGCCTATGAATAGCTGTCCCATTTTTTTTAAGACGTCACCCCATACTATGATTATTATCCTGTGTCGTGGGTGCAGTCACAAACATAAAAATTTCACAAGCACCGGAAGACCGGAACAAATTTTTGTAGGTCATACAAAATATCTGTCCCGTGCGGGAATCGAACCCGCAATCCATTGCGTATTACTCGACCACTGCGCTAAACGTGTCGTCTACGTAGTACGGTACAGTTTTAGTTGCCAGGTTTAACTCTCGCAGTACGACACAATTTTAGTTGCCTATGAATAGCTGTCGTAGTACGACACAATTTTATGTGCATATAAATAGCTGTCACAATATGACATAACTTTATTTACCTATGAATAGCTGTCACAGTACGACACAATTTTAGTTGGCTATGAATAGCTGTGGCAGTATGACACAATTTTAGTTTCCTATGAATAACTATCGCAGTACTACACAAATTTAGTTACCTATGTTTAGCTGTTGCTATATGACATCACTTTAGTTGCCTATGAATGAACTTGTCCTAACTGGCAAACACACACATATGACGGCGCTTTGGTTGAACAGCGAATTTGAAATTCACATAAAGGAGTATAAAGAAAATAGTGAAAGAGTAGAGAATCTTAAAATCGAACATATATATATATATTACATACATATAGATATATCTTCATCAATGATGTTATATACAAACAAGAACTAGAACTAGATATCGCACTAGAGCGTTGAATTGAGCGATGGACACACCATCAAATTCGGCAAAATCACAAATAATCTGGCGAAACGTTAAATGATAAGTACTCGTATATCATTCAAACCGGGGTCAGTTCTTAAAACATATTTTCATTCTGAATATTGTCACTAATTTGTCATCTATCTTTGTACATATTTCTATCCACCAAATATTGAGGAAGCAAAAACCTCTACTAACTCAGTAACCACAATAGTTGGTCCTTCGAACCAGATCTGTTTTTTGACGCGACCATGCTAGATGGTTACGGCGAGAGATGATACCATAAAAGTAGGCAGTAGTTCCATTCTTGACATCGAAACTGGTTATAAGACGGCAGGTCTAGCTTTGCTTTTTATTTGTTTCCACTGAACAGATGAGTCAGCATATAATAGTCGCCACACGCTGTACCGTGCACCGATTCGCAGGCATTTGCAATGAATTCTTGTTCGCATTACATAGATTCGGATTGGGTAATGTGAACTTACTAACGTAGATTTTTCAATGCTGTCACATCCAACAGTATGTGAGGGTATTATGTTTTATGATGACAAAAATGGAGCTGATTTTTCAATGAACTTTCTTCTTTCGAGATCAACCAAATTGTTTGAACTCTCAATAAAGTCAAAGTGAATTATTTGACTCTCAAATAAATTGTTTATACTTAGTTGACTTAGTAAAAGAGGCTTAAGAAACGGTCATCAAAAAGATTTCCATTCTCAAGAGATTCTTTGACAATGCTTTAACATTAGTTCGCTCCGAAATTTGTTCTGTCTAAACCTTGCGGTTTAATTTCACCAACAAACCGAAATAGTTCCAAGGAATCCTGTCTTATACGAAGAACATATAGGCTGTGAACTCTGAAAGGGTTCTGAAACTTGACAAGTTTGCTACGAACATTGTTCCCTTGTTATTTTCTAGTCTGAAATACAGATTAAATATACACATCAAAAGTATTTGGGATCAACATTTTTTTGGTTTTGTTTTGGCGTTACAGGATTATACAGAAATACTACTACCCACAAAATTTTCATTTTATCGACTATCAAGTATTATTTGTTTTTGACACATTTAATTTACAATGACAATCTATAAGAGTTTACAATTAACAACTTAATATTTTATTTATTACCTAAAACTTGTTTGGTCCATAAACAAAATTTATTAGTGTAGATTTTTTGTAAAAAAAATTCAGCGTACACTGGGTTCTGTTGCGTGTAACATAAATAACAACTGCGTATGAAAAATTACGCAAACTTCTGTATAGCTACACAGTTATACAGAAGTTTGTATATGTACACACACGTGTGTATTACTAATGATGGAAAAAACGTATCTTTGTTGAGATTGGATCATTTGTTACCGGATCAGTACAATGATTCGAATCAGTAAAGTGCTTCATTTGCATCATTTGTATCGGTGACTCTAAACCGATTAAATCACTGTGATTCACCGATAGTGATTCACTGATTCAAATCTCTAACAGCGCTTCAAATGAATCATTCGTTCAATTGCGTCTAGGTTTCAATCGGCACGCGGCGCTCGCACGATTGACACAAGTAAATAGTTCAGAGTCGGAGCGCTTGGGATCACGTCGCTCAATTGCATCTCGCTTTCATTCGATACGCGACGCTTACACGATTGATTTTGTATCTTCTTATTCTGATCACTTCTGGTTCACAGATCCGAAGCGCTCCGACTCTGAACTATTTACTTATCTCCATTGTGCGAGCGACAATAGTGTCATCACTTAGAAGAAACGGCTCACTGAGTCATTTCTGTAAAGATTGACACATCTCTATGTATTACACCCCGTGTTATTCCATGACCTGGTTTAGACCTGGTCTAAGCGAAAACTCGGGTTTAACTCAGATTTTAATGAAATTGATATTACAAGACACGGTTTCCCCAAAGAACCGGGTTTATCTCTGGTTTAAAGATAAACTAGGGTACCCCCTAGTTTAAGTCTGGTTTCAAAACGAAATTATCATTTTTGATAGCTTGTAGTTTGTGCATACATATCTCTAACTACAAATTGTTCTTGCTATTAGTTATTTTCTCGATATTTCACGGACTTTAGGGCTTGATAATGGATATTGATTTACTCGATGATATGGATTTAGACGATTTGGATATTTTGGATATATTTCGTTTTATGAATTTAGAATTATGCACAGTTAACATTTTAATTTTCAAAAATTCTTTATTAAAATATAAACTAGGTAAGTACATACCTTGTCTTCTTGGCACCAATTATAGGATCTCTTATTATTTTCCATTTTTATATAAGTTTATTAAAGATATCATTGTTAAATTCAAAGAAAATGAAATAATTTTGTTTAGTTAAATGCTTTGGTGTCAAAAGGGCGGCAAATGGAATAGGTACTTAATTTACGTTCCAACAAGCAATTTTTACAACGTCAAATGTATTATGATATTTTATAGTATATATAAGAAGAAATATAAGTACATACTTACATTTCTTCTTATATATACTTTAAAATTAAATTTATCTTATGAAATAAATGTTTTTTATCAACTTTGTACTTTTATTTTCACTATAGTTATGAAGTCGGTTACAAACGAAGCTGCGTGAAATGGAACGATTATTGGCTTACTAATAAAATTGGCTAAAACTAGGGTGCCAAAGCCGTTTAAAACGAACGAATGAATGAATGATTTTCTTTAGACTCGGGTTTTGGAAGATCGTACTTGAATTTGTTTTTGTAATAAAGTCCGGTCTAAACCAGAGACCTTGGTTTAGACCCGAACTACATAGACCTGGTTTAAACCCGAGTTTTAGAAGTTTTTGTAATAAGAGAGCATGAGTTTACATTCGTTTGCGAACAATATCGACAGCGTAAATTTTTGTATAAAAACCTCGTACAGCGCCCTTAGCAAAACGTAAGTGTACTATTTTTTCATATTAAACTGACTTCTGTAGTTTACTGTACGTCAAATAAGAGTGTGAGAATGTGAGAAGTATGAAAAATAGTAAAGCTGTGGGATCAGGTGGTAGCCTGTAGAAGTATGTAAGTGTATGGGTGCCGATGGATGTAAATGGCTGACATTATTTCTCAATAAGTTGTTGCAGGATGAGATGATCCCCAATGAATGGCATACAAGACCGTCGTACCCATCTACAAAAATAAGGGAGATGTCCAATAGTGCAGCAACTATCGGGGAATAAAGTTCATGTTTCAAGATATGGGAGAAAATAGTAGAAAAACGACTGAGTTAAGAATGTGAGATATCACATAATCAATTCAGGTTTATGCCAGGCCGTGGAACTTAGGATACCATATTCGCGGTCAAACAAATGTGTGAACCATACAAACATGCACGTAAAAGCCTGCATATGGCATACGTAGATTTATAGATGGTTTTGTATTGAAAAAACCTTGAGATTTTGTATTGAAGTTTCCAAGAAAAAGGATGTGTCTGAAGCTAATCCAAGCAATGTATGTTAAAAGGAGTACGCATATCCGGTCTGCTGCCTGAGATTGGCATTGAGCCTCTACCTCTTTCTTTTAGTCATAGATGCCCTGACATCGGTCCTACAGGAAAAGTCACAATGGAGCATGTTGTTTACGGACGACATCATCCTAGTTGGCGAAGAGGAGTCCCGAATTCATTCCAGATTGAGAGAAGAGTGGCGGCAAAAATTGGAGAACGTTGGCTTGATAAATAGCAGAACTACAGAACCGAATATATGTACTGTGATTTCAGTGGTCTCTCCAATCCTTGGCCTATTATGCTTGAAAGAGCGTCTGTTCGGAATTTAGATACCTGGGACCACTGCTTCAGGGAGATAGTGAAATTGACCGAGACCTCAATCGAAGGATTAGCACAGGATGACTGAAATGGCGACAGGTAACGGGGACTACCTTTGATTTTCCTAAAACTGAAGGACAAAATTTATAAATCAGTAATTAGAGCTGTCGTCATGTATGTATCGAATTTCGGACCGTTAATCGGATGGATAAAGAAAGATTGCATATTGCTAAAATACGTATGTTAAGATGGATGTGTGGATTAGAATAGGTAAAGAAAGAAGAGTAATAGAGCGATAGAGTGAGGAAATTGAGAGAATGGAGACATTCGTGGTCACGTATTAAGAATCAAAATCAAATCAAATCAAAATAATCTTTATTCAACATAGACCTTTACAGGCACTTATTGACGTCAACAAATAAAACAAAAAAAAGCTTAAAAAAAACAAAAACCCTTGTCCGTACGTACGAATAAGGAAAAAAAAATATTGACTCGACACCTGTTCGGAAATTTGGAGAGCCTTCTCGAGAAGAACAGGCAAGAAACTCTGAAGGTCTATTTTTTATCTCCTCTTTTCAATGTTAATAATTATGATAATATAATATAAAAATACAATATAGTATAAGATACAATCATACCTAATACGATTACAGTCATATGTATGTTTACATACACATATAAAAATAATACAATATTATAAATAATGTTCCCAGTCAATCCACGTAATACTGAATATCGTCGACCCAGGCACGTCATTTCTGACCCTCCCGACTCATTGACGCTGGCTCTTCAAGCCTTGCGAGAGGCGGCATCTGCGCCGCCATCCCTTAGTTAGTCCATACTTCGCAGCTTGCTGCACATGTACGAGTAGGCCCCATCACTTCAAGGCCGGACCCACTTTGGCATACCGAGCCTTCTTTCGCGCATATGTCCTCTTCGGAGGGCAGCGCCGACGTGCCCTCTCCTGAGGGTGCGCCAACCATTCCGTTCAAGCCATAAGGCCACTAGGGCCAAGGCTAGGCTGAGTTTAGTCGGTAGGTCTGCTGGATCGAGCCGCCTCGATTCACCAGGAGTCCGACATAATCAACGCATCCCTGCTTGCCTGTTGAGTTGGTATCCATGAGGATTCTCAGCCTCCTCTCCTGAGGAAAAAAATAATAATAATAATGTTGTTACCAAACATGGCTCTATGAATAGTGTCCCTATTCCCAAATAGTGTGATCATTTAGATAGTCACTTACTTTATAATAACCTTTACTCATGAGTGTCTCTTTGATATGGATTTTAAATTTATATAAAGGCAAATCAATGACACTTTGCGGAAGTTTGTTAAACATAGTTATACATTTCCCCAAGAACGAACAGCAGAAGAGGGAATGATCATGTTACTACGAAAGTTATAGATATATGATAGTGGATGGGTATGTGGGGAGAGGAAGAGCGAAAAAGAGATGGATGAATTATGTGAATGTTGACATGGTGAAGAAGGGAGTGAGTGTCGAAATGGCGAGTGATAGAGGAAAATATGTTGCGCCGACCCCAAATAAAATTGGGAACAGGGCACACGAATTTTTCGGTGATTTGTGTATGATTAGAATTGTGCGTATAACTAAAGAAATTTATATTTTGCGTAAATGTAAACAAATAAAGAATTGTTTGCAATTTCATTATATTGTGCTTTGTTTATATACTTTTAACGAAATCTATTAGTCATAAAATATCTTAATTTAAATTCAGGTGATCATGCAAACATAACACTTTTTAAATATAATCATTAAATTTACGTACAGAGGGAGACTCTAAAAAGTTCGTGAGAGGAGACTAAAGGTTCGTATGTTTGGGCAACTTGCAGTAATTCTAATAGCAGTGAACGCATTGCTGCGTTTCGACACAGATAGTATAACACTAGTTTAGCTGAAGGGTAAAATAGGTTGTGAAATTAATAGGTACTGTTACTTTTTATCTTATGTGACTTTTTGTCCCCTCTGGCGAGCAGAGGCTGAGAATCCTCATGCCCCCAACCAAGTGCCACGATGATTATGATGAATCGAGGCGGCTCGACCCGAAAGACCTACCGACTAAACTCAGCCTAGGCCGTTGATCCTAATGACCCTATAGTTTGACGTGATAAGGAAGATTGCACTTCAGGAGAGGCGCAGCCAACACTGCTCTATAAGAAAGAGTATACCTATGCGCTAGAAGAGGCACAATACACCCAAATGACTTTTATGTCATCAGATAAAAAAATTAATATAGTATACATTTACTAAAATAAAAATACATATTGTGTCTCTTATGGCGTACTTGCACTGCATTGACAGTGACACTGAGTGACTCGTCCAAATGCTTTATGACTTAATAATAGAACTCAATTAATTATACATTTACAAAGAAATTACGTAAATCCAAGTTCAAAAAATACAGCACTGCCATAGCCTTATCTCGCCAGCTGAGAATTCATTTTAATGAATGGGTGAATTGATAAAGCTTGCCTTCAC
This sequence comes from Scirpophaga incertulas, assembly GCA_036419045.1. Lineage (NCBI taxonomy): Eukaryota > Metazoa > Arthropoda > Insecta > Lepidoptera > Crambidae > Scirpophaga > Scirpophaga incertulas. Next base: position 5,247,386 of record CM071642.1, on the reverse strand, counting down.
AATGGCGGGGATTTAAAAGTAGAGATATAAAGATATCTTAGCAGTTGCCGAGCAATTTTGAATTTTAAGTGCCAATGAAATTGCGTTTACTGATTCTAAATTACCAAGTTTACATTAAATGACCCATTAAGTTGTGCTTTAATAATATTTATAGCAAGTGAATACGCCAGTGCCAGTGGAATAACTTACCTCCAAATATTAGATTAGTTCGTAATATATTAAAATCCAAGAATCTTGTACAAGAATAGAGTACGTCACTTAAAATAATACTTTTATTATATATTAACATGTATATATTTGTGTATATATATATGTGTGTAGGTTCATATGTATATGTGAGTGTGTATGTATGTATTTATATTTGCCTGTCTATTTTATTCGTATAATGTCCTTTGCGTTACTGTAGTTGTTGCTGCTTCATTTACATTTGTATCTTTTTCATACATTTGCGTTGCCTTTTCTGCACGCGTTTTTAGTTGACAGGGAGAAAATGACCGTAGCATTAAGTCCGCCATTTGTGCAATAAAATTTTAATTAATAAGTATGAAACGATTTAAGTGTACCATTACAGCTGCAGGTAAGTAGACTTAGATTATGAAATACTATTTGTATCCTTTGCAATATAGCAACATACATACATCAATATAATCTTTACAATCAAAGAAGCCCAGTTTGACAGGTGTCATCGTCACAGTTTACTAGTCAATTCTATAACATTTTAACAGTTAATCGATGGGATGACACCTATTAAAAGATTCTTAGATTATTTTAATGAATCTATTTAGACTTAAGAGGCATATTACATCTCGAACGCGATTTTTGCGTAAAATGGTCAATTTTGGCGTTCTCGATCTCAGAAACAAAGATACATAAACAATTTTGACTTAATGTATAATGCAGAATAGCTATTGACATAGGTCGTAGCGGCTCGCTTTATATAAAATTTGCTTAACTTTTTAACAAAACCCAAAATTGTAGAGAAAGATTTTCATAAAATGCGCGAAGGCACTTTCTTGAGCTCCTGGATTGAACTACTGTTCTACATAAATGAAATTTAAAAAAACATAATTTTATCTCTTGTATAGTCATATAGTTTGTAGCAGCCTCGGAATTTTGATATATTATTGATTTAATATAGAAAAAAAACTTGTTCTAAATGAAAAAACTACGAAAATCGCTTTAATGTGAATATCTTCTATCTACGATAGTATTTATTAATAATTTTTCTACCAGAATAAATGTCACTTTATGAGGAATAAATATGTTATATTTTTTAACCATTAATTTATTATCTTATTTTAATAAAAACGATAAATCATACTGCAAAATTACTACAAAATGCGATGCACAGGCCGTCCGAATTCATTAGAGCTTGAGCGCTCCTCAGAGTCGGATCTATGTCGAATTTCTTCACGCCAACATCGATCGAATCCAGTGATCGTGCCGTTGATCGTCAGTATATAGCGCGATTATCAGTTTTGATCACGTAACTAAAATTATTTTTTTGTGACTTATAAAGTATTTTTTTTTTAATTTCATGTTTTTTCTAAAGTTATTCTATATATTATTTTTATCTATTATTTCTAAAGCTTTTTCACACCAAAACCATTGGATCGATTTGATGGATATTCGGCAAATAGGAGTTTTATGATGATTTATACTCCTATATAATTGGTAACAAGTTTTTTTCTAATCTGACCTATTATTAATTTAAACCTAAAACCGTCGAAAACCGTCGTTCGAAATACCTAATCTCGCAGAATGGAGAATTGTAATAGGCCTCTTAACATGATTTTTTTATTGACGTATATAGCTACACTAATCGAATCCAATATGATAAAACATAAAAAGTTGTTCGTATCTCTGTAAAATACTGTGATTTTTGACAAAAGACTTGAAACTGAATAGCTATTAGGTATTCTCGTGTGAATACACAATAAATACCCATCAGACCTTCCTAGATTGTTAGCGAAATCGAATAAATTAATAATTATAGTAACAAAAGTAATAATATAATTCAAGAAAATAAAAATGTCCTAACTACAACAAATCACACAAGTTGAAACCGAAAAGCTATAACCGATGGCGTATAATAGTACTGATAATTGGTCCTATAAATTATTTCCAGCAGGCCATTGCGAATCTATTGGTTGCAAACTAGTTATGCTTGAATTTATGACACAATATGGGATAGTTTTATGAAATGATTTCTGTTCCCTTTCTTTATTTTATTTTTACTTTGTAAAATTATAAGCGATAATTTGGCGCCCAACATGGGGCCTACACGATGTACTAGGTGCTACCAATAAGTAATTAGCTATCTGCGCACTCTGGACGAGTAGTTATCTGCCTACGCACATTATTAACGGTGTCAGGCCTACATGTCTTTTAAGTTTTTTTTCAAGATTTTTATATTTTTTTTTTGTATTTAGTATATTTTTAAGTCTGGCCGTACCTACCTTATGTTTGTTATTTTTATAAATAATCTGTAAGTTACTCCTTGCTTGTTGTTAGTATTTCAGTTCCCTTATAATGGTTTTGCTCCGTCAATTCCGCTATGCTATAATGTATACAGACAAAATCGCAAGCAGCAAGTATAAAGCTGAGTTCAACTTAACCTACATAGATTTTGCAAAGGAAGTCCTTACCTAAATAAATCCAAACAAAATTTGTTTCTCCCTGTACAAATATGTCAATACAATTTACGTTTCATCGATTTTACGTTTCAATTCAAACTTTACTTAGAGCCTACTATAGTGTGTTTACTGTTTGATTCGTATATAAGATCTTGTTTCAGTGGATTTTGTTACTTCAGTGTTCATTCAACATTTATTCTATTAATAGCAAATTCTCAAACAACTTATTCCACGGATAAATACTTTAACTATAAATATCATGAAACATCGATATCCTTTTAGTTTTTTTAATTATAATATATTCGTGATTTTTATCTTTTACTAGTCAAAGATTGATTCACACATCTACGATGTAAGACTTTGTACTGGAAAAAATTTGTCATACAAATCGATCGATACAGTTTGCGACACTAACGATATTGTACATCATTCAACAGAATTTTTGAACTCCCAATTTTACAACTATGTAATTTGATTTCTGAATTTATACTCACCACTCCATTGTATGTATGTGCCACGGCTATGGTGATCAATAAATGATTGTAATTCATGAGACACGTTGTCGAAGCCTGTATGTACAATGTATCAGTTAGATTAATTAAATACATTAAAGGAAGAAAACAAAATACTTGAAAAAGCGTATTGACTTTGCCGGATAAAGAGTTTTCCAGGTCAGCTATTACTAGCTTTCATTAAAACCAACATAAATCTCCAAACAAGCGCCTGTTTCCAATGAAAAATTCAAAAGTTATTAGCCATTCAAAACTGCTTGCTGTCTCCTTCTTGCAATCCCAATTTTTGTATACGGATTGTAATATTACAATTATTTCAGTATGTTGTTTATAATTGAAAGTTATGTTCTCTGATTATAATAAGAAAGTGTGCACGTTCTCAATTAGAGGTGAGACAACCAGTTCTTGTTTGTGTAATCGCATACAACAAGTTATAGTTAATGTTTTTTTATCTATACAAATTAATTTCACTTCGGGTGTTCCTCAGGGGTCTCATGTTAGACCGTTATGTTTCTTATGTTCATTAATGATGTAAGATACCGCTTCCATAACTCAAAATTTCATCAAGTGATTTAAAACTATTCAGAACGGTTGAGAATAGTAACGATGAGTTATTACTTCTGGAGAACAGGAAACAGATGATTTGGTGTTGAAAAATATCATAATTTGAAACGCAAATAAATTTAATCAAATAAAATTATCTCTAAAATTTTATCTTAATAAATCATGTAAGCTACTACAACATAAAAACTTTGAGTAGAGTAAAGCTCGTTATGGATTTGGATATTGTTATCAACTAATGAATTTTACAAATGTGTGAAAATGTTAGTGTTGATTTTTGAAAAAATACTAAACAGTTCAAATTTGTTCAAACAATGAAATTATTATATTCTGCTCAAAACGATATGCTGTTTAAAACTATATTGTACGTAGAGAAAAAAAAATAAACAATTTCTTTTCGTACCGTCAACCTAGCACAAATAATTAAAATAGCACAAAATCTAAATCTATATTCCATGTTATCATTAAAATAACGTAGAGAATTGTATATGATATTTTTAAATTAACTATTAAACCATACAGTAAATTGAATATCACAAATCATCTCTCCTATCACAAATTAATATATTAATAGGCTTTTTTTTTAATGCTAGGCCCGGCACCTGACTTCCTCCCGCCTGATGTTAAGCGGTGAAAGAGGCCCAAATGAGATGACAGACAGGATAGTGACTTTACTCCACTCTCCTACCTGCCCTATCCCTGCCGGCCCAAATGATGAATGGCTTTGAAACCACCGTTGTTTCCTGCGTAACAAAATTCGATTTAGCAGTTCATATGTATACTTTGATGTTACGTTAACTTGCAAAATTGTTATTTTAATATAAATATTTTTTCAAGAAACACTGAGTTCAGTATTTTTAGATGCAACTATAAATTTTTAGATTGAAATAGGATATGAAAATAATTCAAACCAAATTTCGCAATTCTAAGATAATCAGAGGTTACTTGAAATTTTGGATGCGTTTACGAGTATCGATCATATTTTTTGATTGCATCTACTGAATTTAAGCTTTTTCAATTATTGCAAAGCACAGCAGAACTAAGCTTTTATTTATTTCAACTTGATTCCTTCAAACAATCTTAAGTGTTTTTTAAAAAAGGAGACAGACGAACGAAAAGTGATCTTATAAAGGTGACTTTTTTGATACCATATGTGGTTTTAACAGTGCTCTCTTGACCTTAATCTGGTACTACTATTGAATTCAAGAGACACTAAAATAACCCAGCCAAACTCCCTTAATTTTTATTGAGTGGCTAACGATGGGTGTAATCTATTGTTATAGTGATGAAAATCCAAACTCTTTCTATCGATATATGCCGGTCGCTTTTTCCAAAGTACTTGCTTCCTCGTCAGTTGCTGGCAGTACAAATTCGAACCGATGATTCGAAAAAACTCATAATAAACAATACCCTTCCAATTCAACCATACTTATAGCATCACCTGGTTGCGAGTTAACCCGAACTTTGCCAAAGAAGCCTGATCGAACTTTAATCACAATATTTTCCACAATTTTCTGATTCCAACAAGTTTAAATTTTCTATCATAAGATATCAATGTCTTCCGAAGCATTACGCTTTAACAAAGAATGACAAATAAGTGTACGGTTCATTGCGTGTCCATCAGTGACCTCATATGACACCGAATATCGAGCTTCAAATCTTTTCGTGGTAACTAGTACATATATGCAGATCTTACTTCATTTTCTCAAAAACGACGTCCATTTTAGCCATAGCTAGTTGACAAGAGTGAGGCACATCTTTGACATCCAAGTTCCTAAATTGGAAACGCTTTATTTATAAAACCGGTTATCCAAAATAGATCAACCGGTGAATCCTCCAAGGCCAATTTCAAATGACCGCAATCTGGGCTAATGTCGGAGAAAATAAATTATTAAAACTGACTGCCCATTTATTCAAGTAAATGACACTTAAAGGCTGATTGGATTTTACTGGACGCCATAATCTTAATCTGCGGGAAGCCCTCCATATATCGTAAATCAATTCAAATGGATAGAACTTAGTTGCAGATTACTTTTTATTTTTATTATATTTAAAAATATTATTTAAGAGGACTACGCGGATTAATAGTATTTTATAGTTTATTTTATTTTATAGCATAAATAAATCTATACTGTAGTAAAAAAAGGTATAAATTTAGTGCGCCTTCAAAATGAGGCAAGCAAAGTGCAAAGGTAAAAGCCTACTTTTCTGCTTAGTTTTTATGAATCATTAGACTTCCGTGCGCAATGAAATATATTTTACCGCAGTAGATATTATCTTTGGTTTGTCAAAGTGTTTGATTCGTCAATTAAATAATTATGCAAAACTAATAACTAAAAATGATATATGGAAGAAGCAAAATTCTATTATCTCCTACAGGCTAGTAGTATCTGTTAATAATAGTCACCTTTCGTGATCAAAAATGTACTATCGACATTAATTAACAATATTCGTGTGCAGCTGTCAAAATGATAACGAAGACATTTTTATACCATAACCTTGAGATTGCGAGCCCTCGCTAGCACTAGTCTTGGCCACGAGCTGTCAAGACTATAAACCAAAGCCAAAATAAGTCGTCGTAACACAAACCCCATTTCCGAAACAACAAAAAATGTAAGGTCTACAAAAAAAATTATTCCTTAATACAAAAATTTAAGTGGCAGATCTTTTTATTCTTTTAAATTATACATATTTTACATATTGTTGGTTTTATAATGCATTACATACTGTACTTTTAAAAACTGACCCGGCACGGTTATATCTGACATGAAATTATAAATACTGAAACAGAACGTAGACAAAGTACTAGAGGGAAAGAGATGGCAATGCGGTACATAATTATTGTATACTCTATGGCCAAACATTTAAACAGAGTGAGGATGGACGTCTTCAGTTTGACGCTATTACTTGCGATTAAACGAATAATTAACACCAGTTGTTCAAATTTGAACATCAGTTGTTGTGAACATGTGTTTATATATAAATAATTTAGTTAACATTTCAAATAGGTGTCTTAATTTTAAATACATAGATAAGTGACCGTTCCAGTTAAGGTCGGATTTGCAATAAAATATTGAACACGCGGCTGTAAGAGTTCAGTACCTTTGCCTTCTCTGTGAGAGCAAGAAGAATAAAATGTAAAAATATTTTAGTGCTATTAACTTCTGTTCCACCTTAATAGTGGCAAATGCTCAAGGCGTGGGAGCCAAAGTCACAAAAAAAGTGTTTTGTAATATTTTAGTATTCAATAGATACTGCAGACAATCAACTAACTACTCTAATATTACGACTTTTCTCCAGCTTTCAAATATGACGTTTGAGGACTTTTCAAAAGTTAATAAGAAGTTTTTTCAATATAAACTTAATAAAATAAGTAGTTGAAATGACTGTGTCTGTAGGTGTGAGCGAAATTTGTTCAAAAATGCCTTCTTGCCGTCCGTGACTCATAAATGATATATTAATAGTATAATCATAGTAATAAAGTGTGCGAACTTATCAACTAATTATAATCATCTTATCCAAAAAATACTTATCCCAACTAATATTATAAATGCGAAAGTGTGTTTGTTTGTTTATTTGTTTGTTTGTTTGTTTGTTTGTTACCTCTTCACGCTTAAACTACTGGACCGATTTCAAAAATTCTTTCACCTTTGGAAAGCTACATTCTCCCCGAGTAACATAGGCTACTTTTTATCCCGGAAAAATCGACAGATCCCACGGGATGCGCAATAAAGGCTTCGCTCAAAAACTACTGCACAGATTTTTATGCGGTTTTCATCAATAGATAGAGTGATTCTTGAGGAGTTTTGCGGCATTTTTTATCTCGGAAAAACGGATAGTCCCACGGGAAGCGCGATAAAATCTTCGCACCATAAACCGACTTCCGCGTATATGTAGCCGTGGGCAAAAGCTATGACCCTTAACCCTCTATACACCCAATCCCGAAATCCACGCGGGCGAAGCCGCGGGCAGAAAGCTAGTACTTAATAAAACTTTTTTTATTCTAATCGATCCTGTTTCGTATGCTGATCAAAAAGTTCTATGGGACCAACTGAGATTGCAGTACTAGAAAAGTAACAAAAAAGTTTTTGTGAAAAATGCAAATTTTCTTGCTAACCGTACATTTTTTTGAAAATCTGTTTATAGGAATGAAATTTTTTGGAAAAATTATGGATAGTCTCCTAAGACCAATTTCTTGTAGCTGCAACGATTAAGGTACCTCCCTTTGCTGCCCCATTAAAACTTTCCAACCTGTATAGAGACCTCCACCAAAATATTCACACCGAACGGACTTGTTTGGAATTCATAGGGTGTTTGGGCCGACTCCCAACATGTTACTCCAGTACTTGTTGGTGTAGAGCGCCAGGCTCCGGCGCTCCACCTGAGGGGCGATCGCACTAATAAATCGCAAGCGAAACGCAACCGAACCGTTCGGCTTAACCAATCCGAATCACGTCATCGAACAGATGACGTGATATTCTAGCTCTCGGATTGGTTGAATGGAACGATTTGGTTTCGTTTCACCTGTGATTTGTTAGTGCGATTGCCCCCCTGGCCTCCTTCTGTTGGATGGCTGTCTGCGTGCGATACTTGGATGCCGTAAGATGAAATACGAAACCCATACATGAACTACGCAGTACATTTCTGAGGTCCCGGGTTCGAATCCCGGTGGGAGCAGATGTTTGCGCAATGAATGCGAATGCGATGCGAATGGTTGTTATTATATATTTGTATTAAAAATATTTATATATAATATAATATATGTATATCTATCCGTTATTTTGGGCTAGGCTAATTGGTGTAAGTGTATTCATTTATTTATTAAATAAGAAATAAAATACAACATTATTTTCGTTAATCTATGATCATGATGACATCAAAAATCTATTGATATACCGGGTGTAACTTTAAAAAAATTGATAAGTGGCATACTTTTTATACATTTATAAACACAAAATCGACTACGCTAAAAATGTATTAGTAACACAAAATCGTATGAAATTACTAGTAAAATAAAAAAATGGATTTAAAATTAATTAGTAACATTTTATTTTCTTTTGCATATTAATATCTATTGATTGGATCCCTGAAACTGTTCCTGTGTAAAACCTGGTCTAACACTATAATTCATACACCGAATAGATTGAGTATACGAAAGTTATGAATAACAATATAATATTATGTCCGCCGTTGGCGGTGATCCAGCCGTGCTTGGGACGAAAAATTCCGGACGCCGATGGCAGATCGCGATATTAAATGTTATAATCGTGATAAAATTATCAGCAGACTAGTCTAAGGTGACTTCAAAATTATTAACAATATTGGAGCGCCCTGTTGTGGTATCGACTGGCCTTATATATGTAAGGCTTAGGTTTAGATCTTTCCATGCATTATCTTATGTGAGCCATTGTTATTTGAATTACAACTAAAATTGAAATTTGTGAAGGAGATAACCTGCATAAACTTGTGAAGAAATTCAAAACGTACTTATTTGTGCAAAAATTGATAAATGAACTGATCTGTTTACTATCAAATTATGTTATTGTATCAAAGTATTTTACTATAAAAAATCGGTTCTCTTTTGCTTTCTGTGTGGTTAGGATTTGGACGTATTCTACGTATTTATTTCCTTACAATATGAAGTATAATAATGTACCAATATATAATTTAATATAAAAATAAGGATTCATATGTCAATTGCAAAGCCACTTAAAGATATACACTGCATGCTAACAATTTTTCAAATACATGCGTTAAATAAATAAGTATCCTAAACTATATCTCTTAGACTATAAAATTAAAAGTGCTAAAAACATGAAGTGAAAACACTCACTAGTCGGAACTTAGAGTTATGGCAGCTTAACCAGAGACATAAAGTGTACATCTAGGAACCCCACTATACTTATTGTGGAGCATGCAAATTATTGAGACGGAGGAGTTCGCACTACAGAACACTAAAACGGTTTTACGAATTGGACGGAGAAGTTGTTTAATTGGCTTGCGAGGCATTACTAAAAATAATATAAGTTACATTTGTAAAAGTAAGGTCGTTGGTAGAGACGTATACGAGTTGTGATGTTGATTCATAAATTCATACGGATAAAAATATCTTCTTAGTCGGTACACTCTTGCCAGAGTGGTCGTGGTCATCATTGTGAGTCATTAATTCAATTCAATTCAAATTCAAAATCATTTATTCAGTCTGGGCTGTTACAAGCACTTGTGAATGTCGAAAAGCTACGCCATCGGTTCGCAAATCTACGGCGGGAGACCTTGTACTGAGAAGAACCGGCAAGAAACTCAGCAAGGGCTGTTTTTTTTCCCCTGTATTAAATATATACAGAGTCGTCAATTTGGAAAATGACTTCAATATTGATAATTCATGAAGTCACTTTCCATTACATAATATAATTAATAAAAATTTATTTTGAAAACATGCCTATATTAGGAATGCCGTGTCATACAGTTTTAAAAGAATATATTAAAGTTAAATTAAAATTATAATAAATACGAGTAGTACCCAGTATAGCAAAGAGCAGACTCATCTCCGCTGGCAGCACCCGTTCACGAGCATGACGCATGAACCAGCGAGTGACGCTCTTGGTAATACGGCGCCATTCGTCCCTGACTGCAGCCTTCCGGGTACATTCGCAGACCGAGCACTTAGTCGCGGCCTTGATCTGGTCTGTCCATCTCATTGGTAATCTACCACGTGCACTACGTCCCTGCACTACGAAGCGTTCTATTGAGTCATCACCACGACGAGATACGTGGCCAAAGAAGATCAAAATGCGTCACTGCACTGTGGTAAATAGGCGCCGTCTGATGCTGAGTTCCTTTAATATGGAGTCGTTTGTTCGAAATTCTGTCCATGATACTCCTAGCATCCGTCTCCAGCACCACAACGCATCAACCTTCTTCTTCTCGGTCTCACGAAGAGTCCATGTCTCGTCGACGATCTCGTACTCACAGGCGGTATCGAGCCTCTAAGTCTTAGGAGAGACATTGCCTCCTTATGTGTGTTCTACCACCAGTATAATGGGTTGTGTTCTGAAGAATTGTTCAACATGATGCCCACGGCCACTTTCTATCTTCGCACCACTCACCATCGACAGGGAGTTTATGCCTACACACTGGAGCCTAAATGGCCCCGTACAGTGCGATTCCAGAGGAATTTCCTCCTGCGTACACTTCGTTTGTGGAATGAGCTCCCTGCCGAGGTTTTCCCAAACTGTAACAATATGGGGTTCTTCAAAAGGAGAGTACATAGGTTTTTGAAGGGTCTGCAAAAATAGGCAGCGGTAACCGCTTACCATCAGGCGGGCCGTAAGCCTGTTTGTCACCATCGTGGTATAAAAAAGCATAAAGGAAGATGGGGAATATTAAGCAATAAACGAGTCTGGTCTTCGTAGTTTTGGTGATGTTCCTATTAGCCCAAATCTTTTTCATTTTGTCTATAGCAGACCTAGTGATCGGATTAAAATATAGATAGTGTTATAGACCTGCACACGTACCGATTAAGCAGACGCTTTCTTAAGTTGATTTAGTTCTCGTATAAGTGTTCTATATAACTCCATTTCATTCAAACCTGCCACAAAGTTTGAGATCATATACATACAAACGCTACTAGATCACTTAAGCCGAATTGAAGGAAGCTTACTTTGAAATCGGATTTAACAGCTGGGTTTACATGTCTTAAGCCGCTTTACATTTATCTACTCGTTCAGGATTGGAGTTTAATGTCACTAAAATGATTATAGAAAATCTGCTCTCTTAGGCGAATATTTAGAAACCACTCAGCTAATTTGTATGTTTGACACGCTTGCATTTCGTGCAATTAATAATTTCGTGTGCCAACTTTAATTTAATAATAAAGACTGAAAAATTACTGTCGTATTAATAAAATTTAATTGGTTCAAGAGAGGTTCAAGAAAGGACTTCAAAACTTTGTGTTTCGTCTCAGCCAAGAAGGACAGTCTAATTATAAATAAGTTTAGATGTGTCTCTACTCAATAACATCCTTCATCTATTCTTCATATTCATCATATATATATACTAGCTTCTGCCCACAGTTTCGCCCGCGTAGATTCGGGATTGGGTCTATAGAGGGAATTTTTCAGCAATAGGGACTACTTTCAGACTTCCCCTGAGGTCTTCATTCCTCCCTCTATCCACCTTCCACTCCACCTTGTCACCTACTATGAATATATATATATATATAAAAAGGAATTATATTTATTTTTAATTCGCGGCTTCGCTCGCGTGGATTTCGGGATTGGGTCTATATAGGGTTACGGGTCATAGCTTTTGCCCACGACTACATATGCGCGGAAGTCGGTTTATGGCGCGAAGGTTTTATCGCGCTTCCCGTGGGACTATCCGTTTCTCCGAGATAAAAAATACCGCAAAACCTTGCTCAAGAATCACTCTATCTATTGATGAATGCACATGAAAATCTGTGCAGTAGTTTTTGAGCGAAGCCTTTATCGCACATCCCGTGGGATCTGACGATTTTTCCGGGATAAAAAGTAGCCTATTATTTGATCCGGACTTTTACCTTTACGTCTGCAAAATTTCAAAGCAATCGGTTCAGTAGTTACGGCGTGAAAGCGGAACAAACAAACAAACTCACTTTCCGATTTATAATATTAGTAAGGATACATTACTATGTATCCTTATCCTGGGAGGCCAGTATTTGTGGTAGGCCAACCAACCCTGCGGTGTCCGGCATACACCTGCCACTATAAGGGTGTATGTGTATATAATATATATGCACATATCTATGTACAATATTATCTTATATCTCTACTAAATCATATTGATTTACACTGAAATTTTAATAAGTATATATGGTATACGTTATGTGAATACATATTACATTAAATAAATAAATATTTCTTACACCAATTAGCCTGGCCCAAAGTAAGCTCTATGACGCTTGTGTTATGAGATCTAGGATAACCGATAGACATACATATATAAATATTTTTCATAGAAATATATAACAACAACCATGACTAAGGTTCAAATGCTAGCATTCGTCGCGCAAACATCTGCCACCACCGGGTTCGAACCCGGAACCTCAGAGATGGCGACACCTTGAAGTAGGCGTATAACCACTCCGATTGCGGAGGTCGTCATTAATGATTAATTATTAATTGTCATTCAACCGGGGAGAAATCGTCATGTTGAATGAGTTGCACTAATCGGTACTCGCGATACAAGATATTATTTACTTAGTGTGGATGTCAGAGAAAATCGAATATAGAGTATATTGAATTTATAATTTTATTAGTTCATCGATTGACCACACTTATCTATATAATCTGTGTTAATTAGTATCTACTTTATATAGTCTATGATTTTATTCTGTCATCTGTGGTGTACATTATATAGAATAAAGTAGAAACATTTTTGTGCAAAAGAAAATCTCTTTTTCTATTAAAGAATCCTACAACTCTAATACTCTTATTTAAGTAATCCTATGAAAGTTAATCAATTTATTAATCCACAATAAAAATATTTATGTCTTATTTTTTATTTGAAACACTGTCTTTACGATAGCCGATTGTTTTAATCGGCTTCCTTAAACATCAATTTCCGAAATATTACCTACAAAACAAGCTCTTCATTTTAAATTCACAATCGGTTGAAGAATCACGTAACAAACAAAAAAAAATACCATCGAATTAATAACCTCCTTTCCTGAAGTAGGTTAAAACGAAATACAACCCACGTTTTTGCTGACCCTACGCGAATAACGCGCCGCCGACACCACCTGTTGCTAATAAATCTTTATGAGGGCGTTATCGTAAACATCAATCAAATTGTCTTAGTACAGTCAGCAACAGCAAACATGTCGAGTTGCGCAATGGTGGTAATGTTATATTGCCTTCTTTCGACCGCTCGCGCTAACATTAATAAATCACTCTGATAAGAGAAATTGTAAGCTGTCTGTTTAATAAAGATAGATATCTAAGAAATCTGCAAATCCTATTCCAAAAAGGGGCCTACGATACATCGGCCGTTTACTTAGTGACTCAGTATTGGGAGTTCATTATTGCTTTTTATAGCAAAAGCAGCGTTCCGCCCGCGTCTTCAGACATGTTATATCAGACTTTCCTGCGGTAAAAATGATGTTATCTTCTTCCTTCTTAGACTTGTAAATAAATGTTTACATTTTGTGTATGTTTTCGTAAGAATGTAAATTGAATTTTAAGCAAATACGCAAATTAATATGTGTGTGTGCCAATTGTGAACCCGTACCGGGAACGCTAACGCCCGTATTCTAAAATCAAACTTAAACTTAAATCGCTGCTCGAGTACAGTTAGAAAGGGACGGCGGTATTGAGCCCACATAGCTAGGGATGAAACGATACAAGTAAATATGAGTGCACTCGATACTTATTCCGACACCAAGCACTATTCTACTCGATACTTTTAAACCAAGTTCCAAGTAGATATCGGTTAATAATACTCATATCAGTATACATTGCTTATGAAAATGTTTACTTTGAATTAATATTTTCACATACATATATCCCAATAGGGTAGGCAGAGACCACCTCTCTCCACTTGCTACGATTTTGGCACACTTCTCTTGCTTCCTCCACTTTCATAATAATTTCAAACGCATCCATTTTTCACTCTCGCCTAATACGCAAACTGATATTTAATATTACTAATATTTGCGCTACAGAAACAGATTTATTTTCATGAATTTAATTATCAATATATAATTTTACCGCTTTATATGGTTTTATTTAAAATTTTAAAAAACTATTCGATACGAGTAAATATCGATATTTTTCAATCAATCCTTTTTAGTATCGATGCTTTACGACCGATACTGTATCGAGGAAAAGTATCGATACTTAAGGGGTGTCGTTTCATCCCTACACATAGCGCCATCTCTTCTAACTCAAGCAGCGATTTGAATCTCATTCTGTAATACGGGCTTTAGTGGTAATACCGTACCATAGACACGCCACTTATGCATTGACATACGAGTACTAACTAAGATGAATGGTCGCAACGGTCATGACTCGGTCAATTCAATAAAACACGAGTTCAATGCTGCCTTGTGTCAAATTAATTCTGATATTCAAATCTTTATTGAATCCAGTACAATTCATGAAAGATTAATATTCCTTTTCCATATAAATAATAAATTAAGTATAACAAAATATTGATCCTTATCAATCAATCAATCAATACATAGTATAAAACAAAGTCGCTTTCGCTGTATGTCCGTATGTATGCTTAGATCTTTAAAACTACGCAACGAATTTTGACGCGGTTTTTAATAGATAGAGTGATTCTTAAGGAAGGTTTGTATGTATAATAAATGCATAATATAGTAGAGAAACACTGATAAATTTAAAGGTTTCTAATGTGATGTCGTAAATAAGCACGTTTTTTTGCGCTTATATTGCAAACGCTGGCTGAACCCTACGAGATAGACCAAAATAATATACCTACTACAGTATTGTACAACTTACAAAAATCCACAAAAAAGTCCGCGATGGTATATGTCTATCTCTTAGGGATAACCCACCATAACCATTTTTTCGCTGCACCCGTGCGAAGCCGGGGCGGGTCGCTAGTTTAGAATATATACCAAGCTTATACAACAATAAATAGGATTTATTCTAAAGTTTTCACTATTTCCTTGTCACACACAAAATCCTTTTTATCACGCACAAAATATACCTTAGGTAATATCATGTCAATAATCATGTCACAAAAACTGTCAAGCTATAAAATTTTTCAAATAAGCACCACAGAACAAATTTGTTGCACCTTTTTTTTTTTTTTTTTGTTACGCTGAGGAAAATGCATTGAATTGCATACCCCGGCTGCGGAGAGCCGGTGGTTATGTGGGGCTCTCCTCCCCAGAAGGGGGAGGCCTACCCACTAAAAACCTCAGCGATGGCCATCCTCTGGCGTTGTAGGGGGCCCTCAGGATCAAGTATCGCATCTGAGGACCCCTGGCCTTTGCACCCCTGGGTGCATTAGGGGAGCCCTTCTCGGGGAGAAGTGATCTTGCCGTCTCCTCCCCTCCGACCTCCTACGACGTCACTCCCCGGCCATCCGGGGGTGAGGTCCCTCCCGGGTCGCCTCCACGGGCACGAACTGCGTCGCGCCCGCCAGCGACCCGTGGCGGCGCCTCAGGCCAGGCTATCTGGCCCGAGGCCGCCTTCTTCGAGCGGGATCGGCCATCTCCCGATCCCGCTCGGCGGCCTCCTTCCTTTGTTGCACCTATTGCAAAATCGCGTAAGAGATTCACGACGTTTAGCACCTTTTTCTCGCGATCATGGCAGCTGACGACAAAACCATCTCGCACCCTGCCACCATAGCATGACCACTAAAACGCGATAAGATAGAGCGATTTATCTGTCAAAACTTTGAACTGTAAAATTCAAAGAATAAATTCGTATGTCGTCAGAAGACACCTTTGTCATATCTTGTTTCGTTGCTTGTACTTACTGCTTGTTATTATGTCGCCCCAATCGCGACTAGCATGTCTAATTCGGCTGAAATTTATCTTCGTTTGATAAACAGTAATTTATAATACCGAAAAAAGAATATACTAAGTATCGGTTGGTTGGAATTTTGTTACCTATTTCCCTTACCTATTTTCTCTTTCCTCTTACCTAGTTCTGATTTAATAGGCAGTGACATTAGTGGATTCCGTTACCTTACGTTGACAACGTAAATTGAGGATCCTTTAAGGATCGGAAATTGCCTGTTAATCTTCTAAAAACTTACAATCTTACAAGCTTTTTCCCGGAAGTCGCTTGGTGTTCCCGGGGGCTCCCTACCTGCCTGAGGAAGGCCATCCCTGAGGTTTTTAGTGGGGAGGAGAACCCCAAATATCCGCCGGCACAAAAAAAAAGGTTGGCTGCTTTGCTTGTTCTTATATTGATGTCTGTATCAACAAAATTAACTTTAAAAAATAATTTGACAATTCTTTTGCCATTGCCATGATCCCACGCTGTATGGTAATTGGAGGGTTTATTATTATTTAGTTTAATTAGTGGAAAGGAAAAGGACTGCTCCAAAACTTGGCTCATAAATGGCATGACATCAGGAGAGGATTGTAAGGTGAAGCAAAAAGAGGATAGCCGCCTGAAGAACAGAATACTATGGGAAGATATACACCAATAGTGGGCGACCCCGGGGAGAACCAAAAGCAGTGTGCTTTTCCGCCCCTGAATCAAATGAAATCAAATTAAAACTAACTTTATTCAAATATGACTTTTCCTACCACCCATACAGGACGTATTTTTTAGCTGATAAGAAGAACGGGGCAAGAAACTTGTCAGCTTTATCAAAAGTAATAACAACATTTACAATAAGATATGTCACCTTAACCTTACAAATTGCATAATTATATATTTACAATTTATACGGGAAAACAAATATTTACACTTTCGAATGTTATTGTCTTCAAATCAACACCAAGCATTGGCATCATTTAAATAATCTTTGACTTTGTAATAACCCTTACGTACTAATTAGTGTCTTTTCAAATGTACCTTGAACTTATTTAAAATGGGGCGAGAGATCTAGGGGCAAAGGAGATAGATTTTACATAATTAGTCAAGTGAATCAAGAAACGCGGCCCGGCAATACCATTTGTGGATTCCACACCCACGCCTGTTATCTACGCACTCGAGCCCAGGTTAAAGTGTTACAAGATAAGAGCTTCTCCGTCAGCTACACTATTAATTTCGTAGGAAAAACATTTTGTCTTCATGAGTATACTACAAAATAACACGTTTCGACGTTCAAAAAGAGTTGTGTTTAGCCGTTTTTTACGGAAATAAATAACAAATGTAATAAGCATGGCAAGGCGATTATGGCGCGCTGCCAAATGTCGCCGATCTGAACTTGAACGTTATTCTCGTAAGAGCCGCTGCCGGTGTCATCGGGCAAGTGACTTCCAGATTCGATTGTCTGATCGACACTGTAAGCCATTTCCGAGCCGGCTAATAAGAGTCGAACGCACATTTCGCTACAAAAGCTTCATTCATAAATTTCATATGGCAAAATCAAAAAGTTAAATATATGTTATTTTTCAAGATATATTATTCACGATTTCAGCACTCTGAAAATAATATGCTTACTCTTTCAAACGTTGAACCAAATCATTCAGAGAATGTCGAGTTAAAGGCGTGTATTTTCTTTTTTAATATTAAAAACAACGATGTTGGACATTTTGTTTTTAGATATTCCATTACGATTTAAATACATTTTTTATTTACACTGTTCAGCTTATACGCAAGTATTTTCTAACAAATTCCGTTGGTGCACTCTCACTCATACTCAAACGACCCAAATGATGAGACAAACGATGCAAGGTGGTTAAGACCACTATACACCTTAAATACCTTTTCTTACTTTATAGTATCAAAGGATGGCTTCGGAATCGTGTCTTCCTTGTGGGAAATAGGGATAATGAAAGGGTAAATTTTATTATGGTTCAAGAAGACATTTCTCGTGTAATTGCTTCTAAACTCATAATCTAAACAGCTATTCATAAGCTTATACCAGTATCTAAGCATTTTCGAAGACATGGTCCATTGCCTACCCGGGATGGACCACGCCCCTTCCGTGGCCGGGGGGCGTCGTCGGTGGAGGAGACCGGGGGAGGTAGTAGCCTCCCCGAGGAGGGCTCCCCTCTAGACAGGGGAGCGGAGGCTGGGGGTTCCCGGAAGTGGCTTGATGTTCCCGGGGGCTCCCTACATGCCTGAGGAAGGCCATCCCTGAGGTTTTTAGTGGGTAGGCCTCCTCCTTCTAGGGAGGAGAGCCCCACATAACCGCCGGCTCGCCACAGCCGAGGTATGCAATTCAATGCATCAGGGGAAAAAAAAAATGGTCCATTGCCTAGAATGTTCATCCGGGTGGGTCGGAGCGCCAAATTCTACCATAGTTCTGTGAATTGCATTACATGAAGATAACTTGGGCTTGTCCAGGTAGCTTTTAAAGAGACCCTTGACATTACCCCTAAACCAGCTTTTTGTCCTACAAATTCTCAAAACAACTCACGACACTTGTCGGTTTTTGATTGTTTTGAAAATTCGTCCCGAGAACTTAGTGTCAATGCTAATAAACGCTTCATTACTGAAATTCTTCTTTGCTTACACAGCCAAACTTTAATTAGTAGATTCACGCATTCAAGGTACAGGGCATTAAATTCGAATCTAACATTCCTGAATGTAGATATTGTATGTCGGTACGGTAGAATCACCAAATCAACTGATGAATTGCGTTAGGTTCATTAAAAGAAAATTAATGAATGGGGAATACAATTGAATCCTAGTGTTAGTGACTTTTAATTGTATGTTATTATTATAGTAGTGTTATTCTTGTATGATAATGTGTCTGTTTACATAAGTTATAAGTTTTCAATGGTTTATCTACTTTTAATTGTTAATATTATTTTTTGTTTATTTTTGATATTTTTTATAAGTTTTTTAAGTGATTATTTTTAAAGTAGGTTATAGACTCAACGCAACTAATCGACATACCAGACAAATCTCTGTGATTTACGGTGTGTCTTTTTTATTGTTAATTGTATATATTGCTTAAATAAATTAAAAAAAAAAAGATATCACGTTCAGCGTTTGTAAGAACAAATTGATGAAAAAAATATGTCAGACAAATATTTGAAATGTGAAGTCTGAACATCTGACAAGACACTTAAGTTTAATAAAGCGTTAAAATAATTGTGCTCATACTGTTTTACAGAGGTTCAGGCTGTCAATCTTAACAGCTTTTACCACGGAACTACGTCGAGTATCAGTGGGGTTGTAATCTCAGTACTGAATCCTGCACATCCCGATTAAAAGACAACACGCCAGACTACATATTTACTTTCAGAGTATGTATGCCGTTAGTAATAGCTGCTGTTTTCGTAGGCCAAAAACGTGTTATCGACTGTACCAAAGGGTTTTTTTTAATTTGAAGTTTCATGTGTACATTTCATGTGACATATATGTGAGTGTAGATATTTATTGACATGTCCATGTGATTCGACAGTGTTCTTATTGTTTAATAGGATGAACTGAATAATTGCTTGAAATATTAACACTGTTTTTTAATACATTATTATTGGTATGTCGACCTTCGATACTTACTTAGTTAGACATTTTTTTTTACTAGCTGTGCCCACGAGTTCGTCCGCGTGGAATCGTAATTTTAGGTAGCATTTTTAATGACTGAGAGTGTTATAAATATAAGAGTAGACAAATATAATCAGAAAGCTTCGAACTGCTAAGCTATCGGGAATTACACGTGTTATTGTGAGTCAACAATAAAAGATAGACATATGCTGTCCAGGGATATTTTTATCTAATTTTAAGGAGAACATTTCCGTCATACATGATTTCTGTGTAGATTTAACCATTAATAATGAAATGAAATGAATATGAAATGAATTATTTGTGAATATAGGTATTACTATAATGTTATAAAGATTTGGTGATCGCTATATCCGACCCATTGGGTATACAAATTTTTATTAGAAGTATATCAAATGTTCTTAAAATCATGTTAATTATTATCATCATGCATTACAAAAATTTTGACATAATTTATGTCAAAATTTTAATTCATTAATACACTCTCAATGTCAAAAAGTTAATTATTAATATCCCAATTAATAAATTATACTTATTTAAAATTATTGTCAATTACGTGAGCAAATAACAATTTTATTGGGGTCTTATAATGATTTATCCATTAAATATTCAGCAATGCTGTAATAGGTCTTTTCTTGCAACAACATTAACAACCGCCTCTTAAACAGATGTAGACTAGCGAGTCGAGAGAGACAAATAGCGATTTGTATTAAGTCACTTGGTAATTTATTGTAAATTTGATAAGGTTACACACTCGCGACGGAAACTTAAAAAATGGAGTAATTTCTCCGGTTTTTCCAACATCCTTCACTGCTCTGCTCCTCTTGATTATAGCGTGATGAAAAGTATACTATAACCAGCTCAGGAGTATGAAAAAATAATTGTACCGAGTTTCGTTAAAATCCGTTGATCCGTTTTTGTTTCTATAAACCGTTTTTATAAACCAACAGACAAAAATTTTACTGATTGCATTTTTGGCATTAGTATCGATCCCTTATCACCCCTTGATAGTTATTTTGGAAATATATTTCATATACAGAATTGACCTCTCTACAGATTTATTATAAGAATAGAATTGTTAAAAAAAATACTTGACATCATAAAGTTTAATTTTTGTTGCTACGGTAGCAGCAGAAGCCACACGGTTTAAACTTGTCCTCCTGATAGACACCGTAGTAAATTGGACCCGTGAAGCATTTTGCTGAATTAGCATGGGTGTAATAAAATAAAAACAATAACTGAGCAAGGTAATTCAGTGAGTGGTGACTCATTGTAACTAAACAGATCATGCAGAAAGAACTAGACGGATATAAAACTTAACCAAACAGCATCGGAGTTAGAAACGACGTCTTCACTCACTTGCTATTGCTTTACGACTAAATACAATTACACCAATTGACCGAGTGTGATACCTTAGTTTCGAAACTCTAGTATAATATCTACCTTCTTTTATATATATAACATTGACACAAGATAGATCTGAAGTTGTCTGCGCAGGATTAGTATTTCGAGTACCTTATATTAATTAGCGTGGCTTATATCTTTATTAATTGTAGCCATTGTGTTATTTTGGTATATATGCTATATTATTGTAGTTTCTGTGTAAATTCATTGATAAGTTCTTGCGTGAAAGAGAAACATCCATCCATACTTACATTGTACTACATATTAGTACATCCATACTACATATTAGTAGGCATTGACACAAGATAAATTTTAAGTTGTGTCATTTCAATTCATTGTAACGCTTTCGGGTTCACTAACATAGTAGTAGGGGGGCCAGGATGCTAAATGTGTATTTACTCGAGCGTGGTAGAGACCTATTGGAATTGAAAGGTTATATTTAGGAAGAAAAAAAGATTATGACATGTGTATATTTTTAACGGTGGGTTTGGCAACTACAGGTTTTCAAAAATTTTGAAGTCTAAAAAAAGCCACATAGAATTCTCGATCGTGTCAGATATTGATAGCATAAATTATACAAGACTATTCAAATGTGACACAAGCTTATTTGCCACATTTAATTAATTCCAAAACAAATTATGACTATTCAAGATTTTATTTTTCGAATTGCCATATTTTGAAATTCTCTGCACATAATTGAAAAAATTAAGAATCAACAGATTCACGTCATCAAACTATACCATATATGTGCTAATCTGACGTGCACGATTAAAATCATAAAACAATTTTTTTTAAACTAGTTCGTCACTAGATGGGGCTCTGAAATTTTTTAGGGTCAACAAGACGAGAGGTATCTCCCATATCTTAATCTGACACGCCGGAGTAACTGCAAAAATCCCCTCTTGGCCTCCCCTACTATAGAACCTATATTTGAACAAAAAAGTTTCTTACAGTGGGAGAAGTAAAAGTCATTTAGTAAAACAAAAATGACGTAGCAAGCGACGCCAACATGATTAATTAAATCCAAAATAAAATTAAACTTTACATAGTCAGTAAACACAGTTTCCGTGTCGCTTACCCGGCAAATCCTTGTCGGAAAGATTTTCCATTTCACAGAGTGGTCCGAAGAACTAAAAAATTCGTTAATATCACGTTCACACCACTTCAAGCAGCTGCACCTTTTACAAACTATTCATTCCCTAATTCACAATTGTCACGCATTACTTCACACGATTCATTTGAACTTCAAAGAGCCAAAACAACGCATCTACTAGGGTGTATCACAAACTCGTGTTAACTTTTTTTTCACAGATAAACACGCGACATTCATAATTCCCAACAAGAAGTTTTGCGCGCGAAGCTAATTACTCGCGTCGCGGCGCACAGAACCTAACTCGGTGAGCGCCAATCACATACTGTCTATTTTTGCTGTTCGTTCGAATGAAAAGTTTTACGCCGGAAATTTATTTTGATATATTTAATTTCTGGTCGTTATTTTCTACATTTCGAGGAATTTAACTGCTTAGTAGCAATTTTCGGCTTACCTTCCTAATGTTTTCTAACACAACTTCAATTAACACCGAAAAATTCACAATGTGGCGTTCCAATATTTACTCAAATTTTTTCGTTGCCTCTTGCTATCTGACCAGTACCTACTATGAATATGTATCTTCTTCTTCCTTTTGTTCCCTGTTCTCAATCTTCCTCTTCCACTCTTCTCTATCACTCGCCATTTCGACACTCACTCCCTTCTACAACATTTCAACTTTCCTTCCCTACACGCCCATCCCATCCATATTCATGCCCCTAACTTTCGTTGTAAGATGATCATTCTCTCTGCTTAATATGTGGCCCATACCAAGAGTCTCCTTTCTCTCAATTTTTCAACAATAGGGACTACTTTCAGACTTCCCCTGAGGTCTTCATTCCTCCCTCTATCCACTTTCCACTCCACCTTGTTACCTACTATGAATATATATATATATATATATATATATATATATATATAAAAAGGAATTATATTTATTTTTAGAATAACTTTTGCCCACGACTTATCGCTTTATCGCGCTTCCCGTGGGACTATCCGTTTTTCCGAGATAAAAAATACCGCAAAACCTTGCTCAAGAATCACTCTATCTATTGATGAAAACCGCATGAAAATCTGTGCAGTAGTTTTTGAGCGAAGCCTTTATTGCGCATCCCGTGGGATCTGTCGATTTTTCCGAGATAAAAAGTACCCTATTATTTAATTCGGACTTTTATCTTTACGTCTGCAAAATTTCAAAACAATCGGTTTAGTAGTTACGGTGTGAAAGCGGAACAAACAAACAACTCACTTTCCGATTTATAATATTAGTAAGGATTTACTTAAACAAATCGCCTATAGGAATGATCTAATTACAGCGTATAATACCCAATTTATTAACAATTATAATTACACCCTAACTAATTCTTGCCTAATAGAAAATTGCCGTACATTCTGCCACTTCCAACCAAACAAAAATACCGCAGACCGATGTCTTTTCAGACATACATACCTAATCAAATTACACAGGACTTTCAAATTATGTAAATGGCCGCATTTACGAAGGCACACACCCCCCGACTCTTTTGTTCGGCAGCATTCTATTCGCTATGAGTAGGTTCCCTATTAGATACAGCCAGAACTACTCTGGGGAACACTGCATCACTTCCTCTCTTAACGGAGCTATCTGACAGGAGGGCTCCCCGTTCCCAGTTCAAGTCCCGGACCTACCGATTGAGTGCCAAGACCACTACCCGATGCTCGGACTTGTCAACATTTATGTACTATGTCATACACGGTCTAAACAGATTCTTAATGAAATTACTGTCTATGCATAGTGAACACTTAGGTAAATAATATTTCCGAGAAAAGACGCTGAGAAAACATAGTTTCCCTGACACTTATGTATTAGCTAAACTTGAAATTATATAACTTGAAATTATATATTATTATACGTTCTTTCTTTAGAATGTTTGACAATTTAGTGATTACAAATTTAGAAACAAAAGAATATCGCGCGTGTTGCTACATAAAATAATGGATAGTGTTGGTATGATTAAAAATAATGTACAGATTATACAATTTTTTTAAAATTCAAATTGCAGTTTTTTGCGTGTCGATGGAATTTTTTGTTTTTTTTTTTATGTGATAGGGGGCAAACGAGCAGACGGATCACCCGATGGTAAGCAATTACCGCCGCCCATGAACGCCCGCAACACCAGAGGAGTCACAAGCGCGTTGCCGGCCTTTTAAATGGGAGTACGCTCTTTCCTTGAAGGTTTGGATATCGTAACGCTTCGGAAACACTGCAGGCGACAATTCATTCCACAGTTTAGCTGTGCGAGGCAGAAAGTTTCTAGAGAAACGCACAGTGGTGGACTGCCAAGTATTGAGATGGTGAGGATGGAAGGTTTGTCGCGTGGAACTACTAATTATTACTAGAGATCGGATAATCGGATGCATATTTACCTAAAATTAGTTTAAGACAAAGTATGAAAACGGCTTTTTATTGTTTTGTTAAATAAAAATCCCGGGATTGCGGAATTGGATAGCCGGATGTTTATTTACTTACCTAATTTAGTTTTTGACAAAGTAATGAACTGTCTTTTTATTTTATTTCCATAAATAAAAATCCCGGAATTCCGGTACTGTAGAACATTTTGGTAATGCAAAACTAGTCGGTAATATGAGCTTATAATATTATTTAAAATGCTTATAATATTTAAAATGGTGCGTAAATATTACCTCGGTTACTACAGTTTTAATCACTATCTATCACTATGGGTTGGTCATTAACACTCTTCATGTAATAAATCGTACATTCATAAATCGCACGGGGAACTGAAACTAAACTTCATGTAAATACGTATGCATAGTTGTAAAAATGAACCCGGAGTCTCGGTCTTTTGAAAATAAATACCACGTGCTAATTTAGTAATTTTCAAACAATATCACTACGTTAAATTTGCAGTCTCGTATTTTCCCGGGATTTTTATTTAACAAAATGTATTTTAAAAAGCCGCTTCCATAATTTATGAGCCAAAAATTAACTTAAGGTAAATATGCATCCGATTATCCGATCTCTAATTATTACTTTGTTAAGAGCGTAGAGACATACCTATAAATAATCCAGTGGTGACTAGTCACATTAAAAAAATCATGAAAAAACTAAATCAATATTTATTTATTTATTGCACGACACATTCATAACATTAATGATAATTATTACATATTTTAGACACATGTGACACCCTACAAGGGCATTGCAATGTTTGCATTATTGTCAAATAAAAGTAATACATACAATATTAAACATCCACACATATAAACAATGTAATACAATACTTATCGGATCTTGATTTATGATAATTATACCTATGATTTATATTTAAAAAAATCGTCCATAGAGTAAAGTGTTCTCTGCAAGAGCCAGCGCAATCCCTTTTTATAGTCCATTTCAACTAGGATGATCTCTGTGACAGTTCATCGTGCTCCGAATAACGCATTTATCGTTTGACAAACAAAAATAATTTTATTCTTTAATATTTTTTATTCATAGTAGCTTCATTGCAGAAAATAATAAAATAAAATATATTTTACTTATAAAACGAAGACAGTATCGCTTTGTTTAATTTAATGAAATAAAGAATAAAAATAAATCTTTTTTAAAAAACTATGCAATTCGCAAACATGAAACGGAACGTCAAAATAACATAGAGGTGGGACATCGAATAATCGGCGGCCATCTTGTTGATTACCTGACAATCGAGTCAGTACGAGTGTATCAGCCTTGTATGAGAGTTGTGTTTTCATCGATTTTTGCGTGGTGTTCTGTTATTGTTGACTGTTGTTGCTGTTTTTGTTGTTATTTTTTTGGCAAAATGCCGAAAAAATCACAGGTAAACACTTGACTTTATTTCTACTATACCTACATAATATTATATACATAAGATAAATGCATTGATCAACAAAAACTTTCAATATAATACAGAAACACTAATGATACTCAAAGTTTTGGTAGTAAGATAATATCGATTTCATTTCCATATAAAGTATAATCGATTACCAGAAACAATCGATTTTATTTTCACTGTAGGACCTCTCTACAAGTGTCGAAATCGAACTGTCACAGAGATCATCTTATTTGAAATGGACTATAAATGCGTTATATGGAAGAAACTTTATGTGTTCTGGTAATTTATTAAATATCTTAATACTTATTTTAATTATTTTTGACAATCAATTATTATAACCATAATTATTGACTTCCCAGATAGAATGTTTTGAAATAAACCATCCTAATGATGAAAAGAATACGAGGTTTTCGGTGAAGGTATATCTACGTTCTGTATATAATCATATTGTTAACATAAATTAAACAAATATGTATTGAGATGAATAGTTTTATTAATATAAATGAATCATAAATTACTACTTATAAACAAAATGTAATTAGAGCGAGCAAATTAAAAACACTCAAAAACGTCTTGGAAAGTAGCATCTTCTTTCGTGTCTGTAGGTGTCAAATTGACGTAAAAGCACCAACATCTAAACAAAACCCTTAGATCTCTTCAGAACTACCATCACTGCCTTCCCTGCGCCCCCAGTTGTAAGGTCAGTCTCCGAAGTCACTGTTTACTAATTTCGTCTAATCTTAATCGAATAATATGACCTCAGTCTTCATGTTGTTATCTCAGAGTTAGGTATTATCTTGTATCTTCCTATATAAGGTAGGAACATATATTCAAGTATGATCTAAAGATGATTTCCACATCTTCCCGCTACATTTTTATGGCGAGTCCTTTATATCCCTGTAAAAAAAATATATACTTATTTTAGGTAACTAGATTCAAAACGATAATTATTTTTATTTTGCTCTACTCCATTCCATCATTGTTGACAGATACATACCTAGATTTCTGTATTTATTCAATGGTCCCAACTGTCTCTCCTTTCTGAAACAATCCCGAAAATACGACTTAGGGGCGTTCAAGTATTACGTAACGCATTTGGTGGGGAGGGGCTTTTCGTAAAACGTTACGATGTAAGATGCTGGAGTGAGCGGAGATACGGGACGAGGAAGACCTAGGCGAACATATTTCGAACAAATCGAAAGTGTCCTCAAAAAAGGCCAGGTCAGAAGTACCCGCAATCGTCGAGCATGTATGAGGAATGTTATGAAAGTAGATGAAGCGAAAGAGATATTGTCTATGACATAATTTGTTTTATAGTTTTATTATCTTTTTGTGTTTTGCTTCTACAATTTGTGGTGTAACGGTGTAGTTGTCCTTATTACAATATATAATTTTATTTTATAGTTTAAAGTGGTATTACTATACAATATCCCAATTAAACATCAACTTTTACATGGTGCCGAAGATTCAGTTATAAGTATTGCATTTTTTCCCATTATTTGAGCTAATAGAAGCATTTTATTTCAAGAAAATTTTCTCATACAAATCATCCGTCATTTTACTCATTTGTTCAAGAGCGTCTAGACAAATTGCGCATGATCGAAAACTGACAAGTCAAGTCTGTCATCATAAGTAAACAATAATATAAAATATTTTCGCATTTTGAATACCAAGGACGGTTATTTTTAAACATTTTTACGATGGCAGAGCAGGATAAAAAGAAGTTGGTTATTTCAAAAGGTCAGTGCAAGGCTGCTATCACGCGATTAGAAAAATATTTCGTGGCAGAAAATACAAAATTTTACAAAGGAAGACGTGATGCAGGGGCGTAGCTACCGCCGTATTTGCCGTATCAATTATACGGCCCCCGGGCCACGGGGCCCCCAAAGTGTGTAAGGAAAAAGAATAAAAACTTTCTAATTTATTTTATTTTACAAATGACAAAATTCTATAAAGTAATTCCTTTTTTTCCCGCCTTAAGCGTGCGTTCAAAAGTTGGCAACACTACATCGTTATGACGGGCTGCGGGACTTCCCCGTTTTACTTACTTCATCTTCAACTCAGCGGGGAATCCCGGGAATCCTTTATCGATATCGCGATGTACGTGTACGTTGTTGTACTTTGCATTGGATGTTAAACCACGGAGTACAGTGCACTGTTTATTTACGCGCTTTATATAAATGTGCATTACATTGTAATTCAGTACAAACAATATTGTTGTTCTGGTTTAGCAGTATTAGTAGCGACTTGTAAAAGAAATGAGTGAAAGGAAAAGAGATTATCCCAGCGGCGCTGAGAAAAGAAAAATTAAACAGAAAAGGGACGAGGTTATAAAAAAAGTGCCCAAAATTTCTTCATTTTTTCAGAGACAAGATACTGTGAGTGATTTAGATTGGAAAGGTAAGTACTACACTACTACCCAACCCATTTATTAGGAGCCCGTTGTGATAAACAAGGAAATATTTTAACTTCGGTCTGTCCATCTGTCCGTCACGTTATTTATTTATATATAACTCTTTTTAGTTTAGTATCAAAGCATTCGTATTTATTTTTTAACAATTACTCGTTTATTTTTAGATTCTTCTGAAGCATGTTCTTCGTCACATATCCATCCGGAAATAGAAGAAAGCCAAGCACATACTTTATCGGATGTCCATCCAGAAAGCGAGAAACCCCAAGTCAACGATTCTGATATATCTGCAGATAATGCAGATTGTAATATAATTTCATCAGATAGAGGAAATTTTGGTGACAATTTAACTGAATGCGAACGAAAAATAATTTTTAAATTGGGTCCATTTAAACCACAAGGACCATTTCCAAAAGCTTCAGATAATAACCGACCTTTTTCAGCTTATTATTATTCATATTTCAATCAGGCAGGCATAAAAATTATAAGACCATGGTTATGTTATTCTAACGTTTTAAACAAACCGTACTGTCACTTCTGTTGGTTATTAGCAGATCGTCAAAACAAATCGTACTCGTACTCCTCTGCTTGGGTTAACGGTGTTTCGGTTAGAAGCAATTTCACACAAACTATTCTTGACCATGAAAAATCACAGCAGCATATTAGTGCCTCACTCTCTTATAATAATTGGTTGCAAGGAAATACCATCGATACTCTATTGAAAAGTGAAATCGATAGTAAAATTACATTCTGGAGAGATGTACTGCATCGTATAATTAATGTTATAATTACTTTAGTATCTTGTAATCTACCTTTGAGGGGCATGATTCTGATTCTGGCAATTTTATGGCAATTTCACGTCTGCTATCTAACTATGATGCAACTTTAAAAGAACTTCTTCTAAAACCGAAAGGTGAAATAAATTATTTAAGCCCTACGATTCAAAACGAAATTATTAGTTTGCTTGGTACTAACGTTAGGAACAGTATTATCTCAGAAATTAAAAAAGCTCCATTTCTGACAATAATTCTGGATACAACACAAGACTTGTCAAAAATTGACCAACTATCTGTAGTTTTTCGATACATCTCGGTTACAGAAAATGATGATAATGTGCCTAAAGAAATAAAAATCTGTGAGTCCTTTTTAGGATTCATAGCAGTAACCGATTGCAGTGCTGCAGGTCTGAAAACTGTCATTTTAAATTTGACTAAAGAATATGGAATTGATTTGACTAAATGTAGAGGACAGGGATACGATGGAGCAAATGTTATGTCGGGTGTGTATGGAGGATTACAAACCCTAATAAAAGAGCATGCTCCAAATGCCGATTATGTTCATTGTGCTGCGCACGCTTTAAACTTGGTTTTGAACGATGCTGCGAGACATGTTCGTGAAGTATCGACATTTTTCGATAATTTAGAAATAATATATACTTTTTTTGCCAATAGTATAAAACGCTGGGCTATGCTAAGTGACGATTCATCTGAGAAATATTTGATTACCCTTAAAAAGGTATGTCCTACCAGATGGTCTTCTAGGAACGACGCTTTATTAGCAGTAAAGAAAAATTTTTTACTAATCATGAAAACTTTGTACCAACTAAATTTAATTTCAAAAAAAAAAAATGAACGTGAAGAATGTAAAAGTATAATTAAAATTTTAGAAAGTTTTGATTTCTTAGTGCTCGTTACATTTTTTTCTTCACTATTTGAAATTATTAATCCTGTTTCTAAAGTTCTACAGCATGAAAATAATGACTTACAGAAATCTAGTATTTTATTAAGTAATCTTTTGAATAGACTGTGCCAATTAAGAAATCAGAATTCATTTAATAGTTTGCTAAATGAATCCAAAGATTTAGCAAAGGAGTGGGGGGTAACAACTGTTTTTAAAAACAGTAGGCGTAAGATAACGAAGCGTTTTTTTGATGAGTTATCACAAGATGAAAGAATTTCCGACCCGGAATCATATTTCAAAGTCAATGTATACTATTGCTGTTTAGATATATTAATTTCTCAATCTAAAGAAAGATTTCAGAGCATTTGCAACCTGAGTAGTATATTCGAAATATTACAACCGGAGAAACTCCTATCTTCTTCAAGCGAAGAGATATTAAACGCTTCCATAAAACTGTCTGCTAAATACAGTAAAGACATCTCACTTAATCTTTGTGACCAATTAAAGGCTCTAAAAACATGCTTAAATTCTGAAATTAAAAAAATTTATTCCATTAAAGA
Organism: Scirpophaga incertulas; assembly: GCA_036419045.1. NCBI lineage: Eukaryota > Metazoa > Arthropoda > Insecta > Lepidoptera > Crambidae > Scirpophaga > Scirpophaga incertulas. Next base: position 5,216,537 of record CM071642.1, on the reverse strand, counting down.
ACTCATTGAATTATTGCTAGTAAAATTCAATAGTCTTGCATCCAGTTTTCCCGAGGTAATCACAGCATGCTTTTTATTCTTGACCCTTCCAGTTACAACCGCAACGGCAGAAAGAAGTTTTTCAAAATTAAAACTAATAAAAAATTATTTAAGAACTTCGATGGGACAAGTACGGCTGTCAGACATGTCACTATTGTCCATAGAGGCAGAAACTTTAGAAAAACTAAAATCATCATCAGCCATGAATGATTTAATAAATCAGTTTGCCGAAAAAAAGGCAAGGAGAGTGAATATTTAAAATTCGATTTTTATTTGTAAAATGGGTAAATTATGTGAATAAATATTTCTCTCACAAATTTTTTTTCTTTTGTGAAAAATCTTTACCTCCATATAAGGGCCCCCAAAAAAAAATTATATACTGGGCCCCGACAATACACGCTACGCCACTGACGTGATGGTGAGAAAAAATATTTTAATTGAAACGTTTAACAAATATAAGGAACTATTACTGAACCTACAATTACTGGGTGAAACAGCCGATGAGGAGGAGGAAACTGAAGAGCGTTTCATAGCATTAATGGTCATTATTGAGCGTCTACTAAAGTCCCCTCCCCAAGGAGATCACTCTCATTCACAAGTTGAAGCTAAGTTACCTACGTTAGACATACCGCTTTTCGACGGCAAAGACATTTCATGTTATAAGCCATTTATGGAAATGTTTCTTACAGTCGTACATGAAAATGCAAGGATTTCGTCTATACAAAAATTATGCTTCTTAAAAAAGTATCTAAAAGGAGAGCCCTTACAAATTATAGATAGCTTACCAATTATTGGTGAGTCCTATGAATCAGCTATAAATTTATTACAAAAGCGTTATGACAACCCGGCTTTACTGGTAAATAATCACGTGACCAGTCTATTAGATCTTCCAATCGTACAGCGGGGCACAGCACAGCAGTTGCGTGACTTGGTCGTGAGGATAAGACAGCATGTGATTGCCTTAGAAAACCTCAAGCAACCTGTTAATTCATGGGATGCAATTTTGTCCTGCATTATCATTCGTAAGCTGGATTACTTAACGGTAAGATTATTTCATGCTGAGCGGGATGCTACAACTATAGTGTCTGTCGAGGAGTTGCTGAATTATTTAGAAAAACGCGCCGCTGCTCTAGAAGCTAGCCCAAGTATTATGGATAAGTCTCATGGCAAAACAAAGTCATGTGTCAGTTTGATCACATCAAGCAGGGCTGTCAATAAAGAACATTGCGTAGTATGTTCTCAAGAGCACAAGTTATTTAAGTGTCCTAGTTTTAGATCATTCACGTCTGAAAACCGAATAGCATTTGTAAATAAAAATAAGCTATGTAATGTTTGCTTAAACTCGCATAATCTAAAATGTAAATATAAATTTATTTGTTCTGTTTGCAATTCTAGGCTACATAATACGTTAATACATTTAGACAACGAGAGCGAGACTTCAAACAAGGAAGGTGAATGTGACAAGCTGGTGAGTATGCATATTGCACAGCCGTCTAACAAAATGGTCTTACTGCCAACAGCTAAGGTAATGATCCGTGGTGGCGACAAGCAAATCTATATAGTCAAGGCACTTCTTGACTGTGGTAGTCAAACTTCATTTTGCACTACTGCATTGGCTGTAAAGTTAAAGCTACCGTATATTTATTTGCCTAAACATATCAGCACTCTAGGTAACGCTTGCAGTGGTAATCCATGTCATGCTATAAATTTATCCATTGAGTCTTTGGTTAATGATTATAAAATTAATGTAACCTTTTCAATTATTGATAAGATTACTACGAATTTGCCGCAAAGAGCAATTAATTTATCTTATTTCATTATACCTAATAACGTAAAACTAGCCGACAGTGAATTTCATATACCGGGCGAAGTTTCATTATTACTAGGGTGTAATGTTTTCTTTAAAATAATTAAAGACGGAAAAATTGAAGGCGGGCCAGCAGATCCCATATTAATAAACAGTCATTTGGGATACATCGTCTCGTCTGCTAATCAACTCCACGTCAAGAAGAACATTTCATTGCATGTTAGTGATATAGATGTAGATATTGACAATGTGTCAAAAAATTTTGGGAGGCTGAAAAGATTCCAGAGGTATATCAGGAATCTCTTCCCGAGTTTGATTATAGTGAAAAGGTTTTCACTGAATCTGTCTCTTTACATGACAACAGCTTTCAAGTGAAAATTCCTTTGAAAGTTAATTTAAATGAAATTGATGCGTCAAATTCATATGCCATCGCGCTACAAAGGTTATATAGTGTTGAGCGTCGTTTCGGAAAAGATCCTATTTATTATGAATTATACAAAAATTTTATACACGAGTATTTAAAGTTAGGGCATGCTAAAATCATTATACAAAATACAAAAAACTGTCATGACAGAGATAGGCCATTATATTTTTTGCCTCACCATGCGGTATTGCGCCTTGAAAGACAAACTAATAAGTTGAGGGTTGTTTTTGACGGCAGCGCAAAGACAAAAAATGGTACTTGTTTAAATGACTTTATGTGCAATGGCCCAGTAGTACAACGTTTGCTTTTTGACATATTGCTATTATTTCGTACATATAAATTTATATTACAATGTGACATTCGGCATATGTACAGGATGATTAAAATTCACCCGGACCACAGATGTTTACAAAACATCTTGTGGCGCGAGGATGGAATTATGAGTATTCTTCAGTTGCAAACGGTCACTTACGGTCTAAAAAGCTCCGCATATTTAGCTACTAGATGTCTTATTGAATTAGCAAATAGATATAGGGATAAGTATCCATTAGCTAGCGAAGCATTAATCAACAATTCTTATGTTGATGACGTGCAATGTGGCAGCGATTCAATAGAGGGCACTATTAACTTAAAAAATGAACTTCAAGCTATTGCAAAGCTTGCTAATTTTAAACTGCATAAGTGGATTTCTAACTGTCCAGAAATTCTTAAAGATTTACCAAAGGAAAGTTTAGGAAAGAGCTGCATAAATTTAGATTCGAATGAATCAATTTTTAAAATATTAGGACTGTCGTACAATGCGAGTGACGATTTATTTCAAATTAGCGGGCATATACTCAATCAAAAATCTGAAGTTATTACAAAAAGAAATGTTCTATCTTCAATTAGCAGACTATTCGACCCCATGGGATTTGTTGGTCCAATAACTACTAAAGCCAAACTAATATTACAAGAGCTATGGAGAAAGAACTTAGATTGGGATACGCTTTTGCCTGCTGATTTTATGCGTGTTTGGGATAATTTTTATCATAATTTGACCAATATGCCAACGATTAGTATTTCACGATATTTGAACTTTGCTGAAGCGACTGATATGCAGCTCATCGGCTACTGCGATGCTTCTGAAAATGCTTATGGTTGTTGCATTTATCTTAAAGTTAAATGTAAAGATAAATGTCACATTCACCTACTTTGTTCGAAGTCGCGTATTAATGCTATAAATTCTAAACTAACAATACCTAAGTTAGAGCTCAATGGTGCATTGCTATTGGCCAAACTTGTAAATAAAGTCGCTAGTACGCTTAATATGTTATTTATACATTTGTTTTGCGATTCTAAGATTGTTTTAGGCTGGCTTGAATCGTCGCCCATTAAGTTAGACCCATATATAGGTAAGCGCATCAAGGAGATAAAAAATCTCTCAAAACATGGAACGTGGTATTATATGCCAGGTCTTCTGAATCCTGCTGATATTTTATCTAGGGGAGCAGATCCTAAAGACATTGATGGGAATTCTTTATGGTTTTGTGGACCCGATTATCTAGTAGTTTCTGATAATTATAACTTTTATCTATCAGAAATTGAGTATCCTTTACAAGTTGCGAATTGCGAAATTGTTCATAATTTTTCTATTGTAAATAAAACACCCTTAGATACTATTTTAGAAAAGTTTTCTAGTATCTATAAAACTCAGCGGGTCATGGCATATGTATTAAGATTTTTAAGTTGTTGTAAGGGAAATAAGCCTTCATCTGTGGAGTTAACAGTGAAGGAACTCAGAGATGCCTTAACAGCAATTATAAGGAGTGTTCAAAAGTTTTACTTTTTCGAGGAACTCAATTGCTTATCTAACAATAAAGACATTAAAAAATCCTTACAATCGTTACATCCTTTTATCGACTCTCAGGGCATTATGCGTGTGGGTGGTAGATTGCAAAACTCTAGTTTAGAATTTTCAATGAAGCACCCCATTATTTTACCTAAAGGTTGCCATATTACTCGACTTATTATAAGATATGAGCATAATGCAACATTGCACGGCGGCTTGAAGCTTGTTCTAAGTAGTATTTTACAAAAATATTATATTATTAACGCAATTAGGGAAATAAAAAGTGTAATATATAAATGTGTAACCTGTTGTAGACACAAAGCTGAATCGTCGAAACAGCTCATGGGATCACTTCCTAAAGATCGTGTTAACCCTTCTCGTGTTTTCGAAAAGGTAGGATTAGATTATTGTGGCCCATTTGAAATAAAACAGTCTTCACGACGTAGTAGTGTCGTTTCAAAGGGATATGTTGCCGTATTTGTTTGTTTCGCAACCAAAGCCGTCAACCTAGAAGTCGTATCAGACATGTCAACAGCAACATTTTTATCTTCCCTTAAGAGATTTGTCGCATGCAGAGGAGTTCCATCTGATATATATTGCGACAACGCAAAAACGTTTAGAAGCGCTAATAAGCAGTTGAAGGAAATGTTTAAGCTTCACGATAGTAAAGAGTTTCAAGATACTGTACAGCATTACATGCTTCAAAAGAACATACAATTTCACTTCATACCAGCGTACAGTCCAAATCATGGTGGACTATGGGAGGCTGCCGTTAAATCATTTAAATTTCATTTTAAACGAATATCGGCTTGTAAAATCTTTACTTATGAACAATTTAATACCGTTGTAAAGGAAATAGAATCGATTCTTACTTCGCGCCCATTGATGTTGGTGACAAATCAAGATTCATCGGATTATTCTTGTTTGACACCTGGTCATTTTATAATTGGTTGTCCATTTACTGTTGTTCCTCAGCATAACCTATCTGATATTCCTCCAAATCGGCTGCGGCTTTGGAAATCAATTGAACAGGTAAGACAGCATTTCTGGAATGTGTGGTCCAGGGATTATTTGTCATCACTCAATGAGCGTACTAAATGGAAAAAGGTAATGCCTAATCTTAAAGAGGGCGTAGTTGTGTTGTTGTCTAATCCCAACACCCCACCACTTCACTGGCCGATGGGTAGGATTACGAAAGTATATCACGGAAATGACAATTTGGTCAGGGTGGTAGAAATTCTAACACCTAACGGAAAATTGCACACCAGAGCAATTTCAAAAATTGTAATATTACCTATAGATTAGTGTATGTATTTTATAATTGATAGATTTGTTTTCTATAAATCTTAAATATATATGTTGTATGTATGAATTCTTACGATGCAATTTTGATGAAATTTTTTGTGTGTATATAATGGTTTTAGATCAATACGGTCATAAATATTGTTTTAGCTAATTATTTATTTACATTTGTATACATTTTGACATTGAATTTCAATGTTTAGTGTTAAATAATTTTCTGCAAGTTGTATAATTTGTATGTATTACATACTGGGCTGTAGTTTTATGTTTAACTTTGCATTAATTTTATGGCATATATCGCAGTAATGTTTGAAATTTACTTTTGGTTTAAATATTTTGTTACTTCTGGAGGCCCAGTTTATGTCTATGACATAATTTGTTTTATAGTTTTATTATCTTTTTGTGTTTTGCTTCTACAATTTGTGGTGTAACGGTGTAGTTGTCCTTATTACAATATATAATTTTATTTTATAGTTTAAAGTGGTATTACTATACAATATCCCAATTAAACATCAACTTTTACAGATATGTAAAGACCGTAAGAAGTGGAAAGACGTAATCTCTGTCTACCCCCATGGGAAAAAGGCGTGAGTGTATGTATGTTACGATGCGGTACAGGGGCGGGAGGGGGTTTTTCTTATAACACGTTACGTAACATTGTTACTTTTTTAAAATAAAAAATTAGGAAATCAAAACTCACAAATTGGCAACCCTTTTCGTTTACATTTCACGGGGTATCCCTAGATTGTATTGTACGTCATTTAATGTTGTTTTCGTTGTCAGTATTCGTTAGTGTTTATGCAGAAGCACTTTGCTGTAGTGGGTATTATTAAAGTGAGTTCATAGTGTTCATACTGTAATTTCCTCAAAAGAGGGACTTTAGGGTAAAAATGATCACTTGAGTGGTACAGAACGGTGCGTTACAAAGGGGGAGTTCAAAAATCTTAAAAAATTGCGTTGAGTTATACTTGAACGCTCCCTTAGGGTAGTTTTTCAATGATTAATTTATAACCTGCAACAAATATCTTGCCCTAGGAAATCGATGTCAAAACCTCCAAATAAAAAAATGGTTGCCTGTAAAGTCGGTTTTACGGGCGAAGATTTTACGTGACAACGTCTTTTTCTCGGTAGAATATTTATTGATATGAATATAATTAAATTGCACAATAGGAACAAGGAATTGAATGAAAATAAGAATTGCACAAATTTTAACTATAGAAATATATTTTGTTTACTAAAACATTGTACATGTAAACTTAAACTTAACTAATTCCTATTTGAGTGATTTTGTTGAGGATAGGACGATGATAGGAGAAATATGAAATGAAAGGAAGTGTTTCTGCTGTAATGTGTCTTGCGAAAGTCAAGTCGATAGTTGTTCCTTTTAACGTAGTTGACTTAGAAACGTTTGATACGCAATCAAGATTATACGTATTTTTCATGAAATTAAGAAACGAGTTGTCAGGCTTTACGTTTTTGTTAAAATCACCACACAGAAGAATCGGTATACTAGAATCAACTTGCACGAACGGTGGCACGTACTGGCTGTTGTGAATGTACGGACCGAGTCCTTGCCATAGCAACATTCCAATATCCTGCATACTAGCTCCTGGATGAATATATACAGCACCGAGTATAAACTTGAAGCTAGTATTAGCGGCGAAGCAAGTAACTTCAGTCATGCACATGTCACCCTTGGTTTTAATGACACGAGTTACGTCTGTAATCGCAACTTGGACCACTTCCGCCGTAGATATCGATGATAATTTACGATAGATCGCCACTCCACCAGCCGCGTTGGTATCTGAGTTAGTTCGATTATTTTCCCTGGATACGCACTCATAACCCTTGATTGGAGTTGGTTCACAAGTGTCGCGCATCCACGTTTCAGTCAATACTAAATAGTCGGATCGTGGTATCACTGTATCTGTTTCAATGTCCGCGGCATGGGCACTTAAACTTTGACAGTTGATGTTCGTTACAATAAGTTGTCCAGCGTCGGTTGCGTCGTCACAGAATTTTACGGCTTGTTTGGTAATTGTGTCTAGAGTGTGTCCACGAAGTCGTAAGTATTCATTGCGAATATCTCGAGTAGTCTGTGAGTCGTTTCCATCTCGGCCATGTTTGAAAACCAATGGAGAGTCCTTTTCTGTTATGATGTACAATCCGTCGATACTTGTGACGCGGCTCATGGCTACATATACCAATTGCTGTGGTTGTTTTGAGGAGTACTTGTAAACAATTGTAGTAAACGTCCCACCCTGGGCCTTGTGGATCGTAATTGCACAAGCAGGCACGCAAGGAAATTGTTTTCGCTTGCACTTCACTGTTTTTGTCAACGAAATGTTTACCACTTTCTTGTGCACTGGCACCCAATCGACGGATAAGGTGTTTGGTTTGCTGTGCACATGTGGTCGACATTTGATTTTTGCTTTGGTACCCGTATTTTTGTCTTCAAACTGGAACCATAGAGTGGCGATTTCATCTTTAGCTGGCGGCAAACTTGTGCTGGTCGATGGTCCTCCTGGAGCAGAACGGTCATCTGCATTGGCTGGCTGACGTTCGATGTATAGCAAAACTCCAATAGCCCCATTTACCAATCCATCGGCGACGTCTATGTTAGATGTAATCATGTACGGATATCCTACTGCTAATGGCAACATGTATGGCAATCCGTCGGTTTCTGCAACCGACATCTTGTGAAGTTTCCCTTGCTCCCGGCTCTTTCCAGAATTGCTGGAATACCCAAGCATAATATCAGTGGCGATACAGTTGTGTGCGTTTTGAATTGCGTTTCGATTGTATGAATCTACTTCATGGTTGCTGTAATACAATCTGACAGCGTCGGGTACGTTCTCTTTGCACCAGACTTCAGATTTGTGCCTGGACTCAATAAGTGCGATATTATTGACACTTAGTTTGAGTCCATCTCCAATTTTGGTGAGAATCGTCGAAAACAGCTCGTCAGTTTGTCGGACAACACGGACTAATGGGAAGTAGTTGATGCTTTGCCAGAGTACAGGTCCTCCGAGTTGGTTGTGTGGTACTGTGTAACACGGACTAGCGCGCACAGGTGGCAGCTGTCTGAAATCGCCGCATAAGATCATGTGAATGCCTCCGAATGGTTGATCGTAAATACCGGTAATCTGCTGTAGTCGATAATTGATTTTTCCAAGTATAGCTGCACTCAACATGCTGATTTCATCAATGAAAACAACTTTCACGCCGACAAACATGTTTCTGTAGGCTTGCAAGTTCTCAGCAGAAAGAAGTTTTGTCACTCGAGAATTTGTGAGACGAAACGCTGAGTGAACTGTCGTTCCGCCAATAGGGACAGCTGCTTTGCCTGTGCTTGCACAAGCAACGTATGCGTTGTTCAGTGAGTTGTGTTCCTGTGTGTAACGATTGTACGTCTCCATCAGGCACTTAACTGAATAAGTTTTCCCACAGCCGGCCGGTCCTGTGAAGAAAACTTGTAGTGTGACGACGACCTCATCTCCGCAGCCATGTAAACGATGTATGACCTCATGAATCAGCTCACGTTGTTCAGGGTTCGTCGTTCGTATCAGCTCACAAAATTGCTGTTTTGGCATCACGTTGCTACGTTTTTACGACCGATAATAAGCCTTCTCGCGGGACGATTTGATTGACATCATCGTTGTTCTCGGAACCTTCTCCTCCTAACACCTGCTCGACAAACACTCTCCTTTCCTCAATTTCTGGTGGTTCTCTGCTGTCTGAATTTTGTAGAATCATCATAGCTTCAAGCTCTTGCATCACACTGTCGATGTTGAGATTGTTTTCGAACAGCTGGCGGCGTTCCATGATGGTATCCTTGTTATCATTGAACAGTTGTAGAAATTTATTGCTATCAACAATGTCAGCTATTTCATTGCGGAAAGGCAAGAACAGCAATACCATTTCACGTTGATAATTAACAGTTTCATCTATTTCGTAGCGTCTGTATCGTATTATTCGTCCAATTTTTCGTCTGCGGTGTTCATTTGATGTCGTCCTTCCCACAGTTGTCCTTTCCTCGGTCACCGGTTCTTCAATTTCGTCTTCTTGCACATCTACGTCATCTTCATTGTCGATGAAATCATGATAATCAGCGTAATACGAAGCAAACTCGGCCAAATATGAAGATTCCAGAGAGGGAGGTCGCTCTTCATATCGCTGAATGATGTTCTTGGTAAATACATCTGTACTGTCTGCTTCGATGTTTTCGCGATCCATTTGTTTCCGACGTTTGCGACAGCGTTGTCTTTCCGATGGCCAAACTGTTGGTATGTACATAATTTGACGGCTCGTTTCGCTCATCGGTTGCCGTAGTAAATACCATGCTGCTTCTTGAGCTGACATTTCAACTGCATTAAGAAGTTTGACACTCAATGCTTTCAATTGGCCCGTGTAGTCCCGGTCAGGATGCTCTTCCATCATCTTAGTCAGCTCACGATTCAAGTTACCCATTCCACGAGCTGATTTGTTCACATATTCCACGACATACTGTGCGCAGCTGTATTCATCCAAGATAAACTGGATATCGATGTTGGATTTGATTTCACCAGCGAGGTAAGGGTTGAATGTGTTCGTCATAAGTTGATCGAAGTTGCGTTTGAACAACATAGATGGCCTGCGCAAAGTTGAACGCACTACGTCAAGATATGCATCGAATGTCAAACTATGCTCCCTAAGAAAGTCGTCCATGCTAGCGTATGTACGTTCGCTGAGACAGTTGCGTAGCTCCTTGGCCTTTTTTTGGAATGCTATGCGGCGTCCATCAGTTTGAGGCATTGGGATCAATACACGGGTAGTGAGCATTGGCCAGTACGGGATCCCAAATCTACAAGTCGTTTCGCCTCGCTTCGTGCAGGTGAAAGTGTGCTTGTGGATTTGATTGGCGTAGATGGTATCGTTGGGCACATCTTCTTTGGCGACGGAACTCAGCTTCTCCACGAGCTCGATGGTCTTCGGCATATTTTCTGACACAGTCTCATGTGGATCATCGTGTAACCACAGTAAAATGTGAGCGTGCGGACTTCCTCTATGTTGAAACTCAATGCGAAGGAAATAATCCTCCACGTAGTACTGGCCAAACGGATTGTATGACTGTTTTGATTTCAGCATTTTCATCAATGTACCAACGAGTTTGTGGAAATATATGCAACATGTAATTGGATCGTCACTCACCAAGTTGCACCGCTCTGATGTGTTGAGATTTTCGGCGACTTTGCCAGGATATTTGTTGCTCAACTTGAGCAGTAAATTCAGCAATACTAACCAGCGTACCTCGTTTGCACTAAGAGTGAGAAAGATGGTCGGCTTACCAAGTTGACGGAGCATAGCGAAGAGATCTCGTTTACGAGAGGCCCAGTACTGGACAGAGTTTGGCACCGACTTAAAGGCGAGATTCTGCACAACGAATTCTTTGAGAAACTCCGGATCCTCTAACATGCGTCGAGTTACGCTCTCTGTGATCGAAACACTTCGGAATGTGCTGTAAATCCCATCGACCATTCGCAGACGTAGAATCTTCATTGCATCGTATAAGACTTTTTGAGGCGTGGCTCCACGCCTGTCACTCCGTCGTATTTCACTGGTCGCCATCATGTACGGTGTCACTGAAATGTTCATGTTGAAACGGCGGGGCTCTCCGAAGTATATCGCAGGAAATGATAGTTCTTCTGCATGACGGTCATAAATGATGTTAAGAGGCGTTGCCCGATGTCCTGGTGCGATGTCAAGACAATCCTCTTCATTCCACAGTAGTGTGTGCTGTCTCGCAGCAAGAACTTCAGACTCGGGCGTATATTCGGCGGAGATTGCTTCGATCCGATTAGCAGGATCATCTTGAAGGCCTTCATCTGATGGCAATGCAGGCTGCAGTCTTGACAAATCTATTTTGATATCGTACAAACGATATAGACTTGAATTTTGAAGTACATCTAACCATTCTTTGACCGTACGCTTAGACATGTACCCGCTGATGTAATTTGTTTTGTGTGCAAGATTCCTTTTGATGTTAACGTTGATAACATCGTCCTCTTCTAGATGGCGAGGCAAGCATTTTACCATGTCTTGTACGTTGACTGGGACGTTTATCACTTGTCCAATAATTCCATAAGAGAAATCATGACGCAGTCGACGCACTTGCATAAATGGAAGGCGTGGTGAGACCAAACGTTCACTGATAGGATCCAGAGGCGGTAGACCTGGAGGTATGTCAGGATATGAGAAGCCGTTGACCTTTGCGAGAGTAGGAAGCTTACGCTTATTCAGTGATTGTCTACAGGTGTTGCAAGACTTTGTATAATCCTCCTTGCGTAGCTGCCGATTTTCCTTAACGTACCAATCCGAGATTACCTTCAGTTGTAGTGCAGTGATGGTTTTAAGGTCATTCTTGAACCACAATCTGTCACAAACCGAGCAAGCATGGCCAAAATCGTTGTCCAGGAAAGTAGATTGAAATCTCCGTATTGACGATGACCATTTGGTATACCAGGTGGATTGTTCCAGTTGTATTGCTGTTTGGGTTGAAGAAGTATTCGGTTGTACATCAGTCCGAGAAGATGCTGCTCTACGTTGTCGGAATGCACGTTGCCGTTGAGCGTTAGTTAGGGGAACGCTCGTTCTCTCCGCCACGACAGGAACGCTTGTTCTCTCCACCACAGAACAAGACGTTGCAGAACAAGCAGGTGACTCTGACGTACCTGGTGAGCTGGTGAGGGCTATGTTAGCAGATTTACGTAGCTTGAACCTGCGTTGCCTCTCCGCAGCCGCTTTTGCAAAGGCTCTTACTTGTTCAGGAGTTCTGGTCAATGCTCGACGTAGTCTGTACTCACGTTGTCGCTGAGCATTCGTTCTGGCTGGCTGGGTAGAGGTGGTGTGTGGCACAACGAAAGGTACTGCACACGTTGGCAGACGTGGCACGATATCCTCCGTCTCCATTGATGTACTGGAACTTGAAGGCATTTGCTCGTCCGTTTCCATTGTTTTGAGAGTGGTGATTCCTGTTGAACATTTGAAATTGAATGGATGAATTTTTAATTTTAAAGAATCAATTTGAAAATCAAAACACTTATTCAGATCGAAGGTTCAAATTTTTGCTAAATAAATTTGAAATTAATTAAAATTTGTAATTGTAAATGATGAAGTTGAAAATTAAAACATTTACTTAAATTAGATGTTAAAATTCTTGCTCAACACAGTTTAAATCAAGTTTTCTTATATCTGCCACTTTTTCTTAATATTTGTAATTTTAAAGAATCAATTCGAAAATCAAAACATTTATTCAGATTGAAGGTTGAAATTTTTGCTAAATAAATTTGAAATTAATGAAAATTTGTAAAATAATAATTAATTAATTAATTAATTTTAAACTAATAATTTACTTAACACTATCAACATTTATCAATAGTATGACATAACCTATAAACTCAGTTTCTCAACTTTTGTGTCAATCTAACAATTAATCAATCAATCATAGTTTACGATAATGAAATATCAGTGTACAATTATTTACCTTTATTGTTGTAGTTGTTGTAAATGACGAATCTAAGCACTCCACATTTTCACTACAGACACAGCTGACGATACTTTAACCACACGTGTGAACTTGTATTATGACGCTTTCTTGTTTTTCCAACGCCAAGAACGTTCGAGAAAGACAAAGACAGAGACACAAGCATGCGCCGATTCAATGCGCCTAATTCTCTAGTGCTGCGCGCGCGGCAGACCGATCATAGTTGAGTGGGAGAGAGACGCAAGGCATTCGGCGGGCCTCTCTCTCGTTCGGTGACTCATCGTAACGTTACCGAGCGTTACACTTTTTCATAAGTGACTCCCAGCCGCAACCTAATTTAAGACGTTGTCACGTCAAAAAAACCCACGCTTATCAAATTATCAGAACAGAGAAACATACCAACTTTTATGACGTTATCCTGAAATTCAGTTTTTATTTCCACCTTAGGCACGACGGGTGTGAATTCATGATCAGATATTTCAGCCTTTTTATCTAAAAACAAACGGAAACACGTTCACTGATGAGTTACATAGTAGATTGTACAGCCAGCAACATGTCAAGCTTTACATTTTCACTAGGAAAATCAAATTAATTAATTACCTGTTTCCGCTTTATGTACGTCTGTAATAATGTCACCATCAATTTTTTCCGTCTTTATATCTGAAAACAAACACAAAAACTTTTTGAAATATTCTGCTTGGGGAGCAAATAGAACGGCTAGCTTTCTATTAAGCAAGCATGAGGTATATATAGTTTCCATCTAAAAAATATTAGGGTCATAGAAAATAAGTAACGAAGTATCCCCCTCGCGAACAACACTACTTGAATCATTTTCTCAGGAGCTTTGAAATAATTCGATATGCTCTGCATTCAAGAAAAACTATTTAGTAGTTTGTTTTCTTGATTTGTTTAAATTTAAATACATTTGACAAGAAATTACGTCGTGTGTGTTATCAATCAAGAAAACACAACACATTTGAATAATTTAGGAGAAAACTTGGTTTTATATTCATTTACTTACTCATAACTAAGTTGCAGTCAACAGTCGGCTGTGTGAAACTTTCTCTCCTCTGCCTCTTGTTTGAACTGCGTACATATTAAATGAAGAAAAATAAATTATAATATCGAACTATTATCAATTATAATAGACTATCGATATTGTTTCAAAATATTATTAATAAAATTGTGTATTAATACACAACACATACTAGTTATTCCGGCGAACTTCATACCACCTAATATACAATACAATGAACTGTCAATTGAAATAATAAAAGCTTGTAGTATTTTTTTTCTTTTAATTTATTTTCCGACCAACCAAAAAACCAAGCTTAGCAAACCCTTTCATTTGATATCCATATTGTAGGGGTGCATTATAAATAATCTTGCGAATGTCCGCCATATTGGATTAAGAGTGACGTCACATCATTTATCGAGGTGTTCTTTGCAAGCCCTTTCATTTGATACCCATATTGTAGGGGTGCATTAAAAATAATTGATCCGCCATCTTGGTAATGCCGCCATGTTGGATTTAGAATGACGTCACACACATAACCATGCATTGTCATCCAACTTACACGTGCATGCAAAGTTTCAGCTCAATCGGAGACCGGGAAGTGGGTCAAATTAAGATTCCAAGATTTTCTTACATAGTTACAAGTGAAACAAATATAAAAGCTTGTAATAAAAATGGCGGAAATTACAAAAGTGATATGCGAATCAGAAACAAATATGCTCAAGTTATTTTTTAAATTCTTCTTAATTAACTGAGTATGAGACACATAATGACACAGAAAGATAACGGAGTAAAACAGCTATAATAATAAATTAATTGTTATTTATATAATAATAATAAAGTATAATATAAACGTACAAGTATCTTGGTATGTCAGAGTCTTTGGGTATATCAGTGAAGGATGTCAAGGAATCGGTGAAGACACGTTTCTTTTGCCGCTTAACAAAGGTACTTCATAGTCTTTTGTCTGGTGGCAATAAGGTGCGTGCCTTCAATGGTTGGGTGATGCCTTTATTGATATTATTATACTCCTTTGGGATACTGAGATGGACTCAGACTGAGCTGGACACCTTGGATAGGAGAGTCCGTCAACTACTCACAAAAAATCGCATGTTACACCCACGTTCGTCTGTTATGAGACTGTACATTCCACGGAAGTGTGGTGGTAGAGGCTTTCTAAATGCCAAAAGCTCCATAACCGTGAAGTGTGCAGCCTCAGAAACTATTTCCTAAACAACGAATGTGGGATGCATTGTGACGTTGTGGCAGTTGACAAGGGATTTACCCCTCTCTCTATGGCAGTTGAGAACTGGCGTAAACCATCGGTGCTTAGCGTCGAAAATCGCAGGGAAGTATGGAGGGACAAAGAGTTGCACGGAAGGTTTTCCCGGGCCTTAATGGGCCCTGATGTAGATCTTCCCGCGTCGGTGAACTGGCTGCGCTTCGGTGACCTCTTTGGGGAAACTGAGGGTTTTGTCTGTGCAATTGCAGACGAAGTAATGATGACGAACAACTATAGAAAATATATCCTAAAGGACGGTACCGTCGACATATGTCGAGCATGCCGCCGTCCCGGAGAGTCACATAGGCATATTATCTCTGGTTGTTCTCATCTTGCAAACGGTGAGTATTTGCATAGACACAACCTAGTAGCCAGGATCATCCATCAACAACTTGCCCTTCAATACGGCCTTGTTGAGCATGAGACACCGTACTATAAGTACGCACCAACGCCAGTTCTTGAAAATGGCCGTGTGTTGCTCTATTGGGATCGCTCTATCATCACGGACAGGACTATTGCGTGCAATAAACCTGATATCGTGGTGGTCGACCGCTCCCAACGCCGTGCAATGCTCGTCGATATTACCATCCCTCATGACGAGAACCTCGTAAAAGCCGAGAAGGACAAAGCCAGTAAGTACCTTGACTTGGCATACGAGGTAACCGCCATGTGGGATGTTGATTCGACAATCATTGTTCCGATAGTTGTGTCTGCGAATGGCTTGATAGCAAAGAGTCTCGATCAACATCTTAAGAGGCTCTCGCTTGACGGATGGATCAAGGGTCGGATACAAAAAGCAGTGATTCTCGACACGGCACGTATTGTCCGGAGATTTCTCTGTCTGCAGCCCTAACCACCGATTTGTTTGGGCCTTGCCTCGCTACCGGCGGCATACTAGGTTTAAGTTTTTTATAGTATTTATATATTTTTTTTTTTATTTTATATATCTATATTGTAAAAAACTTAAATTTAAGATTATTCATTAAATATATGAATAATAATAAAAACCCGCGCGTGATTGGTCCTACATACTACGAGCGCTTGCCGTCGGAGTTTAAAATAAAAATGAAACCAACGATGAAACATTTGCTTGCAAACTGAAAATTCTTTTGTTAGATATGGAATTGTATTCGACCAAAAAGTTCATGAATAAATTAATATTATAATTTTTTTTTTCTTGACATTTATAAATAATTATGTTTTTTATTGAATTTGACTTTACAATAAGTAGGTAATCATATTTTATTACTACCATTTTAATATTATTATTATATAGACAATTCGATGAATTCTACTATAACATCTATATTTGACATTATTTAAATTATTGCCAGTTTTATTTTATACATAAATATTTTATTATACAGACATTGTTTAAACTATATACTCAATATTATAAGAATAATTATTAATTGTACATTTGGCGATCATTCATCTCCAATGCATTTTAAAATTTAAGTTTATTATATAATAATTGTGAAAATTAAATAAATAAATTAAACTAAGCTATGATTTGTTTTTTGCGCCTTTTTTAATATTTTAATGGTTCTTCTGCTATTGTTTATAGACAGACACCAACAAATGGTGTGATCATTTATTTCGCTTCACCAATTCTTGAGTTATATATGATGTATGTTTGGATTATAGCCTCCCCCATAACATGGCGAGCGGAACGCGATACGAAATAGAGATTTATCACTGTAAACTGTTAAAACACAAAAGATAAATTATTTGATGGCATGGTACGGGGGCAGTTAATCATTAGTAACTATTTATCATTAAAGCACTGGTCTAATGATGAGAAAACTCACCAATATACATCACATGCTATGCTTCCACGCTTAGCCCCAGCACCGCTATTGTCACACTGGAAAAAAATCACAAAGCATTTCACCATATGTTGATAAATATTAATAATTATTCATTTTAAAACCATTTATGAATATACTAGCTTTCTGCCCGCGGCTTCGCTCGCGTGGATTTCAGGATTGGGTCTATAGAGGGTTAAGGGTCATAGCTTTTGCCCACGGCTACATATGCGCGGAAGTCGGTTTATTAAGGTTTTATCGCGCTTCCCGTGAGACTATCCGTTTTCCCCAGATAAAAAATACCGCAAAACCTTGCTCAATAATCACTCTATCTATTGATGAAAACCGCATGAAAATCTGTGCAGTAGTTTTTGAGCGAAGCCTTTATTGCGCATCCCGTGGGATCTGTCGATTTTTGCGGGATAAAAAGTAGCCTATTATTTAATCCGGACTTTTATCTTTACGTCTGCAAAATTTCAAAGCAATCTGTTCAGTAGTTACGGTGTGAAAGCGGAACAAACAAACAAACAAACTCACTTTCCGATTTATAATATTAGTAAGGATGGATACTAGGGATCCATGGGTCCTTGGATGTTAACATGACAAACATTTTTTTTTAGTGCTGTTGGTGGCAGTCGCTCCTCCAACAACTACTCTATTGCCGAAAAGAGTGACCAGAATAGTCTGCTTGGTTACCCCACCATCATTTAATATTATTATTATTGCCTTAAAATAGCGGTTCTCGCTGCGTTTCGGCATGAACTGTGACTTTACATCTCATGTCACAGGTTGGCAACGTACGCTGCAGTTTTGTGGGGGGCTGCAGTGTAATATGCAGTGAGCCTCACAGAAACACTTTGAAAGAAGATTCACTAGCCTGGTACCCATTACATTGTTAAATATACGATTCTGACTTTTTGATATTTTGTAAACGGTAACTGGTTACCTATTCTTCTTTAACTGAGAAAAATCTACAACTTTTGTAAATAAAGAAAAATTTAAGTTACAATTTCAGGGAATATTGATAACAAAACGTATTTATGTACCAAGCAATATTAAAACGCAATATGCATAAGAAAAATAACTATTTCATTCGTTGCAGATATATCGATTATAGATTGATACATATTCTGATAATTGATTAATGACAGTTGGAGTACCGATAATATCACTAGAATTTATGAATGTAATATTACTATTCCTAGCTGAGTCCTGTATTTTTAGATATAAATGAAAAATCTGTCACAATTATGTCAACCGGCAAAGACAAGTTAACGTCACAGATTAGTATACTATGTTAACGTACGTAGTATCTACTACTTTGTCTGTGGTCACATGCAATATCATTTATGGTCGTGGCGTGCATAGATTATGCTAATATTAAATCAATCACATATTTTGACATTTACAACGTTTTGATAACACATAGTTATCGACAAAGCGTTGCAAAAGTCAAAACACAAGTGATTTATAACGTTTCGTTACCTCTATGCTCTATTTTTTAAATGAGTTTATCTTTTTATTTAGCAGTTGTAGACATATGGTGCGATTACCTTTTTTGTCACATTATTAAAAACGAAGAAATACATGGTATTTTTATCGCCGTACACTTAGACTAACTATGGTACCAACAATGTATAGTTTCTTGCCAATCTTCTTTCACCGTAGGAGCATCAGATACATACGAAATCAGAAATTGTAAAAAACTAATATATGGTAGGATCGACCACAGGGCTCCCAATTCGAAAACCAGTGATGAGACGACAGCACCACAGACGCTCTAAAATTTTATTAATACAGTTTGAATCGAACAGTTTTACAAATTATACTTAGGACAAATTATGCCCTGACCTTTTCCCACACTTTACCTTAGCTCTTGTGTGTTATCTCCATATTATCATATACTGTTGCGTAAAATGTAAAGTAATGCTCACCTCGGTTCTATTAAACAAGTACTCTTCAGGGTCGTGCTTCACAATCGTTATATTGTCAGAATCGTCACAACAAGCTGAAGAACAGTCCTCATCTGCAGAAATAGTTGATCGCTGACAAGGATAAACGTTCAATGTTACTCATACATATATAGTTAAAGGTCTCGTCAACTTTACATACAGCTTATATACAACTGAATTAGTGCATTAATAGTAGTTAGCTACTATTCATGAATTAATGAGCTAAATGACCTCAATTAAAAAGAGAGCGAACTATATAGTCTTTACTAGTATTTAATAATCTGACAATTTGGATAAACCATCCTTAGAATAATTTGCTTAGTTAGAAATTAATTTGTACTTGAAATAATTACGCTTTTATTAATCTTTGTATAAATCTCATAATATTCTCGTCAATAACTGTATTATTAACAGGTTAAGTTTGTGAGTTTTGTTGAGGTAGTATTACCACCAAAATGCGATATGTTAGAGCGATTTATCACTTTGAATTGTCAAAGTTCAAAAGATACTTTTTAAGATAGCGATTATATTACACGATAGACACTTTATGATTCCTCGTTTCGTTGCATGCTACATAAATTTTAAAGTAAAACATGTATTTTTCCTATGGGGAAAATAGATTCTTGCTGTAAACTTACCGTATCATCGTCTTCATTATTTTTTTCAGAAATGGCGGTCATCGGTTCTTTCAGAACCTACAACATAACACTAAACATAAGTGCCTACGAATTAAGAATTGATTACAGAATATTTTAAAACTAGACAGAGGTTTATTTTAATATTAGGGAATTATTAATTCGGAATGACCTAATCAATTTTGACGAAATTAGCTATGAGGATAATTTGAAACACGGGAAGAACATTAGTTTATTTTAGAAAAGCAGGCAAACTCTGGGCTATATGTTTTTAATTGTCTATAACCTTATTACTATTGAAATATTAATATTATATTATTTATACAATATTAATATTAATTATTATATATATAATTATATGTACAATTAATGCATATTATATTTATAAAGATAAATTGTGTTTTATTTTATGTAAAATCTTCGAAAATTATCAGGGTGTCCACAGCTATTGTTCAAAAAAATTCCCTGACTATCCCTGACTTTCCCTGACCATTATTTTAAATTTCCCTGACCAAACGTATTTATAACCATATTTAAAATTAGTCATCATTCACTTGCACTGTTTCCACACTTAGTGAGGTCGGCATTTTTAGGGTTCCCTAGTAAACTAGGAACCCTTATAGTTTCGCCATGGCTGTCTGTCCGTTCGTCCGTCCGCGGATTATCTCAGTGACTGTTAGCACTAGAGTTGAAATTTAGAACAAATATGTATATTAATAAGGCCGACAATGTGCACAAATAAAAAAAATAAATTAAGGGGGATACACGTGATTGAGGGACTGATTTTTTTTCGTCTGTACTCTAACTCTGTGATTTATCGTTGGATAGCTATTAATAGGGGTTTAAATATAAATAGGGGTTTTCTAACATTATTTTATGATAAAATTTATTTTTCTTGAATTAATTGCCCTAAAAGTTAAAAACGAAGTGTCTAACTTTTGAACCATAAGTTCAAAAAATATGAAATAATTCTCAATATACAATGTAAACATCAGTGTAAATTACAATGCGTAAGCAGGCATCAATTAAAATAGCTATCTTATTTATTATTATTATTGAAAATTTAGTTATTATTGCGATAATGGCTTAGGTTTTCTATGTCCATCTCGACATGCATTTTACGCACACATAAACAGTATAGCAGGTTATTCCTTATTATTTTTGTGTAATGGCTATTAGTAAGTACTATTCATTTCAATTTATAGTTTGATAAATTTTGCAATGACTTGATTTTGTTTTTTACAAAAATATCTATAATTTTCCCTGACTTTCCAGGTAGCCCCTCAATATCCCTGACTTTCCCTGACCACCTCAAGCGTCCCTGACTTTTCCATGACTTTCCCTGACTTTCCAGAATGTGGACACCCTGATTATTGACAATCACAAAACCCTTAGGTTGTAGCAGAATACCAGTGCTTTGCTCACATCCTTTTGTGAGCAATTCTAATCACTGAGCTACAAACCTTTTACACTTCTACAGCACACACAGCTCTTGGTTTGTACTGGGATTTTTGTCTTTTGTGTTCCTTTATTTGTGTGTGATGAAGATGTTTCGTAATTAAAATTTTTATCTATCTAACCATTGCTCGTGCACATCCGCATTTCCAGAGGCATAGACCAATCACTGCCTACCTAGAGAAAATTCTTTTTTAAGATTTGTTTGACGTCGGAGCTCATTCTAGACCAGTAGAATAACTAGGTGATACGGAAGATCTGCGCGGGTCCATAAAGAAAGCAGAGCGAACCAAACTCCCTCCACTGTTCTAAGGCCTTCCTTGAACATCTCTCCACGGAATCAAGTGGGTCGAGGTGATATTTCGATACTCCTGGTGAGATGTACTGTACTAGCAAAGTCGTTGTCAGTTATTATTGAACTCGCCCTAAAGACTTGACGCATTAAAAACAATAATGTGTTTTATTTCATTTTACGAATTATACTAATGTCAAATTTTGGTGTACCATGTTAAATGCTAAATACCATGCTATGATGCTATGCACCAGCGCCCTGACCTTGTCCCACACTTTACTTAGCTCTTACGAGGGGAGGTCAAAAAGTTCGCGGAATGACTGGGAAAAAAGATGAAATGATACATTATGTTATTTTTCCTTTTCAATATATTCCCCCTTAACACGAATACATTTTTCGGATCTGGCATATAACTTATTAATACCGTCGAAAAAATAGGTTTTTCTTGGGCGTCAAAATACGCCGAAATCGCCGACTTGACTTCATCATCGTCTCTAAATTTTTTTCCACGCAGCTCTTTCTTCATCTTTGGGAATAAATAAAAATCGCTAGGGGCCAGGTCTGGACTGTAGGGTGGATGGCGTAGTTGTTCAAAACCGCATCGATGAATGGCAGCCGTCGCAACATGACTCGTGTGAACGGCGCGTTGTCGTGCAAAAGGAGTACACCTTTTGTCAGTTTTCCTCTTCTTTTTTCTTTAATAGCTTCTTTTAATCGGTCCAATAGGGAAGCGTAGTACTCTCCCGTTATAGAAACACCACGTTCTTTATAATCGATCAAAAGAATACCTTCAGTATCTCAAAAAATAGTCGCCATGATCTTTCCGGCCGATTGCGACACTTTAAATTTTTTAGGGGGTGTTGTGCCTTTTTTGTGCCACTGCATCGACTCCTGCTTTGACTCAGGCTCATAGTGGTGAACCCAAGTTTCATCACCGGTTACAATTCGGGCCATAATTTCTTCCCTATCTTCTCCACAGCGGTCCAAAAACTCGCGGGAACAGTTGACGCGCTCACGTTTTTGCAGCGGCGTGAGCATTCTCGGGACCCACCTTGAACACACTTTACTCATGCCAAGATGTTGATGAAGAATATTTAAAATTGTGGTTTCTGATACTCCAACTGATGCTGCAAGTTGTTTCTTCTTCAACCTTCCGTCTTCCAATACAAGTTTTTCAACTTTTTCAATGATTTCCGGCGTAGTGGCCTCAATGGGCCGTCCAGGTCGAGGATCATCTTCAATTGACTCCCTTCCTTGCTTGAAAAGGCCGTGCCATTTGTAAATCATGGTTTTACCAGGAGCAGAGTCTCCGTAAACAGCTAACATCTCTTGCAAAATAGTTTGAGGCGTTTTTCCTTGTTTGGTGAGGAACTTTACGACGGCGCGATGTTCAATTTTCTCC
Organism: Scirpophaga incertulas; assembly: GCA_036419045.1. Taxonomy (NCBI): domain Eukaryota; kingdom Metazoa; phylum Arthropoda; class Insecta; order Lepidoptera; family Crambidae; genus Scirpophaga; species Scirpophaga incertulas. The sequence continues at coordinate 5,193,774 of CM071642.1, read as the reverse complement.
ATAGTGGCTAGTTTGTTCCCGATTTACTTGTTTACTCGTTTGTAACTCGAAAGCTAATGACCCAATTAGGCTAGAAATTGGCATATATAGTAATTATGAGTTACTCAAGTAGCGGCTACCTGGAGGAGCGACCTCACCCCCGCCAACCCCGCCATTCCGCGAACTTTTTGACCGCCCCTCGTATGTTTCATCCCCTTATTATCGTGTACTGTTGTGTATAACGTAAAATTATGCTCACCTCGGTTCTATTAAACAAGTACTCTTCAGGGTCGTGCTTCACAATCGTTATATTGTCAGAATCGTCACAACAAGCTGAAGAACAGTCCTCATCTGCAGAAATAGTTGATCGCTGACATGGACAAACGTTCAACATTACTCTTACATATATAGTTAAAAGTATAGCTAATATATAACTAATCTAACTACTGTCAATGAACTAATGAGCTAAATACCGATCCGAATAGTCTTTAGTATTATTCAATAACCTGACAAATTGGATGAACTACTCCAAAAAACATTTATTAGGAGCGATTACCGTGAAAGTACTAGCATACATTGTTACATAACTTAATTTCATATTTAAAATAAATGAGTTCTTATTCGAAAATTTCATAATATTCTCATCAACAATTGTATTATTAACAGGTAAAGTTTGTAAATTTGTTGAGGTAGTATGACCACCAAAATTAAAAATTAAATCAATATTTATTAATTACACACAGTGTTGACAATTTTCAAGATAGTGATGATACCACACGATAGACAGTTACTGCGTACTAGGAATCCAGATGGAGGTTTCCGAGTTCTTTCGGGTGTTTCTACTATACATAAAAGAAACGTTACTTTGTATTGCTGTTGGTGGCAGCCGCTCCAACAGCAACTGCTCTATTGGCACAAGGAGACTCCAGACCAGGATCGTCTGCTTGGATACCTTACCGTCTATCTATTTCTGCCACAAAGCCCTTATGACAAAGGCTCAGGCTGAGTTTAGTCATTAGATTTTTCCGGTCGAGCCGCCTTGATCCGACATAATTACTGTGGTACTTGTTTGCGGTGGTATTGATGACAATTTTCAGCCTCTCCTCTCCAGAGGGAAAAAGGTAAGACAGGCAGTGAAATTACTGGGAATCTTACGTCACATGTTGGCGACGTACACTGTGACTTTTGTGGGGTTGCAGTTACGTAACGGGAACAACATATACTATAGGCGAGAAGTAACCATTTTTTGTCAGGTTGCCTACCTGTTGTGTCCTGACAAATCCTGATTCTAAGTGGTAACCATTGCTCGTGCACATCTGGATTTCCAGCACTCCAATCCTTTTTAAGGTTTGTTTGACGTCGGAGCTCATTCCAGACCAGTAGAATAACTAGGTGATACGGAAGATCTGCGCGGGTCCATAAAGAAAGCAGAGCGAACTAAACTCCCTCCACTGTTCTTAGCCTCCGTTGCGGCCGTGGTTTTGAGATCACCTAGGTTACAAAATGAATATCTCTCCACGGAATCAAGTGGTTCGAGGTGATATTTGGATACTCCTGGTGAGATGTACTAGCAATGTCGTTGTCAGTTATTATTGAACTCGTCCTAAAGACTTGACACATTATAAACAATAATGTCTTTTATATCATTTTACGAATTAAACTTAGGTCATATTTTGTTGACCACGCCCCTTCCGTGGCCGGGGGGCGTCGTCGGTGGTGGAGATCGGGGGAGGTATTGTAGCCTCCCCCGAGGAGGGCTTCCCTGTATCGGCAGGGGAGCGGAAGCTGGAGGTTCCCTACATGCCTGAGGAAGGCCATCCCTGAGGTTTTTAGTGGGTAGGCCTCCCCCTTCTGGGGAGGAGAGCCCCACATAACCGTCGGCTCGCCACAGCCGGGGTATGCAATTTAATGCATTTTCCTCAGGGGAACAAAAAAAAGGTCATATTTTGATGTATCATGTTAGGGTACTGTGCACTAGCGCCCTGACCTTTTCCCACGCTTATTTTAGCAATTACGTTTAATATCCTTATCATCGTGTACTGTTGCGTAAAATGTAAAGTAATGCTCACCTCGGTTCTATTAAACAAGTACTCTTCAGGGTCGTGCTTCACAATCGTTATATTGTCAGAATCGTCACAACAAGCTGAAGAACAGTCCTCATCTGCAGAAATAGTTGATCGCTGACAAGGATAAACGTTCAATGTTACTCATACATATATAGTTAAAGGTCTCGTCAACTTTACATACAGCTTATATACAACTGAATTAGTGCATTAATAGTAGTTAGCTACTATTCATGAATTAATGAGCTAAATGACCTCAATTAAAAAGAGAGTGAACTATATAGTCTTTACTAGCATTTAATAATCTGACAATTTGGATTTATAAACCATCCTTAGAATAATTTACTTAGTTAGAAATTAATCTTGTACTTGAAATAATTACGTTTTTATTCTTCTTTTTATAAATCTCATAATATTCTCATCAATAACTGTATTATTAAGAGGTAAAGTTTGTGAGTTTTGTTGAGGTAGACGGTAGGCGACCACCGAAATGCGATATGATAGAGCGATTTATAACTTTGAATTGTCAAAGTTCACAAGATACTTTTTATGATAGCGATTATATTACACGATAGACACTTTATCATACCTCGTTTAGTTGCATGCTACATAAATTTTAAAGTAAAACATGTCTTTTCCTATGGAGAAAATCGATTCTTGCTGTAAACTTACCGTATCATCGTCTTCATTACTTTTTTCAGAAATGGCGGTCATCGGTTCTTTCAAAACCTACAACATAATACTAAACATAAGTGCCTACGAATTAACAATTGATTACAGAATATTTTAAAATTAGACAGAGGTTTATTTTAATATTAGGGAGTTTTTAATTCGAAATGACTAAACCAATTTTACCGGGTAACACTAGGTGGGTCCTTAAATAAGTCTGTCATAAGGAATCCCAAAATCTGTTAATCATAACATTAAGTGGATGTTAAATGTGAAACAATCAATTAACAAAAAGAAATATAAAGATATTAAGACAATTACCTAATATAAGTCACATACAAATCAAAGATCTATTGGACAACGGTCGCACGAGCAGTGGGACAGCTGTCAATAGTGTCAGCTCCTATAGTATAACCAGCGCAACTAGATATAATAGAATGATTTATCACTTTAAAGTGAGAAAGGAAACATTTCAAGATGGCGGTAATAGATAAACTCTTTATCATATCTTACTTCAATGCGCATGCATGTGTGTTTGAACTCCTTAATTCCATTTATTATATCTAAAGTAACTAATTGATTACAAAGTTATAAATTTCAAGAGACATAAGTGCAGAAGATTGCGAAACTTGAACTGGTGAACTATTTACAATTATTCCCCACCTTAGCATTGTGCAAATTAGTAAAAATAGAAAGATTAAAGTTATTTACCATATTATTTGACACATATTCTTTCAAAATTGTAGATACAGAAGCAACATCTATTCCCAACATTATTGCAGTTTGTTCATATTGATTAGATTGGTGAGGGTATTCATTAGAAGACCAAGTTTCTCTCACATAATTGTACACATTTATCACCATTACCTTTTCATTTCTCGAAAATGAACATTTCTGTAAAAAATACATTTTCTAGACAAATTCATAGCAAAACATAATTGAATAATATTAGCCCTATAATACTTTAAAAATTTTCAAGTGTGAGTAAAAATTAAAATAATTACAAAGACAGATTTAAATATTCTAGACACTACACTCTTACTGATGTTTGGAGAAGGAGCAATAATGTATAGGAGCAATATTATACTTAAATGAACCTCTTTGAAAGACTCTGGAACAGCCACATCGTCAAGAACAGTTGCATTTTCAGAGCACTTGAACCATTTGTCCTCAAAATGTCTTGAGCATATACAAGATTCTTTTTTTGGCTGGAATTTAGGTCGACCAGTAGCTTCAATCCATATTCTTTTCAATGATGATTCTTTAGGAAATCTGAAAATAAATAAATACATATTTTTAGTTTTCGAAATAATGTAATACTATAGGCGCAGCTTTTTCAAAACTGTCCAACCAACTACAAACTGCATCCGATTCAGAAAATTTATATATTGCTCTATATGACAATTTTCAAATATTTTAAATTATTCAAATATTTATATATATAGCAATATAATTATTTCTATATATATATATATAAATAAATATTTCTTACACTCGCACCAATTAGCCTAAACCAAAGTAAACACTTTAAGGCTTGTATTATGGGATCTAGGGTAATGGATAGATGTACATATATATCATTTTTGATAGAAATATATATTAACAATCATGACTAAGGCACAAATGCTACATTCATCATACAAACATCATTTTTATTTTTAATAAAGAAAATGTTGTTTTTATAATAATATTTTTTTAAAGTTTTAATCACGGGTAAAATATATTCAATTTTAATGAAGTTACAATTAATTGGGCAATCAGTTTAGTAAGTCAGTCATTTGTTACAGTTATATCCTTTAAATTTCTGCAATACACCATCACTATAAAAAAAACATAACGCTAATTATCCTAGAACTCATACCAGTCCAGATATATCCACTACACTTATGTCAGTGACATTAGTTACGATTACATACATATGTCACATTTAGAACGAATCTTTACGACTATTACATACAATTTATAATTCCCATTTTTCATTTCATTTCTATATTATAAAAATTCTGTTTTTTTCTTGTTATGTATTATAGCGTTTATTGTTAAATACTTACAGAAATAATATACAGATCACGGGACTGATATAAACACATTACTTAATTCATTTAGGTGTGCGCTATAGACGAATAATAAATTCATACCTAGACGATACGAAGGATATACTTTCCTGAAAGGATAATACATACCGGTGAAAGGTTATGTTTTCTTCTTTTCTCGTAGTATTACTTTTACAACCTAAAACGCTACACTGTACCATGTTTTTCAAAATCACACTCAATGTTTAAATTGGCGAAATTAATTTCAATTGGTTAATGGCAAAGGTTTTTTACAAACACATTTTGCCAGCGTCACGTCAGCATTTTAAAATAGTCAAGGTTTTGACCACGACCTAAGAAATTGCCGAAAGTTATTTAAATTGGAGAGTTTTAAATATTTCTGTAAAACAGATAGGTATTTACAAATACAAATATTTTCATGTCATAAATGTCAATGTCATTGGAGGCAAAATCCGACACTTTCCGAATAGCAATTACGTAGGTACTGCAATCATCACCACTGTCATCGCCACAAAAAGATATAGGGGATCGTAGTAGAGGTGATTAAAAAATAACATCACTGTCTATCGCTGTCTCTGTTGATTTTGTTATCAGCCAAGAAGAAACTACGTTCCTCAGTAATCTATAAAAGCTAGCTACATATATGTTAATCTGTGAATCTATCTATGTGTCTTGATGTGTCTCGATTGGTTTTTTTTTCATTCACCGTTTGGTAGGCAAAGGCTAGCCATACAGCCTCTTCTTTTGTAATTCAGTTTCATCTGTGGTATTCTGTAAAGTGTAGAGGGAGGAGAGAAGTTTTATCTGCCTTGATTAAAATACCTTTCAATTTCTTCTTTCTTTCTTTCAAATATTTCCAAATGTTGATGTTATAAGTGGCTCGATTGGTAATTGACGATGATATGATTTTTTTTTTGTTTTTAAGACTAAGGTCTTGGGACCATGCTGCCTTATCATTAGTACTTAGTTTTATATTTTACACTATTCTTCTATTTCTATTCTTATACTTCTATTTCTATACACAACTTCTTCTAGTTTCTTCTTCTTTTATCTTATTTTAATTCTCTTTTCCATATATTACGGTTGATTAAAGTCAAAAACTGATATATCGGTATATATACATCTGTATTATAAGCCAATATTGCTTGGATAGAACGCGGGACTTTTTCAGGAAAGAATTTTAATATATTTTTATTATATTTTATAATTTGAAAGAATTTTAATATCATGATTTTATTTTCCTCAGGAGAGGAGGGCTGAGAATCCGTCACAAGGGGCACGAAACGTACCCAGGATACCCTCGTAACGGCAAGTGTCACGAGGGTTATGTTGGGCTCCACACGACCGGAGCGGTCCGATCGCGTGACTAACTAAACTCAGCCCAAGCCTTGACCATAAGGGCCCTATGGCTTGAATGGAGGTTATCCGCATCCTCAAGAGAAGGTACGGTCAGCGCTGCCCTCCGAAGAGAACATATGCGCGAAGAAGGCGCGGTACACTCAAGTGGCTCCGGGCTATATGAATTGATGGGGCCTACTCATACATTTGCAGCAAGCTGCGAAGTATGGACTAACAAAGGGGTGGACAGCGCAGATGCCGCCTTTCGCAACGCTTGAAGAGCCAGCGTTAAGGAGTTCGGAGGGTCAGATAGGACCTGCCTAGGTCGATGATGCTCTGTATTGCGCGGATTGGGATCACCGACGGTTTGGGATGCTCATCAGCGGCGGTGAAGAACCGCTTGGAGCATTCTAGGAAGTGTTCGTGTATAGTTGTGATTTCGAAATCGCGATAAATATCGCAATTTCGAATGTAGTAGGGAAGGTTGGCCATCCTGCGTAACAAGACGCATTGTATTTTGCGACGCTTCTTTGAATTGACTGAATGTTTGCCTCAGTATGTGCGCGATGTTATGAGCGTTAACATCGTTATTACCGCCGTTAGCACAACAAGTAGCGTACCAAATACGATTTCATTATCTTTCATATTCAATTCATTTATCGATTTTTACGCGATATCTCATTCAAAACAGCTATGAGCCCTGAGTAGATACTATGACTGCTGTAAACTTATTCGGAACGTACTCCGTATTATCCATGAATTTAGAAGTTCATTCCGATTGGCGATTATATCCATGTCAGCGCTCTGAATGCCGTTTCGAAACACCCTGAGTGCGTTGGAATTAACCCACCTGACGATCGATCACCTTGTTGATGACGTCAGTAACCTTACAATCTTACATTTACGGTGAGCATGACTCGGATCGTAATCACTATTAGCGTTCTGTAAAGTGAATATATGAATGTATATCAATGACAAGTTTGAGTAGGTATCATTTAATAATTGTGACATATAACGAAAATAATACAGAAGACGAAAGTCGTGTTGAACGTCAAAAACTTCCCGACATTCAACATGAGGTGGAAAGAGCTAAAAAGATTTGGTTCAATTTAAGGTAATAAAGGCATGATAATACATATCAACATCATCGTATCGGTTTTGGGTAGAGTTAACCCGAATGGAAACAAAATTATTTTGGAATTGCATGACAGGCAGCAAAATGTGCAAACTCAAATGTATGTTATTATTTAAATGTTTTTTGTCTGCTGAATTTCCATCCAACGTCACAAATTATATACCACTTTATGAGTTAAGTATTTGAATTTAATTTATGAATTATAAGTATTTTATGGATTGCGAGTCTGAAAATAAAGATTATTATTGTTATAAAAACACTTAATGAGAGCGATAAGTGTAAAGCGACAAGGTTATGGGCCAAAATGATTAACTTGGTGCAATATGAAATAGGGGATTTAGTAAAGACCAACAAGCATTATTAATCGCATAGAATAGACGAGAAGGGCAAAGTTAAAGGCATTATAGGTCAAGACGAGATTCATTATTTAATACCGTTTTATTTTATACAGTTAGATAATACAATTAAAATAAGGTACTACAAAACATAATTAGAAAGCAATATTCGAACATAATCCAATTTTAAAAGGGGTCCATTATTATATGACAAATATTACATATTTTTTTTATTTTAATCTTTTGCAATAACAACATATAAATAAAGAACCAAAGGAAGACTTAATGCAACAATGTTTAGCGCAAACAAGGATTAAAACTATTATAAATTTACTATCTAATACATACTCTGTTTTGAGAACTACCTATATAAATGTACATATATAGTGCTAATAACCAACTGTCTTAAATATGTATTACATTAAATATAATTGTAATAAATATCCGTCTTTCTTTTTTCTAGAAATCCCTTATCATTATATTAAATTAAACTATATTTCACAGCGTTGATAACAAAGTAAAAATTACATTTGCATTTAACGTTATAAACGTTAATCCTTATTGAAGGTGTGGGCTAATTACAAATAGGGTCCTACATGTAGCCGAGATCCTGGAAACAATAAGTTTAAACAATTTTGTTGCGAGTTCAATAATAAAAAAATATATATTTCAATTCGATTGCCAGAATGGTTACAATATTAAAAAAAAATTTTTAGTTATTAATTTATTTACAAATTATATAATATATGGTAAATGAGACTTATTTGTATGTTACAAGATTGAATACAGAAAGAGTGACGTAATCATTTCAAAACAATAATAATAACAAGATGGCCGTTCGGCTAACTTTTCATTTTTGTGTGACGAAAATGATCCCCTTCGTGGAAGGGTGCACTTATAATACCTACTGTAGTACCTGTGTGTACTTTATATTTATTTCGGCGGTGACACATTACTGATATACATAACAATATTTGCATGCTGACATATGTAAAACATGATGAACTTTACCTATATTATTATAACAACCAATATAATATTCTCCAAATGTATATGCGCTCATGTTTAGCAAATAAAAATCTGAATCTGAATCTGATTTAATGTGTCTTTTGCAGCAAATGACCCGGACGTTCTATTTTACGTGGAAGATAACACCGAATCACCGTCTGATCTGGACCCGGACCTGTTATCTCGGAGAGCCGAGTATTTTACAAACTGATTATGGGGATGAGATTCATCCCCAAATACTTGCTAGAATTAATAATATTCTTACTGAGGGCCTCGCCAAGGAGGAGAGAGACAAGATTATTAAGTCTCAACTAATCCCAATAAATGGGAAACTTATGGAGGCGCCTAAATTAAATGTGGAATTAGCGGGAGTGCTCTCAGGTCCTGCTAAAACAAGAGATTCTCTGTTGTATAATCGTCAGCAAGACTTAGATTTCGCCATTGCAGGCGTTAGCCAAGTAATTAATTCTTTGTCAAAAAAAGATTTTGATAAATTAAATGCCATCAGACAGCTAATAGATACTTCCCGGTTGTTAAGTAACCTACATTTTCAACACACTGAAGTGAGAAGAAAGTTATTTAACCTTTTTTTGGAAAAAAGTCTTGGAGAAAATCTCAAGGATAATAAGAGAGACAGTTTTTTTTATTTTCAAGCCTTGATGAGGCAGTAAAGAGCCACCAAACTATGAAGAGAGCATCCAATGCCCTGAGGCCGAGACCAGCCTTGACAGGGGGTACTAATCTCTCAAAGTTCTCAATCTCTCATCCCTCTGAGATGTGATGATCGATCCTAACGGGGTGGTTGTTATATTATATTTAGCATTGATAGCTATATAAAATAAAATCGCTGAGTCCCATTGCATTTACGTCAATAAAATAGGAAACCGTTGCTCAACGCTTGTGGGACAGTCACAATCGCAGTCAGTTCGGATCAGACTTCCGTCGGGCATAGACATCCTAATTTCTATGTAAATATAAGTTTAATATAATAAATAGATTTTTTTAAAACAAACTCGCGACCCACTCCGTAACAGTACGTCGGCGAGAGTTACCCTTCTCGGCCCGCAGCCGATGCGCTGCTACCGATGCCTTGAGCCGGGCCACACAAGGGCCACGTGCTCGGCGTGCGACAGAAGCAGCCTCTGCTTCCGCTGCGGCAAGGAGGGCCACAAGGCCAGGGAGTGCTCCGCCGACCCCAACTGCGCGATCTGCGCAGGCCTCGGGAAGCCGGCTGGCCACGTAATGGGTGGTAGAAGCTGCCATCCTCCGAAGAGGCGAGGCAAGGCGCCCCCAAGGGCCAGCCCAACCAACAAAGAGGTCCGCCCTGCCAAGAGCGGCTCACCCATGGAGCACTAATTTATGGACTGTACGACCCATAAAAAAGTGCTCCAGGGGAACATTAACCACTGCGCCGCTGCGCAGGACCTTCTCCTGCAGACCATGGCGCAGTGGCTCATAGACGGTTGCCTGACGGAGGGCAGTTTCCCGTCGGCGTGGAAGACGGGGAAGTTGGTCCTCATTAGAAAGGAGGGTAAACCCGAGGACTCCCCATCGGGATACAGGCCCATTGTGCCTGGATGTGAGTGAATTTTGGCGGCCCGCATCAACGACCAGTTGAGCGCGGTGGGTCCTGACCTGGCGGAGGGCCAGTTCGGTTTTAGGGAGGAACGGTCGACAGTGGACACTGTCAGGAAGTTAAAGGCCCTCTCAGAGGAGGCGGTAGGCGGCGGATGCATGCTGTTGGCGGTGTCTCTTGATATCGCTCACGCATTTAACTCCATCCCCGCTGGGTGTATCCTGGAGGCGTTGTTACGCTTCCACGGGATGCCTCGGTACATCCAGCGGGTGATTGCCGACTACCTCCGCGGGAGGGAGATTGTCTTCTACGATAGTAGGGGCCAGATTGTCCGGCGGTTTGTTGGTAGGGGTGTTCCACAGGGTTCGGTCCTTGGCCCGCTCCTGTGGAACATCGCCTATAACTACGTCTTGCGGGGTAGTCTTATGCGGGGGTTGCAGCTCGTCTGCTATGCGGACGACACACTCGACGCCCGCGGAAGAAACTATAGGGAGGCTTCCCTCATCACCACGGCTGGGGTGGCGCAAGTGGTGGCCCGTATTCAGAGCCTGGGACTGGAGGTGGCCCTCGATAAGACGGGGGCGCTAGCCTGCTACGGGCCTCAGGGCCGCCCGCCGCCGGGAGCTTACTTGCTCATCGACGGTGTGAGGGTCGAACTGAAGCCCCACAAGAAGTACCTCGGCCTAGTGCTTGACGGGAAGTGGGGCTTCACGGAGCACTTCACGAGGCGGCTCCCAAATTGGTTGCAGACACCTCGGCTCTCAGTCGGCTCCTGCCGAATGTGGGAGGCCCAGGCAGCTTATGCCGCCGCCTGTTCGACAGCGTCGTAGGTTCGATGGCGCTGTACGGTGCCCCGGTGTGGTTCGACGCCTTGACTCCGCGCAACACCGTGCTTTTGCGCCGTGCACAACGCGTCGTTGCAGTCAGGACTATCCGCGGATACCGGACCTTCGCGATGGAGTCCGCGTGCGCCCTAGCCGGCATGGTTCCCTGGGACATGGAGGCGAAGGTGCTGACCGCCGTCTACGAGCGGAGAGCTGAGGCTCGTCGCGATGGGAGGAGGGTCCACCCGCTCGAAGTCGAGCGGTGGCGACAGAAGGCGAGGGACTCCGTCCTGGAGCAAGATTGGCCCAAAGACTGGAGCAGGCGAGGTACGGCCACTGGACCAATGCGGCGATCCACCCGGTGCTGCGGCGGTGGGAGGAGAGGAAGAGCGGGACGCTCACGTTCCGCCTTGTGCAGGTGTTGTCGGGGCACGGCTGCTTCGGCAGATACCTGCACAGGGTCGCTGGACGGGAGGACGATGACCGGTGTCATCATTGTGGGGCGGCCGAGGACACCGCGCTGCACGCGCTCGCGCACTGTCCTGCGTGGGCACAGCAGCGCCGTGATCTGACGGCCGCCGTTGGGAGCGACCTCACGCTGCCCGATTCGAGCGATGCTCACCGGCCCGGCGGAGTGCGATGCCCTCTCTCACTTCTGCGAGGAAGTGATGGAGAGGAAGGAGGTCAGCGAGCGAGACCGCGAGCTTGATCCCCTCGCGAGTCCGAGGAGACGTCGAAGGAAGGGCGGCGAAGGAGGGGCTAAATTGCCCTGATACCGCCGTCCTAGTGGGGGTCGGCGGGCGATGCGGCCTGCGAACCATGTCGTCCGCAGTGCACCGATCCCTGCGACGGTGGGGGCGGCGGCTGAACGACGCCAGCTGTCCCCATGCCTTTGGCGGAGAGGGTGCCCGCACTAACATCAGTGCGGGCAAGGCCGAGCGGCTCACGCAGGTGAAGCGCCCTGCGCACTGCCCGTAGCCGCTCAATATGGCCAGTGAGGTGTCGTGGAGGGTTTTTAGTGGGTATTGCGGCCTTCTGCCGTGGAGTCCCACACCTCCGGCCCTACCCAAGGGTCGGCTTACAAGTGAGTAAATGCATTTTCCCTAGCTAAAAAAAAAAAAAAAGCTCTGAGAGCTAATGGGTACCGCCTCCGTTACGGACACTGTTCCGGAGCGTTGAGGCGATGTACCACATAGGTGAATCGGCGTCACGGATCGCTCACATACAGGTGGTGCAGGTACTAAGCGGTCATGGTTCCTTTGGCCGCTATCTGCACCGCATCAGGCGTGAGCCGACCCCCGAGTGTCACCATCAGTGGCGTTTGCCATGCTGGAGGGAGAGAGCACGTGGGCGGTTGTGAACTCCTTCTGCGTCGACGTCATGACGCAGTAGCGACGCTGTGAATTGGTGGCATGATCAATGCCCGGATACGTGGCGGTGGTCGCGGAGCTATATTTCGTCCCGAACCAGCCAATTGGGTTGGCGATCGGGACGACACCGTGGCCATCGCGGTACGACCGACACCGGGCGTCACGCCCGGTGTCGGTGGACCCAATCTTCCGGTGGAGGGCGAGTGGAAGGAAGTGGTGCCACGGAAGTAGCAGCGGGACGCCTCGCTTCTGACGGCACCTCCGGCATACGGGAGCGGAAAATCCAAAGAAAAAAACAGCACAGTCAATCCAAGACTGCTTCTTAGAGATAGCTCAAACATCAATACCACAAAAAATGTGAGCGATCAAAGCAGAACATCTCGCAATGAGGAAGGAGCTGGCCAAGCTTAAGCATACGATAGCCGAGCTATAGCGAAAGTCACTTGCAACCGAAAAAAGGCAAAGCGATAGCCCCTCCTAGCAGGCCGCATCGTCTGCGAAAGTGGCAAACCCGAAAAGCAAACAAGAAAGTGCAGCTCCACCGTCGGTACCCACGTCCGGGAAATAGACCTCCTCTCCTAAGAGTAGTCCAACATAAATTTTGAGAGGCTCGAGCTCAACACGGCAATTGGAATTGGTGCCCTCATCACTGAAGTGATGAGGCACTTAGGCTGTCGAGTCCTTTAAAAAAGAACATCCTGAGGTGGCGATACTTGCCCGTCCGGTAAGATGCGCCACCCTCCAGATTGCTGGCCTGAATGACTCCGTCGAGAACTCCGAACTGGCTATACTGTGATCGCCAAAAAAGGCGATTGCAAGCAAGCAAATTTAGTAATTAAATTTAAATTGGGCGAATGTATTGGGTTTATACCTTTTGCCTATCTCTATTTATCACGTGATCACTAAGTGGTGTCACCGTTATTTTTTTAATATAAATACAATCAAAGGCATTAATTATTAATGTACTGATTTATTGTAGACATAAAATCTTTAAAACTATTTTTAAAAAGTAGTCAATTCCACGATTCTCATAGAAGAGGGTCATGAATGAACTTGCCAAATGCATGTAGTTATCAGTCGTCCAAATAACAATTATCTGGGTCAAACCAGAAAAATCCACCTTTGCTCCGAGCTTTGGTTATTCGGTTAAGATACTGAACGTTAAGTTTCGGCTTCCATTCATCTTCATCAGACCCTGAAATGAAATGATTTATTCTGCAATTTGATTTACAATGTAATATGGAAATAGACCTAAAGTTATGTGGATCACTTTTGTCTCCTGATTTAAAAATTGGTTTGACTTTACTAAATATCCATTAAGTCAGGAAATTGACTCTACGCATTTATTAAAAACTAGCTGACCCGCCGAACTTCGTACCGCCTTAGCGTAGCTTTGATGCACTACTTTATTTTGTATAGTTGACCTAATGCTCTTTTAATATAGTCTATGGCTGTGAATGACGTTGACATTCGTATAAAAAAAAAATTGACATTCGTAACGCGCGTTTTTTAAAATATGCAAAATTAAATGTATACTTTTCAATATTTCTGAGAGATTTTCTTAATATTTTTTTCCGTAAGAACCATCCTTGGACTTCCACAAACATTTAAAAAAAAGAATTATCGAAATCGGTTCAGCCGTTCACACGTGATGCCGTGACAACGCGAAACGGGTTTCATTTTTATATATATAGACTAGAAAATTCCACCCCAACATCAAAACACTCAAAACAACCTCTAAACACCCTAAAAACAACCCTGATCAGTCAGTCAGTGAGTCAGTGAGTGGTAATCGAGCTTTATATAATATAGATGTAAGCTAATGAGGTGAGATAACGTTAATAATTGAGTTTAAGAGTTCAGTTGAAATTCCCCATAAATCCTGTTTTCTTTTTTCATATTGAGTTCCTTAAGTCTTAATAACAGTTAAGGGAGTGATATGATCAAAATTAAAGGTAAAAGTACATTTATCTACACTGGAAGCGAGGAGGATTTCAGTTTGACGTTCGTTAGAATTTAACTGGCTTGTTACGATAGGTATATTTGCAAAAAACTGTCTCAAAAGCATTTGCGACCTCATTGTCTAATGCGGAGTACATTATCATTAATTTTAAGAGAAAAGCCCTGATTTTGAGTTTCTAATTTACATGTCTCTTTGTTAATGATATCCATGTGTTTTTAATTTTGTTTTTAGACATACTAATTTTATTGCGTAAAAATAAAGACTTTGCATTATAACAAACTTTTATGAATATTTTAGAATAAATCATAACATACTCTATAAACTTTAAATCTTTAGAATACGCTTTTAATCAGTAAAGTTCATATAAATTATTTCTACTTTTGTAAATGGCGTACCTGGCGTAGCCCACTCACTAAATTTGATTTTTGATTTATCAATTCTTAACTTTCTTTTAGTAAAAATGGAATCAAACTCACTTTTAATTAATGCAAATAGATGTTCGTATTGTTTATTTAAATCAATATTTCTGGAGACCGAGAGCAATTATTGTTGGCTGTAGGTCTTACGCCAGCGCCTCCGTACCGTTAATGCCGAGGTAATGACCTAATTGGCCTCTTATTTGTAAATAAATGTTAAATATTACTTTACAAACTTAATAATAATGCAAATATTTTTTTTCTTGCAATGCTATTCATATAAGAACAAGAACCTCAAACATCTGTTTCTGTAAAATTGAAAATGCAATTGTCACTTGAAAAGTACCGTTTGAAAGAAAATTTTTATTTGACGGCCTCCGTAGCCAGTATACCGGTTTTAAGTCCCGGAAGTCCCGGGTTCGTGTCAGATGTTTCTGTAATGAATGCGAGCATTTATGTCCCAATCATGGCTGTTAATATATATTTCTATTAAAAATATGTACATATATATGTTGAATGTCTAATACACAAACCTTACAGTGCTTTCTTTGAGCCAAATGTTTATTTTATTACCGTTTTTTTTTCATTTCCATACAACATATCCATACTCAAAGATTTACATTTTTAAATATATGTTAATATTTTTTGAAATATCTACGGAATAATCACCGGTGCGCACGTAACGATTACATATCATTATCATATAGTCATAAAAATTCGCCACAAATTATTAGGCAGAGGTATTTAATACACCTACAAATCGCCATTTTTTCATTGTCCTAATATAATTGCTACTGACAAGTCGATAATTATATAATTTCAATAAATTTCATTATCTTGCACTCCAAATCATTCTAAACCACTAACTGCGTAGCTTTCGCCCTTATGTCATATGTTGACAACGTAAAAGAACCACATATACAACGGGTGATCCAAAAGTAGTGATAATCGGTTATTTCCAGTGCACATAATAATCCGAAAAATAAATATATTGGTATATCCACTAGTTCAGGCTAAAAAAAAGGGAAAAAAGGTGGACGAGACCTAGATCCACCATTTCGACCCTGAAACGAAACAGCAGTCAATGACTTGGAAACGAGCCTCCTCACCCACGCCAAAGAAATTCAAAGTGCCAAATCGCTGGGGAAGGTTATGACTTCCGTTTTCTGGGGTGCACAAGGAGTAATAATGGTGGGATACATTGAAAAGAGAGCCACGTTTACAGGTTCTTACTATGCAGACCAATTAAGACGATTGCGGGAGTCCATCCAACAAAAAAGACGCGGCAAGCTGGGCGCTAGAGTGTTGTTTCATTAAGACAACGCACCGGCTCACAAAGCTGCAGTTGCGATGACTGCCAGTCAAGAAATGGCATTTAAAGTCACGAACACCCTCCCGATTCGCCAGATCTAGCTCCAAGAGATTTCCATCTCTTTCCTTGGCTCAAGGGAGACTTCCGAGGCAAGAAATTTGAAGACGACAGCGAACGGATGGCCGCTGTAGAGGATTTTTTGGAGAATCAAGAAAAAGATTTTTTTACAAAGGGAATTTTAGGTTTATTTTTTTCAAATGCATGGACTAAACGTGTCAACTTGTTAGGAGACTGTAGAAAAATTAAATTAAAAATTTACTATAATCATGTTGTTTAATAATAATTATCTTTACTTTCGGATCACCCCTCGTATTAGCTGGTCGGTCTGCTTGTTTGTCAACAATTTAAATAACATACACACCCCAATTTAAAAAATCGAAAGCAACATTATTTGTTCACTAACATCACATATTCTGGGACAATGACCAACGGAATGAATTTTGTTATTGCACTTTATATGCAAAAAATAAAAATAAAACAGTAAATTCTCTTAATAAACTCTTACAACACCAACAGAAGAAAAGGGAACGGCGACATTTGTATTAAGCCATTATCGCCGTATAGATAGATAAATATATCAATAAAAAATGCACAACAAAAAAAATTTACACACTAACACAACATGTACCTCCTAATAATCAATGTTGCTAATAATAATCATTGGAGTCATACCAACCATCATCAGGCTTAAAGGTTAGATAAATATGTATTTCAAATCTATATTCAATTAAGAACTGTAGCGAGTTTTTTTCTTAACTGGCCTGGATACAGGAGACGTATTTTTGAATCATTCATTAGTGAATTTGCAATTTGAATGCGAATACAAATCGTGCGCGAAATTATTTTCTACTGCTTACAATCTTATAGATTTTCGAATCACTCGTATTCAGTGTTGTCATTGAAAACAAATTTAGTCCTCCATAAATATGAAAGAAACGTCAATTGCCAATTATTATATTACTAGATTTCTGCTCGCGGCTTCACCCGCGTGGATTTCGGGATTGGGTCTATAGAGGGTTAAGGGTCATAGCTTTTGCCCACGGCTACATATGCGCGGAAGTCGGTTTATGTGGGGCTATCCGTTTCAGAGATAAAAAATACCGCAAAACCTTGCTCAAGAATCACTCTGAATATTGATTATTGACAGAATATTGATGAAAACCGCATGAAAATCTGTGCAAAAAAGTTTATGAGCGAAGCCTTTATTGCGCATCCCGTGGGATCTGACGATTTTTCCGGGACATAAAGTACTCTAATATTTAATCTGTTTTACTTTTATCTTTACGTCTGCAAAATTTCAAAGCAATCGGTTCAGTAGTTACGGTGTGAAAGCGGAACAAACAAACAAACTCACTTTCCGATTTATAATATTAGTAAGGATCTGTGATATTAATAAGTACAGATGAGTATACAAGTTGTATAGCACATGGTACATAGTACAGTATACTGTATATTGTACAGAAGTTATGTAGTGGTAAGTGGTAATAATAGAAGGACACATATATAACTTACTGGGTTTATTTCGTTTTTTTTTTAAGGATGTGGCTTTCATCTTTGTCTTGGAATTGCTCGAAGCTGTTGTTGTAGTAGTCTTCTTTGGCCGTCCACGTTCTATAGAAAAAAAAAACATCGATATACAGAGCTCCAATAACAAACACATGATTTAAGGCATCACATATAAGATGGAATGTCATAAGGAAAGAAATGGAAGAGCTTGATATAAAAGTATGCGTTAGACCAATAAATAGCGCGCATTTTCTACCATCATAAAACTTAATACTTAGCAAACTAAAAAAAAACGCAAATAGACACGGATAGCGATATCAGTTTCAGGAAGTGTAAAAATTGCAAGCTACAAATTAAATTGATCACAACATTTATTGGAGACGATGAATTAAACTTTGTTTTCATTAACTTAAATTACATTTCAGGTCCATCTACTGCAGTTGCTCAAGACTAAATTTTTTGTTTGTGTGTGTTACCAGTGATAACGTATCGTACCGAAACTACGATGTACTCACGATGGCCCTTGTAAGGAGGCTCGAAGTCACTCAAAGGGCCATGGAGAGGGTGATATTCGGAGTTACTCTGCGTGATCATATCAGAAATTATGAAATCCACAGATATATAAAAAGTATGGTATAACAATGTCTTGTCATAGACAAGCACCAAGCTCATCGACGGAAGCCCAAGGAATTGCAATCCTCAGCATTTATAAGCTGGGCACATTGTTCGAGGTACTGATAGGAAAGGTCCTCCAGTGGCAGGCATACGCCGGACACCGCAGCATTGCCAGGAATACCACAAGGTGTGAAGGCACGCCGTTGAAGTGCCTCTCTACCTGGGGATTGTCCTAGTGTCTGGGACAACTAGGGATTGCAATTGCTGGATCCAGCATACAGCAATCCAGCTGGATCCAGCGCCTTTTTAAACATGCTGGATCAAGCATACATCTTGATCCAGCGATGCGGATCCGCAAACGTATCAATTTCTATTGTTTAGTTTTGAGTTGCCGCCATTTTCGAATCGGTGCGGCAACGTTGCCGTTCTGTCCATAGCACGTGCCGCAGGAAAGGCAACGCCGACCAGTGTAGAGGCCGAAAGGGCATTCTCAGCAGCCGGCTACATATGCAGTTCTGTGCGAAGCAGGTTGGGAGATAAGACTATAGATAAAATTTGTTTTCTAAGGTCTTACTTTCAGAGAATTCAAAAAAAGAAGTAGTCTCTTATCGTCAGACTTTAAACTACTTAATTATTAAGGATTAACGAGCGGAGAGAAGATTATTTCAAAGCTTTTTTAGTTTGATACAAAAATACTATTGAAAATTAAAATAGTGTTATTGTTACGGTCCTTTTTTAAAAGAATGTTAATTAAGTTAATTTTAAAAGAATTTGTGAGACTGATTGCTACTGATTAGCCGTCCTATCATTAAACATAAGCGTAATTAATAACATAGTGCTTACTTAGAAACATTATCTTAAATGTTATATGAATATAAGGATATGTTTGTTATTTAATTTTATGTTGATTATTTTGATCTCAAATTATTAAAAATCCAAAGCAAATTAATATAAGATATTACCAAATGAGTGGAAAATTTCAAAGATTATCGTAAGAAGTAAAAATTAATAAAAAAAGTTTTAAAAATGTCGTATTTTTATTTTCGTTCCCCGTTTTGCTGGATCCGCGCTGGATCCAGCTGGATTCAGGTTAATCCAGCAAAAATTCCGCTGGATTGAAAACGCCGCTGGATTGCAATCCCTAGGGACAACCCCTCAAGGCTCGACCGACTAAGGTCGAGCTATCCCGTGGGCGTGTGGCGGTAGCATCGCGAAAGCGCACCCCGCCACGCGCCCCGATATGGGCTGGAAGGACACCGGAGGGTTTTTAGTGGGTCCTCTACCGGAGAGCATAAGGAGCATTTTCCCCCCGCAAAAAAAAATTGTTGCGCGCATGTTGTGATTGTCCGGGCGGTTCGTAAATATATAACTAAGGAACATTCCCTTAGTAGATTGTTATAACAGTGACAGGAAGAAAGGAGCCATGACAACTGTATTATAAATCCACCACCACACATACCATTATTTGTTTGCAATTCATACGATCTCGTATTTTTAAATAGCCAACAAAAATAAATTAAGAATATTTCTAGAAGACATTAATATTAATTATTTAATATTACTTATCTCACATATTTGACATTGAGCTAAATTGTAGCTTCACTCCCAAAAAAAAACACAAGATGAAACTACTTTTTTATGAAAATCGCAATCGCAGAAGGAGACCTGTAGGCTTACTCTGGAAATCAGTTTCGATTGCAATCCAATTCCAATTCGATCCAGTTTCAATACCGATTCTACGAAATTTGGAACTCTTGAACACAATCTACTTTGAAATCGTGTATCGTCAAATAGATTGGGTGGCCATACAAAAAAAAAGAGTGCTACCAAAAACAAAATAACCGAAAATACATAACAGTTTAACGAGTTTAGCATTCTAATATTGATTAAAATTTTAATGTGAAGTGTAATTATAATTTTGCTGATTGAAAATGTACATTTAACGATAATTTCGTAACTCATTGTCAGTTTGATTTAAACCCTTGCTTGCACATTTAAACAAACAAAAAGTTCGCGCCTAAATACTCGTTATTTTAAACAGATTTACATAGGTACCTACTTGCTCTTGTAAACATTCTTATAGCTTGAACTATTTAATGTAAAGATATTATAAGAACTTTGTTAGTGATTGGCCGATTTCGCTTTATATGTTTACGTGTTAAAGGTGAGGTTTTATTTAGTATTATTTAAAATGAACATTAATTGTGACTTAACAGATAAATACATTTAATAAAAAGTATTTCAGACTAAAATGAGTAGACCGACCTCACAACAGTTGGAGGCATTGGTAGAGTTTCTAGAATTAAACTCAGGCATCGCAAAGGGACTGCTGCGTACTGCACATGCAAAACATGACACAAAAAGAAAATGGGATGATATTTCCATTAATCTTAATGCTTTGGGTGGTGCACAGAAAACTGGAAAAGGCTGGGCAAAGGTTTGCATGTATTTTATTATGTTCATTGTGTACTAAAAATATTTATTTGTTGTACATATGTACATACATTGTATTGATAAAATTGTAGTCCTAACTTTTTATCTTTTTTAGTATTGGGCTGATAAAAAGTGTGCCTTAAAAAAGACATGTGCACAACATGCACAATCAATGAGGCGTACTGGCGGCGGGGTTGCTGATGATTTGCCAACATTATCACCACTTGACCAGAGATTGATAGCAATTATGGGGGGTGTACACTTTGCTTCAGGAGACAGCTATTTAGCTGTCAGTCCATTTCCATCCACGGTTAGTGTTTAAATTTAAGAGTAACTTATTTTTTTAATAAACTATGCTTGAGAAAACATGTATTAATTCTATGGAAATTAACTGATAAATAAATAAATGAATTAATCAATGGTTGCAGAGTCAAAACCAGAATGACGATGTTGACATACCCATTGTCATTCAAGTACAGAGTGAAGACATAGATAGCCCTATTGTCAATATTCCTGCTTCTCCATTGCAGACTGTCCAGACTGAAAGAGGTTTATGTTTCCATATAAGTGCAAACAGGCATATATTTTCTAGTATTTAATAACACTGCTTTAATTATTTCAGTTCATGTCAACGAACAAGGTTCTTCACAACATAGAGTCCAGAATCAAAGGCAGCGAACTAGTACTCAGTCTAGGTTAAACCAAGACCGGGAACTATTTGCAGCTATAGAACAGCAGAGAGTTGAAGCAGAAACAGTAACAGCCAGAGCTTTAACAGATATTGCACAAAATATTGCAAATTTTAATACTAGCTTGGAGAGTATGACTGCAGCATTTAGAGAAGGGGCTCAGACTATTGCCAATGCTTTAAATAATATTGCCACTGCTATTCAAAATAAATAATGTTATAGTTATCATGTGTTTTAATTAACAATATATGTAGTATAATTTGTTATTAAGTCGTTTCAGTTTTGTGTGGGCTAATTAACCTTATTTTTCTTTGTGACATTTTAAAATTCCTTAGAGTTCTTTTGAGTAAGTTCCCTTAGTAAGTTTGTAATGAAAAAAAGAAATTAAATCTCAATTTGTATTTAGTACAGAGTCCTTAAATTATGTTACTGGCTACCTAAGTGAAATAACCTTTCTCCTGTCCATATTAAATCCCCATTACATGAATGAGTCTTGATAGGATATTTACAATTTCGTAATAATAATACAATTAAATGTATTAAAATATCAAAAAGAATACAGTATTATAAAACATTGGCAGCGAATGCTAGTATAAACAAGCTTTCACTGCCAGCTTTTCCCGTGTGGTAGCTTATCACTTAGGGAGTATAAAAATAGCCTTCAAGCCATTCTCAAACTTACCAAATATACACCAAAAATGTCATAAATTTTGGTTATGCCGTTTCAGAGGACTTAATAATAATAACAAACAAGAAAATTTTATATTAAATAAAAATTTCTTTAATTAGTGAAATAGATTTTTTTATTATCTAAAATTAACAATTACATCTTAACTATTCTCAACTACATTAAGATTTCGTGCTGCCCAAAGTTCTTGTACAAGCTGTGTACGAGCTTCAATACCCCTCCTTAAATCAACAGTGGCATCTTGATTATCTCTGTGCACTTCATCAAGTGCTTCTTGGATGGGTGGCATCACATCTTCATTCTGCCCTAGACGTGCTCTGTTGCAGATGTTGTGTAAGACACAGCATGCATTTATAATTTTACTGACTCTATCAGGATGATAGTGAAGAACTCGGTCACGTAAAAGACATCTCCACCTATTTTTTAATACTCCTATTGCACGTTCTAGTGTTTCGTGCTACACAATGAGTACTCGTATAAAATTCTTCAGGCGACCCTGGAGGAGCATCCAAAATGGGAGTCATCATATACTCTCTTTGAGCAAAGCCAGAATCACCTATAAACAAAATATTTGCATTAAAAAACTGACATACAAAGAAACTATTTTTTTATTTATTTCACACTATCATTACCTAAAAGAAATACTCTTTCTCCTGTCCTTATTAGGTCTATCAAATGAGCCTTGATTGGGTGTTGATTCCACACAAAACTGTCATGTGATGCTCCTCCAAAAGTAGAGTCGACACTCAAAATGTTAAGATCAGCGTCACAAATCTGTGGACATATTAATTTAAATTTACTTATTTGCAATCTGGGAAATGTAATTACACTCCATTTAAAAGCATCTAAATTTAATAAAATATATATACAAAATAGTGATGAAATATACTTACAATTAAAACATTTCTAGAATGATACCCTTTTCTATTATAAAAGCGCTCTTCATTTTGTGATGGTTTCACAATTGCCACATGAGTGCCATCAATACATCCCACAGTAGATGGAATTTTGAATTTTTCGTAAAATCTGAAATACATGTATAAATGAGAGGTTATTATTCAAAGAATTCATTCCCTATCCTAACATTAACATTTTTTTTATTTTATAATATTTCTCTATGTATGAATATATAACTTGTACTTTCTTGCATTATTTCCAATAAAAATTCAATGTTCAATATCACAATACCAAAGAAAAAGAGATATTTCAAAGAATATTAAGTAATAGAAAAATAACAGAATAGAATCTCTGAAACAGCTATAGCTGGAGCTATATTCATACAAAATGTTCACCAAGTAAAACTTATCTGTACAAAATAGATATTTTAGTTCTATTCTTCTAGATCCATGAAATTGTCAAATCAATGATTTGACAAGTCCATGGGAGTTGTCAGTTACTTGCTGCTTTATGAAGATAATTGTCACATTGAATCTTAATAAAGCACAAATATAACTGTCAGATGCAATCAAATTTAATAGAACAAGTTACATAATCATGGGACATTGGGCTGATTGTGATAATCATCACATTCAATCTTAGTGATAGAGTTGCATACTCAGCCTTCTACTGAATGGTGATGTTCATTTAGAATTTATTGTTTTGCGAGATAAAAAGATAATACAGATTCCGATTAAAACAAACACAAGTTCTATATATTGTATTTAAAAAGGACAACATAAAAATGTATAGCTCACTGTTTTATATCAGAATTTTCACAAAAATAAAACACAAGGAGACTGTATCAGTGTCATCCGCTTGGGCACCTCGTTCTTATCTATTTCTGCTGCAAAATAGCGGCACACCGCTGTGTTCCGGTGTAAAAATAGGCAGTGAAATTACTAGGTACTGTGACTTTCTATTTAATGTCACTGTGGTATTGGTGGTGGTGTTGGTAATGTATACTGTGGTTTTTGTGGGGGTTGCAGTTTCTACTATAGGCAAATGTAACCATTTACCATCAGGTGGACAGTCTGCTTGTTTGTCTATATATAACATAAAAATAAAGAAAATGATACCTATTTTCTTATAATGGAACTGACTTATCTATAAATTATTTTCGATTCATCTAAATCAAAAGGAGATATTTACTAAACATCTGGAACAAAGGATTTACTAAATTCTATCCAAAAAGTGATATGTTCAGAAACTAATTTCTTTTAAAAAATGTAACATGCAAGGTACTATTAAAAATTTACATAATATTGAATGATTATGCCAATATTTACCTATTGCCTTTAAAAATAATAAACTATGAGTTAATTTCAACATGTAGCATTTTCTGAAAATTCTATTTTGATGAATTTATCGCCTTTTGAACAGAAACTCCTCAAACATAACTTTAAGATATTTGAAATTTAGGTTTTAGTGATAAACTTTAACAAAACTACCTTGTTTTCAGTTGATCTCTTTGTTGACGAGTGGTTGGAAACCTCAGATATTTATCTAAAATTGAATCTGAATTCAAAGCATCGGTGACTTCTCGTATTGCTCTGGACACAGACTGTTGAGACATCATTGTGCCATGTGTACTACCCACTAGCCGCTGATAGCTGCCTGTTGCGAAAAAAGATAGCGCTACTAATACCTAGAATATAAAAATAAAAGTTGAAAATATACTCTTAACACAGCCTAATAATTTCAACGAAAACATTGTACTAACCTTGTAAACGGTAGTTATATCACTACGACGAGTAGGTTGCTGCATTAAAATATCTAATTCTCTTTGTATAACGGTAAATAATTGTTTATCTACGCGATAATTACTTTTAAATTCGTCATCACTCATATCAAACGCTTTATTTGCATATCTCGCCATTCTTCTCAAATTTCGCCTTTTTCTTACATCCAGACTATGCGCGTTGTCTAAAATATTGTAAACCACACCTAAACGTGCCATTATTCGCAGTAAAAAGTTAATAATTAATTAACAATATCACACTCGATTTCCAAAAAGTTAGCTTTTTGTAACCGTATACAGTCGACCGTAAATACGAATCCAAACTCGATACGTAAATGTCAAAATGGCGTCAAGAGTACCATAAAATCTCAAAGTCGATTTGATTTAGTTCCATTCGATTCCACTCCAATATGAATACGATTTGGCGCTAGTATAGCATTCAAGAGTGCCAAATGACGAGATTTCGATCCCAATTTCAAATTGCGATCGAAATCGAGTGTCAAGAGTAAGCCTGCTGTGACCAACAGTGACGTCTATTGACGAAAATAACGTAATTT
Source organism: Scirpophaga incertulas (assembly GCA_036419045.1). Taxonomy (NCBI): domain Eukaryota; kingdom Metazoa; phylum Arthropoda; class Insecta; order Lepidoptera; family Crambidae; genus Scirpophaga; species Scirpophaga incertulas. Next base: position 5,168,507 of record CM071642.1, on the reverse strand, counting down.
CACGAACACCTTCAAAGTTCACAAAACACTCGCGTAAAAATAGTTAATATTAATTATTTAATGAAAATTGTTAATTACTATAGACACAATTTATGGATTTATTTACTGTTTTATTTTATTTTATTATCACTAGGTGAAGCGTTTCTTGAGAATTACTTTTAATATTGATATTGTATAACGTAAAAGATTTTCTGAGACTTTGAATATTTGCACGTGTATTGCCTTTTAACTCTGGATATCATTTACACATAGTCACAACACTAAAAGTTCTTAATTATTACTAAAAAAATATAACACTAGTGTAACAATTAAATTTTTATGAATAACTAGCGACCCGCCCCGGCTTCGCACGGGTGCAGTGAAAAAATGGTTATGGTGGGTTATCCCTAAGAGATAGACATATACCATCGCGGACTTTTTTGTGGATTTTTGTAAGTTGTACAATACTGTAGTACATTATTTTGGTCTATCTCGTAGGGTTCAGCCAGCGTTTGCAATATAAGCGCAAAAAAACGTGCTTATTTACGACATCACATTAGAAACCTTTAAATTTATCAGTGTTTCTCTACTATATTATGCATTTATTATACATACAAACCTTCCTTAAGAATCACTCTATCTATTAAAAAAAACCGCGTCAAAATCCGTTGCGTAGTTTTAAAGATCTAAGCATACATACGGACATACAGCGAAAGCGACTTTGTTTTATACTATGTATTGATTCAGTACGGAGCCGAACTCAGCAACGCACACGCACCAGTTGTCCGTATTATAGTTTTAGTACTCTTAAGTACATTGTTTGTTCACAGGAAAGTAAAATACACACTTTGGTGAAGAGAAGTAATCAATGCATCAGTGTCGATTTCAATGTTGTATATTTTGTATATTAATAACTCACTTTGCGCTAGCAGCAATAACATAATATTGAATACTTAACTAAGCTATATATAGTATGCTTATCATGCAAACAACTCACTAGCTTTACTTTGTGTGACTTCGGGAGATGAGGGTTCAGTCTTCACGTTGACATCTGTACTCTTCTTCGGGCGACCACGTCCTAAGGAAATGAAAATGACTACACTGCCCCAAAATTGTTTTTCAATACACTTCCTCATAAAGTGGCTCTAATCCCATGGCAATTAGGCACATAATGACATAATGATTATAATCAAACTGTGACTTTTTTATTACTATTATTCACGAGTGAGTAATAGATTTTTTTTTAATATTATTGGTTGAGTTACGCTTACATTTGCGCTAAAAAGCAATCCGCGAGAAGCCAAAAAAAAAAGAAACCTCATTTTTAGTCTATGGCCGATGCGCGCGCATAGGAAAACTGATTAATTTTTCCCGCCATTACGAAACATTTTTCACAACTCGTCTCGTTTTCTCTTTTGAAGTTATTTAGTTAGTTATTAATTAAGATGTCTGCAAATACAATTTATGAAGAAAATAGTTTTTTATTTAAGTATTATTTTATTCAGAAGTGTGTTGAAAAACGTTGTATGATACACGTGTGTATTGATGATTACCGTCCTCGGCTCCTTAAGACCCTCGGCCTGACGACTCGGGCTTCAAAGCGCCTCAGCGGTAATCACCAACATTACACACTTGTACCATAATGTATTATTACAGTAGTGTATTTACATGCTAAAGTGAGTAAGAAAATAATCGTCGAGGCCTACCTTTCGCTAGCAATTGAAACTGCTTCACATAATAACTTTAAATAACAAGTCTCTGCCGGACTTGTTAACTTAGTGACTCATGCAAGCAGCAATTGTATATAAACATTTAATTGCAATACAATGGAGTGTTGGCAGTTCAACAATCTAAATAATAATGACGAAAATCAATTTACCTGCTTTCTTTTGCGTTGTCTTGGATGACGTGGGTTCATTTTTCACTTTAGAATTTGTAGTCTTCTTAAGGCTACCTGAATAAATTATAAATTATATTAGTTAGATTTCAATCACTATCCACTCCTAAACCAATATAATTATAGATATATTATGTACCCGAGTAAAAATAAACCAAAAACGATATAGAGTACATAATGTGCACCCTTCTAGTTGCAGGTGTCCTATATACAAGCTACGATAACCGTTTGCCACTTTAGACAGGGTGTAAGTCTTTTGCTGTAGTAGCCGTAGACGTGGAATTAAAAAAATGTATGCATGTACAATATAAATAGCTGTTTATGTTGTCTAAGATTGAAATTTATTTTGAAGGCAATAAATACCCCTATATAGTATAGCCCCTATGTTAAATAAAAAGAATGTAATTTTGATTAGTCGCGCACAGACATAATTGCATAGACGACTACGAAAGTATATTAATACAGAAATTTCAGTTTGGTTTTATTAATATTGTTTTTAGATTTCTAAAAAAAGTGCATTTTTTTTTACGTAATTCTAATGAAACGAACACATTTCTAGCATTCTCACATTCAATGTAACATTTTTTAATATAGAAAGTATACCTATTAAACGTACAAATAACAAAGTTATATTAATATTTGTTTATACGCTCATACAAATTAGGCGAGTTTACTTAATTATAACGTCACGATTGCAGTGCTTTTAGTATGGAGGGTTTTTGAGCAATCCGTGACAGCGCCGCAAACATGTCGAAGTATCTTCAAAAGTAATAAGTGCAGGTGTACTGTTGGTTCTACAATATTTTTCAGTTAAAAGAGTACTCTTATTATATACAGAACTTAAAAATTGTCGTCTACTCAATTGTCAACTTTTATAGGACAGCACAGCAGACTGAAAAATTCGCTGCGCAAGTCTGTATTGCCGTCGAACGACAAAATTTTATGTTTTTAATTCTAAAGTCAAGCTGCAACTCGGCAAGCTCCTTCCACTCTACAGTGAATGAAAGGATGCGATCCTTAACGCTAAACTGGTTTGTAAACGTGAGTATAACTATTTCGTAGCTTCACTCTTTCATCAATTCTCATGCCCATATGAATTAATCAAAGAGTGAATAAATTATAACTTTATTATTTACTAAAAGTTACTTCAGTCCTATTTGACGGAATCAACCAATATTTTTTGTAATTCATTAATATGTCGAATACATTATTTACAAATCTACTTACCACGATTCTCTTTTGTAATTTTTGAGGATGACTTCTTTCTATTATTAACTGCATTTGTTTTCTTCCTCTGAGACTTTTCTGTAGAAAGAAATGTAATGATTTTTTCTGTTATAAATTTATAATTTTTTTTTTTTTTATATAATAGCAGGCAAACGAGCCAACGGGTCACCTGATGGTAAGTGATCACCGCCGCCCATAGCACAAACAACACCAGAGATATCATCAGCGCGTTGCCGGCCTTATAATGCTGTATTTATTGCTTAAATTACCTATATCTAAAAAAGTAATATTCTGACTTCCGTTTAAAACAAGGCTGTTGTATTGATTTGTACCGAGGTATTCCTTGTTTCATATGTCGGTAAAAGTAAGCTTCCGTTCCGTGCATTAATACAACAAAAAAGTAATATTCTGACTTCCGTTTAAAACTGACTTGGAATTGCAAGCAGCCGATGAGACTCAGTCCTTTTCAGTATTCGGTTCGAATAGCACGGCTATAAGTGTATTACGGTGGAAGAAGTGTATTAAGAACAAGTTGTGAAGTACTTAAGTTTAAAAAGATTACAAAAAGTGTTTGTGAGAAATAAACGTTTATATCGTGTCGACTGGACTGTTTCATTTCATCATAGAAATAAGCACCAAGTTTTAATAAGTCATTTGAAATGATTTAATATAGGTACTTAAAAATATTAAAAGTTCTACATATATAGTATATCATCTAACGCTCCTGCAGTGAAGGTTAAGATCGTGAGGTAATCTGCATAATCTAATAACTCTGATTATTTATTTAGACACAATTACAGTTCACAAAGCAAGATTAATACATAATATTAACTAAATTATATAAACGTAAGCTTGGAACCAATTACAATTGTATACATTATTAAATTTAAAAGTTATGTACTTTTTTATTGAATATTATTATTATAGGTACCAATATTATTTATGGTTGGTATTTATTTAATGGCTGGTTCATTATTTGTTTAGCATAAATATCTCTCAAAAACGCCGTCAAAGACTGGTGGAATATATCCACTTCATTGTGGATTGTATTGTAATTCCTTTGTAAGAAACATTATATGTCAATAGTGGCACGTGAAACAATTTTTGATTTCGATGTCTCCCAAACGTAAGCTTAATCTGATGTAATAATTCACTTGTATCCCACAATGAATTTACAACTTTGAATAGTACCGCATAACTGTGCAAATATCTTCTATTTTCCAAAGAGTCCATTTTGAAGTGCTCTAGTCTTTTTTCATAAGTTTGAAGCTTCCTTCTCAAACCCACTTTTGTACTCAAACGCCTTACAAATCGCCTTGTACAGGCTCAATCCTATTTCTGTGTTGATCATAGTAAGGAGACCAAACAACTGAGCAATATTCCAGTACACTGCGTATTAATGCCTTATATAATATTATTATGGTATTTGGCTCCTTAAATGGACCTTAAATGGTATAGATCTCATCAAGAAGCCCATTGTTCTATTACATGATGATAATATTTTTAAAATATGCATACTGACAAAGTTGGCAAGAATTCTGAACAAATTCCACTTTAGGGCTGATATCATACAGAGTACCAAATTTGCCGTATTCTGAGTTTGTATTAAATATGCAGTTGTTGATATAAAAAGTTACAACTCACTACATAATGTTTGAATCAAAGAAACAGAGTCAGACTCGGCTGAGGATGTATTGGGTGCTTTAGACATTTCCTCCAAGAGTTCCGGTGAAGGTATACAGTTGTCAATACTGGCTCTTCCCTCTGTAAGAGAAATATTGCTGTTTTCATTTTAAATCAGTGTGATGATAATAATAATAAATGTTAATTCGACGTTTGATTGTTAGGTATAACGTAAGGAACCCTAAAATACATATGCGCATATTTTATGCCACTTAAATTTTGCTATATATTTGTACCACATTGTGATTAACTAGGTAGTTAGAGCAGACTAACGGCCGTTTTCAATAACCTATCTATCCTTTGTTTTTGCTACTAAAGATAGTAAAATCTATCCTTATGCCCTAACTTGCGTTTCAATAACCTACTGATGGATAGCATCGCCTACCGAAGTTACCTATCCATCGTCGGGAGGACGGATAGCTTACTAGAGATAGGGACGCTCATACAAATCTGACGTAACTGCATTTCAAAAAAGTTTCAACTTACTCTCCGATAGGCGGAGCTATCTCTTGTGACGACATGTGGCTATCTGTCAATATCGGTGGATTAAAACACAGATAGGCTTCGAAAAAATTAACTATAATAACATTATAATTTAAATTACAAAAGTATCGTAAATCCAGATACTTACAGAACTCGTTTTTTCCACTTTTGCTTATATTTTATATCAAAAACATGTAATACACACAAATTGGCGGCAACAAATTATCTGTCGGTAATGTTCGAATGACATCACTTGTCATTTATAAACGTTTCGTTCTATGATTTTTATAAAGAACACCAGCAAATAAAGTGAAAATGACGATCTAAGATTTTTTTTTTTTCAATTATAGTAACATTGTATGCACTTTTTACAACATAATATTTAAATATAAAATACATCAATAAATTGTACATATGTTTTAAACGTACTAAGGCTTTATGGTTAGCAACGAACAAAACGTTCTACAGGGCTTTGGATAGACGAGAGGGCATAAAGCTATCCTTAGTTAGACAAAGATAGATAGCTCGTATCTTTGATTGTGAAACGCAGACTACAGATAGTAAACAGCTTACTGCTAATCGGAGATAGCAATTTATATTTGATCTTAGATAGGTTATTGAAAACGGCCGTTAAGCTGTGAATTTGCCATTCATGTGGAATTGCAATATTGAATGAAACACTTAACTTACCATACGATTGATTCGAAGACCAAGAATCACTGTCGCTGTCGGAGCCACTGTATGAACGACGTTTTGTACGCATCCTCACCAACATTCCTGGTGGAGGATTGTAGCTGTCTATACTGTATCCGCTTGCTGGAAAAGTAATCAGACTAAATAGAAGGTAAGGGGCCATCCATAAATTACGTCACACGGTAAGGGGGAGGGAGGGGGTTGACGAAGTGCGACATTGTGTGACAAGGGAGTGGGACGGGTCTTAAATTTCGTGACGTCACATTTTAAAATCTATCTATTAATATATAAGCTAACTGTTAAAAGACAAACTTTTAATTATTACTATTAGTATGAAAGGTGCTGTAAATATTAATTTTTACTGTAAAGTCTGTATACTCTCATAAATAAATAAATGAATAGTGTCTTCTTCTATCTATTAATAAGGGTACTACCGAAAAGTACTATTTTTTTTATTGAAAAATTTAATATGAAAATCTTGAAATGACCATATACTTATTTAATATAAGTAAGTAATCGTTTTTTGTTTTAATGTTAATTTTATTAAAATGGAATTGATTTGATGTTAATTTTATTAAAATGGAAACAAAACTGATTTCGATACCGCTTTTATCATTCAATAATTTCTAAATATAAATTTTCAAAATATGTGACGTCACACTAGTGGGGGCGGTCACAAATATGACTAGCTGTGACAAGGACGGGGGGAGGGGCAAAGAAACACGAAATTCGTGTGACGTAATTTATGGATGATCCCTAAAAGTATAAAAGTGAATGTAAATACAGACTCCAAACGCTACTAGTTATTTATGCAACTTTTGTATAATCAGGGGTATTAAAAACACGAATGTGGGTTTATAGTATCACATGAGTGTTTTAATACCTAATTATAACAGTTTGCTTACAAGACTTTATCTACAATCATGATGTGAATCCTCTATAAAAGATTTCCAATATTCGAGTGAAAAAATGGCGGGAGATAACACGATAAGACGAGAATCCGAAATTACGAATTAGTCTACAATTTATTGTTCTTTTTTCAAAATTTTAGCGATCTGGTGGTGAAAAATAATGTCATTGCATGAGAATGTTCTTTTTTTGAAATTGATAATATCACGCGTTTGAATGATATAATGATCATAATATCATTGAGTGTTTTAATGTTGGCAATAAGCTAATTGTTATAGGTTCTTTTATAGAGGATTAATAGCATGATAGTAGATAAAAAATATTATGCAACAGTTAGTACTCCTATAATGGATAATATAAAATAATCCATTCAAATCGGCAAATTTGTTTATTACTTACAGTGTATATATGTGAATATTTATATACTATATCTATTCTCCTGTAGAAATTAAGTTAAATTGCAATAATTTGATCATTCATGGGTTTGTTGTGGTATACAAAGATTGCTTAACAATATATTATTACCATTGGCAGTATTGTATCTTACAAATCATTGTTTACTTTTGAAAAAAGTGATTCCTAGTCTGATTTAATATTATTTCGTGAGAATTTAATTTAACAGCAACTAAAATTGGTGATTCAATACATGTACTTACTTATTTATCATAATTTCGAAAAACTACATTGAAGTACTTTTCGGAATTTAATTGTGAATGAACATAGATAAATCATCTTCATGTTGCTAACTTCATTTGAGTTTGTGAAGAACTTATTAATGTCACTCATAGACTTAGAGTGCAATATGACCGAGGCTAAAACATACGCGAGTATACTATGTTATGTAAAAGAAATTTATGGTAGGAGCAAGAGAAAAACTCATATTCATAGGAATATGTGTATAGTAAAAAGAGACAGAACTATGCACGTGTATCGTGTACATATCGTCGTTCATATTGCAATTAGATCTATGTCAGAAATGACAAGTTTACAGGAGAGTAAAAAAACTGTGTACTGAAAAAAAAATCTATTATAACACTAAAATATTTTTAACTAACGTTTCATAACTATTGCGTTCGTCTTTCGGTCGCGCTCAGAATTATTATCTAAGCATACCTCAATAATAATAAAAAAATACCAATTTTTGACATAGAACAAATTGCAATATGAACGACGATATGTGAAAGCCAAGCACCACTGCCAGCTATCACCTATTTTATATTAAAACTAATTTAAAAATAAGTTACCTATATTTGATAGTAAGTATGATATATTATATGTATTTACAAACAACGTGCAAAAGATTTGGTTACTGATTCTTAACAATATGCAGTCAATTTCATATACAAAATATAACATTTAATTAGACGTGTGACATAATATTGTATTTTCAAATTCAAATTCAAATTCAAATTCAAAAATTCTTTATTCAACATAGACCTTTGCAGGCACTTATTGACGTCAAACTCTACCACCAGTTCGGAAATTGGGAGGCCCTAGAGAAGAACTGGCAAGAAACTCTCAGGGTTTATTTTTTATCTCCTCTTTTTTAATCGTTATTTACAATTAGTCATTTATAAAAAAAAAAAAAAAAAAAACTTAAAGCTACAATAAAGCTAACATACATAATATAATATTTTCGTATGTACATTTACATACACATTAAATGTCAAAAGGAAAAGACAAAAATAATAAATAAATAATTATGTTGTTACCAAGCATGGCTTTTGGGATACCGCACCTAGCTCCATACAGTGTTATCGTTTAAATAATCACTTACTTTATAATATGCTTTACTAATAAGTGTCTTTTTGATGTGATTTTTAAAGTTGTGCAAAGGCAACTCAATAATGCTTTGTGGAAGCTTATTAAACATTTTTATACATTTTCCCAAAAAGGAACAACTAGTCTTATGGAGCCTGTACATTGGAGCGGCAAGTTTATTTTTATTTCTTGTATTTACATTATGTAAATCACTATTTTTATTGTATGAGTGGTAGTTTCTATATACATAAATTAAGTTGTCAAAAATATATTGACTGGCTAAAGTTAAAATATTAATTTCTTTGAACAATTCTCTAAGCGAATCTCTAGCCCGTAATTTGTAAATGTTACGAATCGCTCTTTTTTGTAGCACGAAGATGCTTTCAATATTGGCCGCTGATCCCCATAGCAATAGTCCATAGGACATAACACTATGAAAATAGCTAAAGTAGATTAATCTTGCCGTTTCAACGTTAGTTAATAGCCTAATCTTTTTTACTGCGTACGCTGCAGAACTAAGTTTGTTTGCCAAGGCTTCAATATGTGGGTCCCATTGTAAACGTGAATCTAATGTAATACCTAAGAATTTTGTATTGTTTACTAAGTCAATGACATCACCATTTATATTTAAATGAGTATCAACCTGCCGAACATTCGGCAACGAAAATTTTATACATTTGGTTTTTCTTGAGTTTAATGATAAATTATTGATTTCAAACCAATACATGACTCTGGAGAGTGCACTATTCACATCGTCAAAACATGACTTTTGTCTGTCGACTTTGAATAACAAAGAAGTATCATCTGCAAATAAGACTGTCTCACATGAGTCTGTAACGTAATAAGGAAGGTCATTTATATATACTAAAAACAGTAAAGGACCCAATATTGATCCCTGGGGCACACCCATCATAATAGGTGCGCTAGCAGACTCTGACCTATTTATGACCACTTTTTGTAGTCTGTCCGATAAATACGATTTAATAAGGCAGCCAGCTCCATCTGAGACACCATAATGTCTAAGTTTAGCTAAAAGCGTTTCATGACTCACACAGTCAAAAGCTTTTGAAAGATCGCAAAACACTCCAATCACATCCTGCTTGGCTTCCCAAGCATCAAAAATATGTTTGAGAAGTGCAGTTCCTGCATCAGTAGTGGATCTACCTTTGGTGAAACCAAACTGTTTTTCATGCAATAGCCTGTTAGTTCTTATGTGACCTAATAGCTGATTATAAACAATTTTCTCAAAAATTTTACTAAAAGCTGGTAATATAGAAATAGGTCTAAAATTTGAGGGGTCTTTTTTTGTCGCCTGATTTGAAAAGGGGTATTAGTTTACTGTTTTTCATTAAATCAGGGAAGATACCCTCATCAACACAATTGTTAAAAATTTGGGCTAATAGTGGGGCTAATTCATCTATGACAGACTGAATAATGTGAATTGAGATACCCCAGAGATCCTCCGTTTTCTTCTTGTTAAGAGAACGGAATGATTTTACAACTGTGATAGCATCAATATGGCTAAATTGGAAGAGTTTACTGCACTTATCCACACGTGACTCAAGTAGGGTGACTGCTATATCAGGAGATGAACTAAGACCACTTGTAGTTATCACAGGTATTTGAGCAAAATAATCGACAAATGCATTAGCAACTGCATCATCAGATTTAATTTCCTTATTATTTATTTCCAAAGTAAAAGAGTTGCTAGAAGTTTGAACTTTTCCAGCTTCCTGATTTATTATATTCCACGTGGTCTTAACTTTATTTTTAGACAAATTTATTTTGTTTGATATGTATAAAGACTTGGCAGACAAACAAACTTTTTTAAAAGTTTTTGAGTATTGGCTTACATAATCAATGAAGGCAGGGTCAATAGAAGTTGATTTTAAAGCATAAAGTTCAAATAGCTTACGCCTGCTTTTATATATACCGGGTGTAGCCCAATCACAGAATTTCATTTTGTTTTTTAATTTTACAACTTTTTGTGGGAATATTTCTTTGCTTTCTTTTTTAACTAAATTAAATAAGTTATTATATAGATAATTGGCATCTCCATTTGTCGCCGGCAAAGATGTGATTTGAGACGTTATTTTCTTTTTAAATTTACATAACCTACCATTAGTTATAGGCCTACAAACTATTTCCACTTCAGAATTTACATGATGGTGCTCAATACAAGCTAACTGGCTACTATGGTCAGAGTTGATACAACTTATAATAGCATATTCATACACTTTGCAATTACAGAAGATATTGTCTAAGCAAGTAGCCGATGTGGGTGTTACTCTAGTTGGTTGATTAAATACATAATGCAAATCAAATGATTTAAATAAATTGATAAACTTGAATTCACATCTAAACATTTTATGTATTTACTAAGATCCTTTCTTGCTGTTGAAATAAGTAAGAACCTGCATAAGAGCTGTTGATACCAAGTATTTCAGTATTCAATAAAACGTAACTTACCGTGCGATTGATTTGAAGACTCGGAATCAAAGTCGGAATCAAAGTCGGAATCGCGGCAATGACGACGTGATCCACGCATCCTAACCAACATTCCTGGTGGAGGATTGTAGCTATCCGTACTGTATCTGCTCTCTGGAAAATTTAACAGATGTGTGACCACAGAACAAATTGAAGGTTAGATGTAATAGGTCCTTAACTATATGATCCTGAAGATGTCTCGCTGACATCTTCAGATCCTGAAGATGTCTCGCTGAGAGACGAAACACGTGTCGACCTTGTCTGCTTGTTGGACAAGTCATCATCAACTGCGCGGAATCAGCAAACGTAACCAATATCCTTTGTAATACTTAGTAAGGAAGCGGAGAAGATAGCAACAAAACTGTTTTTGTATCCGTAGCTTTTCTTTTTTAACCAACATTTCTTGTTCTTGTGCCCATCTATTGTAGTTTCAATATCAGGGGCCTTTAGGTTTATCTGAATGACTTAAACTGTTCTTGTACTTTTTATCTTTGAATCGACATACTGGTACAGAAGATGCAAGCTCAAGTATCTCATTAGTATTTAATAATTAAAATAAAACTAGGATATTTACCTAAAGTGAAAGTAATTAATGGTTTTCAAGTGTAGATACATATATCTTCTCTTATTCTTAAAACATAAATATCTACAAATATCTGTATTTTAATTTTAATTCAGAGAAATAATTTAGTTGTAAAAAAAAATATGTGTTTTGTTTTTAAATTTAAGGGGGCATGAGAATATTATTTTTCAATTGGGGAGGCTCATGCCCGGTTTCTGAGTACATTTTGTCAATGGTTTATCTATTCAATAACGCTATCAGTTCGATAACTCCCAACAAAGCGTTTCTGAACACCATAGAATTAGATAAACTCCGTTTACCTAAACGTAGATTAACTAACTGACCATTTGGTGCCGTTTATCGGTCCCATAACTTTATTTGACGTTTATGTGTCTGTGGTTTATGTGTCAAACAACAATTTTAAGGTTACAACGTGATAATTTTACGTAAAATAAAGTGTCAGCTATATTTTAAATTATTATATTTAAAAAAGACAATGAGTTCTACAATAAATACGAGCAGTTCTTCAGAGTCAGATACAGAAGTACTGGAGTTCATTTCTGGAATATCTGTACCTAGAAACTTACGAGAAAGAAGAAATCCATTTGAAATGTTTTCAGATGAAGAGTTTACTGCGAGATATCGCTTTAACAAGAACACGGTGATATATATAAGTGATCTCATAAGTCCTACGTTAACTCCTCTAACGCATCGGAAATACACTTTGTCTGTGTTGGAACAAATTTTCATTACTTTGCGATTTTATGCAACTGGAACATTCCAAGTTCCGATCGGTGACATAAACGTCCACAAAAGCACCGTGTCTAGAGCTGTTTATAAAGTGAGTAAGGAAATAGCAAGGACATCCAGGAACTATATTCGAATGCCTAATGTGGAAGAGTTGAGTGAAGTAAAGACGCAATTTTTCAACATTGCTGGATTTCCAAATGTTATTGGTTGTATAGATGGATCACACATACCAATTCAATCTCCTGGAGGTGATCAAGCAGAACTATTTAGGAACAGAAAAGGTTTTTTTTCTATTAATGTGCAAGTTGTCTGTGACGCAAAATTATGTATCCGTGATTTAGATGCTCGCTGGCATGGATCAGCTCATGACAGCACTGTATTTCATAATTCATACCTACGAGCCCGCTTGGATAACATTGAGATAGATGGTTACCTCCTGGGAGACAGTGCTTATCCTTGTGGGAAGTACATGATGACACCATTTTTGAACCCAGATACAAATGGTGAAAAGCTCTACAATGAAGCACAAATTAAGACCAGAAACACAGTTGAAAGGACATTTGGTGTGTGGAAAAGAAGATTTCCATGTCTTTCTCAGAAACTGAGATTGAAATTAAATAAGACACTAGTTGTAATTGTCGCAACAGCTGTGTTACATAATATAGCTCTAACACAAAATGACTCAATAAATATTGAGTCTGACTCTGATCCCGAAGATGAAAATATTTCACAAAATTTACATTTACCGACATCCTCTGATAGAAATCACTATCGTCAGTTGTTGATAGAGCAATATTTTATGTAGGTAGTTTCTTTAAAGAAAAAGGAAACACAAATAAAAACATTTTATATTTATGGTTTAATTCAAAATTAAAAATTCAAATATTTATTCTTTAAATTGGATTACACAATCACTTTTGAACGTCAAAGATGCTATGCCATTGATTCACAAGTCTACGAGCGGGAGGCCTTGTACTGGAAAGAACCAGCAAGGGCTATTTTATTCTCCCTGTATTTTTACAGAGTCGTCAATAGAGAGCTGGCCTCAGAAAGATAATCTGAACCCAGCTTTCTTCACAAGTTAGTTATTAACAATAAGAGAATACAATACAATCATAGTTTATGCATAAACCATTTAATATTTTAACAAAAAAAAACTATAATATTGTTACGCCGGTGGCTTAGTAAAACTTCAAAAGTGATTTTCTGTGACTTAGAAACGTTTTCAGCAGGCTGAAACGTCGTTTCAGGCCGTTTCAGAAGTAGCTCTTTCACATACTAAAAAATCTAAATTACACCCAAGTTACAGTAGTTTTCAGGCGCCTGAAACATGTTTTCAGTACGTTTCAGGCTACCCTCTATCCAACGCCGCAATAACCTGAAAACCCGTTTTCAGGCGTTTTCAGGACCCCTTATGAGCCATTAAGCCTACTTCAGTAAAAGGACATAAATTTCAATAGGAGTGAAAGAGATAGCAATAGTAGAAAGAGACAGATATAGTTGGAACATTCGAGAAGTATTAGAATGAGAAAACATCATTAGAAAGAGATAGACAAACTCAGAATATTCGAGAAAGATAGTACGGGAATATTCGAGTATTGTGTGACAAGGATAGCACAAGGAAGAGACAGTTATACTCGAAACGTCTCGAACGCGCGACGTCATTCCTACGCGCTTGTGTATTGGACTACACATTCGAGTGTGTCCGCGAATGTTCTGGCAAGAGTGGCAAGTGCCTTAGGGGACTATATAAGGCTGTGTCCGGCCGCCGGGAAGAGATTGTTTTGCGATACAGTGCGAAAACATCTAAGAAGTGATATTGGAGAACTAAGGAAGCGACTTTCAGTGCTTTCAGTTAAGTGATTAGTGACTGTTAGTGTGGTAATTAATAAAAGTTCAGTGTTTTGGTAGACCGCCCTTTGATTTACTGACCCCAGCTCGTAACAATATTAAAAACTGTTAAAATTATTTTAAAAAAACTGTAATCATAGATTAGACTTATTTTTCTTTATTTCTAAATCCATTTTAGCACTTTCTAAAAGAGCTTTTTTAAATTCTATCTCTAAATTTAATATTTTATTGTTTATTTTCAATTTACGTAATTCTTGCTTTCGTTGTATTTCTAATATTTCTAATTTTTTTTTTGTGATTGAATCTTCATTCAATTGTTTTTGATTTTTTCGTTTTATTATTGAAGCACTTATATTATTTATGTTTTTTTTCTTTGTTTCAGTTAAAGTTTTTTTTATTATTTTTGGTGTGCTTTCGTCGACATCAATGGATTTTTCATCACTTTGCAAGTTTTCCATTTCCACCTCTTCATACTCTATCATGCCGTCTTGTAAAGGGTCATTGTGCTCTTCAATTGGGTTTTGTGTGTCTGTACTTGTTTTTTCTTTATCTATAATAAAAAAAAATATTGTAAAAATTTGTAACTTAATTTGTGTAATTACACCTTATAATGTAAATAATATTTATGACAAAAGTTTATTACAAGACGGCCTCAGGTAAGAACGCCGGTTCCCTCCCTGAGGTCTCGGGTTCGATTCCCTGTGAGGGCGGACGTTTGTGTGATGAACACGAATATTTGTACCTTAGTCGTGGTTGCCAATTATTATATCTATCTAAAATATTTATCTATGTAAAATATATATATGTCTATCCGTAGTATATATTACCCTAGATAATTCAGGTATGTTTTATAAATGACAAATTTGAAAAATATAATATTTAATATGAATATAAATTAATTAATTTAATTTAATTTCGTTTTTGGGCAAAATGTTCCAGTCTTGTACATCTCGGACTAAAATTATAATAAAATGCAACAAAATTATGTATGTATAATGTTTTGGATAAATAGGAACAAATGTTTGTCTTTATCTATGCTAGCATCCGCGTGGATTAGCAAAAACCTAGAAGACGTGATATTATCACTGATAAAATACAATTTTTATGGAACAAATCTTTACGACAGTATCATATAGTAAGTACCTTATCATCGCTCATATTTTTTCTAGCTTTTTTCTTTAAATTATCATATAAGGCATGTAACTGTTTTTCAGTCCTGATGCCAGTTTCTGAAACAGCATTATATTTTCGGGTTAGCGCCATCCATTCCCGTTTCTTTGCCTCCACAGTAGTCCCGTCAGTCTTCTTGTTGTCGATAATGGCAACAAATTCTTTGGCTACTTCAATGAGAAGCATCTTCTCCCGCTCAGTAAAGTTTTTGCTGCGCTTCGAAAAGCTTCAATGAGAAGCATCTTCTCCCGCTCAGTAAAGTTTTTGCTGCGCTTCGAATCCATGTTAGGTACTTACAATTTAGAGAAAGGAAAATAAATCAATCAAACACAAACAAACAAATTCAATTCAATTCTTAAAAAGTCAAACGAAATCTTCTTCTTTTACGTTCAAATTTCAAAATCCGTGCGAAAGTATCTATATAGTTTGTGGTGCGAAATCATGCTATTTTTTTTCGCCTATATAATGTTTTTATTTTATCGAACTATGGGCGTGATTCATACAGCCAATACTATCGAAATGTTAGAAAATATTTCATAAAATAGTGTTTAAATACTTACTAACGTTAAAAAAAATGATATCACTATTAAATTATTATCGCGGATGAAGAAATATTACAAAATACATGTTTAAATTGTAATTGTGGATGAATTAATAAAACAAAGTCAATTTTTATTTCGTATTTTGTGAACAGACCCATCTAGTGACATAATTTAGAACTACTTAACCTTTTCATAGCTGTTGAAAGCACGGTCCCACATTCAGAAACTCACTGACAGATATGAGACGTTTATCTTTTCGATAACTTTGTTGAATCATTAATTATTGAGAGTTTAGCTAAGGTATTCAGAAACCGGGCATCAGTGAAATAAAGGTTGGGAAACCCTGATTTAGAGTGAGAAGCATAATGTATATGAAAAGTAAGAGCGGGGGAAGAAAAGCGAAATGACGGTTTTGTTTGGAATGTGTGCTGTGCGAGTACAAACACCGAAAGGATTTTTTCTTTTTCAATCTTAGTAAGTTTAAATATTATTGGTAACTGTATTCATAACTATGTTAGCTTTAGTGTGTCTAAAAGAAAGTACAATTACCCTCTGGTTGAACCTATTTTTTGTTTTTTTACTATATAATTTTTAACTTACTGCGTTTCTCCACCATGCTTTTCAAGGTTGACTTTGCGTTGTTCTTCAATACATTACTGCCCTTCTTCGATGCATTTCTTTTACCCTTCAACCCTGCTTTTTCTGAATAAAGTAACAATAACTAATTATTAGTCAGCCATCGATAATCATATAATTGATATATTATATATTATTATTATTGAATATGATATATTACTAAAAAAATAGATATTAAGTTACAAAAAAAATAGTTACAAGAGTAAAAGTACATATCTATATAGCATTTGAATTTTTATGTTACATGTTAGAAAGAGGTTTGCAATCGTGTCATTGACTGGCTGGTGTGACAGATGATGTAAGCATGATTGATGTGTTTTTAAATTGAGTTGTTAGGAATCATATTGTTTGTTTACACTATATCTTGTGTTGGCTGTCTACTATGTATAAACTTATAACTATTTTTTATAATGATTTATTATTAAAAGATTTGTGAATACAGTATTTTGGATCTATCCATTTGTTTTGGTGTACACTGCCTACTCTCACGGTATACGATATAGAATTTATCATTACATAACCTATATACCTGAGCCTATCTTCAAACAGGTTTCTACCAGTTAACACTAGCGGATATAGCGAGATTAAATTCACGGGGATATTTCGGAATTCCAGACCAAGACTATACCAATTAGTTTAGGTATCTCCGTCTGGTAAGACGTATATTTCCGTCGTAAAACAGTAGTGTTCGCATTACTCTGTTCCAGTGTGACGGGTAAGATAGGTAGTGAAATTACAGGATACTGTGATTTGACATCTTATGTAACATGATGATAACATATAGTGTGGTTTTATGGAGATTGCAGATGAATCACACTGCAATCACATATAGGAATCATATGTAGTTACTATAGGTCACTGTATCCACTTACCATCAGTGGGCAGTTTACTTGTTTGTCAACGAATTACATACTAATCTATAGACATACTAATGACATGATAAGGTATTGAATATATCAGCCAGCAATCCATTCGAGAACTGAGCAGCGTGTTACGGTAAAGGAATCGAAAAAGAATTTTGAAAAAGGCAGTCGTTGTCACAAATGAACACAAATGTCTCAAATAGAGATATCTGGATGAAAACAGCAAAATTACTCAAGAAATTTTGGGCGACCTAACATTTAAAATGTAAAAAATAATAAATAAATATTTCTTATACTCACACCAATTAGCCAAAGTAAGCATTGCAAGGCTTGTGTAATGAGATCTAGGGTAACGGATAAACATACATATGTATATTACACATATATAATTTTGATAGAAATATATGTCGCATCGTCGATCTCCTTTTTCGAATCTTTCCATCGTTTAAGCCTCGGTCGTAAAAATAATGAGCACAGCCGTTGCATTACGAAATACTTAACGACTATTCGTAATAATAAACTCGAAATTGATTACGATCTAAGAAATGTTTATCGATTCAAAACGTGGCGATCTCAAGATGGCGTAACCACACGCGTTCACTCGACATGTCCGGTCCGTTGAGGAACTCTGACAATAATGTGCACCTTTCGCTACATCTGTCCAACTCCCCACTACCTAAAATGTTAATGTCGACAAAACATTACTTTCTCTAGTTACGCCATCTATGATTTCACCCAGGAAATGCTGTGACATGCTGTGACAGCCATAGTCTATTGCAATGCTGCGAGATATATATTAATAACCATGGCTAAGGCACAAATGAATAACAACATAACTCTTTATTGTATACATAAAATACACACAAAAAAAAAGAAAATAACAAATGTACAAAAGGCGGCCTTATTGCTAAACAGCAATCTCTTCCAGGCAACCTAGGACCAGGAAAGTATTAAAAAAAATATATAGGAATAGGGTGGAATGAATTATCACGTCAACATCTGCTTCCACCGGGACTAGAACCCGGGACCTTGGAGATGGCGACAAATTGAGGCCAGTGTACTACTAATCACTGGGCTACAGTGTTCGTTACATCATATGTAAGAATTAGACTGTGTATGACTTTGAAGCAGTTAAACTGGTACATCAGAGATCTATATTATACATAAATACATACTAAACCTACATATAAATACCGCCTTATATAAACATATAAAGGCCTCCAAGGCACGTTGACATAAATAAAACTATACTTTTTCAAATCAAATCAGGAATTCGTTGTTTAATCGAACCCGAAGAAATTATAGTTTTTATGAAATTATGTTGAACAAGGAGAAGTGATCGTGGTGGACATTTGTCAGATACCATTTTTCATTTATAACTGCCTCCTCTTCCTTCCTCTTATTAATATAATAAACATTTGAATAAATAGCATTTTAATTTATTTAGAATAACGAAACAACGTTCTTTTGAATAACCCTTTTTAATAAGAGCAATGGAAATTATTTACTGTACAATGCACAAGTTTTTTAATAAGCTAACTTGGAAACTAGGTAAAATCTATCTTTTGGCACCGACGGATTGTGGCGGCCTGGCGTGCGCAGCTCGAATTACGGATCTGCGCGCGCCAGCGGGCCGTCGGTGCCGTACTCCCGCACCTCGAAGCTTGGCTCCACGGGAAGGAGGAGCTCACCTACCGATTGACTCAGATACTCACCGGGCACGGCTGCTTCGGTGAGTATCTGTGTCGAATAGGACGGGAGGGATCGACACATTGCCACCACTGCGCATCCGACCTCGACTCGGCCCAGCACACGCTGGCGGAGTGCCCCGCGTGGGCCTCCGAGCGCCGAGTCTTGGTCGCAGAGATCGGGCGAGATCTGTCTCCGCCGGCATTGATTGCGGCAATGCTGGCGGACGAGGGAGGTTGGAGGGCTGTGGCCTCCTTCTGTGAAGCAGTGATGCTCCAGAAGGAGGCCGCCGAGCGGGGTCGGGAGATGGCCGATCCCGCTCGAAGGAGGCGGCGCCGGGCTCGGTAGCACAGCTGCGGCGCCGCCGCGGGTCGCCGGCGGACGCGAGGAAGTCGCGACCGCTACGGCGACCCGGGATGGACCACGCCCCTTCCGTGGCCGGGGGGCGTCGTCGGTGGAGGGGACCGGGGGAGGTGGTAGCATCCCCCGAGGAGGGCTCCTCTCTAGAGAGGGGAGCGGAGGCTGGGGGTTCCCGGAAGTGGCCTTTGTGTTCCCGGGGGCTCCCTACATGCCTGAGGAAGGCCATCCCTGAGGTTTTTAGTGGGTAGGCCTCCCCCTTCTGGGGAGGAGAGCCCCACATAACCCCGGCTCGCCACAGCCGGGGTATGCAATTTAATGCATTTCCTCAGGGGAACAAAAAAAAAAAGGTAAAATCTATCTTTATAGCAATACTATCGCGTACTTTCTGGAGTTTAGTGAAAGTAAATTTGTCTGGTCTTAACAATTGCTAGTTAACTTTTTTTGTTATTACATTACTAAATCTATCGAAGCTACCCATACTAGGGCTAATAACGACAAAATCGCTGTAACTCACTGCTCACTGCCACGGAGTCAGCGTCAGGGTTTGAAACATTCGATTCAGTCCTCTCCACTAAATGTTCCGGTGAAAGAAGATAGTTGTCCGCACTGGGTTCTCTCTCTGAAATGGCAAGAGAAATGTAAGCATGCTTGTGTCACAGTTCAAGAACTAGTCTAATTGAGAATTGACCTAATATACAAATGCAGCGCCATCTATAGTGAACTCTGTTATCAATTATTTGGAATACCCTACGTTAACATTGTATGTGTACGTACTCTCCGATTTCGATTTCGTTTTTTATAATTTTTTATTTTTTTTATAACTTATTTTATTTATTTATCTTTCACAATCTACATGTATCAGCTTATAAATACCTATACATATAAGCTTAAGTTCAATAATAACTAGTGCTTGAAATAGGTAGTTTAATTTTATGTACTTGCGATTTTGTGACATCAATAATATGGATATGCCTGGGAACTTACTATTTTCAGAGATTGTAAAAATATTATTGTTGCTTATTGTTGTAATAATAAGTTCCAAACATAAAATTTTACAATAAAACCGCAAAGAAACGAATAGCAAATACAATAAAGGCGAAAGTTTGTAAGTATTTAGTTGTTACTCTTTCACGTAAAAACTACTGAATGGATTTGGATGAAACTTTACCACAATATAGCTTATACATCAGAATAACACATAGGCTACAATTTTTGAGGTTTCTAATGTGAGGTCGCAAAAAAACACATTTTTTGCGCTTACATTGCAAACGCTGACTGAATCCTACAAGATAGATCAAAACAATTTACTACAGTATTGTACAACTTTAAAAGGTCTACAAAAAAGTCCGTGATGGTTATGTTTATCTCTTAGGAATAACCCACAATAACCATTTTTTATCCTTTACTTTGTACGAGAAATAATGGCTTATTTACGAAGCGATTTTAAGCAATACAGTATTAATCCTTATCCAATTAAGTATCTTAAATACATTGTGCATTTAATAAAGATCAATATGGCTTTTAACAGCATGTAAATTAAATAAATATTTTCTAAGATATCACAGATTTAAAATGCAGAGTCATAGCAATTTCGGCGATAAATACCGGCAGCGGTGCCAGGCGAACGGGGCGTGGGGGGAGCGGGATAGGTGCGGTGGGGAAGAAGTGGCTCAACGAGTGCGCGACCCGAACGCGGGCAGACGCGTGAGGGCAGAACGACCTATGATTAGGGCTCTGCAGTGCTTAGTTACCGTATTTCTTACTTATTACTAGACTAGACGGGACGAACCTGAAGTCCACGCGAACGAAGTCGCGGGCAAAAGCTAGTAGCAAATAAAAACAGAAAATTTTAGATTTATTCATGTAACGTTTTTTACGACATTGACTTTCTTTCTGCAAGTACATAAAATTAAACTACCTATTCCGGGCACTAGTTATAACAATAACCCCTATATCTAATTCGATCCATTGTATGACCTTAGTGTATATCGCAGTGAACTTTCAAAATGTAGTTGTTTTTGTCGTATTTTCAGAGTTACATATAGAATTTGGTATACAACATACCTAGCGAGGTCGCTTCATAAAACTAAAAAGCCCATTTGACATGTGTCATCGCCAAAGAATTTGTCAAAATTATGACACTGACAGATAATCTATGGGAATGACAGCTGTCAAAACGGACTTCTAAAAATGTGAAAACTTTAACAGCATTGTTGTGCTCGCTGAAGCTCGCTTCCACTCCCGGCCTCATCTTCACTTAACTTCAGGTAAGGTCAAGAGCTATCCGTAATATATAAGAAAAATAATGTCCGAACATGTGGAGACGCGCTTATGATTCATCAATCTTTTTCCGGCTTGAGCGACTGTAGTAATCTACCTATGTGCTAATGTGCTCTATTCGGGCACAGAGCCCTGGTGGCTCTATTCTGTGATTGTGACAATCTAAGCCAGTGATTCTCAAAATGGTCTATATCGAATGATGGAATGAATGGTCTATGACAACCTGCAAGGGGTCTACGCCAGCGAAACAAACATTTGGGGGTCCATGAAATGAAAACGGGGGTCCACGATAATGGTTTAAAGATATACAATTATAAAAACCTTATTTAAAATTACAACTATTAAATAGAAGTCATACATAAATATTAAAAGAATATATTTATTTTGTAAAAATTATATAATTTGCTGTTTTGGCTGTATAAGCGTCGGTACCTTAGTCTTTCGCGCACAAAGCCGTCAAAGAAAAAGTAAACGCGCCATTTTTCAATTTTCAGTACTATTTTGCAAGTAGATATTTTGCATTGTTTCTTTTGTTTAGATTTTTATATCAAAAATGTCATCAAGCGATGAAATTGATTGTACGAATTAAATAATAACGAATATTTCGTTAATGTTAGTTGAGAATCACTGCTCTAGAACATTGTTTTTGGCTTAGCGTCCTTTTAGTTAAAGGACGGCAGTATATTGAGTAGACAACTCACTCACCCAGACGCGAGCGAGCAAGATTCTCGGTAAGTTTCGTAATTAAACGGTCCAATGTTTTTGCGACAACGCGCTCTTTGGTGTACTGGACGTCATCAGTCGTATTTGAAGATACAAGACAAGAGCAAGAGCCAGCCGACTGTATCTACTTACTAACTTTTAACGTCAAGCCAATAAAGGTATCCATGCCAATAAAAAGCCAATAAAATGCATGTTCCGCGTTAATTCCCGGAATAATACTATTATGTATCTATTTATTTTTCATTCTTCATGCTCGGAAAGGAGCGTTTTCTTGATCTGAGTATTGGGAGGAAAACGCTAATTCCCACCAGCGAGCGGAAACTTCTCATACTATTTACTTCAGGGCGGAAAGTAAGTAAAATTTAAAAAATCGGGTGGGGCTGTGCTGGGGCACACGGCCGTTGGCTTTAACGTGAAACGTCTATGTTAGGGAATCGCTTTTAAAGTAAAAGATTGACATAAAAAAAAACAAGATTGACGGTGTTTTAAGTATTTTAATAAAAAACTCAATGTCACAATAGCGAGCTGACTATATAAGTGAAATATTCACACCACATTTTTGTTTCTAAGACTAATAGTTTTTTAATTATTAAGGTACGATGATATAGACCTTTTCGTTACGGTCCACTTTTTAAACCTGGTACCCGTATGTTTCGCCCCGATTTTAAAGACGTTTCACGTCAAAATAGAACTTAATTAGGTTACGTCTTTGGTATAATGATAATAAAAGTATTTGGCTGAATGGCCAGTAAAAGGTAACGCGATGTGTTCCAAATTTTAAAAAACCTGTGAAAAAGATAATTTTGGCGGGAGGGGAATCTGTTACGCTGTACCGAAATCTTGATTGTGTGATTTAGGTATTTAAGAAAAACAATGAATTCAAGCGATTCTGAAATTTCGGCTCCAGATTCAGTCACGAACGAAGCAAATTTCTACTCGAATATCTATTTGCCAAAAATTTCAAAGGAAAAATATTTAAATACATATTCCGACTTTATGAAGTGGCGAGATGCAAGGAATATATAATCATTTTCTGAAAATGTATTTTCATTTCTCATACTCGGAAAGTTATGTTGTTTTTTTTTTTTTTTTTTTTCACTTTATTGGGGTAAACTAACAATTCTACAATAAGTCTTAATAACAATTCTTACAAATTATACATATCATTGTAGATCAACTCCGTTTACCACTAAAAATATACATATCATTGTAGATCTGATTATTGGGTGGAAAATGCTGCTTCCCGACATAGGGAGGGAAAAACTCATACAATTTACTTCCCACCCAAGGGCCGGAATGAACTTTAAAAATAGAACTTTTTTTTTATTTTTTATTTTTTTTTTATACTACAACGGTAGCAAAAAGGCTTACGGCCTGCCTGATGGTAAGCAGTCACCGTCGCCTATGGACGCTTGCAACACTAGGGGCATCACAAACGCTTTGCCGACCTTTTTAAAAACCTATTTACTCCCTTTTTGAAGAACCCCATACTGTAATCCCCCGGGAAAGCCTCAGCAGGGAGCTCGTTCCACAATCGGAGCGTGCGCGGAAGGAAATTACATTGAAAACGCACTGTGTGTGACCATTTAGGCTCCAGCATGTGAGGATGAACACCCTGCCAATGGCGAGCGGTGCGATGGTAGAATGTGGCCGTGGGCATCATGTCGAACAATTCTTTGGAACACAACCCGTTGTATAAGCGATAGAACACACACAAAGAGGCACAGTCTCTTCTCAGACTTAAGGGCTCAATACCGCATGTGAGTATGGGATCGTCAACGATACGCTCAGCGCGTCTTTGGACCGAATCAAAAGGATCAAGTTGGTATCGAGGTGCTCCCGCCCACAGGTGACAGCAGTACTCCATATGGGGCCTGACTTGCGATTTGTATAATAGCAGTCGTTGCCTCGGAAGGAAGTACCGCTTAGCTCTGTTAAGCACACCTAGTTTTTTAGAAGCCAACTTGACCTTGTCATCTAAGTGACTTCGGAATTGAACGTCACTGGAGATGTTGACACCGAGGATCCCAATACTCTTCGAGATGTTCAAGGTTGTGTTCTGGAATTGTGGGGCTACAGTGAATGGGGCTTTTTTAGCGGTGAACGCACAAACTTGTGTCTTAGAGGGGTTAAATCGGACTAAATTGTCCCGCCCCCAATCGGAGACTGGTTAGTGTACTCTCGATTTCAGACACAAGTTGTTCACGACTTTCCTCCACAATGGAACGAGGGGTATTTGCACGGCCCGTGTAAACAGCATCTCCAGTGCTGTCGTCCGCATAGCAATGGATGCCGCCAAGCGACAGCATATCATTGATATGCAGCAGAAACAGTGTTGGAGATAGCACAGAGCCTTGCGGGACGCCAGCATTTATTATCCGAGTTTTAGAGCAGCTGCCGTCAACTACGGCTCTAATGCTCCTCTCGGATAAAAAGCTAGCAATCCATTTGCATAGCCCCTCGGGGAGTCCGTAAGATGGCAACTTCGATAGAAGACCCCGGTGCCAGACCCGATCGAACGCCTTCGCTATATCCAGGCTAACTGCCAATGCCTCACCTCGAGTCTCAATGGCAGATGCCCAACGGTGGGTGAGATACACTAGAAGATCACCAGTCGAGCGACCGTGGCGAAAGCCGTATTGGCGGTCGCTGATCAAATCGTGTTCTTCTAGGTATCTAAGGAGCTTAGTGTTGATCACACGCTCCATCACCTTTGAGAGAAGGGAGGTTATAGCAATAGGCCTGTAATTCGATGGGTCTGATCTATCGCCCTTTTTGGGCACCGGGTGTACATTTGCCGTCTTCCATGAAGACGGAACCTGCCCTAAATGGTAGGAAAGCATGAAAAGTCGCGTTAGTACAGGACACAACTCTGGAGCGCACTGTTTTAACACCACTGCCGGTATACCGTCTGGCCCACTCGATTTCTGAACGTCGAGAGAAAGTAGCTCCCGCCGGACTTCCTTTTGTGTTATCCGGATTTCCGGCATGGAGTAACCACACCGCGGGATGGTAGGTGGCGTGGCGTTCCCATCGTCGATCATAGTCGAGTTTGAGGCAAAGAGTTTACCCAAGATATCGGCTTTCTCTTTAGCACTATGGGCCAAGTTGTTACTGGCATTTCGGAGTGGTGGTAAGGACGACCGACAAAAGTTTCCTTCGGCAGCTTTGGCCAGCGACCAGAAAGCACGACTACCCGAAGGGTAGCTTGCTAGCCGCTCGCCAATTCTGCCGACGAAGTCTAATTTCGCTCTGGCAATAATCTTCTTACTGGCTCTCGAGGCCGCATTGTACTTACGTTTCACATCAGTTGCATTGGGGTCATGTGTTCTACGAGCCGTAGTCCAAGCCTCGTAAGCAGATTGCTTAAGAAACAAAGCATCTTTACAAGACCGATTAAACCACGGTCGTTTTTTTGCCCCCGCAGTTACTAGTGCGTTAGGAATAAAATACTCCGTACCCACTAGGATCGTCTCAGAGACAGCGGCTGCGCAGATGTCAGGATCATCTGATGTGAAGCATAGTTGCCTCCACGGGTAGGTACGATGCATAGAATTCTCGCAATCCATCCCAATCTGCTGACCTGTATTGCCACATACGACGCCTAGATGGCCTAGGTGGATCTGACCGCGCGCATGCGACTTTGGTCCGGACGAGACAGTGGTCGGAAGAGCCGAGAGGTGCATCCACTGAGACAGAATATCCTTCCGGACGTGTGGTCAGCAGAAGATCCAGCAAAGAGCTTGTGTGGTTCCCAATGTCTGGTATTCTTGTAGGAGAATTGAACAGTTGCGAGAAACCATAGGCCAGAGAAAATTCGTGAGCACACCTTCCTGCGTAGTCAGTGGACCGAGAACTGAGCCATTCTAGATGATGGGCATTAAAGTCCCCTAAAATCACCAACTCTGCGGAGGGGTATTGCTCAACCACTTTTTCAGTCGTCAATGTCAGGTGCTCGAATAATCGAGTTGTGTCCGCATCACCGCTGTGGGACCTATATAGGCACGCATAAACGCGGGTGTGGCCGCCGCAGTCCACACGTACCCACAATATGGATAGGTCCCTGTCTTCTAAATGAAATAGGCGGCGGCAGCAGATATCCTCCCGGGCATACATACATACGCCGGCACGTCTACGAAATGAGTGCTCAAGTACGTAGCCGGGATACATAAGGTATGACGTATCGGCCGGGGGAGATATCTGTGTCTCCGTTAAAAATAAAAGGGTCGGCTGCGCTGTCTCAAGATATTGGTGAACAGCGTTGAGGTTTGCGTGAATACCCCTAATGTTACAAAAGTCCACCTGCGTGGAAAGGGGTGCCGCTGTGAGTGTTTTCCCTTTTTTATTTTTAAAATTCATTTTAAAGGTTTCGTGTAGGTGTGGAGGTTTCGCTGTGCCGAAAGCTAAAGGGACAAATATGTGTAGCCAAATCAGGCGATGACCAACGCGGGTGTTGCGGTTTGTCGATGCAGCGTACGGAAGGGCCCCCGGTCCCCCCTGTGGCAACAGCCGGGTTCCACTCCGGTCTCCTTCTCCGGCACGACTGCAACCACAGGAATTTTTCGCAGGCTGGCAGTTCAGCCTCCCAAGGCGGAGATTAAGTAGTCCCTGGGTTCGGGAACTCTACTAACCTGCGGGCGGCCAGCGGTTAGCCGTTTCACCAAGTCTCCCTGACCGCTGCATCCACACTCCGCGCCCGCACCGGTCAAAGCCCGTCCAGTATCACTGCAACACTGGTCCCCCCGCTGTCGACACAGCGAATCCTCAGGAGCTCTGGATACCTTACTCACCGCAGGAACACAACACTACATAAGAGTAGTGTTATTTAGCTGCGATCTTCTGTAAGGCGGAGGTACTTGGGGAAGTACCTCCGCCTTACAGCCGACTGGGGAGTCGGGCTGCTCCAAGTTTTGAGCGGAATGACTCCCGCTGTGCCCTACCTCTCTCAGAACTACGAATGTCAGCTGTGAACCATAAAAAAAAAAGCTGCGGCCATGTGAGTTTCTAAACAGCCAGTGTGAACTTAGCGCAAACTACTTCCAGCGGAATAAGCCGCAACAAACACGCGGTGAGTTCCATATTTAAAATTTAAACAGTCGACATAAATTGGCGGGATGTGAATTTATTATATACTAGCTTTTGCCCGCGACTTCGTTCGCGTGTACTTCAGGTTCTTAAAACCTCAAAAATTGTAGCCTATGTGTTATTCTGATGTATAAGCTATATTGTGGTAAAGTTTCATTCAAATCCATTCAGTAGTTTTTACGTGCAAGAGTAACAAACATCCATACTTACAAACTTTCGCCTTTATAATAGTAGTAGGATATCTGTGACGGAATTTGAAAAAAATCAAATAATCTCTTATACTTTACTCTTATACTAGTTAAGATTTTAATTTTAAAAATGAGTTCAAGCGATTCCGAAATATTGACACCAGATTCAATTAAAGACGAGGCAAATTGTGTTCTGCCTACTGATGGTCTACTGATATTAAATAATAAAATAATAATAAATATTTGTTACACTTACACCAATTAGCCTAGCCCAAACTAAGCTCTATAAGGCTTGTGCAATGGGATCTAGGGTAACGGATAGACATACATATATTATACATATATAAATATTTTTATTGAAATATATATCAACAACCATGACTAAGGTACAAATGCTCGCATTCATCACACAAACATCTGCCCCCACCGGGATTCGAACCCGGGACCTCAGAGATGGCGACACCTTGAAACCGGTGTATTATCCACTCGACTATGGAGGTCGTAACATATTATCATATATTATCAATAAATAGATTAAATAAACAACCAATGTTTTATTTTCCTCATATATTCGAAGTGAAAAGTAGAGTGTTTAACACGGGTAAAAGAATCAATTCCTTCTCGGACTATAGCCTAAATACCTCGGGAATTGATTCTTTCCACCCTCGGTTAACAATCTACTATTTTATTTTCCTTGCATTCGAAATGAAAAGTAGAGTAAAAGGGTAAAAGGAATGAAACCCTACTCGGACTATAGCCTAACCTAACAACCTCGTAGGGATTGATTCCTTTCCACCCTTATAAAGCAATCTACGATTGTGTAAAGGTCTGCAACATCTTAGCATCAGGTGAGGCATACGCATTAATATTAATTCAAATACGTACCGCGTTTCACCGTAGTTTTAGCGACGTCAGTAAGCAAGACCACCGGATTCCAGTTTGCCGTCTTGACAACTAAATAATAAATAAAAAATATATATATATAGAAAAAACTTAAAACTACTACTAAAAAAACATAACATAAATAACTGAAAAAACAGTTGTAGCAAGGCTAACGCTATTAGCTAACTTTAGCTGTAGACTCATGGCGACCGTAACAATAACAGAGCGTCTGTTACGTTGGCAAAACACCGTCGGATTCAATGCAATATTCTATACACATTACGGATATTATTTATAACGTATCTAGGTTTTAAATTTTTATTATTAGCTTTCTACCCAATAAACAAACCACTATCATGTCCAGTAGACTGATTATGCCTAAAACAATACTTGGAGCAATTCAAAATTCGTATTTTATTAGCACAAAGAATTTCCCATGAGCATACTCTAAAAATACACTACCACAAAAAAAATTAGTATTATTTTACACAAAAAAGATATGTATGTATTTAATATTGCCTACATATAACAAAAAATAGTTACATATGTAAAAAGAAAATAAAAGATACATTATATATACATGGCGTAGTTATAGGACGATATTGTTCTTGTTTGTTTCGCGCAATTTGTGTAAGGTAAATTGAAATTTGATAGCAATAAAAATACGGTTGAATACTGTAATACTTTTATATTTTTAAGTGTCCAAGGGACAGGGGCAGTTACCAATCTTATATATAAAAAAAATGAATCGCAAAATGTGTTGGTAAGCGCATAACTCAACAATGCCTTTATCGATTTGGCTAATTTTGGTCTTGAATTATTCGTAGAAGTCCAGAGAAGGTTTGTGCGTAGAGAAAATAAAAAAATAAAATTTGAAAAAGTGTAAAGTCAACATTTTTATACAAACAATCTGTATTATCTATACTATAATACTAGCTAATTTGAACCTTTGGCAAGAAGAGAGAGAAGAAAGTATTTTTTATGAATAATGTTGTGTATGAGGAGACTACTAACTTATTTAAATGTATTAAAATTACTCTTTGGCGTGATATATTTGGGCCTTACTCGCCAATGGTTCCAATCGATTGGTGCATAAGAGTAACCCATGGTCACGTTATTGGTGCAGTTTTACTGTAATTCAAACGAGAATTAAACAAACCTCAATGTACTCACCAGAATCTAAGGCTATGATGTCGACCTGACTCTCTGCAGGCGCTTCACACTTCGGCTTCTTACTTGGACTGTACAAATAAGAATTTACTATTATTACTAGAGATCGGATAATCGGATGCATATTTAACTAAAGTTAGTTTAAGACAAAGTATGGAAACGGCTTTTTATTGTTTTGTTAAATAAAATTTTTCACCATTTCTGTTTTTTTATTCAATTATTTAATTGATTATTGTTTTAGTCAAACTAGCTCACTACTTTCGTATAACACTCTTCATGTAATAAATCGTACATTCATAAATCGCACGGGGAACTGAAACTAAACTTCATGTAAATACGTATGCATAGTTGTATAAATGAACCCGGAGTCTCGGTCTTTTGAAAGTAAATACCACGTGCTAATTTAGTAATTTTCAAACAATATCATTACGTTAAATTTGCAGTCCCGTATTTTCCCGGGATTTTTATTTAACAAAATGTATTTTAGAAAGCCGCTTCCATAATTTGTGAGCCAAAAATTAACTTTAGGTAAATATGCATCCGATTATCCGATCTCTAAATATGACGCAAAATAATTAAAATCATATTAAATGTGAATACCATCGCTCGCTACTACTAAACGAATTTGAATTCTACTGTTATGTTTATTTCCATTCTCATACATCTACATTCCAATATTAAGGACAGACTTGGTGTCTATATTGTATAATTGTATGCGCCTCATCAAAATTCCATCGCAATGTGTCCCTACTTCATATAGTAGAAATTGTATGAATCTACTAGCTAGGGTGTCAGATTCAATATTGAAGCACCGTCAAATTTTTATTGTTGTTAACCTTCGTCCGTAATAATATCACTACTAGAATATTCTTTTATCAACTTTGTTTTTTTTTTAATTTTCCTTTTTGATATTAAACCTAATCAATGTAAAAAATGGTTTCATTTATGTCCAAATAAGAGACAATAATAAATAATGTTTACAATATTTAACACTACAGTGGTTACGTTTTATTGTAAACTAGCTTTCCACCCGCGGCTTGAGCTTTCCATATCCATAAAATCTGATATGGATTTTATGGATATATTAATCCCAGAGTAACAGCTATGTTATGTTCTTCCCTGTGTATTCATACAACCATCCTCATTACTAAATTGTATTGAGTTATAGATAATAAAAATCCTAAAAATAAGTTTAAACGTCTAGTATTAAAAATTACGCACATTCCATACAAATATTCATCCCTTATTTCAACCCCTTTCAGACTTTTCGAATTAAAAAATAACTTATGTCCTTTCTCAGTTTCTAGACTATCTGTGCTCCAAATTACCTACATTTAAATTAGTTCAGTAGTTTGGTCGTGAAAGAGCGCCAACTATATATATATCGATATACAGAGTGAAAAGTTTCAATGGGGCAGCCAAGGGTACCTTAATCGTTGCAACTACAAGAAATTAGCAAGAAAATTCACATTTTTCACATAAACTTGTTTTGATACTAATCAGTCCTGTTTCGTATGCTGATCAAAAAGTTCTATGGGACCAAAACTAGACTAGTCACAAATTTCTTTTATAACCGTACATTTTTTGAAATTCTGTGAATGGAAATGATTTTTTTTTAAATAATTATGGATAGTCTCCTAAGACCTCTTTCTTATAGCTGCAACGATTAAGACTCCCTTGGCTGCCCCATTGAAACTTTCCACCCTGTATATAGTTCAATCAGTCAGGCTTCCCATTAATACCAGTGAGCTAACATAAAAATTACGCACGAAACTGATATGAGCATGAGCCACAGGTGTAATTTTCAATAGTTTACCAGTGTTCTTCGACTATTGTCAATATCATTGGGAGTAATCAAAAACAGCTTTCATAGGTAATATATTTATTCCATAGAACAAACTATTAAAGTACTATTAAAATCGTACGTATTACGTTTTCTTCGAGGAGTTTGTGATTTATTAATAAAATACAGTGTTTGTAACCGTCAAAAGTTACTTATTTTACACAAAAAGTTTAAGATTTTAGATGTAGAATCTCTATGGTTGACATTTTATGTTATGAATAAAATCCTTACAAAAATATTAAATGTATTTTCTAAAAAAAACCTTCAAATTGTAGCACTAACTTTGACACATCGTCAGAAAAACTTGTAGCTCCCGTGAGCATGATGAGCCCATACATAATTCATTAGGACGAATAGGGCGAAATCTATACAATTAGTGAGAGAGAAAGTAAAATAGTTCTCAATAGGTCGAAGTATGAAGGCCTTCCTAACGGCCACATTAACTCTTAAGATACGATAACAGTTAAGGCACGAAAATAAAGTCATTTGTGAGATATTCTGAATGAAGGAACGGGCAAGCTTTTTAGACTTTACCGGGAAGCGTCCCTCGTTTGTTTGCATTATTCTTTTTGATTTTGTTCTTTTTATATGCGTCAATATTGCTTACGTCATTTGGTGTATTGTTATTACGAATCAACGACAAAAATGTCTAATAAACTGCAAATTTAAAAACGGTGTTATGTAAAAATAGTCTCTTATAAATCTTGGACGAGTTGAGGTATTTTCAGCCCGTTCATAATTTTTATCTTTTACAGTCTAGATGGAAAATCTTTGTGTTCTGGTATATGTGATAGTTCAGATTTAATTCTTGGGGCACTTTTTAGTTGTTTTTGGTCCCGAATTGCCTTGCGTTGATATCTTGTCCAACAGTTATAACACGCATAGTTCATCACCTAGAAAAAAAAAAACAAAAAAAAAATATGGAATTATCACAATATTTTCTTTATTTATTTAATAAGATACACTTACAGATTACAAAAATCATGACATCTAAGAAACATACGTAAAAGGAAACAACAAAGTCAAAACTTAAAAACTAGCGTTTATAAAATTAATTCTTTTAGCACTGTGTTCAATCTAGCCCGTAAGACATCTTGTTCGAACAGAAAAGACCTTTTTTTTCTCGAGGGGAAATGCTCCTTATGCACCGTGATACCGCGCTGGCTAGGCGCGACCGTGTGTGGGGCTCTCCGGTCTGAGAGGACCGGCCTGCCCACTAAAAGCCCCCGGTGTCCTCCAAGCCCTTTTCAGTCAGCTCCAAGTAGTGATTGCAATCCGGCGTCATTTTCAATCCGACCGGATACGACCGGATTCCCATCGATCCGGTCGGATCCAGCCGAATTATTAAATCAAGATGATTTTCGCTTTTTATTACAAAATAAGTGACTTAATCAAGTGTCACTGCACTTATATTTATACTAGCTTTCTGCCCGCGGCTTCGCCCGCGTGGATTTCGGGATTGGGTGTATAGAGGGTTAAGGGTCATAGCTTTTGCCCACGGCTACATATACGCGGAAGTCGGTTTATGGTGCGAAGATTTTATCGCGCTTCCCGTGGGACTATCCGTTTTTCCGAGATAAAAAATGCCGCAAAACTCCTCAAGAATCACTCTATCTATTGATGAAAACCGCATAAAAATCTGTGCAGTAGTTTTTGAGCGAAGCCTTTATTGCGCATCCCGTGGGATCTGTCGATTTTTCCGGGATAAAAAGTAGCCTATGTTACTCGGGGAGAATGTAGCTTTCCAAAGGTGAAAGAATTTTTGAAATCGGTCCAGTAGTTTAAGCGTGAAGAGGTAACAAACAAACAAACAAACAAACAAATAAACAAACAAACAAACAAACACACTTTCGCATTTATAATATTAGTTGGGATTACTTTTTTAATTAAAATTTTGTATTAATAATTTTACGACGTAACGAGTAGCTCAGTTTTTCTAGATTTCACTTTCACAAATGGATCAATTTATAAGTAACAATATTAATTATCAAGTAACTATAATAATATCTAATAGATACAATTAACCATCCGTAATTAACTGAAATGCGATCCAAATCATTATTAAAGTATTTGAGAATGCTAACAAACAAGTATTATAGGTATTTATGATTATGACAGATACCCATCATGATTACTAACTGCTAGCACCGGATCCGGTCTTCGGATCCGGTATATTGGTACCGGATCCGGTAACCATTAAATGATGCCTTATCCGCCGGATTACCGGATCCGTTTTTCCGGATTGCAATCCCTAGTTCCAAGCTTTAACTGTTCTCCCTGTTTTGCTTTTTTAAATGGTCACGTGACATTTATTTGTTAACTGTTTGAAGAGACCGAAAAAACTGCCCATATAATATACCTAAATAATAACATAGCCAACATAATAACATAGCCACAGACATAGCCCAACGAAAAGGCAGGTAGGCAGAGCACATTGACTCCACGCAGGACAAAAAGGCCCAATAACAGCAAAAAGACCCTCAAAAAATCCTTCACGGCGGGCTATTTCCAACAGAGGGCGTCTCAGCTTATATGAAGAAGATGACAAAAAAATATTAATAAACATCTTCCAATTCACGTCTTAAATAGTCATTTCTACTCCACGTTATCTATCCGAGACTCGTGAAGAATTGACAATTTATAAATTTTATTGGATGTACGTAATCCTCGATGCGTATGTCTTTATTTTATGGTGCACCAATCGAGCAGTATCCGCGAAGTTTTCTCTCGTGTTTCCGTGGAAGCCTAATAGTAACCTTGTGAGATGTTACCGTCAAAGTTCTAAGCCGTATTTTCACAATATGCATTATTTTTGGCGATAATTCGATTTACCAAGTATTAGTAATAATATACAATGGGTGGTGTCGAGACATTGTGTATTTTAGAAGTAAACGAATGATCACAAATAAAATGATTGTGAAATAATGCTGCTGCATTTATGACATCCTACATTTCCAGTATTAAGCTACTAATCAACGACAAAGTAGACAAAACCGTTTGTATTAACAATAACAACACGTTGTGACTTCACACGTTGACGTTGAAGCAGCTCTTATGTCGCTCGTAATTGCGGCGATTTTCGTAATGCAAGTATAAAGGTTGTCGTGTTGCTGATAGTACTCAACAGTCAGTTTGGTCCTTTTAACAATTAGACCAAACTAAAGTATTAACATAAAATTACCTGATGGAAAGCCGGATGTGACCTGGGTAGAACCAAACTAAAGTATTAACATAAAATTACCTGATAGAAAGCCGGATGTGACCTGGGTAGGACCAAACTAAAGTATTAACATAAAATTACCTGATAGAAAGCCGGATGTGACCTGGGTAGGACCAAACTAAAGTATTAACATAAAATTACCTGATGGAAAGCCGGATGTGACCTGGGTAGGACCAAACTAAAGCATTAACATAAAATTACCTGATGGAAAGCCGGATGTGACCTGGGTAGGACCAAACTAAAGTATTAACATAAAATTACCTGATGGAAAGCCGGATGTGACCTGGGTAGAACTAAACTAAAGTATTAACATAAAATTACCTGATGGAAATCCGGATATGACCTGGGTAGGACCAAACTAAAGTATTAACATAAAAATAAACCTGATGGAAAGCCGGATGTGACCTGGGTAGGACCAAACTAAAGTATATATATACTTTATTGCCATAATTAGTAACAAAGAAAAACAAAAGTAAAAAAAATGTGGTTCACAAAGGTGGACTTATCTCTATTAGAGATTTCTTCCAGCCAACCTGTGAGTGTCTACGGAATGCTACTTATAATGAGTAACGTCAAAGCAACCAAAACTATTAAAGAAAATTATTCATAATACAAACATATATATACCATGAATATACATACAATATAATAAATAAACATATATAAATATATACATACACATATATACATACATGTAATGCTATAAATAAATATATACGTAAGATGATGATGACAATGTGACATTTATGACGAGTTGCCAACTAGCGCCTGAAAATGTTGCTTCAGGCTACGTTTAAATGCATGAACGGACTGGCTCTGTTGAACTATAGAAGGCAGATGGTTCCACATTTGGGCAGCACGAAAGCTAAATGAGTTGAGCAGGAAGTTTGTGTTGCACTTAGGCAATTCAAGTGTGTCCGAATAGCATGGGCATAGAGAACGTGAGGAACGTGGGAGGCAGCACATGAAACCGAGATCGAAGGTATTGTGGGGAATTAGGGTATTTTAGGATTTTAAATAATGTGGTCAAAATGTGGACATTACGACGCTCCCGGACCAGAGGCCATTTCAGCTTGTCGCGATAGTGAGAAATATGATCATATTTACGTAGCCCAAAAATAAATCTGATGGCCAAATTTTGCAGTCGCTCCAGCTTGTCAAGTAATTCTTCGTTTAAATCTAAAAAACAAACATCAACATAGTCTAAAATAGGAAGCAGAAGAGCTTGCGCAAGCATAATTTTAGTGGGAAAGGGTAAAAAGTATTGGAGTCGCTTGAGAGAGTGAATTGTGAAGTGCATACGCTTACTCATTGCATTAATTTGTGGTCTCCAAGACATATTACAGTCCATTATTAGACCCAGGTTTTTTACTGCGTCACTGAGATTAATGATTACCCCGTTAAAGATAATAGGTGGTACCTTCTCTAATTTTAGTTTGCATCTCAGTCTGCTACTACCTACAATCATTGCCTGAAATTTAGACGGGTTGACAAGTAGACCAAATTTTGCCGCCCAAACTTGTATAGCTGCGAGATCTTTATTCAGCAACGAGATCATTGAGCATGCTTCAGATGGTTCAAAATGGCAATAAATTTGTAGGTCATCGGCATACAAGTGAAATGGACAGGAGAGTACAGATGAAATCCGATCTATGAAGACTGTAAATAGAAGGGGAGAAAGTACTCCACCTTGAGGTACCCCAGCAGATAAGCTAGACCAACGGGAAGAATCATTATTATATTTGATACATTGCTGACGGTCAGACAAATAGGAGTGGAACCATTGAATGGTGGACGAGGAGATGCTTAGAGAGCGAAGGGTACCAAGGAGTATGTCGTGGTCAACCGAATTAAATGCACTACTAAAATCTAACAAGACCATCGCAGTAAGTTTAGTTTTGTCCATGGCGTGACGTATGTCCTCCGTTATACTCAACAGTGCACTTGCTGTGCTATGGCAGGGGCAGAAGCCGGATTGGTAGGGACAGAGTAGCTTATTGGTATAAAGAAAGGTGTATAGTTGTTGGTGAGCTGCTGATTCAAGGATTTTTGATAAGAGTGGCAATATGGAGATAAGGCGGTAATCTGAGAAGGAATTAGGATTAGAAGTTTTAGGGAGTGGTATGACATAAGCTCTCTTCCAGGATTCAGGGTATCTATTGTTAATTAGGGAATAATTTATAAAGTGAGTGAGCACAGGAACAATATCATCCAGTATCGGAAGAATCATATCAAGGCTAAGCCCATCACTACCAATAGCCTTAGAAGACATTTTCTTGATACTCTTCGCTACAGAGTCTACAGAAACTGGACTGAACTTGAACAGTGGACATACGGGTGGTACAAGGCTTGAGAGGTAATTCAGAGAATTAGATTTCGTTAAAGAATCCAGAACAATAGGAGGAGAACAGAAATGACTATTAAGTGCATTGAGATCCACGGCGCCGTATTTGTTAACCATGGGCTTCCCACACCGAAAGAAAGTAAGAACTACCAAACATTATTTTGATCTAAATTACTAATATTATTAGTATATAGTATTAACATAAAATTACCTGATGGAAAGCCGGATATGACCTGGGTAGGACCAAACTAAAGTATTAACATAAAATTACTTGATGGAAAGCCGGATGTGACCTGGGTAGGACCAAACTAAAGTATTAACATAAAATTACCTGAT
Organism: Scirpophaga incertulas; assembly: GCA_036419045.1. Taxonomy (NCBI): domain Eukaryota; kingdom Metazoa; phylum Arthropoda; class Insecta; order Lepidoptera; family Crambidae; genus Scirpophaga; species Scirpophaga incertulas. The sequence continues at coordinate 5,130,894 of CM071642.1, read as the reverse complement.
GGAAAGCCGGATGTGACCTGGGTAGGACCAAACTAAAGTATTAACATAAAATTACCTGATGGAAAGCCGGATGTGACCTGGGTAGGACCAAACTAAAGTATTAACATAAAATTACCTGATGGAAAGCCGGATGTGACCTGGGTAAGCCCTGTCTCATTGGACTATTCTTTGCTACTACGTTGCGTCGCACTTGTCTGACAGAGCGTCCACAATCGATACACACTGTTTTGTGACCAAGTAAGCGGGTACCACCAGCTGTACCAGATGTCAGTAGCTCAAAACACTGATGACAAATAATTGCCTCCCTTGGAACCTAAAACAAAGTTAATATCACATTATCTATGAAACTATTCTTACACAATTTATTAAAGACGAGAAAGTCTAACAGCGACAATTGAAAGATAAAAATAAGACTTTGGTAACGCAGCAACACAACACACTTGACCCTCTGTTGCATCATGTTACACACTATTCACTATTTATCGTATTACCGTGGGAGAGCCATGCTTCGGCACTGATTGGGCCGGCTCGACCGGAGTGATACCACGGCCTCACAGAAAACCGGCGTGAAATAGCGCTTGCGCTGTGTTTCGCCGAGTGAGTGAGGGTACCGGAGCCCCCCCCCCCCCCACCCCATTCTCCTCTTATTCCCTTTTAAAAGGCCGGCAACGCATCTGTGACTCCTCTGGTATTGGGCAACGGTTATCGCTTACCATCAGATTATCCGTTCGCTCGTTTGCTGCCCTATGCTATAAAAAAAAAACAAAACGATATAATGCACTGTATATATATATATATATAGATATTATTTATAAACTTACCTCAATTGTCAACCATCTTGCTAGTAAAGCGAGCTGAACACTAGGCACAGATGAGGTGCAACGTTTCCGCATTCCACGCGTGGCGATACCACAATTTACGCATTTCTTCCTGAATCAATAATCAAGGCAAGTCCGTTAGGAGTAACGAGGTATCAGCAGAAAGGCATGCACACACAATTAATCCGATTAAAGAAGTTTGCTTATAATAGGAGTAAACAATATACTTGGGGCAAAACGAATAAATTCAATTTCATCTCGTTTCATAAAACCACACGTGTTTTGAGGACTCCATTACGTATCAGTTGTATAAAGTGCTGTCCTAAGTATTCTGTACCGACTTATCATATACGAGCACAATTAAAGTAATAGCAACACTTTGGACTTTACATGATAACTATGAGACAATTATATTGTTGCACGTAATAGCAGCGATTTTCGTAATGAAAATGTACAGCTTGATGTTTGCTGACTGTACATAAAGCTTGTCACAATAGAGGACCTTCGCGATAGATCGTTGGTACGAACCGGTGGATTCAGGAAGCTACAAAAAGATTTGTTTCACGGTAATATAAGGAAATCGTAACCAACTGATATTCTATGATAATGAGAAAACTACAACTCAATATAAAAATAATATTTTGCATATAACACTGACTGTGATATATGCATAAGGGTCTACGCAAACAGCTGCATTCACATTTCTACTAGGTAGGTTTCTACTAGGTAGGTTTTCTAGGTAATTATGTTGGGACACTTACATACATATTATATTCACGCTTCTTTCCTATGAGGGTGAGCACAGTTTTCCACTTACAAACATACTTCCCTTGCTTCCTTGATTTTCATGCATACTTTCATGCATGCTCATCGGTTACGGGTAGTAATGGTCGTTATTTCAATATCAGATAATATAATGAATTATTTTCCCGTAACGAATAACACGTTATTTAACAACGGCTTATACTGTTATCCTGCTGTTGCTGTTGACAAAAGAATCGCTTAGTCGCATTGTTGTTGTTGCCACTTGAACCGTTGTGTAGGCGTAGGCGCTCGCTCTGTTGCCCGACTGCTTATTCTTATAATATTAACCTTTCTCACAAGGAAACAAAGTTCCTATTTGTTTATTTGTTATAGTAATTTTACTAATACATTGGTATTAAGAAATAATTTCGTACCTTCATAATTTTGTACCTTCGCGCGTATGAAAATTAGACTCAATTTGATTTACAGTGTGATTTGAAATAACAATTAGGTAAACTGTTGCTGGCTTGCTGGTGCCTAAGCTGTTGTCATTTTTTTAGTTACGCATTATTTGCAGTTGTGTGATCGTTGCAATAAGTATCGTGTTTGGATATGCCGTTATGTGATCGCATCTGCCAATTAAATTACCTATTCGTTGCAATAATTTGTGTCGTGTACTTTTAAAGTAACTAATAAATAAATAATTAGAGTAGATATTGTAAATAAATGGAAATGGAAGAATATTGCAAATATTGCATGTAAATAATGTAAATATTGAATGTAAATAACAAAATGTGTACAGATCAATGAACTTTTAAAGACACCAGAACATTATATTGATTAATTAGTTTTAACTTATTTAAATTACTGCCTAATATTCTGACAATCCTAAGCCTGATGAAGTACGAAAGAAAGTTCATTGTTAAGAATAACTAGCTATAATAACAATAACAATCGTACTCAACAACATTTGTCAAAACAGCAATATAACAGGATAACAGACAACAGTTTACAGTAACGGTTATAGGAAAATAACAGTGTTATTCGTTATTACAAAACAGTCGTTCTTTCCATTACTAGTTACGGGTACTCCTGACCTGGCCTTCAATATATTACCTATTTGGTCTAAGCTAGTTCGTCTATCTCCCCTACCAACTGGGCCATTTATATTAGCCTTATAAATTTCTTTCGTCAGTCTTTGTCATACTTCTAATTGGAAATCCAGAAAGAATACTACTCATCTCTTACATTAAGTGGGTATGTATTATACCCAGACCATATGAAACGTAACCACTTTATTATTCTTATAATTGATGAGTATAAGCTCTTATATACATATAGTGATTGCAATCTGGCGTCATTTTCAGGCCGGCCGGACACGACCGGATCCGGCCGGATTGATTAAATCAAGATGATTTTCGCTTTTTAGTACAAAATAAGTGAGTTAATCAAGTGTAACTGCACTTATATGTAGGTAGTTTATAAAAAATAAATCACAAATATATATAATCGACTTTATTTCCTAACCAATGTTAAGACAAATATACAGCAAGAAAACAATTAAAATATTCTAGTGTAGGTAACTAGCAATAATTTTACGACGTAACGAGTAGCTCAGTCTTTCTAGATTTCACTTTCACAGAGATAGATCAATTTATAAGTAACAATATTAATTATCAAGTAACTATAATATTTAATAGATACAATTAACCTTACGTAATTAACTGACATGAGATCAAAATCATTATTAAAGTATTTGAGAATGCTAACAAACAAGATTATGACAGATACCATCATGATTACTAACTGCTAGATCGGATCCGGTGCCGGATCCGGATTACCGGATCCGTTTTACCGGATTGCAATCCCATACATATATATATAAATATATAACGTCTCAGCGAGAATGGAAAAAACAAAACAGTCAAACGAGTAGCCAAACTTTATAAGTAATATCACATCACTCAGAATGTCATGTTCATATGGCACAAGCTAAGTACTTACCTTGAGCCGTCAGATCCGCCGTTGTTATACTCCCGCTTACACACCACCGCCTCATTCTCCTGGAAGTATACAAGACATGTCTTTACCCATTTTAAGACTAGATTACATGGTTTAAGAATACGCATAAACTCGTATTGTCGCTGTTCCACGCAGCCCGCACGCACGTACCTACACTGTGTTACGCAGTGTTGCCAACTCTAAATTTTATCGGATGGTAGCACTCTTCGAAAAATACGGTAGATTTCCCAAAATTATGTTGAAATCTATATTTTAAATACGGTAGAATAGGCTAGTTGACAACATTTGGAAATTCGTTTAAAACTATAGTTTAGTATCTATTTTACACCTAATATATATTATTTTTAGAAAAATAGAACTTTTTCATAGGTATTTTGCTTTTTTAGAAATAAACTTATAATTGACTTCGAAAAAGGCCAAGACTGTCATGGCGTCTTGAATGACGTCACTCCTCGCAAAACAATCGAGTTTGTTTATGTCAGTCAACGAGATCATTATAATAAATAATGAATCTCTCTTATTATAAATACTGTATAGTGCCCCAATGTAAAAGCACAACGATAAAAACGCCAAACAAATTATTTATATACAAAATCTGTGTTTGCTGCGAAAAATTTCCCAAGCATAACGGCGTCAATTTTGGGCAAATTACTGCCGTTTGCTTTGGTAAATCTTGATTCCATGGCAAATGTCCGTGTCTTTTAAGATAAACAGACTATATTAATTTAACAATAGTCTCTGAAAACAAAGTGTATCGAAATAACCTGTTCAGTGTTCACTGACAGCACAGATTAGATAGATGATGTATGTACAGCTACACTACAACCGGTGTTTCGCGAGGCGTGACGTCACGCTTCTCTGATTGGTGTTTAATGTCACGTGATTAAATAAGTAATTTTGCCGAATTTAATTTTCAAAAATATTTGTAATCTTATATTATTTTAATATAAAAGTAGTTTTTTTGTTTACTACATATTATGATTAATCATTAGAAACTCTAACCCATCCGATTCATTCTTAGTGGAAACAAGCCCATTGAACCTTGCCCATTAAATAGCACGTTCATAATTAGAATTGAAATAAAATTCATATTTTTATTCAGAATCTGATAGTATTATTGTTTCAATATTTTTATACATATCGTTATTATATTTCTCAATAATTTCTTAACTGGGATTAAAATCAATACAATTTTTTCTATGTCGCTGTATGGCCTGTTGCGATAAAAGGTTTCCCTTGATGGTTTTTGTTAGTAGTTTATTCCGTTTATTTTGTTTTGATGTCATACAACCGACCGCCTGGCCGCGTCAAAATAGAGTCGTGTGTTCAAAACTCAACAAAACTGTTCAGTCACGCCCGCTATATGTTTTTCGAACAATGTTTTGTTCAAAACGTGGCGCAGCGGACCCGGCTTAAGAATTCATATGTGCGCGACGTCCCAAGCGTAAACAGTGTTGCCGTTAAATAACCGAGTCGATTATGAAAATAACAATTTTCACTTATCAAAATTATATACTAGATTTTAAAAAGTAAGATTTTATCAAATTTCAATGGGTATTACGGTATTTTTTACTACCATAATGAGTTTGCTACGGTGAGACTACGGACTACGGTAAAATCGCGACTGCTACGGCGACCCGGGATGGACCACGCCCCTTCCGTGGCCGGGGGGCGTCGTCGGTGGAGGAGACCGGGGGAGGTAGTAGCCTCCCCCGAGGAGGGCTCCCCTCTAGGCAGGGGAGCGGAGGCTGGGGGTTCCCGGAGGTGGCTTGATGTTCCCGGGGGCTCCCTACATGCCTGAGGAAGGCCATACCTGAGGTTTTTAGTGGGTAGGCCTCCCCCTTCTGGGGAGGAGAGCCCCACATAACCCCGGCTCGCCACAGCCGGGGTATGCAATTTAATGCATTTTCCTCAGGGGAACAAAAAAAAAAAGGTGGTAGATCGAAGCAGATTACGTTGTTTTTACCGTAATTAAAGTGCAGATGGCAACACTGGTGTTACGTACGCGATGAAGCGACGTAACTCCACGCACGCACGTACGGTCCGAACCACACGCTACAACTCAACAGGAACAAAAATCGCAGTGCAACTACTAGGTAACTTTACATTGTCGCACTTGTACGTACGTTTGCTTGTTTATAGTGCTATAACAAATTATATTATTTTAATATATTGCATTCTTACCCGATTTCTAGCCGCAGCCAAGAGTTCAACAGGATCATGCTTCTCAATTGTTATTTCAGTATAGTTCTGTGCCTAAAATATGCGAAAGCTTATAAATCAAACAGAATGAATAGGTATTTAACTATGTATTACATTACCAATTTTCTTTACTCTCACTTAAGCACCATAGAAAATATTTATTTGTTGCATACATTACATTATTTTTTAATCCTAAATTGTTTAGACTAAATCACAAAATTAGGTTACTTTAAACTAAATAAAGTACCTACTCTTTCTTTTTGATCAGGATTTTGTACGTTACTGACTATAACTTTGTGATAACTAATTTTTCAACACACGTTCTCATAACGGGGCTGTTTCATGCGTGTTTTTAATCTCAAAAACTAGGATATTGCACACTAGTGCGCAATTTCATTACGCACTAGTGTGCAATATTTATAACCCGATAAAATTCGGTTGTTCCCTGTTACAAGACGTTTTTATATACGTACAATGCATTCTTAATTTAGTCTGGTAGCACTTTCTTTTTCTCGAACAAATGTATTCTAATGTTTAATAAATAGTTAATAGCTAAATTTACATTCAACAAACTTGCATTGAGGTGCAATAGTAATCAAAGATTCACTATAATTTTATTTAAATACATTATATTATCATATGCTGTTTTCTTGAATTTATAAAATGTTGGCTGAATGATAATTTGACTCGTGCCTGTATGCCGATGCCGCCATTACGCTGAGCGGCGCGCGCATGCGCGATTGCGCGGTAAAAATGAAAGTTGCTTGTTGCCTTTCAAGAACATTATTGCAACTATACCTTTTTTTTTATAACTTTTAACTTTTATAACTTTTCTTCATTGATAAATTTTTTATTTTATTAACTTTTTTCCTCAACTTGTGTTGAAAAACGTCGTATGAAACTCGTGAGCATTGTTAATTGCATCCTCGGCTAAATTGTCGCGCCTTACGGCTTACGGCTCGCGCGACCAATGCCGCCTCGTATGCAATGAACAACTTTGCACACTAGTATCATAATGTACTATTCTTGCCTTTAAAACTATATTACTTAGTTGAATGTCAATTGATGTTAGTGAAAAAATATAAGGCTGTCTCTCTTGCTATATTATTAAACATTAGTATGGTATAAGCGAAGTTCTTTGATATCTCTATACAAATACAAACCAAACTAGACCCAATAAAAATACATTCTCCAGATACTGTTATCTGAAAAAAAGATTTTTCAATCACCTATCGTTTTGAATTGTTTGCCGCAGCTGGTTTTAACAACTGCACATTGAGATTCTTTTGGGAAAAGCGAAACCTAGTTAATCCTTGTACATTGCTGGTAATCAGACTTAATGGGTTTCTATCAGTCAGACACCACATAGGTTAGCAGTGATTGTTAGAGCCATACTAAGTAAGTCAAATTATGGGGTACTGAGACTTTATCACTAATCAAGTTACACATTGTGGTCCATAATGCATATTAGTGCATATGCAAACTTTAAAAATTTGATTAGAATATTATGACGCTTGTCATTTAGGCGGTTTCAGTTGTGCATCTGTTAAACTTGATATTATGCTAATTGTGTAACACCATTGTATGAAGTGAAGGACAGCTACCTCATCCAACAATTGACAAATTGTGGCACAAACAGAATCAGATATATTTCTTTCCATTCAGATTACAACGGTAATACATTTTTCAAAAAAGAAAGTTCAAAGGGTCTTCTTACATATTTAATGTGATGTAATACTATAATACTAAATACGTTGATAATATATGTTATATGTTGATAATATAAGTTAATATTCATACTACATAACAAGTTATTTGTTACGATAATCTATAGCGTTTGTCAAAGAAATTCCTTACCCGATATCACTCTTCTTGTGATACAAACTTTGTGCTCAATCATGTTTCTGATTAGTTTCCTGTTGCTGAATCACTTTTGCAAAAAAAAAAGGTGTAATTGTGCTATCTTTACTAAGACTATATAACATATATGTAAGTATGGAAATTAAATATTTTATAAAATAAACCAACATCATCACGCATGAAGGATAAAATACAGCACAATTGAATGCAAAAATCCTTAATATTGAACCATAGATACATAACAAATCTATATGTTTTAAAAACGATTAACACTTTGCCCTAACATTCAAAACTATGAAAGCATAAATGCATACTTGTTCATTGTCATTTTCATAGGTATCCTCAGGTTCATCTTTTACTTCAGTTTTAAGGCATGTTGCACTTGTTAATTCAGTTGTACTTATTCCTTCAACTTTAGATACCTGAAAAAAAAATATGTTATCCTCATTACATCACTCTATCATTACAAGTTTGTATCTAACATATGCAACATATCTGTATCCAAAGTTTTATAATTAAAAAATATATTTCTATACAAACTGAATAGATTTTTATGAAAATTGATGTAAGAATAGTTTCAGGATCTGATGCAGGACTTAGGATCTTTTTTAAATATACTTCTCATCTCAAAACTGATAACTGGAATGAACAGCTGGACAAGTTCTGCCGTAATTTGATATGGGGATGATTAGAGATCCTGTGAAGAACATAAGATATTTTCAATGCATTTATTTTTGCTTTTGGAAAACCGGATCTAAAGTAAGCTAGTAATATCTATATGACTAAGCTTGACTCTACTGTTTTATTATACACCTATATAAATGTGTATATTTGACATGTATATTATCCACCTCCATAGTCGAGTGGTTAGTACACCGTAGGGAACTGGAGTCCCAGTGGGGGCAGATATTTGTGTGATGAATGCGAGCATTTGTACCTTAGTCATGTTTGTAATATATATTTCTACAAAAAATATTTATATGTGTATAATATATCGCACTAATAATACAATAGTGCATCAACTCAAAACGTCGTACTTGACATAATACTATATAATATATAATTATTTGATTCCTCACGCGTGATCAAGACCGTCGTTCGATTAGTGCAAAAACAGAATAAGGATAGATTAAAAAACTTATGTGACAATTATTCAATTTGCAACTATTACATGAAGTGAGTAATAAGTTTTTTGTTGATTCTGAAAAATGTTCGATTTTGAGTTGATACACTATTAGTGCGATATGTACTATCCGTTACCATACATCGCATAGCACAAGTCTTACAGAGCTTAGTTTGGGCTAGGCTAATTGTAAAAAATATTTATTTATTTTATTTATTCATTTGAATGTTGAATATGTAAGTGGAGGGATACACGGGCAGAGGAAGGCCGAATAAAAGATGGATCGATTGTGTGAAGAATGATATAGAAATGAAAGGAGTAAGCATGGAAATAACGGCTGATAGAGAGGAATGGAAGAAAAAGATCTATGGCGCCGATCCCAGATAATGGGAAATGGGCAAGAGTATGATGATTTTATTTATTAATTTATATTACCTACGCACAATGGCCCATTTGTTTTAATTTATATCGTAGTCGTGGGTGAGAACAAAACCTCCAATATAGTTTCAAAATAAGACAACAGTTCTTCAACAGACACAAGTTTATGTTTTTTGTAGAGATCTTGTATTAATACTGTGTTGGACAGTGGCGTAACTATACCGTTCGAGGCCCGTGGCAAATTCATCGGAGGGCCCTCCCATTCTCCCTCCCATCTCCCCAATTTAAAAAAAAAAGCTGAACCAACAATAATAGCATTTTTTTATTTTATAATACCTATTCATTTATACACTTTTATTTGTAAGAGGTAACTAATAAATCACTACGTGAAGTAGGTTCAAACAAACTTTAAAATTATAATTACTTAATATACACATTTTGGAGGTATGTTTGTCCATGCATGTTTCCGAAATTATTAATTGGATTTAACCCATTCATTCTAAAACTGGGTTAAATCTTTTTTACTAATTTATTGAAAAATTATAATACCTACCCGTATTCTTTTTTTACTTGTGTAAGCAACTAAGGAGGTGACAAATAAATTAAAGACAATTTTTTTTTTTACTTAAGTGTAATAATAAATGTACTTAGGGAGTTGAGACTTTCCTGATCGGGGGCCCCTTCGGGCTGGGGGCCCGCGGCATTTTGCCGACTTGCCACCCTATAGTTACGCCACTGGTGTTGGACCTTATTCTATATTCACAACACCATCCATCATCCCGCAGCATTACCAAATTGCACAGGCTGTGACAAGCCATTACTGTCACCTGGATGGCACCACCAAGTGCGGTGGCAGCTTGTTAATAAGATCTTTATCTCTCTAGGTCACATTAAGAAATACTCAAAGGAACCTATAGCACAAAAGCAAAAAAATAGTAATGGACACAGGAATTTTACCCTGCTTAACATATGCTAGCCAAACATGGGTATTTACTAACAAAGTGAGAAACAGACTGATCACAGCACAACGTGCCATGGAGAGAAGCACTTTAAATATTAAGAATATACAAAAAATAAAAAACAAAGACATACGACAACAAACTAATTTGACAGATGCTTAGGGCAGGGCATATCTGTCGATACCCTGACAAAAGATGGACTTTGCAAACTACGAAATGGACTGGTCCTCTTGGAAGGAGAAATGTAGATCGACCCAAAAAAAGATGGGTAGACAACATAGTCAAAGTAGCGGGCAGAAACTGGACGACCACAGCAACAGATAGAACAAAATGGAAAAGAATGGAGGAGTCTTTTACCCAGATGGGATCCGAACTTTAAATATATTAAAGTAACACTAACATAGACTAAGGAATACTACACATTACTAACAATTAAATACAGTTCCTTTTTGTCTTTGTCCTTTTTTTTCTAAACTAATAAGTTTGGAATCAATAAAGCTATATTATTATTATTATATCTCCCTAGATTATTGTATTAGTTTGTAAGTGGTTTTATTATAATTTATGGCTAATATTACTAGACTAAATTCAAATTGTTATCATGACTGTAATAAGAAAAAAAAACAAAACTATGGTGATTGCTATAGTAATGATTATCAGGAACCACTCGGCAACATTAAACTTTAGTTACAGACTATGTTATGCTATGTTTAGTTACAGACATACACCTTTTTAATTACAGCTGTATTTAAAATAAATAAATACTGTTCATAGAAAAAATACTTGGTATTTGTTGACATATGCAACTGGCTTTCCACTCGTTACATCGCCCATAGTATACCAGATAGTCCCATTACAAACAAATATTGTGCTCAGTGAGTTTTCTTGGGTCTCAAAATCACCCAACAATAAAATAAATGAAATTGGTTTAGCCATTTTGATATAGAAACAATAGAGAGACAGACTATTACTTTCAAATTTATAAATTGAAGTAAGGAAACTTATAAATAGGTACAATCATGGAGATTAAAGTTTTAATATTTTAGTGGTTATTGTCTAATTTTACTTATAATCTTAAATCGGATTTTAAATATTTTTTCATTGTAGTAATTTTTAGTAAAATATAAGTTTTTGTTCTTTACCTGTCCTCACTTAAGAATAAAGATAACAAAATGTGTTGTAGTGATTCTATATAAGAGTTATATGAAATTATATTTAATAACAAAAACCCACCTTTGGAAAAAGTGAAGGAACTGCATTGGGTGTCAAGAAATTAGGTGACTCAGGTACAAAATCCTCTTCCTTGAAGTGATCTTTGCATATTACTGAATTTTCTGACAAATTCAGTGCGGTTATTGCCTCCCATTCTTTTATCCTCTTAGGACATTTAGGAATGCTATAATGACAAAATGGTACACTTTAATATAACATTAAAAATATATTATTAACATTATTTGAAAACTGACTAAATCAAACACATTTTTAAATATCATATCTTTAAAAATATGTTTCTCTATCTAATTTACACATCATCATCATTGTTAGAAAAAAACTTAAACTACTAAGTCAGGCATAAATTAACTTTATTAATTCTGTTCCTATTGTTTGTCTGAATAAGTTTCACCAAATTTTCAAAATGTTATGCAACTGTGTTGTGATGGTGTTTTTTTTTATTTAAGTTAACTTAGCGTTGATTATAATGTAACTTGCCTTAATTATGAATCCCTGCTTATAAATATGACAATTTGTAAGTATGTATGTTTCACATCATTTCCATACGTCATACGGCAGTTTCAAAATCAACAGACAGTCTTCCAAATTTATTCGATTCCTACAAATATAGGTTCTTTTTTTTCCTTCACTAGAGGGAGGGAGGCTGAGAATCCTCACAAGGAGCACAAAACGTGCCCAGGATACCACCGCAACGGCAAGTGTTACGGAGGTTATGTCGGACTCCTCGCGGCTAGAGCGGTCTGACCACGTAACCTACCGACTAAATTCAGCCTGTGCCTAAGTTCTAAGAACCATATAGGCAAATATTGAGGGCGACCGCCCCCTCAGGAGACGAGGCGATAAAACTACGAAATAACTTTTACTGAAACTTTACAATAATATAGCTTACACATCACACAATAACACATAGACTACAATTTATAAGGATATTGTGTGAATTGTCCAAAATATAACGATAAGTTTCAAGTAAGTATGAAAAAATCCACCATTTGTGTTCCAGTGTACACTATAAAACCTAATAATAATCCTACACAGAAATAGTCACAGGCACCAGCTAGTGTAATATAATGTTGGACTCGATGAGACATTACTTTAGCACAACTTAACTCACAGGACTCCAGACAAACACATCCAAGGACACAAATCTTCATTAACCAAAAACCACACTAGATTAATAATGAATATTGAAAAGTAAATAATAACCTATCTAGTCAAAACAAAAAAGCTTGTATTGTGTATGAAAGTAATCCTTTGTTTCCTGGACCAAAAAAATTCTATTCATAGTTATGAAACAAAAATAAAAAATTGGCGTACCAACTGAGTAATAAGCAAGACTACACAGTTACTGAACCACATGAAATTGCTGCAGTGTTAGCAAAAAAGTTCTAGACTATTATTAGTGTCTTACAAAAATACCGCTAACATATTTTGGGTTTCTCAAGATAGGTTCTGATAAAATTGAATTTCTAAAGGCATACACTTGATTTACCCAACACTGCTAATAAGGAATATGCATAAAATTTTAATTTGTCTCAAATATTTTTTCAGGATTCTTTATTGATCTTATATTATACTTAAAACGATCTTTTTTTATTTAGTTATCATTTAACCAAAAAATATATTATTTAAAAGGTGAAAAATAAGGGAGGGAAATTGGAACTTACACAACACGTCACTAATGGTTGAAACAATATGTGACATCAATGGTTATGTCTTGCATTTATTGGTGACATTGCGTTGGCGTGTTTAAAACTGTATTTCTGTGTATTTACTATGTGAATATATTTATTTATTTACTTAAGGTACACCAGTATCTGTTAACACTAATACATACATAAAATAATACAATATATTCAATTTAAGTGTCACAAATTATAAAGGTGAACACCACATGCAATTTAACCATACTACTTAATTACTACTTACAACTATTTTGATCTTACATGAAACTACGTTATGGTATACTATTGTATTGTGGCTAATTAAAAATGAAAAAACCATGATGAATATAATTATAATAATAAGCAACCTAATAAGAGCTTATCAGGATACCAATAATTCTGCTTTAAGCCTGGCAAATGAGTCGGCAAAAACGTCAAATTGTCCTTTGTTTATGACCTTACTCAGTCTTGACACTACGGAATTGCCACCTGGGGTTGTATAGCATAAGGCAGGGCAAAATGGAGTAATAGGATTTCGAGGAATCCTCCTGGGCACACAAAATTTGAATTTCTCAAGCAATTGTGGGCAGTCAATTCTATTTCGAAATATTTTGTACAAAAACGATAGATCTAGGAAAGTTTTGCGATTTTCCAATGACATCATCCCAAACTGTTGCATCCTTTTTGTATAGGAACGCGTTCTTCTTGAGATCTTGTTCCAAAATGTTAAACATGAGACAACAATATACATTTGTAGTCAATCTAAGACTATGACAGAAACTGGTTTTGTCAGAGCACAAATCCTATAATCCGCCGAAAATAGATGCATTTATGATGTCAGCATATTTGGCTCCTTAAATTGACATTTGATCTCGATTTAAGGAGCGCAGAGATCAAAGGAGTGAACGCTGCAAGGTAATTATTACATTACATGGTATATTTTAGTAAACCACATACATTTTTGTTCATGTTTAAATAATACAACAAAACATAACCTATAACATAACCATTTGTATTTAAAATAACTCCTAATTTACCTCTATTATATTAAAACTATTAATATTAATGATATATTGTTGAAGCTCACTTAAGTAAAATATGTTTATATACTTTTAGTAAATATTACATATACAATATCCAATTTACATGAATTTTTTTTTTTGAGTATTTAAGTACATACTTGTTTTTTTTCAGATTTATATTGACACTAGGACTTGCTTCATGGTCATTTCTTTGTGGTGTTTCACCAATTTCTAAAATATTACTAGTTTTAATAGCATACTCTGAAAGAGCTTCATTTACCAGTGCTATTCTTTGCCTTTTAACTACAGCCATTCTCTCAACTGGTGGTGGCATATTCGGTTTCTGACATAAAAATATATGAGGAACGACTCCTTTCTTTAACCGTAGATTACGTTTTTCTCCATTCTGTTTCATTATGTTATATTCAATATAATTAACTGTATCTTCTTTAACCTGAAATCAATTATAAACCATCAAAATTTCGTAAAACCGTAACAGGAATAAGGATGCTCTTTAGAGAAATGTTTATAAACTTTTGTAAACTTGTGAAGTAGGTTAGTTTTAGACAGAATCCTAATTCACACTAAGCTGTACATAAATATAGAATACTTACGTCAAAATGATCTTCACAGCAAAATAAAACTGATAATAAAGATATAGTCTCCTTCTTCATCATCTTACACCATAGTTTACGTAATTTTACATCGCGTGGAATGCGAAAAAACACTTTATCGGGTGTACTGATGGTAGTATTTTTACACTTCGGTACCATACAGTACCTGTAGCAAGGTTTTTTTACTTCTTTCATGATTTGTTTGCTAATTAAAATTGAAAATTAGTACTAAGTAACTGAAACGCTACTAGTAAACAAACAGACCATAACCAATGACGTCATCATAAGCGCGTGAAAAATGGCGGCGTTTAAACGGCTCAATTTTATGCAATGATTTCATATTTGATTGAAATAGTAAGACTCACTTAATAAACGAAAATCTTACAGCAGCACGATACTCCTTGTTACAGTCAGTCACACAACACACTTTCACCATATTTACAGTAGCACTCTGTGTAGTATACTAATCTCGCTAGAGTAAATGTATTCTACCTGAAATTCTATGACAATACAAACACTACTCTTTGTTCTATGATGATACTATAGTCACAGACCAATTAGAGAACAAGTTACTATAGTCCATTTCAAATAAGATGATCTCTGTGACAGTTCGATTTCGACACTTGTAGAGAGGTCCTACAGTGAAAATAAAATCGATTGTTTCTGGTAATCGATTATACTTTATATGGAAATGAAATCGATATTATCTTACTACCAAAACTTTGAGTATCATTAGTGTTTCTGTATTATATTGCAAGTTTTTGTTGATCAATGCATTTATCTTATGTATGTAATATAATGTAGGTATAGTAAAAATATAGTCAAGTGTTTACCTGTGATTTTTTCGGCATTTTGCCAAAAAAATAACAACAAAAATTCGGGTGGGGCTGTGCCGGGGCACACGGCCGTTGGTTTTAACGTGAAACGTCTATGTTAGAGAATCGCTTTTAAAGCAAAAGATTGAAATAAAATCAAGATTGACGGTGTTTTGAGATTTTTTATAAAAAAACTCAATATCACAACAGCGAGCTGACTATATAAGTAAATTATTCACACGACATTTTTTTTCTAAGACTAATAGTTTTTTAATTATTAAGGTACGATGATATAGACCTTTTCGTTACGGTCCACTTTTTAAACCTGGTACCATCCGTATGTTTCGGCGCGATTTTAAAGACGTTTCACGTCAAAAACTTAAACAAAAACAGCAACAACAGTCAACAATAACAGAACACCACACAAAAATCGATGAAAACACAACTCGCATACATGGCTGACACACCCGTACTGACTCGATTGTCAGGTAATCACAAGATGTCCGCCGATTATTCGATGTCCCACCTCTATGTTTTTTTGACGTTCCGTTTCATGTTTGCGAATTGCATAGTTATTTAAAAAAGATTTATTTTTATTCTTTATTTCATTAAATTAAACTAAGCGATACTGTCTTCGTTTTATAAGTAAAATATATTATATTTTATTATTTTTTGCAATGAAGCTACTATGAATAAAAAATATTAAAGAATAAAATTATTTTTGTTTGTCAAACGAAAAATGCGTAATTCGGAGCACGATGAACTGTCACAGAGATCATCCTAGTTGAAATGGACTATAATCTGTGATAGTCACCAGTAATCTTATTAAGTGTAGTACATAGAAGTATTAAAAACAATGTTGTAGTAATACTTCTATGGTGTAGTAGTAGTAGTAATATTTGTCGACATGGACAGGCAAAGGAAGATAACCATACAGCCAAATTATTTATTGTAGTAAAATTATTTCTTTTTTTTATACCACTATGGTGGCAAACAGGCCTACGGCCCGCCTGATGGTGAGCGGTTACCGTAGCCTATGGACACTTACAACACCAGGGTGTCAAAGAATTGTCACAGTTGATGTAATGGTTGGAAATAAAAGTCGTATTTAATATCACAGAAAATATTTTAATAGAAAGTTTTACATAGGTGTGTCACTCGCGCGTTGCCGACCCTTCAAAAACCTATTGACTCCCCTTTTGAATTCCACAAACGAAGTGTACGCGGGAGGAAATTCCTTTGGAACCGCACTGTGCCTTCCTTTGGGACCATTTAGGCTCCAGTGTGTACCCACACACACTCCCTGTCGATGGCGAGCGGTGCGATGATAGAAAGTGGCCGTGGGCATCATGTCAAACAATTCTTCAGAACACAACCCATTATACAGGCACACATAAGGAAGCAATGTCTCTCCTAAGACTTAGAGGCTCGATACCGCCTGTGAGTACGGGATCGTCGACGAATCTCACAGCGCGCTTTTGGACTGAGTCTAGGGGCCCAAGCTGGTACATAGGTGCTCCCGCCCATGACAGCAGTACTCCATATGGGGCCGGACTTGCCACTTATACAGTACAAGTCTTTGCCGCGGTGTGAAGTACCGCTTCGCCCTATTGAGCACACCGAGTTTTTTTGATGCCAGCTTGGCCTTGGCTTCCAGCTGGCTTTGGAACTGAACGTCGCTGGAGATGTCAACACCAAGGATCCCAATACACTTTCCGATGGAAAGGGGTGTGTCCTGGAATTGAGGGGCTACAGTGAATGGAGTTTTCTTTGCGGTGAACGCACAAACTATAGTCTTAAAGGGGTTAAATCGGAGTAGATTGTCCCGGCCCCAATCGGAGACTCTAAATAGAGTTCTCTCGATTTCAGATACACGTTCTTATTTTCTCTCAAGTCTCTTATTTTCTATTATATTAACACTTTCAGCCTCTGAACCTAACAAATTTTTTTCTTATAACATACATATCATGGGATGTATTTGCTTACCACTATTATTACACAACTGTGTTACAATACAGACGCTTTTCCATTATAACGAATATATAGATATGAATGTTAAAAATGAATAACGCCAAATCAATGAATCATCTTAGTATCTATTATCAAAATTGTAGAGGCTTTAGAACAAAGTTAAACATGTTATTCATGAACATTTTGTCGAATAACTATGATCTCATTGTGCTCTCCGAGACGTGGCTGATCCCAGACATTGACAATAGTGAATTCATAGATCAGCGTTATGTAGTTTACAGACGTGATAGAGACCGCCTTGCCTGCGGCAAGCACCATGGCGGTGGTATTCTCGTGGCGGTTCTACGTGGCCTGAAATCTACCATATTCAATACTTCTAACTTGGTTTATTCTATGGATCTAGATAGCATTAAACATATACTGATAGAAATTGAAATTAGCCAAACTAAAAAACATGTCATTGTTGCGGCCTACATATAAGGAGTTTGTTGTATCGATTACTGATTCCAAAGAATTGATATTAATATAACTTTATAATTGGCATTGATTTTTTCGTTCACAACATTAAGTCAGTTTATTTGACGGCTGTCATAATGAACCTATTACATTCGTTACAATGTGATTATAGTCAATCAAATTGTAACAAATAAATATTGCACAAGATTATTAGTTTTTTTGATAAATTTAATCATAGGACATATTTAATCATAATGCAATAATTAGCAACTGCGGATTAGATTGCATTGATCACGTAATTAAATGTATTATCGATTACGCTAACCGAAAAGTATAATTTTGCCAGACTGTTATCTTATCTGTCAATGAATCTTTACTAGTAGCAAAATTGAATAAGATACAAAACAGATGTTTGCGTGTAATATTGGGTGCTATGATTTCAAGTAATAACCATTTATCAATAAAATTTAAATAAATTATCATTTTATATACTTAATTAAATCATTTTGACGACGTTTTTGTCCATGTCCTTTCAGCTCTATTAAATATAAACAATATTTATCAAAGTATTATTTTACCATAGATATTGTAATAGATCATAAATTAAAATATAAAGTAGATGTTTATCACATGTTATCTAATTTTGTAGACTACAACTACAATCAAATTTACACTGATGGTGCAAAAAACAATGAGATCGTTGCTATGGCATTTTATGATGTAACATCAGAAAGAGGCTTAGGATTTCAATTACCTGAGAGAGCCAGCATTTATACAGCAGAGTCTTCAGCCATTCTAGATGCCCTTCACTACATTGAACAACAAAATGAAGGCAAATGGCTCATTATTAGTGATAGTATGAGTGTCCTAAAAGCTTTATAGTCCAAATCTTAATGCTAAAACCAGTTATATTATTTATGAAATCCGTGAAAAATATTATCAAATGATACAAATGAATAAAAACAGTACAGCACAGTAGGAGATGAAAAAGCTGATTACATTGCCACATCAATAACCAATAATAACCATACTGATACTATCATTGCAGACTTTAAAAATATTCTTATACCTCAGTCAGATTTGCTTATTAATTTAAAGAATAACATCATACAAGTTTTTCAAAGGTATTGGTCTCAAACTTGTGAGACCAAAGGCAAATGGTATGCACAAATTAATTATAATATTGGAACGCCATGGTTCTGCAAAGGAAAATAATATTTTGGGCGACAATTTTTCACAATTATATGTCGTTTTCGTTAAGGACATTGTCGTTTCAATGTTCATTTAAATAGGTTAAAGTAACATCTTCTAATTGTAATTATTGCTTTCAATCAATTAGCCAAAGTCTTCACCATCTTTTCTTCGATTGTAGTAGTTTCACGATACAAAGATTGGTTTTCATCGATCGTCTTCTGTGTATATATAAAACATCTGAAAATATCCCGCGCTCTCTGCCGCAGCTTTTCAGAAACGAAAATTGATTTAAAGCCATTTTTGAATTTATAAAAACAACTGTATCTGATATTTAACCTTAGAGGAATGACTAATCATTCCTCTAAATATTTAACTCTCAATATTATTATCTGTTTTAACTTGGATTTTCTTTACTTTATTACCCTTTGTTTGATTTAGAATGAAATCAAAGATACTACCAAAATGAGATAGTTTTTAAATCAAAGAATTGGATTTTTTCCTTGAATTTGTTTTCAATAAATACTGACTGAATAAGATCTGTGATCTTCGATACAAGTGACTTGGCGACAGCCTAAACTAAATATATCAACGAAGAAAATAAAGAAGAAAAGTAAAGAATTGAAGAAAAAAGCAAAGAATTGGCTGTATGAGAATCGTTTCCTTTGCCTTCCCAAAATGGGAAAATTAATAAAAAAAAAATGCAAGTCAATGTCAAAAAGTCACAACAAAAGTTTTGCTTAAGTTTGTTTTGGCGTGTTGAACGAGTGCGAATTTGTGATATTGTGGTATTTGTTTGTTTCTTAAATAGCGTTAAAATACCATAAGATTAGTTACAATGTCGGATGACGACAATAGTTTGCATAGATTAGAGGGTACATCTGATAACGCTCCGGGTGGTTTAATCATCAAAAAGCAATACCAGCCATCAGATTTTCAGTTCGCGAAACCTTCATTACTAGGTTTGGATAAGCTAGCTGCTGCAAAAAGGAAACAAAATAGGCTGATATCTTTTCAAGATGATGCAATCGAAGACGACAGTTCTAACCTAAAAATTGAATCCAGCAGTGTAAAAGATCGTAAATATAGGAAACACAATGAAGAAACTCCGACATATACCGGTGGCATATCAGAACAAGCAAGACAAAGATTACTGGAACGAATGGAAAGGTTAATGTCATTATTATTAATTTGTAATATTGATTAATTATATCATCTATTCCTGAAATAATCCATTAATGAAACAATAACCCATTAATTCGATAAAAATATTTATGAAATGTAAGATACAAAGTGACCATTTTAGCATAACCCACAATTAAAAGAAACATACAATAATATTACAATTTACTTATGCATGCTGACATGTCTACTGTTTTCCATATGTTATGGAAAAGCTACAAGTCTTATATTGATATATAGTTTTTTAAGTAGTTTCAAATTCTTTCTTTTAAAGTATTTAATGCTATTAATTATTGTTAATTATATTTGCTGAATGGAACAAACTAGTTAGTGTATCAACTATTTTTCTCCCCCTAGTATCAATTGATTCCAGCTTTTCGTCTGTGAATGTTGTAAGAGCTGACTAAAGGAATTTACAAAAATTACAACTCCAATAAGTAACCCGGAGAGTAGCAACCATAACTCATAGATATCTGCAATTGCTGGGCATACTTTTATGACACTGTTTAGAGACAAACACTCTTATTATGTCTTTATTGGAGCTTTAACTTTCCTCTTTTTACTTTCTATACCAGGATTGTCTGCTGTATTTATTTTACTTATTTCTGCTGTAAAATAGCAGTGTTCTCATTGCTGTGTCTAGGTGTGGAGAATAAGAAAGGCAGTGAAATTATTGAATACTTTACATCTGATGTTAACTTATATTGACTGTAATTTTTGTAAATTGTAAAGTTGTGTTGCAATTTGCAGATTCACAAGTATTGTTTAATTTTTTTTACATATTGTTAGGATTGTAGATTCAGTTGTGAAAATAAATATTGAAATTGTAGAATTCATAGATAATACAAAATTCTTGGGCATACACTAGATTCATGATTGCAAATGGATCCTTATATTAATATCTTAGCTAGTAGACTTAGTTCCGCAGTATATGAAGTAAAAAAGAGGGACAACTTACTGATGTTGAAACGGCAAGAATAATTAATTTCAGTTATTTTCATAGAGTCATGTCATAGGGTGTATTATTGTGGGGCTCCACTGTGTGCATAGAAAGTATTTTTATACTACAAAAAAGAGCAGTATGTGCTATATATAAATTAAAACCAAGGGATTTTCTGAAGGATTTAGTTAAAGCAATTAGTATATTGATCTCAGCAGGAAAATTTGATTTATTTTCATAAGAAATAATATTTATTTTTAAATACGAGAAATAAAAATAAACCTGCCGTACCAATGTAGAGATATGTGAGTCACAAATTTATAATACTTATAAATTCTTTTTAAAAATAATATTATGAAAAATGGTTATTATACTGTAAAGGAATATTTAATTGATAACAAGGTTTGGGTTTAATTTTAATATCTCAATAGTTATGTTGCCAAATATTTTGACTATATTAAATAATATAATGAAACTATAGTCTTTATATAATGTGAATTTGTATGTTAAAATTATAAAATAAGTTGGGTCGGACTATTTATCGGATGTCAGCTTCTAATGGATGACTCTGTAAAAAAACAGAGAAAAAAAAATTGTCCTTTCTGGTTTTCTTGCTGGTTCATTCCAGTACAAGTCTCCTGCTGTAGACTTGTGACCCAATGACGTCTTTGACAGGCAAAAGTGCAGGCAAAACCATTAGGTGGACAAATACTGTATATGCTTGCTTGATATACTGAAGGTGAATATGAAAGGTGAAGGTGAAAGGGGTAGAACTGTATTAACATCTATGTTTTTGTGGTGCTTATTTAGGCTGTAATTATTTTTCAGGAAAAACAAAGAAATGGAAAAAGGTGTGCACAATTCAACAAAAGATGAAAAGAAATACAATATAAATGAAGATGAAGATAAATATCATAGACGTCGGTTGGATCGAAAAGAGAGAAGATATGATGATCATAGGAAGAGCTATAGTAGGAAAGATAGAGATTCAGATAGGCGACACTCAGAAAGAAGGGAGAGACGAGACAGAGACAGTGAACGAAGCCGTGATAGCTCAAGGCGGAGCTATTATGAACCTAGATTTAAAGATGAACCTAGGACACCAAGGTGATTTATTAATATGTTATTGTGGGTTAGGTATTAAATTTCAGTTTCATTATTACATACTATAACATATAACAGCTATTAGGATTATTAATGTAGTGAATTCAGGACAACTTGGCTATTATGAAAAGTGTTATAAAAACAAAAATGTTATATTATCATTTTCTTTGTGAAATTAACAGAATAAGGTTTAATCATGACCATTTCAACCAACAGACACCAACTGTTGGACATAATCCTCTCTCAAGGATTTTTACAAATTTTACATAGTGCAAGAAATATGCTGTGCCCGTAGTGGGCACTTAGGATTTGCATTTCTTCAGACTATGTTAGTGGCCCTAGTTCTTTTTTTAATTTCATTCTTCGGGTCACACGAATAAATTTAAAGTTCCACCCCTCTTCTCTTTGAGTGTAATCGGCTTTTACGCAACGGGTCGTGGATTTAATTCCCGCACGGGACAGATATTTTGTGTGACCTACAACAATTTTGTCCAGTCTGGGTGTTTGTCTATGTTTGTGACTGCACCAACGATACAGGATAAAATCCTAGTATGGGGCGACTTTAAAAAAAAAAAAAGATTATGTTATTTACATTACTAGTTTTAGTTTCTAGGAGGAGAGTTATATACAAGAAATGGATCCATACCTAGAAAAATAAAAGATTATTGACTTACAATACATTTATATTATAGAACATGACTTTGTTAACTAAGTAACTATAGTAACACAAAGTTTTGTTAAATTATTATCTTGTAAACAGTTTTGTCGATATCACATTGATTGTCTTTTCTCAATATGTTGACATAACTTGTCCAGAATTCTTATTCTGAAGGAGGACTGATTTTGTGGAGTTTTCATATAGTCACTGTAACAGTTGGATAGCAATATACTAGTGGCTTTTTGCTCTTTAGTCTTATGTATAACCTGCCACAACATGTGTAAGTGGTCTATGGTACTGAAGCTTTCTAGAAATTCAGTTTATTTGAGAGATTCAAAGTCATCATACCATTCGTGTAAACTTTATCTGTAGTTCTTTAACTAGGTTCTATCTCTCTATTTTTAGACCGGTCTCCTGTGTCATGCTTTAGATGTAATATTTAATAGAAATAATAATAATTTGTGATTTGTTTTCTATGTTAGTACTTATATAAATTTGATTTCAGTATAAAAGCACTGAAACCGACTGATAAAACTGCATGGGACGATGACGATGACGATTCGAAAGCGCCAATACGCAAGTCTAGTTGGGATTTTCCAACACCTAAACCTCGTGATGGTCCGTCGGATAGAAGCCAACGTAGCGAGAGAACTGGTAAACCTTTACGGGACTACAAGGGAAGACTATACGAACAAACAGAAAGGGCAACTCCACATAAGTAAGTTCATTTTATAGTGTAACATCATTTTTACCTAAAAACTTTCTGATAACATATTAATAAGTGATGTAACCTCCCTTTCACGATGATTTTGGTAAGTTACTTAGTAAGAAAAACTGAAGGTAGACTATCAGAACTTATATTGGCAAAAGTAATTATTTAAAGAAAGAGTTTTTTAGTTCAAATATTAATCAAATTTTGAACATACAGATAATTGAAATATTCTAATATTATTTTGTATTTAATTATATTATCCAAGTTTTTAAATTAGTTTGCAATATTGTGTCATATGAACACTTTTTGCTACAATTATAATTTGGGAAACACTACTATATGTTAACAAACCAATTAATAAGTAATTATTAAACTGTAGATGAGGTACAGTGAGGCACTAAGAGTCTTTGTCTTTTTAAATCCGAAAAATGGCTCATGATGTGGTTATTAATTATAACAATAGCAAGGTTATAACCGAAGCATGAAAATATAATTTACTGTGCAATTTTATCTTTTAAGTACTGTTTATATTTTTACTATGTCAAATAATTTTAGCTGCGTTTGCACCCTTGATTTGTAATAATTAACTTTATTAATATTCTTTTTATACTTAGTGTGCGATTAACAGCCACAGAGGAAGCATTAACCAATTAACTGTTTACTTTTATAACTTTTATTTGACAATATACGTCAGTTTTAACTTCTGGTTATCGTTCTGTGCACTCCGATTTCAAACCCCATAAGAACTCATACTCAAGTGTACACCACACAATTTATGATATTCTTCTTGAGAAAGCTTTTCCAATTCTCAGGAAGGCGTAGACAAAATCTCCTTTCATGTATGAATTCTTCACAGTAGGAATCATTATATTCTGTTGATTTTAAATTTATTTTGATTTTAGTAGATGCCGATCAAGCCTATATTGACAGGTTTTTAACCAATCTAAATACTTATTCACTACATTTCAGGTTTGCGAGCTCAAGGCGCGGACTAGACGTAGACGATCTAGAATGGCAGGAAGCTGAGAAAAAATTAGATAGAGCATGGTATAATATGGGTGAAGGTGTGTTATATTTTTACGCTAGACCATTAATTTAATAGTGTTGTTAATTTGCCTTTTAAAGACACAGATTATGAGAGTTAAGGAATGTTGCTAACTTAAATAGTTTTGTTTGTACCTAAATAGCTCTTAGTACTAGCCATACAGTAAAATAGATTGACCATTTTAATATGGGCAAATGTACTGACTTTATTATTTTTGTGACTCGATGAAAATGCCAAAATAAAAATTTGGTTATATAATAATACTAATAAATAACTTAAAAAACAAAAAACCTCTGTCAAGATTCATAATGGGAATGTTGAAATAATAAAGAAAATAAGTGTGTTTTTAGGTTATTACAGTATCAAGGAAATGCACACTTTATGTCGTAAGTAGTAAGGTTTGCATTAGTTTTCTGCGCTGTTCTCGTTTAGTTATACACCAAACTAACAAACACAGACTGTCAAATCTAGGGATGTGATCTGAGATAAATTGAAGATTTACGCCAAATCAAAATCGATTTCTTATCGATTTTTAGAATAGATCTAGTGAATCGAATTTCATAAATAAACATCAGGATTTTCTGTCATGAGAATGGAATATAAAGGCAACAAGTTCAGTTTGACTTAAACAAGCGGTTTTTCGCGCAGCGTTATTGTGTTTGCGAAGACGAAAGGATGAATGGTTTGGAATCGATTTCATGTTATAGTGTTAACAAATACAATAAAGAAAGTATTTATTTTGTCGTTGCCGAGGGTATAACAATTTTTTTTTTATTCTGCATCCATAGAGGGAATAGACATTAAGCAAAGCGATTCGATTGTAGATTTAGGTACAAAATCACCCCGCAGATAATAATCGATTGATTTCTATAATTTCTCCCTAATTAATGGCAGATAATGACGACCGATTATGAGATATTGACGACCTCTATAGTCGAGTATATATCAACAACCATGACTAAGGTACAAATGTTCGCATTCATCACACAAACATCTGCCCCCACCGGGATTCGAACCCCGGACCTCAGAGATGGCGACACCTTGAAACCGGTGTGCTATCCGCTCAACTATGGAGGTCGTCGCACCAATTAGCCATTGAGACACAATGTTTCTACAAAAAGTACTGGAATGGGCAATCTCCTTTATTCTAATATTGTATATATTAGAAAATAATTTGTACATGTTTCTTGACAGGCGAAGCAGACGAGTCAAATCCATTCGCAGACACCAGCGAGGAGTACATCGCTAAAAAAGAGGAGCAAATTATCAAGCGAGCCAATCGGAAGGTGTCCGCACACAGACAACAGATAGACAAGGACAACGAGCTGTGGGAGAGGAACAGAATGCTCACTAGTGGGGTTGTGCATGCTATCACCGTGAACAACGACTTGGATGAGGTTGGTGATACTGTCACTATTTTATTTTATTTCTTATTTTAATGCAGAAGTAAAAACCTGGCTGCGCAAGAGAACAGAGGAACTACACCTAAAAGAATGGATAACCAAGGAGGGATGCAAGCGTACGAAGAAAGCAGTCCCGGAACCTTCCAAGAAGCTTGCCCGTTCCCTTATCAAACTAAAGAGAGACAAGATCCGAAAGGTCATAGCTACCATAACTGGACATTGCCTTTTAAACAAACAAACACAATTGGTGTAACAAGTAGCCCCTTGTGAGAGGATGCACGGAGGCAGAGGAAACGCCACAGCACGTTCTTATGGAATGTGCAATGTGGCCGACCCACGGGAGAAACTTGTCCATTCCCGGCGTCCCTGCCAGAAGCATGCAGCAGCCCACGGAGGCTGCTGGCGTCCTGGGAGGACCTGGGGTGGATGGAGTAGGAAGGAGGCAGACGCAGGAGAAGGGCGCACAATGGCCCAATCATGAGGCTAAGAGCGGTGGAGCCCAGCCAAAATAAACTGATATTTCGTCCAACCTAAACTTCGGGGGATACATTGAGTCCTTCGCAAAAACTGCAGCTGAAAAGCTTGGTATTTTATCCAAAGTTAGGCGCTACTTCACTGCAGAACAGGTGCTCAACCTATATCAAACCCAAGTTCGATCCTGCATGGAGTACTGCTGCCATCTTTGGGACGGCTCTGCCCGCTATCAGTTGGCTGCCTTGGACTCAGTAGACTGGCGAGCTAGAAAACTTATCGACGACGAAACACTTGACTCTTCAATATCGGAATGGTTGGTTTGAAGGTCATTAATATTAAGACCAACCAGCATAGGTGCAACCAGCATAGGTGCAGTAAATGTTCCTTGTGTTTTAACCTTGTATGCGTAAATCAAACGGAGTTGATATCTCATTGGGTGTGCCCATTATGTCAGTCTAAGGCGCCAAGAAAAGATAACTCAAACAAGGTGAGAACACTTCCTGAAGCTCGAGATGACGAAACTGGCAACATTATACTTCGTAGTCACGGAAACAGAGCGCCACGTCACCCTTTTTAACTTCATCACCCGGGGTGGACTTGCTTAACACGCTTGCGATGGAAATTAAACTACTACGGCAGGACGTCGGAGAATTGAGGATCGGGATGAAAACAATCTCTGAACATATAGTAAGTTGCAACGCACGACTTGATGAACAACAGCTGAACTTAGAGAGACGAGGGTCGGATAAGTACTCTGGAACAACAAACACAGAACGTCAAATACCTACAAAATACAATAGATTCCCTACAGGAACATTTAAAGCAACGAGCCCAGGAAACCCTTCGAAATGAGGTTGAAATACAAGGCCTTAATGAGACACCTAGCGAAAATTCTGTGCATGTTGACGTGACTTTGGCTCCAAGAATTGGTCTTCCACTGGATTTCTGCGATCTGGAAACCGCAAGTCGAGTCGGTAAACTACAAAACCAAAACAAAAAACTTGAGTCCACGGGCAAATCATCCCCACGACCATTGGTAGTGCGATTTATAAGACGGGACAAGCGAGACGATTTTCTGACAATCGGCAAAATCAGAGGCAACATGCACTCTTCAGACATCACAGGAGTAGCTGGCGAGTACAACATTTTGTATACAAATGAGCACCTAACGTCCGAGAAGCGCCGTATGTTTCGTCTGGCCCGTGATTGTTGCAAAAGTGCAGAATACAAGTACTGTTGGATTTAGGAATTTGCAGTATTATACAAATGTGCTAAATCATTGTATAAAATAGATCGCTGCTGGGACAGAATTTGTAACCGTTTCCAGTCACTAATACGATTTAAAAAGTGATTGCAGTAAAAAAATATATAACTCAATTTGACAGTTAATAATTACTTAATTATTGATTTTCCAAATATAATGATTAAAATACTAGATTAGCATCTAATGTTTTTGTATCGAAATAAATATTTTATTACGTAATAAATCACGCAAATAAATCATGTTACCTGATGTCTTAAGCGATAACCAGTAGCTATGGATATCTGTAAGGCCCGTCGTATCACCGGAACGTTGCCAGTTTCAAACTACCCGCAGTAAACGTAGTTATTATATAAGTCAAGAAACCTAATAAAAGCACACTGCGACTTTTAGCAACGTGGCGTTTGAAAGCTTGCATGTGTTGCCTTACAAGCACTTTCAAGCCACAATAATTCAGTATTAATACATATTAACAACCAAGCATTACCCTACCCAATTTATCTTTCAAGGAAAGCGTGGACCGCGTCCATTTACTGGTGCACAACATAGTGCCGCCATTCCTCGACGGCAGAATCGTATTCACCAAGCAACCGGAGCCAGTTATACCTGTAAGTTTGTTTCATACCTTAGTAATTTTTTTTTTTTCTATCTGCAATCAGCCCGTAAGGCTTTAATCAGATTGATGTGACTTTTATTTAGTCAGATTTGAGAGTGCACATCCAGTGATGTGCCGTCCCCTATTTACGTCCCTTCACTCATATTGAAGCTAATCGCGTTCTTTTTAGCCGATAAAGGCAGTCATTTGTATCCATAAGTTTCATAGCCAAGGGGTTGCTGTGATGTTCCAGTCTCCGCTTATAAGATTCAGTGGACCGCTCTATTTCCTCCTTGACCGTCGGGATGTCTAGATAATCATGCACCTCCGTGTTCCTTATGAACCATGGGGCGTTGCTGATGATCTTCAGTACTTTGTTTTGGTAGCGCTGGAGGATTTCTACATTTGAGTGACTTGCTGATCCCCAGAGTTGTATACCGTAAGTCCAGATCGGTTTTAATATACATTTGTATATCAGCACTTTATTTTCTAGACTTAGTGACGATTGTCTGCCCAATAGCCAGTACAAACTCGTAAGTTTTTTATTTGCCTGCTCCCTTTTGGCCTTTATATGGTCTCGCCAGGTGAGTCTTCTATCTAGGTGCATGCCTAAGTATCGTACCGTACTTTCTGTTGCCAACATGGTTCCGTCAAGTGTCACAGGTGAACAATCCCCAGTCTTTAGCGTGAACGTATTATGCACTGATTTAGCTGGGCTGGCTCGAATTCTCCACTGAAAAAGCCATAGCCCGATTTGGTCTAGGCATTTTTGCATGTTTGTTGTTTGTTTTTTATACCTCAGTAATAAATATGTTTTTGGATTCTGCATTTCTACCCTCACCCGAATCATTATAATTAAAAACAGTTTTTTATTTATTCTTGACTTAAAATTGACACGTGCAAATTTTAAGTGCGGTCCAAACTTTGTTGTTAGAAGTGTGGGTGTGTGTTCTTTGTATGGAAACTGTTAGTTTATAGTTTTATGTAATTAATCACATAACATTTTGGACCGCAACCAATTGATAAATGCTTTACATTTTGTTGCTTTGTTATGTAGTAAATGCCTTACAATATATGTTACGGCGTGGTGTTCATAGTCCTTTTTTGGATGCGATACGTGGATGAAGATAATGCTTATCACTATATAGTATAAAGTCGCTATCCGCCGTCTGTCTGCCCCTATGCTTAGATCTTTAAAACTACCCAACGGATTTTGATGCGGTTTTTTTAAAAGATAGAGTGATTCTTTAAGTAAGGTTTATATGTATAATAACATCCATTAAATAGTAGAGAAATGCTGTTATTTTTGAGGTCTCTAATCTGATATCGTAAATAATTGCATTTTTTCTGCGTACATTGCAAACGATTATTTACAACGTTCACAGTTTTTCTGTAGTCTATTTAGTATCATCACTGCACCCGTGCGAAGCCGGAGCGAGTCGTTAGTTACTTATATAAATGTAACTACATTCATAAAGAAACTTTTTATTTAGCCAAGAGATAGCCGTAGTCAAATACTGTAAAAGTATTGGGTTATGTTTTTATATATATCATATTCAAATATTTTATAGTACATTATGGTACAAGTGTGTAATGTTGGTGATTTATTTGGTTGGCTTAAGGAGCCGAGGACGGTAATCATCAATACACACGTGTATCGTGCAACGTTTTTCAACACACTTCTGAATAAAATAATACTTAAATAAAAAACCATTTTCTTTATAAATTGTATTTGCAGACATCTTAATTAATAACTAACTAAATAACTTCAAAAGAGAAAACGAGACGAGTTGTGAAAAATGTTTCATAATGGCGGGAAAATTAATCAGTTTTCTATGCGCGTGCTTCGGCCATAGACTAATAAATTTCGTAATGGCGGGAAAAATTAATTAGTTTTCCTATGCGCGCGCATCGGCCATAGACTAAAAAATGAGGGTTCTTTTTTTTTGGGCTTTTCGCGGATAGCTTTTTAGCGCAAATGTAAGCGTAACTCAACCAATAATATTTAAAAAAAAACTATTACTCACTCGTGAATAATAGTAATGAAAAAGTCACAGTTTGATTATAGGTGTCATTATGTGCCTAATTGCCATGGGATTAGAGCCACTTTATGAGGAAGTGTGTTGAAAAATATGTTTCCCCTTTAACTATTGATATTTTTGTGACAATTCGTAATAATGCTAAAACAATATATACCTACTCACAATTTGTTATACAATAGTACATCGCTGCAACGAACACCAAGTGAGTTACCGATGCATTTATCAACTTTAACAAAGTGCTTTTTTTCAACTACCACTTTATCTATCGTGGTAAAATGTACCTACTCAATAAAAATTCCATTGAAAACAATGTTTAATTCATCTTCTCGTATATTGAATAAACTTACAATATTTTTTTTTGTTTTGTGGCTAAAAGTTACTAACAATTTAATTTGTAATTGGTTTTATACTTTCTGGAGGTAAATTCATATCGTTATTGCTATTTCTATTTCTTTAAAAGTTTATGAAGTACAAATGGTAGAAAATGCGCGTCATATTCGATTTTAGAAGCCGATTTTGTTTAGCCAATTTATTTTTCCATTAGTATCTTTTTGATCAGTGCAGAGTACATACATTTTATATTAAATTTAATGGAAGGCAACAAACATGACTAACTTGTATCTAAATAAAAAACTGTGCAACCATCAGGTTTTATATATTTCTGCATCATATATTACTGTAAAGTTTTGGATGACAAAATATCAAGATTAATTTATCTAATATCCTGTTAATTATGTCTTTTTAGGTTAAGGATCCGACATCGGACATAGCAATCAACGCGAGAAAAGGCTCTGCGCTGGTTAAAGCGTTCAGAGAACAAAAGGAGAGACGGAAAGCTCAGAAGAAACATTGGAAATTGGAGGGGACTAAGATAGGTTCGATTCGCTCAGTATTATCTGGACAGTGTTGCCAACTCAATCGAGACTAATTCCATAGGACGCAAGAAAAATAAGATTCTACCTTTACCAACAATATTTCTATGAGATCGTGAACATTAGATTTACGGATACAATTCCCCTAAAAATTATTATTGTTATACCAAACAAGCGAACCGAAGCATGCTAGAATTAGAATATTCTCAGAATATACAAATATTGAGGGTAGTTTCGTTTTGTGTGTTCATAGAAATAAAAATGTATTTCTGTTGTTACCAATACATCTTGTTTTCAGGAAATATAATGGGGGTACAAAAAGAGAAGGAGGAACTAGACGACGGGCCTACAAAAGAAGCGTACAAATACGCAGAACATTTGAACAATGGTGGGTGGCATTTTGTTTATGGTTTTTGGTTTTCAAAGAGTGAAGTAGGTTTAAGATTAAGTTCAGTCGAGCAGGGTAAGTGTTTTGATTGGCACATCTAAAAAGTACGCATGTTGTAATAATAATAACAACTTGTCTTGCAGAAAGCGAAGAACCGGAGTCAAAGTCGGAATTCGTGAAAAAATTGACTATAGCGGAGCAGCGTCGCTTTTTGCCAGTATTTGCTGTGCGGGAGGAATTGTTACAAGTGATAAGGGAGAATAATGTCATCATAATTGTTGGTCAGTTTTACAATTCCCATTATGCTGTATATCCTAGACTAGCTAATCTGTGCCCACTTCGTTGGGCATCATATTAATAATCCTTTTTTAGTACAGAGTGTTATGTTTTAATTTCTAACTGTAATATTAAAAAACTACTTTTTGTAACTCAAATATAATTTGGACATGTGCTGTCGTTGGCTTTTTTTGTAGGCATTTTCAAGCTCCACATCTTTTCTCTGGAACTCAAAAATATCTCTTTCATAGTTAAGGCAGCGTTCGTACGTCGTTCAACTATATATATATATATATATATATAGTTTCTTACGAACGTATACTATTATATATATATATATATATATATATATATATATATATATATATATATATAGTATGGCTATAGTATACATATATATATTATATAGCAAGCATCATATTTATTTTTGCAAACAACCCCCTCAGCTGTTACCCGATCTTGACAACGCGACATATCCAAATTTGTTCCAAATCCAAAATTACCATAAAAACGATTCTAGTGAGTTAACATGAAATGATAGATATATACTGTCGCGGACATTTTTTTTAGATCATTTTAAGAGGAATAATTTTTTCATACATATTTTTTTGGTATCTAGAACCGTTTTCGCAGCGCACGCAACGGAAGTTTCAAAGATGAATAATTTTCCCCGTTTTTTCCACATTTTCCATTATTTCTTCGCTCCTATTAGTCGCAGCGTGATGTTATGGAGCCTAAAGCCTTCCTCGATAAATGGGCTATTCAATAAAAAAGAATTTTTCAATTCGAACCAGGAGTTCCAGAGATTAGCGCGTTCAAACAAACAAACAAACTCACAAACTCTTCAGCTTTATAATATTAGTATAGATTATTTGACAATAAATTCTTAAAACTATAATGAAAAATATCACAACCAATTCCTGCGTCTGCGCAACTTCTGACGAGCTCATTATACTGGCAACACATTCTAACTAAGGGATTATAATAAGACATGTAAAATCTGATAAAAAAATAATATCAACATTTCAATGCAAGTACATAAATAACTCTACCTAATTCCGACCTCTGGTAAATACTTCGCACAATTCCTGGAATAAGGCAGTAAGTGAATTTCACCTACTTTTCAGGAGCTTAAAAAAACTGTCCTATATTTTTATTATGAGGTCTAGAAAAAAGTTTCAAAGAGATAATCGCAGGTCACAGTTGCCCCCAACTACACGTGTTATTTAATTTAGGAACAGATTGATGTACTTCGAGATAATCTAAAAAACACGGTTACTTCTTTATTCCACGAAACACATCGCATATTTGCAGAGTTAACTACAATTACTGCTTTTTAGTTATGTATTTTGAAATATATGAACTAATTTAACTCTACTTACGGCTTTGTGTTGTAGTTGTAAGTATAATCACGTTGTTATTTAACGGAAAATCCTTTTTTGTACATAGAGTAATTAGAATTACACAATAGTCCTAGATTGTAAAATACAGGAACAAGTAATTATATATATTTGCGTTATGGATTTTCTTGTAAATCTTCTTTTAAAATTTACTTAAACATAATTATGACTTTATCAGCGGGATAATTCTAAAACGAATAAATGTAAATATGCATATCCCTATTTTATGCTGGAATTTTATGGTTTTTAAAGTCGCAAAATTATTGTATTTTTGCATTTACTCCTTCATTTTTGTAAATAGCTTCACGCGATTATGACAGAAGGTGTAAACCATGATGCTCGCTTTATTTACGAGTAATAAAACATTTTCGACGCAAGTTTAGTCACGACTTTCTTACACGGGTAGTGCGAAGTGATGTCGATGTTTCACTCTGGCAGGCGAGACGGGCAGCGGCAAAACCACGCAGCTGACGCAGTACCTGCACGAGGAAGGCTACAGCCGCAGCGGCACCATCGGGTGCACGCAGCCGCGCCGCGTGGCCGCCATGTCCGTGGCCAAGCGCGTCTCCGACGAGATGGCCACCAAGCTGGGTGAGGCGAGCTTACTTATCAAAACCACGCAGCTGACGCAGTACCTGCACGAGGAAGGCTACAGCCGCAGCGGCACCATCGGGTGCACGCAGCCGCGCCGCGTGGCCGCCATGTCCGTGGCCAAGCGCGTCTCCGACGAGATGGCCACCAAGCTGGGTGAGGCGAGCTTACTTATCAGAACCACGCAGCTGACGCAGTACCTGCACGAGGAAGGCTACAGCCGCAGCGGCACCATCGGGTGCACGCAGCCGCGCCGCGTGGCCGCCATGTCCGTGGCCAAGCGCGTCTCCGACGAGATGGCCACCAAGCTGGGTGAGGCGAGCTTACTTATCAAAACCACGCAGCTGACGCAGTACCTGCACGAGGAAGGCTACAGCCGCAGCGGCACCATCGGGTGCACGCAGCCGCGCCGCGTGGCCGCCATGTCCGTGGCCAAGCGCGTCTCCGACGAGATGGCCACCAAGCTGGGTGAGGCTCGCTTACTTATCAAAACCACGCAGCTGACGCAGTACCTGCACGAGGAAGGCTACAGCCGCAGCGGCACCATCGGGTGCACGCAGCCGCGCCGCGTGGCCGCCATGTCCGTGGCCAAGCGCGTCTCCGACGAGATGGCCACCAAGCTGGGTGAGGCGAGCTTACTTATCAAAACCACGCAGCTGACGCAGTACCTGCACGAGGAAGGCTACAGCCGCAGCGGCACCATCGGGTGCACGCAGCCGCGCCGCGTGGCCGCCATGTCCGTGGCCAAGCGCGTCTCCGACGAGATGGCCACCAAGCTGGGTGAGGCGAGCTTACTTATTCATCTGTACTTCTTTTTTTTTCCCTAAGGAAAATGCATTAAGTTACCCCGTACAACGTTACGCATACGTTACGTATACGCCGGCTGCGGCGAGCCGGCGGTTATGTGAGGCTCTCCTCCCCAGAAGGGGGAGGCCTACCCACTACTAACCTACCTAAACTCTAGGAGGTAGACTCTGTACCAGGGTCGTCTGCATGGGTACCTCCGTCTTACCTATTTCCGCCGCCAAACAGCAGGGTTCGCTTTGCTGTGGCGTGAAGGGTAAGATAGGCAGTGAAATTACTGGGTACTGTGACTTTACATCTTATGTCACAAGTTGGCAACGTACACTGTGGTTCTTATGAGGTTTGCAGATTTGCTGCGAATCTCGTGGGAACCACATGTACTATAGGCGACTGTTACCACTTACCATCAGGTGGGCAGCCTGCTTGTTTGTCAACTTTAGCAATAAAAAAACTAAAAACCTCAGGGATGGCCTTCCTCAGGCATGTAGGGAGCCCTCGGGAACGCCAAGCGACATCCGGGAGCCCCCAGCCTCCGCTCCCCCGCCGATACAGGGGAGCCCTCCTCCGCCACCGACGACGCCCCCAGCCACGGAAGGGGCCAATACCGATAAAAAGATAGAAAGCACTAATTTAAATATTAATCCAGTTATTTGTTTACAAGCTTTTATATTAGCTTCAATTGTAACCATGTAAAAAAATCTTGGAATCTTAATTTGACCCACTTCCCGGTCTCCGATTGAGCTGAAATTTTGCATGCACGTGTAAGTCGGATGACAATGCATGGTTATGTGTGTGACGTCATTCCAAATCCAACATGGTGGCATTACCAAGATGGCGGATCAATTATTTTTAATGCACCCCTACAATGGGTATCAAATGAAAGGGCTTGCAAAGAACTCCTCGATAAATAATGTGACGTCACTCTTTTATCCAATATGGCGGACTTTCCCAAGATGGCGGACCAATTATTTATAATGCACCCCTACAATATGGGTATCTAATAAAAGGGTTTCCTAAGCTTGATTTTTTAATCGGAAAATAAATTACGAGTAATTTTTTTTTTGAATTAATGCTTTTATTACATGCGCTAAAAAGAACAAAATAAACTACAATTAAATAAATCTTGCGACATGCTTTTAATTTTTAAATTAACAGCTAGACAAAGATCAATTTACACAAGTATATAAATAAAGCCAATTATAAACATCCACTATTATGCAAAACAATAAAGAAGCATTAGCTTAGATGTAGATCATCTTGACAAACAGAGTTGTATATAGGGATGAAACGATACAAGTAAATATGACTACTTATTCGATACTTTTCTTCCGCTACCAAGTACTTTTTGACTTGATACTTTTAAACAAGTATCGTTTAATAGTACTCATATGAGCATATGCCCAAGTCAATAATACGTCAGATTTTACAGGGTTTTTTTTTTCTAATATACAGATATGTAAAGAAATTCTCTATCCAATAATAAAACGCTTTAGGTGTAATGATTTTGGTGTTTGGGTATTTATTCTTTGGCTGCTGTAAAAAGGAGTATAGATTCATCAATGTATAACATTGTAATATAAATAGTAATATAATATAATACAATATGTATAATACAGTATAGTCACAAGATCAGTGTCCTTTAGTAACCAGGACAAAGTAAAAAAAGGGTGTGTTTTCTTAATTTATAAAAGCTTCAAAATATTATAAATAATTATTATCTACTATAAAAGAACCTATAACTATTAGCTTATTGCCAACATTAAAACACTCAATGATATTATGATCATTAAATCATCCAAACGCGTGATATTATCAATTTCAAAAAAAGAACATTCTCATGCAATGACATTTTCACCACCAGATCGCTAAAATTTTAGA
This sequence comes from Scirpophaga incertulas, assembly GCA_036419045.1. Lineage (NCBI taxonomy): Eukaryota > Metazoa > Arthropoda > Insecta > Lepidoptera > Crambidae > Scirpophaga > Scirpophaga incertulas. The sequence goes on along the minus strand of CM071642.1, from coordinate 5,094,200 downwards.
AAAAGAACAATATATTGTAGAATAATTCGTAATTTCGGATTCGGAATAAATAATTCTTTTACTTATTAAAGCTTGTTTATTTTACATGCTTCGCAATTAGACTCTTCTTGAATTTACATAGTTCTTACAACACTATACAACACCATATGGTATAAAAATCTTTTATAGAGGATTTATAATAGTAGTAGGATTCACATCATGATTGTAGATAAAGTCTTGTATGCAACTGTTATAATTAGGTATTAAAACACTCATGTGATACTATTATCACACTCGGCTACGCCTCGTGTTATAAACCCACGTTGCATAAATAACTATTATCTTTTTCTATGTTTATTCGCTATTAAAAAATAACATACTTTGGATCCCAGTTTTTTTTCTTTCTTTTTTTGTCGTCTATAAGGTTTTGTTTTAACACAACCAATGTTTAGGTGATGAAGTGGGCTACGCGATCCGTTTCGAGGACTGCACCTCTCCCAAGACCGTGATAAAGTACATGACGGACGGCATCCTGTTGCGAGAGGGGCTGCGGGAGCCAGACCTGGACAACTACTGCGCCATCATCATGGACGAGGCCCACGAGAGGTCGCTGTCAACGGACATGCTGTTCGGCTTGCTGCGGGAGGTAAGTTTTTTTTTTTTCATTTTTGGCTTGCACGGCTTGTGCATCAGCCACGGACGAGGGAAGGGAGGTAAGTTTCTTATTGCTCTTCAGTTGTAACCAGCGATGGCAATAACGACTGTTTTGTAATAACGAATAACACTGTTATTTTCCTATAACCGTTACTGTATACTGTTGTCTGTTATCCTGTTATATTGCTGTTTAGACAAATGTTGAGTACGATTGTTATTTTTATTATAGCCAGCTTAGTTATTCTTAACAATGATATGGCTTAGGACTGTCAGAATATTAGGCACTAATTTAAATAATTTAAAACTAATAACCTAAGCAATATAATTTTCTGGCGTATTAAAAAGTTCTTTGATCTGTATATAATTTGTTATTTACATTCAATGTTTACATTATTTACTTATTGCAACGAATAATTTAATTTGCATACGCGCGATCGCACAACAGCAAATAATGCGTAACTAAAAAAATGACAACAGCCTAGGCATCAGCAAGCCAGCAACAGTTCACCTAATTGTTATTTCAAATCACACTGGAAATCAAAATGATTCTAATTGTCATACGAGCGAAGGTACAAAATTGTGATTGTGAAGTGGGATTAGTAAAATTACTATAAGAAATAAACAAATAAGAACTTTATTTCCTTGTGAGAAAGGTTAATGTTATAAGAATAAGCAGTCAGGCAACAGAGTAAGCGCCTACGCCTACACAACGGTTTGCTTTCTCGCTCACACTTGTAGCTTGTAGCACAGTCGTACTCGCTCGCTCCGTGCCGCACACACGCAAGTGGCAACAACAACAATGGGACTAGGCGATCATTTTGTCAACAGCAACAACAGGATAACAGTATAAGCCGTTGTTAAATAATGTGTTATTCGTTACGGGAATATAATTAATTATATTATCTGTTATTGAAATAACGACCAACTCGACAGTTATACAAATTTTAAATTTGAATCCCGCAATCGGATGTACGGTTTTATTTCAGGCGGTAATATAAATATAGCTTTTAAAAAGATTTGTAAATTGAACACAACTATTTTAATACTTACAATCTATAAGACTATTGGATTGCAATTTTTCTGCTATATACAATATTGTCACACAAGAGGCATGAAAAATTACATGTAGATTCGTTACATATCTACGCTTTCGTTATTAGAAACATTACAGAGAACGTACAAGAAGATAAATATCAAAGGTCGTATTTATAGCTCTGAAATGAAAAATTAAAAAAGAAGAGATGTTGTTAAACAAGTTTCACTAAAGTGGAAGAAAAGAACTGGCTAAATATAAAAATAGTCACAAATACTAATATGAATTGGTAGAAATATCTGATATATGAATGAATGAGAGGCATTAAAGGAGTGGGGCAACGACGCCGTTTCAGAAAATCTTTAGCTCACAGTATGGTGAAGGCCTACGACTTTTAAGACTACCATATTTAGCCCGTATACTTAAAAATATTAAGTAAAATACAGTAATAAAAGATAGGGTAAGGGTAAAGGAATAAATTCGGGGTGTGTCCCAATTAGTCATTATATCGATGTCAGCATTTTAAAAGTCTATTCGAATTACCGTGAGTACTTTGACAGCATGCAAGTTGACGGCCATAATGACGTCATTGACGACGCCATCTTGCATTTATGGCGGCCATGACTTCAGAGTCACAGAACGCTTACAGCCATTACTATCAGTAGTAATGGCTGTAAGCGTTCTGTCAAGCGGCTGTTAATTGTCATTGTCAATAACAGATATCAAAAATAATACAGAAGTAGAGCTTTCACTAAAGGTGGAAATAACGAAAAATGGTTGGTTTGATTCAGGGTAATACATTTGGCGATACAGTGAACGTAGTTAGTGTCGTAAGCGTTTCTAACGACAAACTATCATTTGTTGATTTTCGCGCGATATCCCATTTCGAACAGCTATGAGCGTTCAGAATACTATGACCGCAGTAATCATGCAATTCAGAACGTATTCAAAGTTAAAATACATGAAAGGTAACACTATCAATATGCTTTTTGGATTGCTCTATAAGTATCTAGGAGATGTTCTATAGTGATTTACTGTCAATCAATTGACAAACCAGACTCTTGATATATAATCTGTATACGATTTAGCATCAACCAAAATGTTATGGAACTTTCTTGAATCCATTGATTTATAGCTGTCCATACAGTGAAGTGGGACCATAAACAATATGTTGTTTACTTGAAAAGTGCAATATTAAAAAAAAACTTGCGTTTTGTTTGGAGCATTTATAAAGCTTGTTTGGGTGTAGTTTTATAAACAACATCACAAGAAAAATAGTGATATAAAATATGTCTCTATTGGCAATGGTCAGTCTCTGCGGTACATAGAAATTAGCAAAATTAACATATTTTTGGGATACTGTTGAAGCTAATCAATTTGTAAATATGTAATTCACAATACATATGATTCATTAAATGATTCGAAAATAAAAGACATTGTGATAGTTTAATTTTATGTTTCGATATTGGAAAAGAGAGAGGGATAGAAAATAAAATAAAAATTAACTTATAGTACTCCTTTATTTATAAAAAAAAAATGCTTCATTATCATTATAAATATAACAATTAACTTACGATTACAAATATTCTCACAAAAGTCAACATCAGATTCTAATGTTACATTAAGTTAACTCTTAGGTGTTTAGACTTCATTGAATTTACCTGTTCAAAATTTTCCTGGGTATTTAACTTTATATATTTAGGTATTGAAATTTTATACATTTTTCTCAAGTATTTCATCTTAATACGATTTGACATTATTAAATCAACTTTGCGATATTTCATGCATTCCGAACACGTGAAAAAGTACGGAACAGTCTTATCTGATGTGAAATCAACATACACGAGACTAGGGTCACTCGGACCTTAAAACATTACTCATTCTTATAAAGTAAAGGAGAACGGCAGTTCATGTACAGGCTACTTTGTCATGTACCGGGGACACTAAAAGACACTATTTTGCATTTATCAGATTACAATTTCAACTTGTCTTAAATCAAATAATACAAATTAAAATAAGTACCGCAAAACCGGAAACAAAACGCATTACGAAAACATCAATATATTTTGAATCTTTAGATTTATGTAATTTAAGTGTGTTTAATAATGTAATTTAATTTCATTTTTGCAGTGCCCTACAGGGTCCATAGATGTACCGCTAACTTACTTTTACTATCCAACTATGTAACTTATGGAGGCAATAAAATTTGATTTCATTTGATTTGTAATGCAAATGGTAGCACAGTGATATCTTAATGCAAAAAACTTTGCTTTAAACTATACTTCGGTACTGATATCGAAGAATTATCTTTCTCTTCGATTTTGAGTACGTCATTATACGTTATTATTATTGATAAGTTAGATATGCAGAACAGTAACTAATAAAATTTTGATGCATTATCTACATATTCCTGTCTAATATTTTTGTCGCTATTTGCTACGTATTCTGTAACTAATATTGATTCTTAGTAAGATGTTTTGAAAAAGATATATAAGGCTTCAAAATAATCAGTTACAAAGAACAAAAATCTATAAACATAACCTCACTTTTTGTATTCAAAACATTATAACTATTGAATGACAATTAATAATTGTTTTATTTTTTGGTAATGGCTCTCCAGAAAATTATCATTATTTCGACATATGTTTCATTACAGTACGTGATAAAAAATGGATGCACGAAACTCCCGTACAAGCTTGCCGTTCTCCTTCTAATATCAATATTGTAATAGCGTTAGATACAAGAGTACGGGCCGAGGCGTCTTTGTTTTCAAGGAATGTACAATCAAGTCTTCATGCAAAAATACAGTTGATAAATTTACAAAAAAGAGATTTCTTCATTGGCTCTCTGGTCGTGGCGTGAGTCAGACGTAGTCCGCGTTGTCCGTTGGAGTCCAGAAGCAAGTGCAGCAAGTGCGACCAGCGGCGGGCCCGCTGGGCGGCGACCATCAGACGGACCTGGCCTTCTGCCGGGGCGCCTGGCTCACCAGCATCACGCCCATGTTCATCCCGATGTTGCCCCATTTCAACGACTCGCTTATCTGAAACAACAAATTTGATGAGACATCGAAATTGATTCATTTCACAGCGAGCACGCACTAGAAATGGGTAGACGACAATTTTTTAAATTCTATATATAATAAGAGTACTCTTTTAAGTGAGAAATATTGTAGAACCAACAGTACACCTGCACCTATTACTTTTGAAGATACATCGACATGTTTGCGGCTCTGTCGCGGGTCGCTCAAAAACGCTCCATACTAAAATCACTGCAATCGTGACGTCATAACTCAGTAAACTCGCCTAATTTGTATGAGCGTATAAAGAAATTTTAATAAGAGATATACTTTCTATATAAAAAAAATGTTACATTTAATGTGAGAATGCTAAAAATATGTTCGTTTCATTAGAATTACGTAAATAATAATTACTCATTTTTTAGAAATCTAAAAACAATATAAATTAATAATTAAACTGAAATTTCTATATTGACATATTTTCATTAGATATAAATTGCTCAAATCATATAATTATAGTATAAAAACGGCCATAATCAGTTGTAGTCGTCTACCCTAATGTGATGATAACGAATATCATGTTTCGTCATTGGTCCTACTTAAAAACAGCTTAATGATAAAATGATAATTGATCTAACACTACACAAAATTCAGTCCAATTTTGAATAGGAAGTCTTGTTAATAGTACAGTTATTTAAAATTGTGTTATGCAGTTACTGCTTAGTAAAACTTGTTAGTTTTATTATTGAATTTACGGGACAAAAAATACAATATAATGATTAAAAAAGATAAGGAACGAATAATACAATCTATAGATTTACATATAACATTTATCGAACACATAAATTAATATAAAGATATGGATAAAATGCGATAGCAGAAAGTAGCGATTGCAACCTACTATTAAGCAATCGTGTTTACGTCTATTTTGCATTGACATTGTAGTGACAAAAAGTAATTGTATTAAGGAAAATATCTTCTTCTTCTTTTGGGTTTGATGGCGGAAGGAAAATGTCTTGTGACAGCTAAATTGTTATGTGCAGTTTAGACATTATGGGAATACTAGTGTTATTAACGATTAACTACCGATAGATTTAAAGGAAATTGTTAAACATATAATAGTGTCAACAAAGCTCGTTATCGATAGCAGAACCTATGTCAACAAGAAAATATCGTATTGTGTTTGATTTACATAACATTCTTGATGCTTAATGTTCATCTTATGCTCAGACGCGGATAATCAATAAATTTAATTTTACCGCTAAATTCATTTGTGGAGCGGAATTTCTGTACACTTTTGTGACAGTATTTAACCGCTTTGTCTGAAATGACCTCACAATTTGAACAGGTGTGTCATAATGTATTTGCTAAGCTGTCTCACAGTTTGCGTTTTTATTATTTCCAATTTATAAATTCGTTTCAATATAATGTCTACGTGTTAAAATAACTAAATTTAGCTGCTATAACGAAATTTAGATTATAATATGACTATTATATTATCAAAAGTGGTCAGCAGTTACAACGTGGTTTTTTTAAACGGGTCTTAATAAGTGTATTCACAAATGTAAATAGTGCAAATGTCAACGAGTTACATACATAAAACACAACAACGCAAAGGGGCACACTGAACTCTGCTAACGCTTAACCAATGGGCGTTAAAAATTCAAAACCTCACCGGTATTGTTTTTGGATGGCAGCAGTTTTGTGTCCATAGCGCCTCAGAGACCACCATCAAAAGATGATGATCATAGGTGTTTTCGATGTCGTTAAGCTGATCTGTAACAAAATTGCTACTTTGCGATCTCTTGTTTGTAACGACGTCCATATCCCGCTGACATTCCATGCAATATGTCCCTCGATGGTCGCCATGTGCCCATTTATTAGTTTCCGTCTTACGTGTCTCGGCATCATTGAGGTGTTAACGTCCCATTAAGTTAACGTTGAAATAAGCATGATTGCGGACACACACAAAAGCAGATGACTTTAAATAGTAAGAATATAATAACTATGTTTAATGAAACGGCTGCGATACTTTATATTGCAATCCGCTTAGCACGAAATTGAATAGTCCCATATACTGAGATAATTCTAGAATGTACAATACAAAACACTTGCTGTAATGAGACTAGATGAGTTGCTGAACTGGTCAAACAAGTCAGACGCGCTAGTTATATCAGATTCTAGAATTTTCTCAACAAACACTTTATATGGAATGACATGCTCAAGTAGGTGTTCAATTTTACCTGTCTCATGCGAGCCTCCTGCGGGGTCTCCCCATAACGACACCAGTGGACGAAATGCAGTGTATTGTGCCAGTTCCTCTCGAACCTTGACTTAGTTGCCATGTCCAGCTGCAATCAGTAGAAGCTGCCTTAGTAGCCGTTCCACTTCCACTGTGTCACGTGTCCACAGTGCCCAAAGAACGAAAGCCCCACGAGGCTTTCGCTATCTGAAATGAGAGGTTTCCAATTCTGACGCAAGCCTACGTAACGAAAAACGATCTATCTATACATTCAAATTCAAGAATACCTTTGAAGGTTCGAAGGTCATGCATTAATCTGAATAAGTATCAATTTCAGTAATTTAGATTTGAACAGCATGGAATGGACTTAGTTGCCCTATAATAGAATACAACCGTAAACTTGAAGACGTTTCGCGCGATAATGGGGTCTTATTTACATTTAAATCGAGGCTGTCTGTTGCGCTCGACGCAAATGCGTTATTTCACTTGACTACACAAGGACTGTTTACTATCTATGGGGCTAAGCTCGGCGTCGCAATAATTGATATTGCTCTTGGCAAAGTACTGTTACAAAATTAGTCTCCGATACCTATATCTATTTTTGCGCGACTAGTATACGCTATAGTTATGTCATACACTTCATTTGATGAAAACTTCAGTATTGATAAACTAAATAGATATGACGTCCTTATGGAGGTGATTCAATTGAATTACCAGACCGATAAATGGCAATTTAAAGTGTCTTTAATCGGTGAGTTCTAGATTGGAATTTAATTTTGAGTATAAACAGATGAATTGGAATCCTTTTCAAGTCTCGTGTGTGACGAGTTGATTTCATTTTGATTTCTTTTTTGTTACCTTTGCTCTGATGTCTTTCTCGGCGTTAGGGGTCTCCTGTTTGTCGTCAATGTTGTTGATGCGTATCACGGAGTCTTTCTTCCAGAACGCACTCAAAGTAGTCTTGATGACACGTTTGCGAACACCTTTCTGTTGAACCGTGTATACTTCTATCTGTTCCGGGTTCTTTGTTTTTTCTGTTGAAAACATTTTCAAATTAATTATTTCAATTTTGATCTATCTCTGATTGAATTTATCTAACATTATCATTTTACTTTCCTTTTTAAAATGCATATGTAACTATTTTGTTTCAAATTAATTAAAAAGATATTCGTAAAGCATACTTAAAATTTTTAAGCAAATAGTTTTCGAAACAGCTTAAAACCGGATATTTGGTTCATTGACTATTCATCAGAATTCAATTAGACGAATGCGCCGCCAGCGGCTGCTCACGTCTCGCATGAATTATTTACAAAATGCTATTGTAAACGTGTTGGGGGCGTACGTGCGATCGCGGGCCAACGGTGCTCGCTCAGCCAATGCGGCCCGCGACGCCGGCCGACACGTACGCTGCTGTCCTAATTTACGATCGTTCCCGATCGCATGCTAAACATTTAGAAACGAATTGAATACCAACCTTTACCCTTCTTCCACATGGCAATTGCGTACATATGGTAGTCCGGGCATAAAGTCGAGTCCGGAGGCAGCGGGTCCTCCGCTCGGACCTCCAACACGAAGCCGGACTCGAGTACCGCACATAATATATTTTGTTCATCGTGTTTGAACCACTTGGTCTCGCGGAGCTTGTGAATAGCAACCGATGAGCCGAATCGCGGCTTCTTTGGTGCAAATAACGCTTGTGCCTGGCTCCCGAACCGAGACAGGAGCCCCTTCACCGTCGGCGCTGGCGCGAGGCTCTTCTCCGGCGGCTTGATCTGCTGGACACTCCGGCAAGTCACGAACCTCGCTTCCATTGAACCCTGTCTCTAGTTATTCTCAAAACAATCCTTCCCCACTCAACTCAAATTTTCGAGTACTCTCACTTCGAGAAATCTCTTGAACACTTTCACAATTCCGTGCGCGTGTTAAGCGTATTGTCAGAACACTGAGTAGCGCGGTGGCGTTGGGACGATAGACGCGACGCGCGTGTGGCGCGAAGTTTTATGCGGCGGAGGGGCGCGGCCGGGGGGCCCCGCGCGCTGCATGACCCCTTCCATAGTGCGGCGCAACACGATCGGTTATCGTTTCTGAAATATTATGTTCCGTTAATTATGATCGTTATCACTTTTCATTGTAATCAGTTTGCGATATGTTTACTAACCTACATGTAGATGTGCTGTGCATAGCATGAGTAATACGTGGGCTGTTCTTTATTATTCGAAGTATTTTCTTATGAAATACAATGTAGATATCTGATGCTATTTGGTCACTAATTGGTTTAGTATATTATCTTATTTAATTTAGAAAAATATTACGTTTCCTATTTAGGTTAATCATTTATTTAACACCACAGTACATAATTTGTGAGGTACTTACTCGATTACGTGTCTTATTGATGATTAATATTATTACTTTCAATATAGATATGTCAGTGGCTCTTATTTACAATAAAATAACGTTATTGAAGAGTTTGTTGACGTTTTATATTAATAGCATATTATTAAAAAGTTTTATGTCTTTGCAATATGATTATTAGGCTTAAATGTTAATAAACTGTATAAAGATAAGATATTTTGCCGTTGTTGATGTAATGTAATGATACATGCACTCTTACGTATTCCAAAATCCCTGATTTTTTTCCAAAATAAACATTTAGACTTCTAAAGTCTGCCGTTGTTTAATGATATGTGTTTAAAGTTTCTAACCTATTGCTTTCTTTTTTTTTTATATATATAAGGTTAGTACGATAAAGGCAAAATTTAAAAAAATGCCAATATGAACCGAATATTTCGTGCTTTGCATTCGAAACGTCGTGAACGTCATTATGTTCACTTAAGATTTGAGTGATGGTAGGTTCACATAAAAAATTGAAGGAATACTGTCAAATTCACCTCTCAATCGAGTCGTCAAAATAGCACTGAATCTCGTATACGCCGTCGTGGTAAAGTTAAGAGTACAACTCAAATTTAGGTCCTAAACTGAATTTCGATTAAAAATGATGGTAATGCCTTAGAACAGTATTGTGTGAGAATAATCCAAAATTTTAAATCATTACCGATACCGCTCGTTACCATCACTACGGTTGCATCTAGCTCGGTTGACCTCACTCGCTGTCACACCTCCCGGCGCTGCCTCCCCCCACCGCGGCTCCCCGCCGTCTCCCTCGCCCTTCCCTTACCCGCACCGTCCTCGCGGCACGCCGGCGCCAGCCGGCAGGTAATTTTTTATGTTATCGCAAAATGCACCGTAATCTCCGTGAATGGTGATCGACTTTGCGTGTTAATAAACAACCAGTAATAGCTCGAAATCCCTGACAATACGATGGGTTTGGTTGTTCAAATTAAATGTTTTAATGATGAAGCATGAGTTAGTGTCATGTATATAGGTATTACGAAAGCTGTCGCAAACAAAGCTTTAATTACATTTCTATTACCGTTATAGGTTCTTTATGTAAGAAATTCTGAATATCTGTTCCATTTCATCACAAGACCTGAATGAATGAATGAACTTGGTTGTATTGAATATTGCCGACTAAAGGCAGAGGTACAATTGCTCGATGTCAACCAGCGATTAATTTTCTTGGATTTCTGATCCGACTTTTTATTGAAACACCAACATATCCAAATCGTAGGTACCCCATTTGGATTTTATATGCTAAAAGTTTATGAACGTTTGGAGCAATTTCAATTTTAGATGTCAGCTAAAAGATGAGTATTTGTATGTGCTTGATATGTGAGAGCTTAGTAGTAGAAATAAGAACGCCACAGTAAGAGGCTCGGGGCTACTATGGTTTTGGGGTCCCGTGGTCTATCCTGTCGTGTATGTGCCAACCTGACGTTCCTACGGTGATTCAACCGGCTTACAACGGCGAAGAAATTCAAGGTGTATGTAAAATCGACCAAACCGTACTAATGCAGCGTCCTTCTCTAAGTATAATACGAATAAGGTAGGTACTTCTCTTTGGGGATGTATGTGCTGTGACGTCCGATCCTTTCGTTAACCAGTCCCTGTACCACATAACCCGCATCTAACAAATTATTTACCTGGTATGTAACCAAGTTTTATAATAATAACTACAATTCGCCCCGGCTTCGCACGGGTGCAATGGTGATACTGAATACACTACAGAAAAACTGTGAATGTTGAATATAATAAAAGTGTTTAGTTTAAATAACTAAAAACGGAAAAAAATTAAATGAAAAAAAAAATGTTATTGTGAGATAGATATTCATAAGAAATAGACATACGAGTATACCATCGCGAAGTTTTCTGTAGACCTTTTCAATGTATACTTAGTACATTATTTTGATAAATCTCGTAAGGTTCAGTCTGTCTCAAAAATAATTCGGTATTTCCCTAACTATTTAATGGATGCTGTTATACATACAAATCTTACTCTTCAATCAGTATATCTATTAAAAAACCGCATTAAAATCCGTTGCGTAGTTTTTAAGTTTTAAGCATCCGACATATGGATATAAGGACTGAGAAAGCGACTTTGTTTTATTCTATGTAGTGATAAAAAATTAGAATTCTTTCTTCATTTAATATGTATTTTAGTCTTGCTCTCAAACAAAGCATTTGTTTACGTAAAAGTTTTAGTTCATTCGTACTTATAATTAATTTATAATTGAAGTTGAATCTTATTTTTTTTTTGTAAAAAATACTTCGCCCCTCTCTAAGATTGTTATCCTGTATTGTAGATGCAGTCATAAACATAGAATCTCACATACACATAGCGGAACAAATTTTTGTAGGTCATACTAATTTTGTTCTCGGACAGTCCCTCCCTTAGCGTTGGCTCGACCAGACCTAGGTCGAGCCGGAACCGGAGCACATGGCGATAGAATCGCGAAAGCGCACTCCGCCATGTCTCCCGTATGGGCCTAGAGAACTCAGGGAAAATAAAGGACATACTAATTATATATATGTACTAGCTGTACCCGCGACTTCGTCCGCGTGTAATTTAACAAACAAGTTAAATAGTTTTTTTTTGTTTTTACACTTTTATTTTAAGTGGCATGCTGTACAGGGACATTGCAACATTACTTTTTCTAAAATTAAAGATTTTTATTCCTTATTACATCAGCTAACCTAATTAAAAGTCCCATCAAAATTGTTCCAGCCATTTCAGAGATTAGATGTAGCAAACAGACAGACGATACTCGCAATTTATTATTAGTATATAAATAATTGAATTGAAAACAATATTATACTTTGTATTAATTTTGCTTGCCTGCTCATTGTTGAATACTGAAACTTAACGTTAATATGAAGATCATATTTGTTTATTAGAATGTAGATACAGATGGAGCTACGACTGTGGGGGGTAAGACCATCTGTCCCCACAAAACGGAGAAAAACACCTTTCTCCTGATCGACAAATGATAGATAGATAGATAAAACGTTTATTCAGGCAAAAAAAAACACACTAAACACAATGTATACACATAAATAAAAATCTAATAAAAAACTGTAAGAATTAGATGTGCATGTGTGTTGCAGTACCTGAAAGGGCCAAGGCTCAGTGGGGATTTTTACCTTAGAACGGCAAAACACTGATTTTCAGCCATCACCCTATGAGGAGAGTAGAGGGCTACGAAGTTACAAATAGCATTCTACAAGATTGACACTAAGAAAAGAAGAATAAAAAATCAAAAGAAAATATCTATCATGATTGTAATAACATTTGTTTGGCATTGCTACTTGACGTAAAATAGGTATCCACTATAACACGCTGTGACATCACATGTTACTTGTAGAATAAATAATATATAAATGTAAAAATACTAACACAAACAAAAAAGAGTGCAAACCAAAGAGTCCGCAGAAAACCAAAAAGAGTTGGCAAAAAAAAAAGATCATATTTACGTATTCTGGCAATATAATTTTTATAGCTATTTATCAACGTTTCGTCGTCAATGCTGGACATTCGCAGAACTTGCTTCTATTGAAATTGAAAATGAAAAATGAATTCGTGTTCGCAACGGCAACGGCTTTATCCATGTGTATGCTTGAAGCCCAAGGCCGTTCACTGCGATCGTGACGCGGCCAACGTCATACGTTTGCTGGTCGCCGGTGGTGGGAGTTAGGAATCCAGCATAAAAAGTTCACGTTAGTACTACTCGCCGGTATTATTAGGCCCGTTAAAACTTTCAATTCGCTTCTATATTTAGACTGAACTATGAATAGTGAATGGCTGATAACGGATGGATATGTTCGGAAACGTCTATACGTACGCGAACTAAAGCCAATCCTAGAACATTACTCGCATATAACTATTGGAATAATTTACACTAATATTATAAAGAGGAAAGATTTGTATTTTTGTAACGAATAAACTCAAAAAATATTGGACCGATTTTAATAATTCTTTTTATCACTGAGTAACATAGGCTATATTTAGTACTAGATTACTATAGAAATATTTAGAAATTCTTATTAAAACGTGATATGAACTTGCATACTAACTTTCAACCCTTATTTCACCCCCTTGCTGGTCGAAATTTCAAAAATGCTAAAACAAATGTTTAATGATTTCTTATCAAGTGCTTAAATATAAAGTTTCATGGTTTTATCTTTTAAAATTAAGAAATCCCATACAAACATTCAACCTCTATTAAACCCCTTTTTCAACCCCTTCATCCCTTTTTTTTAAAAAAAAAAAGGGATGAAGGGTTTTTTTTAAAAAGTAGCCTATGTTCTGTCTCAGGGTCTAAAGATTGTCTGTACCAAATTTCATCAAAATCTGTTGCGAGGTTTAAGCGAGAAAGCGTAACAGACAGACAGACAGAGTTACTTTCGCATTTATATTATTAGTTGGGATAATCCAAACATTGCAATGCCGTTGTAGGACGTCACATGTATATAAAATAAGTTATATTTACCACCTTATGTTCCGTTTATTTTTTAATTTTTTGGATGGACCTATGCTGATGCCTCAGGTGGCTATATTCAGCTATGCAATCAGTGTGTTTTGTGGAATGCGCACGAACAGAAGGTTCGACACCTTGCTTGCTAACGACGCCGGCGACCGTTCCGGAGCCGTTAGGGTCGAAATAAGAGAGTCGACGCAACTTGAGCGCGTCGTCTAATGGCTAGGACGCTCAAGTTCGTCGTGCAGTCGAGGGTGAGAATCTACCCGGTATGTGACGGTACCGGGTATATGTTTGACGAGGGTTGTGTAGCCTGCCCCCCTAGAAAATTTGCGTTTTCTATAATAGATAACATAAAAAATGTATGGAACTGACATTTCCAGTAGATACGTCACGTGACTTGATGACGCTGATAGAAAACTCGCAGACAAGATGCTAACTGTTTTTCTATTCTATCGCTCGTCTGTGTTCTATTTTGACAGTAGAAGAGTTCTATACAAATTCATAGACAAAATGTAGTTTGTGACGTAAAAAATAGATACGGTTCTATTCTATTTCTACTCAACAAAGCGATTGCTCATACCCAATAGATTGGTGATAGATTGTTTGTTTGTTGTTTTAAAATAGTGTGTTTTTGCCAAATTACTTCTAAAAATGCACATGATAAGGCTTTTGTGGGCAGCTCATACCGAAGAAACGTTGATTCGGCGTAGAAGGAGGGTTCAAAATCGACGGCAGCTGGAAAATTAATTAATTAAGAAAGATTAATTTTACTTCAGTCAAAAGTATCCTTTGTTTCTTCCCGGGGAAACGAAACTATATTCATACCAAATTTCATCAAAATCATTAGTTTTGGAATGAAAGCCAGACAGACAAGAGTTACTTTTGCAATTATAATATTAGTATGGATCTTTAATTTGATAAACTTTTTATATAATCTTGATTGTATAAATATTAATATTATGTCATTTTGAAACAACCGTAAGTAAACAAAGCTAATTTGAATTCAATACTGACACTCGCTTTTGTAATGATTAATTGTAAATCTCATACTTACCTCTAAATAAATGTCTACGCAACGATTTTCAATTTCAAATCCAAAGTTTGTTTAATTTAGTCCTAATTAATGTAGGTAACGCACGTTTGAAATGTTTTGAAGTTCCTCCTAATGGCATTTTTTCTCTTTAAGCAAAGGAACTTAAGGCGAAACACGGTAGATTATTTTCTATTTCTATTCTATTTTCTACTGCCATGGTAGACACAGCCATTCTATCAGTAGATACACTTTGTCTAGCATTTTTCGATAGAAAACGCTTAGACTATTATAATAGTAGAAATAGAATAGAAAAGACGCGCGTGCTTTTTGTCTAGGGCTACTGGGTCGTCGCGCTCGCCGACGAGCGCGGTGAGTAAGCGCGAGACGTGGGTGTGTGGCGTGAGGGACGACGCGGTTGGAGGCCGGCGGAAGGGATTTCCGTTCAATCCGTAGGGCCCTTATGGCCAAGGCTAAGGCTGAGTTTAGTCGGTAGGACACGTGATGAGACCGCTCTGGCCGCATGGAGTCCGAGTTAACCTCTGCGACACTTGCCGTTGCGGGGTTATCCTGGGCACGTTTCGTGCTCCTTGCGAGGATTCTTAGTCTCTCCTGTGAAAAAAAAATACCTTATGTTTTGATTGTGGCATACAATAAATCAATTGAATTGAAACTAACAATATAAAGTAAAAGGTAGAATTTGTATTTACCTCCACTTATTTTGGTTGAAATTTAAGCAAAATAATACAAGTAAATGATGCAATAGAAATTGATAATTCTACTCCTCTGTTTTAATGGAAATTCCTACATTCCAGCTTAAGTTAATTATCCGCTTATATTGTTTAACTTACGGGTTTACCGTGTTGTGTTAAATGGAGTTTTGTTTAATGGAGATGTGTAAGTAGAATGCACACAATTTTTTTTTCCTCAGGAGAGAAGGCTGAGAATCCTCATGGATACCAACGCAACAGGCAAGCAGGGATGCGTTGATTATGTCGGACTCCTGGTGCTGTCGAGGCGGCTCGACCACACAGACCTACCGACTAAACTCAGCCTAGCCTTGGCCCTAATGGCCCTACGGCTTGAATGGAGTGGTTGGCGCACCTTCAGGAGAGGGCACGTCAGCGCGAAAGAAGGCTCGGTACGCCAAAGTGGGTCCGGCTTTGAAATGATGGGGCCTACTCGTACATGTGCAGCAAGCTGCGAAGTATGGACTAACTAAGGGATGGCGGCGCAGATGCCGCCTCTCGCAAGGCTTGAGGAGCCAGCGTCAATGAGTCGGGAGGGTCAGAAATGACGTGCCTGGGTCAACGATATTCAGTATTACGCGGATTGACTGGGATGCACACAATCTCAATTTGCATTGTTTGCACTGATAGTTAGAATTACTCCCCACTACACGACGAACTTAAGCGTCCTAGCCAATGATATATCATTGGTCCTAGCCATTAGACGACGCGCTCGAGTTGCGTCGACTCTCTTGTTTCGACCCTACCGGCTCCGGAACGGTCGCCGGCGTCGTTAGCAAGCAAGGTGTCGAACCTTCTATTCGTGCGCATTCCACAAACACACTCATTGCAAAGCTGAACATAGCCACCTGAGGCTTCAGCATAGGTGCGTCCAGAAAAAAAACTGATTGAAGTCATCGTAACTAAGTTATGTAAAGGGCACTGGACTCTATTGTTTTAGGGATTTATTTCTTACGAATTACATATAAAGGCATAAAGTAATACTTTTATATTCAACTCTTTAGTGTTACTATTTATAAAAAAATTGCTATAGTAAAAAAAATATATTAATGTTGTCAGCAACAAGTTATACCATCATTTATAAGTCCTAGAGTTTGTCTGCGTGGTTTTTTGTCGGCTTACTATGCCTTTATCGAAATTATATCTGCAGTGTTCAAACTGTTAACCAATTGTCTCGCTTATTACCCGGTGATTTGATAAAAATTGCTGAAGAGCACTGCTAGCCCCTACGGCATGAGGCATGACATATTAAGTTAAGAATGTAAAAAAATAACGTTGTGTGTCATTCTTGTTTTGACTTGCACAATGTTAAGTTTCCATGTGAGTCACCAGTACATGTTAAACTTTACTCATTCGTCAGTTACGACGTGTTTGCGTCGTACTTGTTGGTACACCCACCACTACACTAGTTGAAGAATTACCTGTATAATGCTTTGAAGACAGGTACCAACGTAGAGGTCAAACTACTCGACACATTTGGTACAGGATTACCTTGGCTTGTTGTTGGTGTTCGTTAACGAAGGCTTCCCGTAAAATCTTACAAAGACATTTGAACATAATCTTGTTCATTCACTACGATTAATATTTAAATAACGATCCTAAAACAAATGACAGTGTGGGTAGTAACTATAACGTACCAAATGAATGAAGCGCTTTGTACTTCCTCTTTATTGAATGCTACGACATAAAAAATATAATCTGATTCATCAGTAACATCCACATATACTCGTAAATCTTATTAAATTCACGTTTTGTATAAAGACTTTTTGTTAGTGTTTTAAATATATATTAACAGACTCTTTATCAATTGATGTGTTTCGATGCTAGCCGGTTACGTAGGCTTTTGAAGGGAAATCAAGTAATGATACAATTGTCGAGACCAGAATAATCACAATTAATAAAATACAAAACTCTGACTAAAAAAATAACTTTAAAATTTTTCAAATATACATGTTTTACGGTTTTGGGCAAGACCCCCACTTACATGATATTGAATGCCTACATCTTATAACTAACAAAATTTTATAATCATTTATATATTTTTTCTTATTTCATAGGTCTTTATATTAGAAGATAATATAATGTAAGTAAATACATAGGTCATATAAGTGTATGTTGAGATCCGTTATCGTGGACCCTCGTTTTCATTTCATGGACCCCCAAATTTTTGTTTCGCTGACGTAGACCCCTTTCATAGACCCCTAGGGGTCGATATAGACCACTCTGGGAATCACTGATTTAGACCTTTTTTTTTTGGGAGGGGAAAATGCTCCTTATGCATCTTGTCACCGCGCTGGCTAGGCGCGGCCGTGTGTGGGGCTCTCCGGTAGAGGACCGGCCTAAAAACCCCCCGGTGTCCTTCCAGCCCATATCGGGGCGCGTGGCGGGGTGCGCTTTCGCAATGCTACCACCACACGCCCAAGGGAGTCACTGATTTAGACCTACATACTTAGACCAGCTTGGTGATATCTTGGAAAAAGACCAAGTCTTGAGTACCCGTCATCAAGGATCGTGCACCTCACAACTATCGTCTCAACCCCCCTAGGGGAGTCGGGGTAACCGATCGGACTGTTGTCCCCTACGGTGGTATCCGTCGCCATCCGTGACTACGGATGGGGCGTTTGGGTAGGCTTATAGCCTGTGGTTTTCTGGTTTTTTGTGGCCTTCTGTTCCTGGTTTCTGCTTGTTAATCTTATTCTTCTAGCAGGTCTCTGGGCAGATTCCTGTTCTGCTATCAGGCGGTCTAGTGCTGTCAGGCGGCCTAGAGCGCGGGGCAATGTTCTTTATGAGAGGGTGCATCGACCTGGCAGCCAAGGATCGTGCATGAAAGTAATTATGGAAATAGAGGAAGCTTGGGAAGTATATTTGGATTGTAGTAAAATGGAAAACCGTGATCTCTGTTCACATCCATTTGAAGGAGGCGTAAGTATATTTATCTATAGACATATGTAAACTCGATGGACCAGAAACAGTAATTTCCAACGTGGGCATTGACATTGATCACTTGAATTCCAGAATGAGTACACCTGTACTTATTCAGAACAGTATTTGGGCAGTTAGCACGTCGGAAGTTCACCGGTTAACCTCGCTCACGAGATTCTGGCGACCTTCAAACAGCAAATAGTTTTATCTTTACTCGTTTTGTTATCGATCTTTTTATGAAAATAATTTCCTGCTAGCTACAGCCCATATTAATGTTTGACTTTTAATTAATCATCATCTGTTATGTGACCGGCGCACTTTCTTCGCTTCGCTTCGATTTCATATTGGCCTTCGAAAAATCCATCCATTCATCCTTAGGTCTATCTACCCTTGCATTATTAAGAATTTGTTCTCTTCTATCACTCCAAGCCGTTATGGTCTTTAGGAGCAACAGTTAAAGCTGAGTTTAGTTGGTAGGTCATGCTGGTTGCGTCGAGCTTTCCCGTCAATGTGGAGTCCAACATAGTCCTCGCTGCAGTTAGTGGCATTGGTATGCTGGGCACGTTTCGTGACGGATTCTCAGCCTTTCCACTCCAGAGGAAAAAATTTTGTTCTCTTTATGATATACAAGCTGGTGTTTCCGGACTTCATCTGCGCAGGATTAGTATTTTAACTTTTGTGTTATTCTGATGTATGAGCTGCCTTATTGTAAAGTGTAGCCTTTACGTAAAAGATTAACGAACATCATTTGTAATATTATTAGACATATTTGATTTTATTGGTATTTCGTAATCGATTTAGAAGTTTGTAAGGCTATTGCTAATTACCAATATCATAATTGGTACACACAACTACACTATACGCTAGATTTAATCTATACTAATATTATAAAGAAGTAAAGTTTGTGTGTTTGTAAATTGTAAGGGGTAATCTCGGGATCTACTGAACCGATTTTAAAAATTCTTTCACCAATAGAAAGCCACATTATTGCGGAGTGTCATCATCATCATCGATTTTAAAAATTCTTTCACCAATAGAAAGCCACATTATTGTTGAGTGTCATCATCATCATCATCATCATCATCAGCGGACGGCGCGCGATGGCTTCGGGTTTAATTCAGTTCGCTTTCGTGCTCGCTTCGGGGATTATTAATATTATGCCAACGAAGTGGACGCGGGTCAGCTAGTGATTGATATTATTGCTACGACCCTATTACGAGCTACATAAGAGCTATGTTAAAATTATCATGTAAAATCGGATGGTAAACATTGTTAGTCTTAAGGAATAGTTAATAATGGTTATTATAGTAGAATATAGATGGGGCTATGACTGTGGAGGACGGGACCATCTGTTTCCACAACACGGAGAAAAGACACCTCCCAACCGAGAATTGATATGTTACTTGTAAATAGATAATAAATAAAGACATAAAAAAATACTATCCCAAAAAAAAAGTAGTGCGGACCAAAGAGACAGCAGAATTTATTTCATCTAACTAAAAAAAATCGGATGGTGCGTAACTTTTATCATATGTGATATATTTTTATTAATTTGTAACTACACCCACAATTTGTCACATAAAACCCACTTGATATGTCCTTGTTGTGATTCATATTAATGTTTTGAATCAAACTACCATTTTCTCCGTAGACAAAATATTTGTTATATATTTCCTAATAACTAAATCTATTTTCCTCATTTGGAATGATGAATATTCAGTGACGAATATTCATTAATGTTGTTTTGATACGAAACATTTTACTAATCTATCTTCATCTTCTTTCTCTTGCTCTGTTCCCAATTTTATTTGGGGTCGGCGCAACACATCTTCCTCGTCCACTCAACATATTAACATTCACACATCGTTCCATCGTTTTTCAATCTTCCTCTCCCCACACGGCCATCCATTTTCATGTCCAGAACTTTCCTAGTAACATGATCCCCTTGATCCTCATTCCCTCTTCTTAATTCGTGACCATACCAGGAAAGCAGTGGCGTCATAATTAGTTGGGGGGCCCAAATGAAGGGTAAAGTTTTCGTGGTTTGACTTAAACGGGGAAATTCCGCAATAACCGATGTAGGATGTTGCTAACTTTTGGGCGCACGCTCACTGCAAATCCCAAGATTTCACAAACGTATAAAAATAACACGCATAAAATGCGTTTAATTTTAAATGCCCATAAACAAACTATACATGATTTGTAGACACTTTGGTATACGTTTCATAGTGTATAAAAAAATCTATAGTTTGTGTACGGCATTTAACATTGAAGAGGCTTAGCATGTTAAACACACTTGGATTCGCAGTGCTTAACCCTGGAAAATAAGAGATTGCTTTATTGACTTTGTCATTTTTGAAGTAAATACTGTATAGATACGTATGACAGATTTTTTATATGCTTTTCCCCGGGAAACACGACATGTACGGCCGGTTTCTGAAACGCATGTTATATTAACACGTTGTTGACACGTTGTTAATCTCTCATTAAATCGTTGTTAATGTTAGATGTATGGATAACAGCTGATTACTGAATGGGTTTATAGTGTAAAATTATCTAATTGACTATTTTTTGGTTATTTACTCATATATTTGGCGTTTAATAAGAAGTAGTAAATGTGTTAACAGCGTGTTAACATAACATGCGTTTCAGAAACCGGCCGTAAGTGACATTGGGGATAACATTTCACTAATTTTTGTTTACACACGTTAGGGGTCTTTGTAGCTCGGGGGCCCCGTATCATTGATACGGCTGATACGGCGGTAGCTACTCCCCTGCAGGAAAGTCTCCTTTCTCTCAAATTGTCAACAATAGGGGCTACTTTTAGTTTTAGATATTCTAGTATCTGTCTAGTTTCAGTTATTCTTATTTCAGTCTCTTAAGGTTCAAGTTACAGGTTCATTTCAACGAGATTACTTATCATTACACGTCGAGAAAATGAATAGCCATCAGAATTTTCCATTCAAAAATCTAATTCTTATCTGCACACAAGATAAAATTTATTAAGATGCCAGTGACAAGGCATTTTAAAGTAGTAATTTATGTTTAAAACAGTATTCAGCAATCACTCAAGAAATAATATGGCGTTGTTTGAATAATATAATACCCAGGGGAAAGATTAAAATAGATTCGTGAACCTTTCGCAAGTTCAAAGTTACCGCGAATTATTGAAACAACAACGCATCAAATAAAAGTAATGAAAGTTAACGATCCAAAAATACATTGAATTTTATGTTATTTTCTGACTGAAGAATTCCCTTTATGAAAATCGTAAATATTAGAGACAAGGCGATTCTTAAAAATTCCTACTAATATTATTAACACGAAAGTTTGTATTGTAACATGTTTATTAATCTTTCACGTAAAAACTTTTGAATAGATTTCAATGAAACCTTACAATTGTATAGCTTATACGTAAGAATAACACTTATTCTACAATTTGTAAAGAGATACGCCACGCTAATATATGCTACACTTAGTCTACAATTTGTAAAGGGATACGCCACGCTAATATATGCTACACTTATGACCGTTTTCACCAACCTTGTCTTAGCTTAGGTGACTCCTAAGAGACATGCTGTCTCACTCTTTTCAGTTAATACAAAAAGTGACAGCATGTCACTTAGGTGTCGCCTAAGCTAAGACAAGGTTGGTGAAAACGGCCATTAGTCTACAATTTGTAAAGGGATACGCCACGCTAATATATGCTACACTTAGTCTACAATTGGAAAGGGATATGCCACGCTATATATGCTACACTTAGTCTACAATTTATAAAGGGATACGCCACGCTAATTGTACAGTCTCATACTGTACATATCATCTTTCTTACATGCTGAGCAATATTTTACTGTCCAATGTTACCTTTGAAGTACTGAGTAATATTTTACTATGTCATATCATTTTAGCTGCGTTTGTAACCTTGAGTTGTAATGCTTAACTTTATTAATATTCTTTTTGTGTAATAAGTAAGTTTAGTGTGCGATTAACAGCCACAGAGGAAGCATTAGCCAATTAACTTTACTCTTTACTTTTATAACTTTTATTATTATTATTATTCGACAATATACGTCAGTTTAACTTATGGTGATCTTTCTCTGCACACCGACCAAACTCAACCCCATCACAATCATACTCAAGTGTACACCGTACACTAATATATGCTACACTTAGTCTACAATTTGTAAAGGGATACGCCACGTTAATATATGCTACACTTAGTCTACAATTTGTAAAGGGATACGCCACGCTAATATATGCAACACTTAGTCTACACTTTGTAAAGGTATACGCCACGCTAATATATGCTACTCGAAATACTTATCCTGCGCAGACGAAGTTGCCGGCACTAGCTAGTATGCCCATAAAGATTGGAGAAAATGTCTGATTTAATTAGACAAAGGTGATGGTCAAAATTTGTATGGAAGGTGGGCCTGAGTAATGTGCAGCGACGAAACTTTACCAGAGAAGAGTATAAATTATTATTGTACATCATCTGGATAAAGATTAGATTTTAAATATCTCCGCTTTTTTTGGAATTAATAATTTAAATTATTTAATACTAGCAAGTAGATAGAATCTTTTTTTTCTTTTTATCAATTTACGCAAGACATGCTGTCAAAGTCGCATTGACAGCGGATGAGTGTCATCATTGGTCACAGACTATGTACATTTAGGGTGGTCAGTAACACAACATGTGTAGAACTTCATGAATGTATAATTACTAAATTACATTTCTTTATTCTGTTATCTATATAACCATTTTTCAAAAAGATTTAATTAAATTATTATTTTATATACTTAATTAAAACATTTTAACCACCTTTTGGGATGTGTTTACAAGAATATCTAGGTACTTTCAAACATAATTTACAAAAAAATGGGGGATTTAAAAAAATATAATAAATTGTAAATTGATGAACATAAAATTACCTACCGATTAATATATTTTACGTCTCTGCACATGATTGAGGCCCACTTTTTGTCCATGTCTTTTGTCTTAGATATTTTTCAATTATTCTCTATTAATGTATATTTTACCTATTATACTAGAAATAACATCACACACGCGCAGAAATCAGGTAATTCTAGTGTTTAACCTTCAGACGCATATTTTATCAGGGACTTGCATGTATATCTCGTATCGCATGATTTTATTATAGATTATTTATAATGCATATGAGTGGATAGTTGGATACAATGCTGTACTTGGTATTTTTTATCGTCTTGGTTTTTAAAAGAGTCGTCTATTTGTTTTGACGTATGCGCATGTGATTAGCAGATCAAATAGCGTCTCAGTATTTTGATTGATTTGAAAAGGATTTAACGATACAATGTTAAGAATATTCGATATTTTGAGTTTAGTTGAATTAGAATCTGAACGTTATTTTTATCTATAGGCCTAAAACATCATCATCTGTCATTATGTCCGCGAATAACAGTATTTTGACAGCATATTTGCTAGTTGTATTGTTTATGACGTTGCAGTCAGTATTTATATCATTATAAGCATTGAACATTATTTGTTGCCGAGTTTTCTTAATTTTAGAACCAACAAAGGCCACAGACATATACATAAATACAAACACATTGTTCTTTGTTTATATGCCACTAAATGCCAAATAATTACCTAAATTGGTGTTCGTAATGACTTTATAATGTGTTTACATTTTCGTAGTGTTGGTTGGTACCCTTGTGCATGTCGATTCTGTCCAATGCTTATTATTATTAATCTTTCATTAAATACGATTTGGTAGGTATATCGATTGTTACCTTCGACGTCTCCCTTGAAAGGTCTCCCTTGTTAGTTCTGACAAGTGACCTGTGTTCCGTTTGATTGATTTCTCTTTTCTTATTATGTATGTTGAGTTTATTATTTTTATGTATACATACTTCTATTATTTATTTTGTTTTCTATATATAATTAATATACCATCTTAAATAAGATACCTATAGATGTGTCCATAATAATATAATTGAACTGTAATTATAATTATGTTTTGTGATTTATCACATTCTTGATATTCTAAGAATTTAAGATAACATATATGTTGTTATTTAAAAGGCCATTTAAAAGGCCGGCAACGCGCTTGTGACTCCTCTGGTGTTGCGGGCGTTCATGGGCGGCGGTAATTGCTTACCATCAGGTGATCCGTCTGCTCGTTTGCCCCCTATCACATAAAAAAAAATATTCAAATGATTAAAAATAATTTCAGTAATGTATATGTTTGCTCTCTCCTCATATTGAGACAATATATGTTGACCATCATAGCTGATACACGTTGCCACAGCGTGTGTGGAGACGTTTTAAATTAAGTTACGGCTTTAGTCCCACCACTCTGGTCTAATGCTCATAATATATCTTTGGATTTCATAACAAGGGTATGCAGAATGTCGCGCAATGTCTTCTTTCCTCGTAAGATCGTCGGATAAATGTACAGATAAAATTGGTATACGATAGGATCAAATCCCAAATGTCCCGTTTAGAAAAGAAATGCCGACACTACAACGCGAAAGTTTGTAAGTACCTATGAATGGAACTCTGCTATATTTTCACGTTCAAAACTACTAAATATACTTAATGAAACCACAATCATATAGGTTATACGTCAGAATAACACATATGCTAAAATTTATAAAGATATTGAGGGAATTGACCAAAGTGTGACGATAAATAAGTGTTCTGCGCAGACGAAGTCTCTAGTAATTAATAAAACAAAAATCTGTAAGATCTAAAGTGCCTACTTATTTAAATAAAATACATTTAATTTTTGATATAGACAATCTTATCGTATTTGTAAAACGGAAACTTGCAAATTAATATCCAAAAGATGAAAACGTCATTATAATCATGAAACGCAGTGCGAACGAAATCGCCTGCAATATAAATCAATGACGTAACAGGATGCCGCCTCCCTCCCATACTCCGTACTGCGCATTTTGTGTGCGTAGGTACTCCTTTAAAGGTTTGAGTAGCTCGTGCCCTTAGTCACGTAAGCTTCGCAACATTTTATGAACGTTTAGGGCTGTCTGCGAGCTACACTACGCTCTAATTCGTTCGAGATACGGACCAAGTTTGTCCATTTGGACGGTTGTCTCTTTGATGAATTGCTCAAGAGCCACCGAAGTAATAGTTTTCTTTACTGCTGCGAATTTTCTTGTTAAAACCTTCACCGTATTCAGATATATTTTATGGCAAATAAATTGGACACTTTGTTGTTTTGTGTTAATGAATGATGTTCGTGCAAAGGAATTCCATTTCGGTTTATGTAATTTAATTTCGTCCTAGTTTTGTCCCGAATCAAGCAGGCTAACCGTCTGATGGTAAGTGGTTACAGTCGCCTATACCTACCGGTTCCTGTGTGGTACTCAGCAAATTTACAACCCCACAAAAACCACAGTCTAACGTACACACGTACACACACGACTCTCGATCTATAGTGAAAATGGGTCACAATACCAGTTATTTCACAGCTTCCCTTCACGCCGGGAATATCGCAGTGCGGACATTGCTATTTTGCGACAGAAATTGGTAAAACAGAGGTACGGTACCCAAGCAGATCCCACATCACTAATGAAGTTGTGGTTTATCCCAAATTACAATTTTTACGGGCATATAAAATGACTTAAAACAATGAAGTAACCCTTTATTAATCATTGTGCGAAAACTAAGATTAGTATATAAAAACAATATGAGTACTAAATTAGGACGATTCGGGCATCCGTGGGTCGCCGGCGGGCGCGAGGTAGTCGCGACTGCTACGACGACGCCCCTTCCGTGGCCGGGGGGCGTCGTCGGTGGAGGAGACCGGGGGAGGTAGTGAGCCTCCCCCGAGGAGGGCTCCCCTGTATCGGCGGGGGAGCGGAGGCTGGGGGTTCCCGGAAGTGGCTTGATGTTCCCGGGGGCTCCCTACATGCCTGAGGAAGGCCATCCCTGAGGTTTTTAGTGGGTAGGCCTCCTCCTTCTGGGGAGGAGAGCCCCACATAACCACCGGCTCGCCACAGCCGGGGTATGCAATTTAATGCATTTTCCTCAGGAGAAAAAAAAAAAAAGGACGATTCGGGCTTCGGGCGAATTTTGGAACAAAGGAAATATAGCTTTTTATAAGTTGAGTAAATTTTCTATTAATTTGTTTGATAGTGGTGGTAGTAATACATTTCATGCCTACCTATTAGTATTGAGGTAGTATGATTTACCTGATTTTCAGAAGAGTACTTGTCATACAAAGCAAGACCGGAAAGTATAAATACTTTCATTGGACTCATTTGATAATCGTTGTTCGTATTTTTTTTTTCATTTTACTTTAATGACAGATATTAACATTAAAATACGTCAATGACAAAACAAGACGCCGGTTGTTGGTGAAGTAAAAGTGATAATGATACCGATTGATTGATGTGGATAAGGGCAATGAAGTATGCAGATAAAACTCATCGGTCATGTCATGTGATTAAACCTAATGATGTTGCCGTCAAAACATTCACGTATTTCGTTCCTGCTCACAAATTTATTATTTATATAATACTAACATTCCGATTTAGCCGTGTTATATCGGAATTATTGTACTCACATGCTGTATCATTGTTTACTATCTCTGGTCTATTATTAATATATACGTTTATATATTTTCCTTACCCACGTCCGTGTGCCACTATAGGTGCCAACTGAAACACTATACTAACTAACAATATATGGTATATTACTATAGGTATCTCACATCATGCACATACTGAGGTGGCTACTCTTTCCATTCGGGTACACTTAACGCATATATTATCATATAATATATAGTCACTACTAATCTCTCACACTAACTAATTCGTGTATATTGAGTCTGTGTGTCTGTTTTGAATTAAAAGTTTATTATTATTTGTTTGCTGAATATCACGCATCTGTATAAGACACGAACCTTTATAAGGCGTGCGCATTTATGCAAAATTTAATAAAAGTGGGCGTGGAGTGTACCAACTGGGTCTAATTTCCATCTGCACAATGAAAAATGCAGCTAAGGACCCAGTTAGATGCATAGAAATTCGGATGAGTACTGTCGGGGATTATCTCGAACATCTAAACTCATACTTATTTACTTCTTTGTTTTCTTACGTTACGTGATGGTAAGCGATGCTAAGATTGAAGGTAAAAATGAACTTGACGAAGCGTAACTGTACAACAATCAACGCAAATGGAAGCGAAAGCCGCAGCTGGGCCAAGCAGTGCGCCTTGGGGGAACCCTATGTTTAATGATGAACTGCGAAGGGCTGATAATGTGTCGTTGATTTTGATTTCGAATTACAGCTGAATTAAATTAATTCCCAATCATAATACTAATTTTTTTTTAAATATAACATAAAGTTTTTGGTCCTCATTTCACTTAATACATACATACACTCACGCCTTTTTCCCATGGGGGTAGGCAGAGATTACGTCTTTCCACTTGCTACGGTCTTTACATATTTCTTTCGCTTCATCTACTTTCATAACATTCCTCATACATGCTCGACGATTGCGGGTACTTCTGACCTGGCCTTTTTTGAGGACACTTTCGATTTGTTCGAAATATGTTCGCCTAGGTCTTCCTCGTCCCGTATCTCCACTCACTCCAGCTTCATAAATCATTTTGGTCAGTCTACTTTCATCCATCCGTTCCACATGCCCAAACCACCCAAGCATCCCTTTCTCTATTCTTGTCACGATATCCTCTTTCAAACCACATTTCTTTCTAATCACTTCATTATACAATCTGTCACTCAGTTTTACTCCTGCCATACTCCGCAAAGCTCTCATTTCTACTGCATTTATTCTGCTTTCATGTCGTTTCTCCCATACCCAACTTTCACTTCCGTACATTAATGTTGGGACCAGCACGCCCTCATGCACTGCTAGTCGCGCCTTTTCTGATATTTTCTGACTACTCAGAAACGTATGCATGGCCCCATTCACCATATTACCAGCTTTCACTCGCTCCTCTATATCGTTATCACACCTTCCATCCCTTGTAAACATACATCCCTAATATACAAACTCTTCTACTTGTTCTACTTTTTCTCCTTTTATCATAATGTCACACAATGTCATATTTACGTCTCTTTCAAACACCAATACCTTGGTCTTACTTAGGTTCACTTTCATTCCTTTATCATTTAAAGCGTCATTCATAACAGTTACCATCTCCTATCATTTCACTTAATGGTGAATGATAAGACCGAAAACTAAAAGGAATGTCATTGACAAAGTTATTATGGCGACAAACTTAAGTAGCACGGTGGTAGGCGCGATCAGAATCCTACCAAAAACAAATATACCTTATAATATTTGTTTGTTTAGTTTTTTTGCACGATCAAATTCGAGTTGTATTTGTACTCTATGGGTAAGACT
Organism: Scirpophaga incertulas; assembly: GCA_036419045.1. Taxonomy (NCBI): domain Eukaryota; kingdom Metazoa; phylum Arthropoda; class Insecta; order Lepidoptera; family Crambidae; genus Scirpophaga; species Scirpophaga incertulas. Next base: position 5,065,325 of record CM071642.1, on the reverse strand, counting down.
CATCTCATGCGATTATCTTAGCTTGATTAAGTTATATAATTTACCGTAAATCTATTATATATTGTTCTCATTAACTCGGCCAGCAGGACGCACTCTCATTCAATTTTCTTCACTTTATAGCCTATTAGATACGTTAATTTCAGTACAGGTAAATTCTGAACATCAACGATAAAAAATATGTTTATTTCAATTGTCAATTGTGGTCTACGTTGTTTTTAAGCATGTTTATTTAAAGAACAATCATACATATTTTACTCTAATTAAATATGTATGACTACGTGGAGTCGCCTCCGTTTGTATTTGAACAATTTTTAGAAATGGGTCAGTGTCTATGTAGGTCGACAAGCCACCTCCGGCTTTTTGTGATTAAGTTACCACACGGAATGCCTCGTGTCACGCGATAGTAATAGGTAATTGTCGCTTTTTTCGTTCGTACATCTAGTTTTATATCTCTTTAATTTTCAGACTTATAGTCATCATCATTTATTCATGTGAGACTAATATTGAATTTTTTTATTATTGCATTTCAATTTTGATTACTCTATAATCTCATTTGTTTATTTTGATTAAAAAATAAACCTATAAGTGACACTTATTTATTTCATCAAAATTTTAGGACATTATTGGCTGGAACTTTCCGATTTTTTTAAATTACCTTCAAAATTGTGTTAGTCATTAATTTAATCTTTATTGACATCTGTTTCAAAAAGTTTGCTTTCTTGATCACAAAATTTAAAAGGATAAAATATAATATGGTTAGAATGAACGAAGAATCATTTTGAAAAACTCAGAAAGCGGCAATTTCATGGATAAATTACTACAAATCGATTTATAAAGTCACAATCACGCCCCCCTCAACCTTGGGATGACAGGTATTGCAGGGAAGCCCTGCCAGTGCATTAACTTTGCTGTTATATTATTGTAAGCTAAAGAAACGTTGACGAGAAGGAATGAGTGAGCAAACATTGAAGCGCATAGTCTTGTCTAGGCGTCACTTAGCCACAAGAGCATATTATTATAACAAATTTTCAGGTACAGTCTGGAGGGAATTGTAACTTGGATAATCAGTTGCAGCTTCGCATTAAATAAGATTATTTACTAAACATAACTAGGTCTTACTTAAACTTTTTTCAGTTATATACGATACTTGTACACAACGATACAAGTCAAAGAAGTGTCACAAAGGTAGGTAATAATAAGTCGAGAGAAAAGTATTTGCCTTTCGACTTATTACCTGCCTTTTCGGCATACTTTCGAAACAAACAAAATCCAAAAATAGAATAAAGTTCTACCTGACCTTTTCGTTTGAATTCGTGAAACTTTTTGAATTAAAACATTAATATTGTCGACTCGCAGAAATTTAATTTGCTTTCGCTGCGTAGGTTCTAAAACAACGGCCTTGTTTGGTTTGAAAGAATTGGATTGAGTATTATTGTCGCTGTACGAGTTTGATAATGAATGGGTACTTAAAGTTTGTTGATGCCGTTATGATTGTTTGATTGTATATTAGACGTTTGTATGGTAATTTATACATAATATATAAAGTCTCGGCCACGAGTAATGTCACTGCTATATCCCTTAATCCGTGACATAACAATGTAAGCATTACTGCTTTGCAACACAGGCCTTACCATGATCGCTTAGACTAGGGTTAAAACTATAGAAACAGCGCACCGCATTTGCAGCGTATAGCGCCATTTCGCTTGCATAGCTATTTTATTTCCGCTTTAAGTGATCATGGTAGGCCTACAGACAAAAGAAAATCATAATGAATTGAGATTATTACATAATCCATTATGGATGTCAAAGTAGATTGGCCGTTGGTTTATACTGAAAAATATTAGCCAGAAATCAGGGGGCGTACTCTTTAAAACGATATTCGATATATCGTGGACTTCGTCGTGGCGTATCCTACTCTTAGTTGCTATCGTTTAAAGCATTCCACCGAACGATCGAACGACGATATTATTTTGACATAAGAAAGCCTCATAACAACGATGAATGAATTTGACAGACGAACATTTCGCAAATATACGTCAAAATCCGAAAAGTATAACGACACGGTTTGACGTCGTTGTAATCATTGTAAATTTGACGTTTATTTTGCAAATGTTCGTCTGTCAAATTCAATTCATCGTTGTCAGGAGGCTCATGTCAAAATTAATATCGTTCGTTCGATCCCGTTGAAATGTTTTAAACGATAGTAACTAAGAGTAGGATACGACACGACGAAGTCCACGATATATCGAATATCGTTTTTAAGAGTACGCCCACAGGCTTACTTCCCCGCCATTTTTACAGTCGCCATTTTGAAACTTACTCAGATTTTGAATCGAATTGCCATTAGTTGGGTTCCATTACGCAAGCTCACGACATATTACTATCGTGTAACGCTAATAGTTACACTGTAATATTTACTTTACGCGAAAACGTTTCGTAAAGTTATTACTATGAAGTCGTAAAAATTAAATCCAAGCATTGTTTATTATTTAGTAAGCACTAACTTTGTGGTCACCGATTTTGTGGGGTATTTATTTGAATTGCTGTGTGGAATTTTTTTTTACTATATTCCCATAATTGAATTTATACAACAAATTATCCCATAGATGTTATTACACACAACAACGTGTTGATCTTGAGCCAACTCTTATGTTCCGTAATAGGTGTTGTTTTCGTAGTGCAAATGTAAAGCACGACGTTTAGCGGACTGTTCAAATTAAAATTCACCTTAATATTAGTGGTACAACTTCTAGTTATCAGTAAAACAGTTACCTAAGCAGATGGTCCTATTACAAAAAAAGAAGCCAAGTCAGTAAGAAGTAGCAAAGAAGCTTAGTCAACAGCTTGAAAACATAAAAAAAAATCAAATAGTCTAGTATTATCATAACCAACAATCCTTAAACCTATTAAACAGAGACTTTCCATTGGTTTCATTGCCGCTTTGACGCCACACAGACTAACTGCGCAATAGATTGTATCGTACTTATGTCCTTACTTTAAGGTTCACAATGTCTTTTCACACTGATGAATGCAATGTACTCGCTTGGGTTTCATATCGATCCTTGGTGAGAGCTCCCGAGGTAATTGTCAAGTAGTGGGCAACCACAAGTTTGTTATTTCGTGGTACAGGGATGAGGGTATTTATTTAAGGCATATATTAAATAGCTTCAATAGATTTTTTATACACATGTGTTACACCGGAAATATACAAGTACTTATGAGACCAGAACCAGTCCAGTGATGGGACTCTCGCTTGACAGTGACAGTAAGCGAGGTGGCTTATTGACACTGCTGCGAAGTACGATTTAACCCCCCACCCCATTGTAAAACATTTGAATAATATCGCACTCCCATTTCCACCCTCTTTTGCTGTCCAGGGGGGCAATCGCACTAACAAATCGCAGCTGAAACGAAACCAAATCGTTCCACACAACCAATCCGAGAGCTAGAATATCACGTCATCGAACAGATGACGTGATATTGTGGCGTTCGGATTGGTTAAGCCGAACGGTTCGGTTGCGTTTCGCTTGCAATTTATTAGTGCGATAGCCCCTCTGAACTCTGCGTGGAAATAGTGCAAGTCTTCATGTTGCTCAAAAGTACCATACACTAATCGTTTCACATGCATACATACATACACGTGACGCTTGTATTCTTGAATTATTTAATTCACCTATAGAAAAAGTTTAAAAGAAGACAAATTATGCTAATGCAATGTTTTGTTTCATATAAAATCACGGAATAGAAAAGGTTTTAGGAAAGTGCAGTATATGACGATTATGTCTCGGCAAATATGAACGAATTTCATTACCGTTTATAATTTTCGGGTTAGAAATGATTTAGATACCTAGAAAGTGTCACACGTTTTATTTCAAAATAATAGATAAGTATATACTATATATGGTGAATAAAAATCTCTTCCAAAGACAGACACAGATCTATAAGGGGTCTATCGTTCTTATAATTTGGTCTTCTCAGTACTTATTTTGAAATTCGTTATTAAAAAGTATAAACTTTAATACTTTTATTGTTCATTTTTAAAGTCTATTAAAGCGTTTTTATCCTGATAATTCCTTACTGGCAGTTGGCCAACACAGCGCTCGCATTGAGAAACCGGTAGTGCTTCCTACGGGGAATATTTCCGGACTCATTGTTGTGTTGGCGTTATTGTGTGTCCATTTCTGGAAATAGACGGGTACGATCCCGGAATATTCCTGTTGTTAAAACATCGACAATGTCCCAGTTTTTTTTTGATACCTTGGATAGTTTAACGATGTTTAATAATTGAGCATAATGTTGACTTTTTCTGTGGAATCACTACGAGTACATAGTATAAAATAAAGTCGCTTTGTATGTCCCTATATCCCTATGTATGCTTAAATCCTTAAAACTACGCAATTGATTTAGATGCGGTTATTTTAATAGATATAGTGATTTAAGAGTAAGATTTATATGTATAATAGCATCCATTAAATAGTGTAGAAATACCGTTATTTTTGAGGTTTCTAACGCGATGTCGTAAATAATTACATTTCTTCCACTTACGTTGCAAACATAGATAGGCTGAACCCTACGAGATTTATCAAAATAATGTACTAAGTATTATATACATTGCATAGGTCTACAGAAAACTCCGCGATATATCCATAAGGGATATCCATAAGAGATATAAAGACATATACCATGTCTTTATATCTCTTATGGATATCCCACAATAATATTTTTTGTGAATTACGTATTCTTTCGTTTTTAGTTTTTTAAACTATATTTTTTTATATACAACGTTGAGTATCAGAATTGCACACGCGCGAAGCCGGGGCGAATCGCTAGTTATTATTATAAAACTTAGTAATATACTAGGTGAATAATTTAGTTAGACGCGGGTTATGTGGTACAGGATCGTGGTACATGGACAGGATACGTGGTACATCGGACACCACAGCACATCCATCCCCAAAGAGAAGCGCCTTAACCATGTTATACTTAGAGAACGACGCTGGCTCAGTACGGTTCGGTCGACTTTACATACACCCTTGAATTTCTTCGCCGTTGTAAGCAGGTTGTATCATCGTAGGATCGTCAGGTTGGCACACACTTGACAGGATTGACCGCGGGACCCCTAAACCATAGTAGCCCTGAGCCTCTTACTGTGGCGTCCATAAATTCATTCGTTCGAAATAAAAAAAAATGCGAAGCTTTGGGGTGGAAAGGTCCTCGAGTGGCAGCCATATGCCTGCCACTGCACCGTTGGCAGGCCTCCCACAAGATGGACATACAACTTGGTGAAGATACCAGGTCGGCGTTGGATGCTAGCAGCGCAGGACCGGCTGATGTGGTGATCGTTGGTGGAGACCTATGTCCGGCAGTGGCCATTAGCTCAAATAATGATGATGAGATAAAATTACGAGTAGAAAAAAGCTAATTATCCTTCACACTAAGATATATATGTATATAATTTACCGACAAGCGAACTAGATAAAAGATCATTGTATTTTTTAATATAGAAATTGTATATTTCTATGGAAAAAGTTTAAAGTTATTGTTTTCCCATTTGTTTTTATTTATGTAACGACTATCTTTCTGCCAGAGGCTCATACCAAATCTTCCATAAGGAATAACGATATATTTTCCCGCGAGCAAAAATTATGTTATTTTCCTCTTCGAGTCTCCAATCTTTTCCATAACAAATTGTATCAAAACCCCGCCAGCTGTTATTATCAGATTTTCCTGCAGGAAAATTATATTTTTCCGTAGTAAATATATTTCCTGCTGTCTTCCGGGTCTCAAACTATCCGTATATCAACAGTCATCAAAATTGGTGCAGTAGTTTCTGAGCGTATTCAAAATAAAACTTTCATCCTTTATTTTTACCCTCTTTAGGGTAATTTTTTACAAACTTTGAATGTATATGTTTATATCTAGTCAAAAGCCTAGAAAATAATAAAAAATACTAGCTTTGAAAGTTACGTACTTTATATACAAACTGACATCTCCTATTTCAACTCCCAGTAGTCTTGCTCTGGTTCTAGGCTATCTGTGTACTTTTATGGTTCAGTAGTTTTTGCGTAAAAATGCGACAGACAGACATAGTTACTTATATATTGCATTTTTAATATTAGAAAGGACGAAGAATGAATGAAGAAATACCATACAGTATGCAAGATGCCAATTTGCTGTGCGATCTTCAACTTTATGTCGGTGGCAAATTATTGCCTTATTTATTAAATTAAATTTACATTTAACATACAAACATATTATTACTATACACATGTTATTCTTACCAACATGCAAAACATTTTTCATGCTAAACATTATCTTAAACTTTGATCTTAGATAAGTATGTATTTCAATATATTGTGTAGAGTATGGAATCCAATGCAATGTGCGTTTAAGCACGTTCACACTATTGTGAATACGAATTTTACATTAATTTTGCATTGTCATGTTAAATAAAATTATGTTCGGTTCGGGTATGATTCTAATCTGCGTCTATAACCGCGTTGTCATGATCTGCAGACTTATGCTACTAAGCCAAGTACTCTTTCAACTCCATTGTATTTTATTCTCAATTTCCATGCTCTGAAATCAAAACAAGAGTATAGCTTTGCGAAGTGGGTAAAATTGACCACAACAGTCCCAGAAGAGTAAAAAGGTAATCTGTTATTTATTGTCTGTAGCTATATATAGTATAGCTATATAAAATATAAGCTTTTATAGCTTTAGTATATACTTTTAACCTTTATTACACGTGACAGATTTAACTGAATTTTGCCATACTAATAGTATTTATTACATAAATTAACTAGGAGAAATTTAAGTATAATTTAGGGATTTAAAAGGATGAAACATGAGTTTCTTGAAAGACCGTAATATTTGAAACTATAAAACTTCACCTCTGAAAGGGTGAAACAGTTATTCTAAGATTGTCCGAAAAGATACGAAGTTTCTAACACATGCCAAGCTGGCGACGAGAATTAGGTCCTGTAAAACATTTGATATATCGTTGTCCGCACCATGGCCTACTGAAACAGTAATGTTATGGCGAAATGTGTTGCTATTTCGTAACTAGGCTTTGAATAGTGATGGCCCTACTTATTCATACGTGTCTAGTGTCAATGACTTTTCGCTATACGTGCCCAAGGTATTTTCATGTTATCCCAACTAATATTATAAATGCGAAAGTGTGTTTGTTTGTTTATTTGTTTGTTTGTTTGTTACCTCTTCACGCTTAAACTACTGGACCGATTTCAAAAATTCTTTCACCTTTGGAAAGCTACATTCTCCCCGAGTAACATAGACTACTTTTTATCCCGGAAAAATCGACAGATCCCACGGGATGCGCAATAAAGGCTTCGCTCAAAAACTACTGCACAGATTTTTATGCGGTTTTCATCAATAGATAGAGTGATTCTTGAGGAGTTTTGCGGCATTTTTTATCTCGGAAAAACGGATAGTCCCACGGGAAGCGCGATAAAATCTTCGCACCATAAACCGACTTCCGCGTATATGTAGCCGTGGGCAAAAGCTATGACCCTTAACCCTCTATACACCCAATCCCGAAATCCACGCGGGCGAAGCCGCGGGCAGAAAGCTAGTAAGTTATAACTAGAGATCGGATAATCGGATGCATATTTACCTAAAGTTAATTTTTGGCTCACAAATGATGGAAGCGGCTTTTTAAAATACATTTTGTTACCATACCTATATTTTCTATATAAAAAAATGTTTCATTTAATGTGAGAATTCTAGAAATATGTTCTAATTAAAAAACTGTATTAATAAAAAAAATCACTGAAATTTCTATATTGACATACTTTCGTGACTTCCGTTAAACGGCTATATTCCGTTGTAGTCATCCACCCTATTAATGTATTTAGCGCGAAGTATGCGGCTGTGACAGGTTGCGGCGTCGTCACGTTTTTGTCACAACAAACAAAATATATAACAAAAAAATGGAGTTGAAACTATTAAGCTACAAGGTTGCAAGGTACCCAGTTTTTGTTGAACGCAAGAAATCCAATTTTCAACAACGCACCAGCTGGGTTATTTTAATAGTGTCGTTACATTACTTTTTCGTTGAAAACATTATTTTTTTGTCATATAACTTAATCTATGTGGCTATTTATATTTTGAACTAGCTGACCCGGCGAACTTCATACCGCCTTAGCGTAGCTTTGATGCACTACTTTATTTTGTATAGTTCCGAACAAACGATGCTCTTTTAATATAGTCTATGGCTGTGAATGACGTTGACATTCGTATAAAAAAAATTGACATTCGTAACGCGCGTTTTTTAAAATATGCAAAATTAAATGTATACTTTTCAATATTTCTGAGAGATTTTCTTAATATTTTTTCCGTAAGAACCATCCTTGGACTTCCACAAACATTTAAAAAAAAGAATTATCGAAATCGGTTCAGCCGTTCACACGTGATGCCGTGACAACGCGAAACGGGTTTCATTTTTATATATATATATATATAGATAATATCACTTCCTAGTGAAATCGTGTCTCTATAATAAACTTAACAAAGTTTACATATACAATTGCCTTTATGTTAAAGGATCTCATTCTAAAATCTGGTCTCATTTTAAATAATTTCAAGTATTCATTAAAAATAAATCAATATTAGATATTTCACATTACACTTCGTTTACACGTCTCTAGTTCTCTACTGATACTACAACAAGAAATATTGATTGAAGGAAGAAATATTCCTTCTCTTGCTGTTATTTGTCGTGATTAAAAGTACTTATTGTGTAACTTTCCACTCGATGTACAACATGTATTGATAAGACTGCGACAATACTGCTGCTATACTGTAATGCCTCCTCCACACTACGAGTATGATAGTGTAGGGATGTACTTCGGCTTACCTCGTCAAACTATACCTCGCCTCGGGAAACTTCCATTTGTTGACGATTTTTAGAACCGACTCAAAGGGCCCGAAGTTGCACGAAATTGTCTAGGCTACTCGGCCCATTTCAGCACTCATTGAGACGTCGTGTGTGTCGGTGACATATATTGTGTTATTATGAACTTATTATGTTGGTCCTGGAAACTCTGCAAGCAGAGACCATTATTCGGGACCCCAATGATAAATGTCATGTCAACCATTACAGGGCAGGCGTAGGCTATCGGTACATTACAGCGGATGAGTTCATCGCGAAGTTAAACGAGTGTGTAGTGTCGCATTTCGGACCGTAGCCAAAGTTTCTCGAGTATTTCGCCGAGGAACTTCGCGAGTAGTGTAGAGGAGGCATTATGATAAACGTGATGAAGAATTGGCCAAATATTTAGTCCGCAAATATTTCCGTCTCCGCGACCTTACTCAATGCTCTCCTCGCATCATAAACAAACAAGCAATGACAAAGTGTTAGAGTATTTGCACTCTGCAACGGAATCACGTGATGAGAGAGGTCGCTACAGCAAAGATGTCGTAAACATGTATATTTTCCCTGCAAAATATTTGCATTGAATGAACGTTCTTGAATAACTTCACAAATTTTTTGCTACTATGTAATACGTTCGACCTTCGTAGCCGATTGGTTTATACGCCGGTTTCGAATTCGAATCCTGGTGAAGGCAGATGTTTGATCTAAGCATTTTCCCTATCTTCTTCAACTATGATTAATATAGCTTCCATTTTCCAAGTTACGATAACGGGAGTCTAAGATGAAGCTCCCGAATACTTGCGGATTTCTTATTATCGATAATATTATGCCCCGAAAATATCTATACATCTCTACAAATTGCCGTTTTGTGTTGTTTTTTGTATTGAAATTAGTAAGATATTAACATGTTATTACTTCAAATTTCACTCTAGCGTCAGTCCATTTATTAGAACTGTTATTGCAATTCAAGTTTTACATGTTGACGTTAAGACCGTCTATTCTCTACGCAATAAAAGCTGTTATTAGCTGAAATGCTTACATTGACGTGCTGCTGTCTGTATATATAAACGTCACCAGTACTCTTATTAACGTATTACTTTCCGCCATTACTTTTTAATTCGAATTGACGCTTGTTTATTATCTCGAAAATAATGCACTTGATAAGTGCGCTATTTTTCCGGGTACTTTCAATGATTTGTGTTTGTTCGAAGCTATCTATACCCATAACTGTTTCTCCTGATTATTATATCGTTCGTTTACCCGTCATTGTTGCGTACGTGCGTTTAATTGTTTTCGAACGATTCAATAAACATAATTTGCAATTAAAACGCTGGTTCCATAATTCACATTTCTGTATTGACAATGTCATCATTCATCATTTTGTTCAATATATACACGCTCACTGGACATATGCCTTCTCCAAGAATCTCCACACAAATCAATTCTTGCAACCAGAGCCGTAACTAGACCTATCAACGCTGCATTTCATAAGCCATAGCAGCGAGTCTAAATCATACTGCCTTAACGACTGTAAGTTCTGCAACGAGAATGTCCTGGAAAATTTACGACAGAACATATGAAAGTACATTAAAATCATAGCTGGTGGGTATAGCTGGTAGTCTTAAACATAATGTCAAAGAAGATGTAGTGACAAATAGAGAAGAATATGTTGGTATGGTTTGAGCGTTTCGAAGTTACGAACAATAGAGGACTGACAAAAGAAATTCATAAAGCGCGAATGAGTGAATTACAAAAGGGACTACCACGACGAATTTATCTCGAATTGAGCAATAAAAATTGAATTGATGGAATAAATAAATAAAGTAACTTTGAGGAAGTTAGACAGGGATTGTGTGTCTAGCATATAGAAAACTGTTATGCTATTGTCTATCCCATAAAAAATAATGAGGCTCGGGCATATATTTAAGGAAACCTTATACTTATTGTATTGCGTTTCTTATCGTAAATGTGATCAACAAGATGTAATACAAGACTGGCAAGGAACTGTGCAAACAATTTTTATTATATCGGAGGCACGAGTCACGGAGCAGCTTCATAACATATAACATGTCTCACTCTAGCGGACAAGTCACAAATGTATTGTTTATAGTTTAGGTTTTCATTGATAGTTAGACTTTTATTGATTTTTAATCAATAAACGAATATATAGATTGTTACCCCTAAAGTAAGGGGCTCCGACTCATATCTAACAAGACCCAAGCCAAAATCACGTGCTTGCGATGCATGCTACCAACAAACCTTTTCTTTGGCCCATCAATCCGCACCGAGTCAGTCAGTGGCAAATGAGCCCCTATTTAGAATATTTGTAGAAGGTCTTTGGTAAGCAGTAAGAATGTGGCATTTTTGTTCAATTCAATGTGCATTTTCCGTGATGAATAAGATGGAAAGGAGGAAACAATTTAATGTACAGATATGACTTGTGAGCCACCGCAATTTGTTTGTCAACTTAATTTCATTGTAAGAGTTATAATGTATTTAATTACTCAATGAAGTTATGAATTCTCAAGAAAGGAAATTAAATAGTTGATATATCTTGGAATGTAAATAAGTTATTAAACTGTTCAATATTATTGTCTACCTGATGGGAAGTGATTGCAATCGTTTTTGAGATTCGCAGTATATCTGCAACCCTCGTAATAACACAGTGTATGTTGCCAAAATGTGGCATAAGATGTAAAGTTATTGGACAGACATTATTGGGTACTATGGTACCCAATAACGTCATAGGCCATCTTGCCCTTCATTTCGGAACACAGCAATTCGTACACTGCAGTTTTGTGGCAGAAATAGTAAACAGACCCTAGTATAGAGTGTACCTCCAGTAAATACTTGATAATGATGCCACTTGTCCGATTAAAATCGTTATGTCGTAAAAGCAACACGTTCTTATCGATTGATAAAGTTGTTTTAACTTGGCTGATACCAAAATGCAAATCTGATCATAAATGCCAATTGCATCAGCTTTGATACCGGAGAGATAAGTTATTGAATCTACTTCAAATGCAGTCTTAAGAATCAAGCTTTATGTACGATCAACTACACAGCTTTGAACTTTACGCTTCTGTGTTAAAAATATTTTTCGATTAATAATTTGTTTGTATTGTTTAGTTCGACGTGGGCACAAGTTACACAAGTTATGCAATAAACAATGTCGTCATCAAACGTCATCATGTCTTCGCTTGTTTACGCGCGAGTCATGGCATCGTTTAATTGCACATCAGCATCAAATTGATAATAGATGAACATATAAACAATTACATCAATTAGACGATCAATTCCAAGATTAACTAGTACCGAACCATATACTATGCTACTCGTACGTTTCATCCAATCGGTTCAAACAAATTCTATGACTCTCAATTTGAATATTGGTTTGTAACAATAGATTTATTATCATTGTGTAGCTCAGTGAGTGAGTCCCGAAGCGGTCATATAGACTAGGGTCTATGACAACCTGCTAGGGGTCCACGTCAGTGAAAAAAAAATATGCGGTCCATGATTTCAATCAATAGAGAATAAGAATAATCGTTATTATTCTAATTTCCTCTTCGCTGATAGAGAGGAATGGAAGAAAAAGATCTACTGCGCCGACCCCAGATAATGGGAAATGGGCAAAAGGATGATGATTCTAATTTCCTCTTCGCCATGAACGTATCTATCCACGACATATAGTTGTAACATTCTATGTTCTATCATTTAATATGTACAAATATTATTATTTGAAATCAATACTAATATTATGCTCTAGATTTATCTTGACAAAGTAACACGTGGAAACTAATTACGATCTTGACAAACTTATTGGAATTATTTGCTTTGATTTATTTTCATATTACTTAAACTGATAGAGCAACTGCTTAAAGCCACGTAAAATTAAAAGTACCAGTTCTAAGATTTGTAAATTATCAGATATTTATTCAGATTCACTACGTTGGTTAATCTGTAGACACAAAATATATTTCGCTTTTTAAAATATAATTAAACATTCGTTATTTTCGATTGTTCTGATTTATAATTTCGCAATTTTATTTAGTTATTGCATTATTTTGTGCCGTACTTATTTCGTCTTATTATAAATTTCATTCTTCCTCAGGCTTATGATGGTCAACAATGAGAACTGTGAATAAACTCAATTAAATCAAAGTGATTAAATCTAAACCTACTTATTCTACCATCGTCATAGTGATACAGCATAGTGATCCGGTCAATTAGAAGTAATTTAACTCAGTTATAGTACCTATAGTGTCCATAATCTGGATAAAAGTCGCCTTCATCTTTTCCCTTTTTACGACGATTTTTTATCGTACATAAATTTTTATTTATCGTACGAATCCTTTCTAAAAAGCACCGACAAAATTCTAACTTTTTGTCTATAATATAAACATTCCAGTCTGTATAAATATTCTAGTGTAAATCAATTATGGTTAGTGGTTTCTGAGTTCCGCTCATTAGATGAACTGATTAGTTTCCACATGTTCAACTTGAAGTCAAACTCGTTAAGCGTTCTAAGAATGCATGGTTATGCATGTAAAACTGTTTACCGCACGGCGCCATTGGAATCGTAAATCTGCTACTTGCCTTGTTGATGGATTTGTTCGTGTTTATTTTATCTCTATATTGTACATGTCAGGGATAATTTTATTTGTACAGCTTGTTGTCGCCATCTCTTGCTCCTGTGGTGGAAAACTGTAAGTTATGTACATTTTCATTAAAATCATTTCAAAAGTTGACATCTAAGGCAATTTTTTCCTCTTTGGAGAAGATATGTTAAGAATCCTCATAGGTACCACAAGTGCCAGTGTGGTTGTGTTGGACTCCTGACGATCAAGGCAACACGACCCGAAATATCTACCAACTAAACTCAGCCTGAGCCGTGGGTCCTAATGATCCTATGGCTTGACGTGACAAGGTAGAATGCACCTCAGGAGAGGCGCAATCAGAAGAGGCACGGTACACCCAAATGGCTCTGGAGCCGAATTTTTGAAATAATAGAAAACCAATTCGCATTCGAAATCGTGAGATTCGTATACGAATTACCGAATTCACTATTTCTGAACTTTCGTGCGTTGTGCAACGAATGGTTCAACCCACTCGTTTTTGATTTCTACTAGTAGAATATCCAACGCTGACGTGACTTTGACAGTGATCCGTTTCACGTGTGAGTCATCGCCGGATTTTTGTTTTTGTTGTTGTAGTTTTGTATTTTTCTGCGTGAAACTGGAATTTAATTAAGAATTTGTTCTTAATGACAACACTGATTCGAGTGATTCAAAAATCTATAAAATTGTAAGCAGTAGAAAATAATCGCGTACGATTTGTATTCGTATTCGAATTCCAAATTCACGTCTAATAATTCAAAAATACGTCTCCTGCTCTATATTGATGGGACTACTCGTGGCTAAAAGGAAGGCAAGGGATGCGACGGCTCAGACACCGCCGCAAGCAGTTCTTGAAGGTCCTGCGTTATTTAGGCAAACAGATAGTAATATTTTTATAGTTGATCAGCTGGTGCTCGCGATTTTCTCTGCGCAGGTTTAGTATTTCGAATAGCTTAAATTAGCGTGATGTAGAAAAGAACTAACATTATCACATTAAAACATATTTATGTGTTAATTTTAATGTAGTAATGGTAATTATTGTCTAGGCCACGCTAATGTCTTAATCCTGCGCAGATGAAGTCGCGGGCACCAGTCAGTACCTTCATAAATTATAGCCTATGTGTTATTGTGATATATAAGCTATATTATTGTAAAGTTTCACTAAAATCCATCCAGTAGTTTTTACGTGTTAGAGTAACAAACATCCGTCTACGCTTACAAAATTTCGCGTTTAAATTATTAGCAGGGATTACATGAAATGTATCTCTTTAACTACATATTTTATGTATATGTATATTTATCATAGTACTAGCTTCCGCCCGCGGCTCGCACGCGTGAAATTAGTTTTTGTCAATCCTGGTCCCTGGTCTGAGACTTACAGGGGTCAGCCTCACGTTGACCAAGATTCATGGTGTTATCTTCAATTCAACCCCTATTTCAGTCCCACACAAACAACAAACGATTTTTCGTTTTTTATGACATGATATTTGACGAACTTACATACTAACTTTCAACCCTTATTTCACCCCCTAGCTGGTCGAAATTTCAAAAATGCTAGAACAAATGTTTAATAATTTCTTATCAAGTGCTTAAATATAAAGTTTCATGGTTTTATCTTTTAACATTAAGAAATCCCATACAAACTTTCAACCTCTATTTCAACCCCCTTCATCCCTTTTTTCGAAATAAGAAGTAGCCTATGTTCTGTCTTAGGGTGTAAAGATTGTCTGTACCAAATTTCTTCAAAATCGGTTGCGGAGTTTAAGCGGGAAAGCGTAACAGACAGACAGACAGAGTTACTTTCGCATTTATAATATTAGTTGGGATTAAAAACAATATTACCAATTAGTGGTTTCCGTTAGGAGAGAGAATGACCATGTTACCAGAAGAGTCATGGACATGAAAGTGGATGGGCGTGTGGGGAGAGGAAGGCCGAAGAAAAGGTGGATGGATTGTGTAAATGATGATATGTTGAGGAAAGGAGTGTGTAGAGAATTAGCGAGCGATAGGAGAGAATGGAAGCAGATGACATGTTGCGCCGACCCCAAATAGAATTGGGAACAGGGCAGGAGAAAGAAGAGGAGGAGTGGTTTCCGTTAATTATTTTATGAATCTGTGTTATTATACACACTATCGTCTTTTTCCCCTGGGTGTAGGCAGAAATCGCCGGTTTGCACGTGCTACAATTTGAACATATGTACTTCTCTAGTTTCTTAAACTTTAATTAAATACATCTTATATATAAAAATGAATCGCAAAATGTGTTGGTAAGCTCATAACTCAACAACGCCTGGACCAATTTGGCCAATTCTTTTTTGTTAATGTTCGTTGAAGTTCAAGGAGGGTTTTTACAATGAGGAAAATTCGAATATTTATCGGAAATACCCTAAAAAAAACAGCCCTTTTATTTTCCCATGCAAACGTTTTCTAACTAAAACGTACAGTCGAATTGAGCTTTATTGTTATTGTATAAAGTTCATATTGCAAGCACTCACTGTTGTCTAAGCAATGAAGGTGTGTTGCTAACATCAAAGAGTCAATTTGCGCTTTATTAACGCTACATATAGTTGAAATTCAATCATATCTATCAAAACAGTGTGCGTGCGTGCGTTGGAGCACAGAATACAGAGCAATAATACGTTGAAGGATTTAATGTCACGTTCTAAGATTGAATAGTCACAAAACGTAATAGTTAATTTGGGCCTTTTTCGGAATTTGGTTGGCTATGCGATATTATCTATAAAATAAATAGGAACAAAAATCTATAAATAAATAGGAAAATAAATAGGAAAAAAAAAAGATGCCGTCTTTTGTGTCAGTAAGTTGTGTTATAAATAGTACCGTATCTTGAGCATCGTAAATTCAGTGTCTCAAAACAAACAATCAATTATTTCTTGATTAATTGGTAATCCTGTCGTATTTTCATCTGGCATCCTGCGACTCGATTCACTAACCAGGACTAATTTGGCACAAACAATAGAAGACGTCGATTTAATGAGCGCAGGTGTTATTTTGGTGTGTTCACTTCCGTAAACTTATGTGTTAATTAATCTTGTGTAGTGTGATAAATAATGATATTATCAACGTTCGTCTGTTCGTTTACTTTCTACGTTTGCGCTCTGAGCTTTTCATTATTGGCTTGTCATTGTTGATGTCGCATGTTCTATTAATAACTTGTAGTGTATTATTATGTAGTATTTTGTTGGATTACATGCTGTTTTGTTGACGTTTTAGCGTGTAGTACAAAACCATGTTTCCTTCTTCGATTTTGTCTATAAAACCGTCGGATTTCCTATATTATATGTAATAGTATACGATAATATAAGGACATTATTTATGGTTTCGATAAATATTTCAATGTTCTTCTATACATAACAGGAACAGAAGACACAGTTTATAAATCGGTTGCTTATATGCGAGAGAGTAGAAGCTGCGTACGAGAGTAGATGTACGAGGGCTGCTACTTAAGTATCCGGAATCTGGGATTTCAACATTTTTAAACGCAATATATGACCTCCATGGTAAAATTCGTTCTCTTTTTGAAATACTGGCCGCTATTTTTTTCCCTTATGTACGCTAGTGTTTTTGATGGGTTTAAAATAAAATGTCATATGGCTGAAATGATGGAACTCACACATGAAAATATTCGTGTTATGATTTGGCCCATGCGGGGCACATGGTGGGGCGCTCTTTCACGATTCTACCGCCATGTGCTCCAGGGCCGGCTCGACCTAGGTCTGGTCGAGCCAACGCGAAGGGAGGGACTGTCCAAGAACCCCATGGACAGTCCCCCAGACGGAGAGACATCACCACGGTGTGCGCGGTAGCCAGACGCGCACGCAGCCTCGCGGTAGGGTCATTAGGCGAGCACCGCTCTTGCGTGTGCCTGCCTTTTCCTATCTATATTATTTGCTCCTACGGTGAAGGAAACAATTTCAATACGGAAATTATAAAGTGTATGTGATATGGACTAATCCATGCTGGGCCAATGTGATTGACTAAGGCCTAATCGCCCTTACATAAGAAGACTCGATGGGTATGATAAAGTGATAAAACCTCGCTGCGTAGTTTTTTCTACGAACCCAAAAATTCGGTATATCGCTTTCGTTGTCCACGTCCTGTTCTAATTTACGTATATACACAGGAATGTTACAGCGATATGTGTAGCGATATCGACGACACTATACCGTAATTTGGATTTTACGAGTACCCACCCAACCCCCATAGCATGATAATCGCAACATGATAGAGTAATTTATAACTGGGAACTGTCAAAATATAAACATCAAGTTTTAAGATGGAGGTTATAGTTCGTCTGGTAGTGGAGATCGTTCATGCAATGAGTGCCTTATTATGAATGGTCCTGGTGATGATTTGCTTTAGTTTGGTGATTGGTAATTGTAACCTTTTGGTTTTATCTTAGCTTTTTCGAGCAGCTTAATATTTTCGAATTATTATTTAAACTAGCTTTCTGCCCGCGGCTTCGCCCGCGTGGATTTCGGGATTGGGTGTATAGAGGGTTAAGGGTCATAGCTTTTGCCCACGGCTACATATACGCGGAAGTCGGTTTATGGTGCGAAGATTTTATCGCGCTTCCCGTGGGACTATCCGTTTTTCCGAGATAAAAAATGCCGCAAAACTCCTCAAGAATCACTCTATCTATTGATGAAAACCGCATAAAAATCTGTGCAGTAGTTTTTGAGCGAAGCCTTTATTGCGCATCCCGTGGGATCTGTCGATTTTTCCGGGATAAAAAGTAGCCTATGTTACTCGGGGAGAATGTAGCTTTCCAAAGGTGAAAGAATTTTTGAAATCGGTCCAGTAGTTTAAGCGTGAAGAGGTAACAAACAAACAAACAAACACACTTTCGCATTTATAATATTAGTTGGGATAAAAGTATTTATATGCTTTTTACTTAGTGTATTCAGTTTGACAGTGTTTTGTAACACTCTCATGTATTTATAGATGAAAGCTTTCTTCAATAAATGAGTCTGCAAGCCACTAACCAATAAAATAACGGCTAGTTAGACAGCAATGCTTAGTTTGGTGCGCTACATCATCCAACAGACCATTATCTTTCATCGGCTTGCTCGTTGATAAAGTTATAGCGGCCATTTATATCATCTGCCTCGTTATTACTAAAAAGTTCGCTAAGATATCAGAACTATGTATGTCAAATATTATAAGGAGCGTTCTGTGCTCTGTAGTCATGCATTTTTATTGTTTGTATCGAATTCATATCATATTTATCTGATACTCCTGCCAACAGAGCCATGCACATTTCTCTCCAAAGTGAAGACTACCATACTACAGTCATTTGTGGGTGGCACCTCGATATCAGGACCTTGTAACTGGGTCTAAAGACCAACTGAACGAATCGTAGACAATCCCAAAATTACAAATCCAATTCCACACGACAATACCAAGTTTACAAGTTGTATTGAGCCATTAAGTGTGAATAGAAACTGCCCCTTTATGTGTGTTTTACCATTTGTACAACTTGTTGTGTTTCAAATAAAGGTTTGACATGATACCAACGGTCATATTCCATCAACCCATCGCTAGCCATCGGCACGGAATTCAACCGCTTTTGGACCACTTGATCACGAAGAGACAGGAAGAATTTGCTTCAGAGCATGTTCTGCTCGCTTTTTTTAGCTACTCGGAGATTGACAGAGGTTTTCATTAAGTGAATAAATAGGTTTAAAATACGGTAACTCGTTTATACCACTGGTGTTTCAAGCACAGGTTACAGTGCATATATTAGGTAAGCCGTAATTCTTTTTGCCGTCATAGTAGTATTAAAAATGCTTTGAATAAATTTATAGTTGCTTGTGAAGTCAGCTAATCCACACTAAAGCAGGTAGTTAACTAAGGTTACTAGCCCTCGTGCCGTTTAGCGGAAACGGGTATAAATAATAATAATAAATAAATATTTATTACACTTACATCAATTAGCTTTGCTCAAAGTCTGTAAAGCTTGTATAATGGGATCGAGGGTAGACATACATATATTTTACATATATAACTATTTTTGGTAGAAATATATAATAACAACCACGACAAAGGTACAAATGCCCCCACTGGGATTCGAACCCGGGACCTCATAGATGGCGATACTTTGAAACCCGTATGCTCACCACTCGTCTACGGAGGTCATGATTCATGGTCAGATGATTTCATGTAAAAGGACAATATTGAGGATATATATTTTGATACGTACTTATATGATATTTTTTACTTCATGTTGTTACCTGTTTGAAGTATTACACAGTTCTAGTTTGAACCATATTCTTTGATTCTTATTTGCTAAAAGGTTAGGATTATTCGAAACTCGTGCAGGAATGCAGACAAAAGGCGGCAGTGATTCTCGCCAACGACCCTGCGCAACAATTTCGTATAGCGCAGGGCAGGCAGGTAGGAAGTCTCAAGAAATGGGAAATTAGCAGTATTTGTATGCATAATTTGAATTGTGGACAGCGAAACGGTATTTGGCAGCGGCGGCGTCGTGATATTTAAAGATTTGTCAGCGTGACTTTCTACATGTTTGTCGAATAGCATGTTACGTCCTTAATGGGATAATTGTCTGGCGTAGTTGGCAGTTCGCGGCCTGATCCATCGACTGGTTCCTTATCGCAAGCGTTTAGTTAAAATGTGTCATATAGATTTAGACTGACGAGTGATGCGATCGTTTGTTTCGTTTCAGTTTGAAAGACAAGAAAAGCAGTGTAATCGCTTAAAGCTGAGATGATACATCGCATATTTACATATCTTCATTATCATTTTAGACGGAAGAATCAGCAGCGATCTCTCCTACGCTCTTTCTATCCAGCGCCTTCCCACGATCTGATGATCGCTGACCTTGTGGGAGGTACTAACGCAACTCGTACGCTTGTCGACGTATGCCTGCTGCCCCAAAGACGTTTCTGCCACCACGGCCGTTAGAGTTGAGGCCCACTGTAACTTAAAGTTCGCAATTCTTCGTTGGTATTATATAAATAATTCACAGGTTGAAGCTGTCAATTGCAGAAGATGGCAAGATTTCAATACTGCTATTGATATGATAATAAAAGACTTTAAAAAATCTAACAATGAGGCACACAATATTATTGTAAAACAGTGATCTTTTTTACTGTACACAATTAAATAATATTATAATAAAATAAATTTCTTCCAGCCAACCCTAGATAGTTTTGAGAAATTTTAAAGAAAAATTTTCGGCGACACATTATTTATATATAATTGTTTTTAAAATATAAATAATAGAAGCGTCATATTTATACTACATACAATACATATATTATTAAAATAGATTTTCTATGTAGTCATAGACAGGTAGGAAAAGATCCGTGGTGATCACTAAACCTCGCGTTATACCCAGTTAGATAATTCTTGGCGTATGTCTAAATGGCGAAGAAACCCTTTTAGCAGCACAATTATGTTTTAGACCTTTAATGAAGAATTCGCTTAATATCCTAAGTTTAGAGCAGTAACTAGTTGCTACATTATTATTTACATGTCATGGCAAATGACAATGTACTCGTAGCTACTTGCTTGGAAACATTTTATGCCTTACCTATCGAATCATAACTAATAGAATTGTAAAAAGTTACATTTTAATAATTAATTGCGGTTGTTGAACTTGAAAGTATCATGTGAAAGTTCCACTTAAACAGGGTTATCATGAGATCTGATATGATCATTTTACTCAGATGTGTAAAATTTTTATTCCATGTCATCATCTTCATCGCTCCCCGAGTTAAGTATTATATCCTTAATTCTTATAATATGACTCTTAACTCTCTCTCTTTTTTCTTTCAATAAATAGAAGTAAATAGTATATTAGGTTATAATCGTTTTATCTATGATTTTTTTATTCAAATATATTATCTTACGTGCGCTGCAGAGTGGTCGGTTCGTCAATGGACCTTAAGTTAAAATAAATACAAACTCAAAATAAAATCAGCAGAAAGACAATGTGCCGAATTTCAGTGTAAAATGCCACGTGAACTTGTGACAATGTAATCAAATTAATTCCGGTTCTTATATTCGGTTGCAATTAAGGTCGCCAAATATAAACGTTTGGCTGGATCCTCTCTTCCTGGTGCACGCTCTGCATGGACGCGTGTTCAGTGCCATTTATTTAATTATTATCTGCACAATATAAAAAAAAAATGTACCATATGTACATCTTAATCTCATTTAATGCCTATTTTGCCTAAATATTATTTTGATTTTTAATCTTGTAGATTAGCTATAGTATACACACAAATTGTCAGAATTTAACTTCTAAAGGACATTGTTCCGGCTCCATACATGTTCTGCCTAAGAACCGTTCCAATCGAAAGTGACTCATATAAACTCTTAAAATTATATGGAATCCTATGAAATAAGTTTTCACGAACGGACACTTCAGGAATCTAAAATAATTACGAAAAAAGTTAATATTTTGAGGTTATAAATAAAAATAACCAAGCTTGCGTGAAATATCAGAGTAGTAATATTAACAATACTATGTACAGCTATATATGTTCTCTTCTAGAACTAGGAAAGGACTACTCTACTAGATACTAGGAAAAGAGATAGTACCTAGTCAAGTTTAAGATAATTCTTTGACAATTGTCATTTTACAAAATCCAGTCCTTTACACACAGCCGAGTCTACCATGCACGCAATGTAATCGGAGTCCGTAATCAAGCCAAAGTTGTTAGAATAAAACCATGAAACGCATAGAAAATCACAAAAGAAATGATAGTCGCAAAGCAATCAAAAATTGAATAATTGAATGAAACGGACAGAGATAAGGTATGAAGTACACCAGTGTTGCCAATTACGAAAACTATAATAATCGAATGCCAAGCTAGAAATTCGCGATTTTGCTTAAAAAATATTTAATACAAGTTTTTTTCTAGCTAGTCAATTTAGGTATTTAAATGAATAAAATGTTATCAACTAATTTTAATAACCGACTTCAAAAAGGAGGAGGTTCTCAATTCAGTGAAATCGTGAAAACTTCCGAAACTGGCAGCACTGGCTGACGGAAAACATTTTATACGGCATCAATAATTGTTAAGTTATTTATTTGAAGTGTCCGTGGAATACTAAAATTTGTTTCAAATAATATAAAAATAAATAAAAATTATAGTATAATTTATATTCATATCGGTTCTTAGGCCAAAATTGAACAATGTCCTTTTAATTTCTAAATGAGTAGTTTTTGTGATATGTGGTTTAAGATGATTTTAAATAAGCTGACGTAAACGACAGTTCTAATGTAGATCAACTGAAGAAAACCTTATTACTAAATTAAATGAGGAAAGAGGAACATCGGTGGAGCCGTCTAATCGGGAGATCCTTCGTGCTACGAAAGCAGCCGCTATTACGAGCTATCTCAAGCTCAACATGCCTTAAGCGTTGCTGTATATACCAAATTGTATTTGAATTATTTGTGTACATTAAATACTCCTATGATGAAGAAAAACATCGTGAGTCAGTACATCTGCGAAAGTACTCTTAACGTATATGTGAAATTGACCGTACTGTACTGGGCCAGCGATTACAATTAAGCTCTCATATATAACTTAGGCTATGCTATGCTATAAGAGTACGACTCTTTGGTGGGAAAGTGTACGAGCTGACGTTGATTTAAAAACCCCTTAAAAAAAATAGTTTCTAGAATTTGTACTATGTTCTCGAGTTGAGTGTCTGATAAATCAGGTTTTTTTTTATTTATTTACCTAGCAAAGTTTACAGTATAAATACATTTGCATATAATATTCAATTAAAACATATAAAACCAATAACAAAGTTTGTTATAATAACATCTGCAGGTAACACAGTTTATTGTTATAACGAAATACATAAATAAGGAATTACAACGACGAAACTAATCATGCAGAAAAGAGCATAGGTACTAGGAATAATATAAGGATGTGGGCGCATTTATGTGTGTGAAAATGCATACGATTTTTTTGCATGTATTATTATGCACGAATACATTTAAGGTTGCTTTTCCTGTGAGATCATCAAAGCATCGCAAGCATTCAATTGTAAACTTAAGGCATTTGTTACTCATCGAGTGAACCCGACGTCAGTAAAATTACATTGAACTGTCTTAAAAATACACCACAACGTGACTTCTTATCTTATTTGGACTTGCTCTTATTATTCTTGACAACTGCCGTTTATTGATGACCCGGTTAATAAGATAGGTAGGTCTCCCTTAATACACAAACAGTGCAATGGAATATTACAATTCCGTTGGTTAAATAAACACGTACAGATGAAGAAATGTACATCTTAAATTTTAGGCCTGATGACACATTTTACTTTATCTTTAGACGAATATCTATCTCGCTGTGTCTAATTCCTACGCATTATCGAAATATCTGAATTGGATGAATAGTGTAATAATACTTCAGGGGATCCAACCTCATTTGTTAAGTCTCTCCACAACAGGCTAAAGCCAAAAGACTTTCTTCATGCTGCACGGGCTCACTGGTAGAGTGCAGAAGTGCAGAGATTATAAAAAGGGCTACTGCTTCAGAGTAACTTCAGGAGACCTATTTTTGAATTACGAATGCGACTTCGAAATCACCGCTGACTAAATAGTCAGCGGTGACTTTGAGGTCACGGATTCCTAACCATCCAATTTTTGAAAGTCGATCGCAGAGCTGCCAACATAGATAAAGTACACACATAAATGTAAGAGTTCGGTTCCACGCAGAATGTACCGCTGCCGGTTAATGCCGGCTTAACCATTATGGTTAAGGTTATAATATATATGTATATATATAATATATATATATATATATATGCTACATACATATATATATAAGTGTAATATATAACTGTAAAATCAAACAATAACATTTCCACAAGTATGACTTGATTGCGAGTGGGTGAGGGCACTCGTAATGAAATCACACCTGTGACTAAGGTAGTCACATCAGTGACATTCAAAAATAAGAATTATTGAAAATCGGTGATTATTAGTCACATCGGTGATTTCTAAGTCGCATTCGTAATTCAAAAATAGTTCTCCTGGTCTGATAGGTAAGATAGTAAAGATATTGGATACATCATATGTTACAAGTTGGCTACATACTCGGCGATTTTAAGGAATTTGCAGGTTTGCTTTGAATCTCACAGGAACCATATATGTATATTATAAGTCATTGTGACAACTTATCAGATGGGTAGTCTGTTTGTAAAGACAAAGCAAAATATAATAAGCAGTATGAGAATCAGTCATTACAGAACCGCAAAAAAAAAACGAATACTTAAATGGCAGTGAGCTTAAATCCAACACTAAAACTGATCCTAGTTCACGGCTTCCGGTCCGTCTCAATACCGGCCCCTTATCCCCATGACTTGCCTAAGCGACATCACAAACGAACTTGACAACTACCAATGTCCCTTACCTCTACTAGATCGTTGGGCCTGACTCCAATCGTAAGACGTAATCGGGCATAACAATAAAATTAACTAGAAGGCTGGGCCCTACACCGTCCAAAGTGGTGATTGACCCAAGTGATCATCCCGACTTCTTTATAGGGAAATGTAAAATAGGTTCTGTAGAGGACCGCAGCGAGGGACTCTTATAAATTCCCGAAATGGTGCTCAGGAACTGATGAAAAGTCTCAGTAATATTGCAATGAGTCCAACCATCGGCCGGCTTTTGGCTTAATATCCGGGTAAATATGGGTCAGACACATGCACGAAGATCTCACCCGCTTCCGGCTTCTCCTAGCCATACGAGACGATATAGTTGTACTACACCGCACCCTCTCCCGAAGAATAGTTGCCCTCACCATCGGCCATATGGTTACTAGGACCAAACCTTCAAGAAAAGAGCGTACTCCCATTTAAAAGGCCGGCAACGCGCTTGTGACTCCTCTGGTGTTGCGGGCGTTCATGGGCGGCGGTAATTGCTTACCATCGGGTGATCCGTCTGCTCGTTTGCCCCCTATCACATAAAAAAAAAACCTTTAAGGCTTCTGCCTTTAATTGGGTAGGCTGGCTGGGTCGAGCCGTCACGGTTTAGTCTTAGTACAAGATAATATTTTCGGCTCTTAGTTGCTAGAGTATCCTGGGCGGATTTCCCGCTCCTTTGTGAGGAATCCGTTCTCTCCTCTCTTGAGGAAAAAAACAATGTAGCTGTATATCGCGCTGAAATGTCAAAACAGAATAGAATTTTATCATATTTATCATCATTTATCTTGTTTTCGTGTTCATGCTAGCCTGACCGATGAATGATTCTCAATTGCAGTTGTATGATCATGATAAACTGTCCCGAGTTGAAAGTGAGTTCCAAATCAAACACAAACGCAGATAATATATATTTAAATAATTATTCCTCCAGCGCTGTGATAAGTAATTAGTCAACAGCGTCGTAATTATCGTTTATGACATTCTATTTATATATGGGAGTAAACAATCAATAGCGGGGAGGTCAGGAACTCTGGTCGTCGAACATGTTTTGTTTTGATCTGTTACAATTTAAAGTAACGTTTTTATAGGTATTTACAATATTTGTGTCTTATATTCTGAATCTTGCTAATTATTTTTTTCCACGGTCACCCATCACGAATTTGTCTAAAGAAAATATTGCTTGATACTTGTAATCGTAATACTGGTTTTGCAAACGCAAAAAACACGATAAAAACAAATTATGTTCTTTTAAATTTCTTTGTAAAATAAAACGTACACAGTGGTCGGTCCACGCCTTCGGCGTAATTAATGGTACGAAACGTTTGTATTGCATTCTTTAGTGTTTTGTAATAGAAATAAAAATAGCCACTGCGAAAAGCTGTCTAAATGCTACTTTTTTATCACGGCGATAGAGTCCAATTTCATTGCATAAGTACCAGCTGACGCATAAGCTAACGATGCGATCATTTATGTGCACTCGCTGCAGCGGTGTGAGTACACCGGAACTATGAAGACGTATTTACAATTGTTATCATATCTAAGATTTTAATTACATGTACATTTTTTAAATTAACAACATTTCGAAATAAACATTTCGAAAGACGAGTGACATAAATTAAGGCAATAATTTTCATATTCAAACTTTTTGAATACTGTTAAAAATTTTAAAGTCATAATTACAATATGCGTATAGTATCGTTCTATAAAGCCTAACTAGCCTAACGGTTTTATGATTGATAAAACATAATTTACACTTGAACATTCTCGATTCTATTCGGTTTCTAACTGACAATAAAAAAAAGCTTATTCCTCCACTAGAAGTATTTCAATGGTACTGTCAGTAAAAGCGTATAAAGATTTCCCCACCCTTAAAATCACAAACCAGGGAAGATAATTTTATTATTATTAAAGTTATTATTAAAAATATAATTCTAATATAATTTTGATAATTAAATTAAAGTCTATAGTCAATAAAATTCTTGTAAATAAAATTAATCTAAATACAATCTGCTACCAAATTTATTTCCAAATAAATTACCTTAATTCGTCGCCATACTTTTGCATAAATGTTAATTTCACATTAAGTTAATGTTTTCCTTCATGGCTGGCCTTTGATCTACACGAAAAAACTTAATTCCTTGTATTCAACTTTTCTGTGTAATAAGGATAAACTATGTAATATAATCAATAACAGCCTCTTTCTCTACTCTTTCAAACCTGGGTAATCCGATTCATATTTTCTTTAAGAAAATGTGATGATATCTCGAAATTTCGCTAACAATCATTGGCTTCCCATCTTTAATTTTATTTTCAAAATCATTGACAATTCCTATCCACAGCGTTCTTGTGTCACGCAAAAGTTAATACTCGTATAGCTCAGTATCAATTTTATCAAAATTATTTAGCAAATCTCAATTTTTTTACAGTATGAGTTGCATTATTACATATTGCTAAACATATCTGTGAAAGCACTTGAACAAGATCTTTCAATACTCAACTTATAGCATCTGCTCTCGAATTTATCGTAATACTTCTTCTTCTTTCTCTTGCCCTGTTCCCAATTCCCTCTTCCACTCTCCTCTATCACTCGCTAATCTATCGTAATACTATGTTATATATTGTTTCAGACATATTTATCAGTATTATTTATAATGTTTTTATATATCATATTTACAATATGGTTCAATAATAATGTACAAATTCAAAGGTTACATGTTGAAATTTTGTGTACAATATAAAATTTCTAATAATTTGACGCTGAAATTGTAACTCGTGTTTTAAAATACTGTATCGGTCCAATACATTACGTAATAAATTAAGTTTCTCTGTAAACTGTCGCTGTATCGTATTGCACTTGTGCAAGTTGTCTGCGCTCGCGGTTCCCATGCGCTTTCGACACGCGGCCGGTTCTCAGGCACCTGCAATATGTGCGATGCGATAGTAAATCTATTCTCGGTCGCAGCTCCAAGCGAGCTGAAGGCAATTATGTAGCGTGCGTTGCAAGATTCCACTCTTGGTTTCTCTTGACAGCGGTTAAGGTTAAGAACCTTTTAAGTGACCATTCGGCATATCTTGTTATAAAATTATCTCTTAGAGAAGTTTTTACAGGGTTCAATTCTTAGTTCCTAGTGTACATAAAACACGATCTATTCCTTCGGAACAGGTAAAACCAAGGGCTGATTCTTCAGCATACGACGAAAGTCTACTACAATTATTGTTACTTATAAATCTAGATTTTTTATTCTTTTACTTCTCTTCGAAATATGTACTTCTATTTATAAATGGATCATGGTAACTAAAGCTCATATATCGATCCGATATTTTCACACAGTTTTATTGTTAAATGTTTTTTGAACGGTGATGAGTACGGTAGTTTTGATGAAGAGTCCTACCTGATGATACCTGAGCTTCCAATGAATATTCAAATCAAAATTAAAAATTTATTTGTCATACAAATGAAATTTTTACAATCACTTTTGCAGATTTTTTTTTTTTTTTATAGGATAGGGCAGCAAACGCGCAAACGGATCACCTGGTGGTAAGCAATAACCGTTGCCCATGGACACCCGCAACACCAGTGGAGTCACAGATGCGTTGCCGGCCTTTTAAAAGGGAATAAGGGGAATAAACGGGAATAAGGGGGGTTGGGCCTCCGGTACCCTCACTCACTCGGCGAAACACAGCGCAAGCGCTATTTTACGCCGGTTTTCTGTGAGGCCGTGGTATCACTCCGGTCGAGCCGGCCCAATTCGTGCCGAAGCATGGCTCTCCCACGGTAAAAATTATAAATATGCATAGCAGATCAATGATGCTACGCCATTGGGTCATAAGTCTAGGGCGGGAGACCTTGTACTGGAAAGAACCAGCACGAAAACCAGCAAGGGCAATTTTTTCACTCCC
The DNA here is from genome assembly GCA_036419045.1 of Scirpophaga incertulas. Classification (NCBI taxonomy): domain Eukaryota; kingdom Metazoa; phylum Arthropoda; class Insecta; order Lepidoptera; family Crambidae; genus Scirpophaga; species Scirpophaga incertulas. The sequence goes on along the minus strand of CM071642.1, from coordinate 5,036,477 downwards.
TGTATTTTTTCAGAGTCGTCAGTTAGAAGCTGGCCTCAGATAAATAATCTTAACACAACTTCCTATAATTAATTTTAATAAGGACTATAGTTTCATTACGTTACTCGTGTTTACTGTAGTCAACATTTTTGGCAACGTAACTGTTGAGTTATAAAAATTAAACCCAAGCATTGTTATCAATAACCTTTTTTCATAAAATTGTCGGTATAGTCTTAACATTTCTATTGGTAATTAGGTTAGTCACGGTCATGTTTTATTTAATAAACATTATTTTAAAGTTACGAACGTATACATCATTAAGATTTATTAGCGCAACGAAAATCGGCAATTGCATCTATCCAAAGCCAGCAAGTCTCAGTCTAGAGTTCGTCGCTCGCCTTACAACTGGTTACTTAGGTAGTAAATGTCTTTTAACTGTCATTATTGTCAGTTCATGCCGTGAAAGTTAGAGCACACCAATACTTGTGTAGAGTCAATATTTGGACGAGCCATTTGTAGGAAGCCCTCAAACAAGTTATAGTGTCGATTTGTGTTGAAAGCATACGGATATGAAAAGCCGAAGACCGGGCTGAGTGCTGCGCGTTGTAGGAGGAAGTCTTTGTTTAGCAATGAATTGTTAACCACTAATAATAATATTACCAATACTAATTAGAGCTGAATCAAAGTTATTCCATATGATAATATAACACATTTTTAATATGATAGTAATGGATAGGTAAGAGCTGATAAGGCAAAACTAGATGCGACTTCACCTGGACTCCTCAACACTGAATTGGCTGTCTTTCCTCTAACAGTAGGCACATAACAATGATATAGACAAGTTACAAGTGACAATGGTGGTTTAGAAGTTATGCCATGAACCATCAATTATCCCTGGAATATAAACAGTATTGTAACACTTTGTAAATGTGTAAACTGAGCTCTATTTATATTATTTAATAATAATAACCACATTTCGAATGTAAAAGGTAAGGAATAAAGTATTACTGCTATGCATATTTATAATGGCTTCATTATATTCGAATTTAGTATACAATGTAATAATAATATATTCTTTACCAAAGGAGCGAACAACTATCACGAGTCATGTTTTGCATTCTACGAAGGTTGCCTTTTAAATTGTGTCGTTCGAAATAATATAATAATCTAATAGATTATTACCATATATTGTTTTTCAACTTGTCTTATGACTTGTCACCTTTGGATAGACGATACAGTAAAATTATTCGGCCGATCTGAAAACATTCTTTCGTTTTCGAATTCTAAATTCAAAAAGATGAAAAAGCGATATGTTTTTTTTATAATTGCGGGAGGTTGGCAAACGATACAACTTAAAAGGCAGCCCTCGTAAACTACAACTCTGAGCGCAGTGAGCTATCGAAAGAATGCAACGCAAAGTAAGTTTCCAAGAATGATCCTAGACACAGTTTTTTCAATTAACACGGCTGTATGGATACCTGTAAGTTAACTTTGAGAAATAATATAAAAATATTTGAAAGTATAATTAAGTCAAATGATGAATGTTATTAATATAAGTTAGGGATTCATTAATAATTGACACATGTAATTCATAATTTATTGATATAACGGGCACCGACTCGTGGAATGCTGTGAAACTGATCAATTTGAATAAAGCAGATTCTATTGACCCTATTTTACCTCGTCCCTCGTGTTCATCTGACATAGTTTTGGGTTATAGATATACTTTTCTGTTTACCTACCTGCCCTTTACCAAATAAGACGCCTTCATGGTTGACGTATCAGTTATATGATATATGAGTGTGTCACTAAATATGGCTTCGTCGATAATCACATTCCGAGTGACCTTAAAAATAAATCCATTTGTATGGAGATCAATGGTTGAGTTTAGAATTTTTATGATATATCTTTACTGGTCTATGTATTCTGTGGGATTTTTGGTATTATCTTCTTAAACTTGAAAGCTCTGCAGGGCAATTAGTACATACTAAGTATTATTTTAAATAGCAGTCATTGGCCTACTAATTCAAGGGTGCGATCTCGCCATTTATCAGTGTGTTTTCAATTCACGTTTACATTGCCCTACCGTCTCCTAATTTATATGGAGTCGAAATTATGTCTTCTATTTTAGCATCTTTGATATTCCCTTTTACGCAATTCTTCGTCGCTTCTTAGGTCTTTATACCTCCATCCACTCACATTCATACTTATCACATTTCTTGTTATGTATATGCAATTCATACATATCTTTCCCCCTTATCTTGTATGGGAGCCACTTATAAAGTCCTTCTTATATACTCATGCCATATGCATGTGTTATATATGGGATATAAGTCAAATGTATGGAGGTACATATTTATTCAACGCTCTTGCTCTTTGAAGGTGTAAGCGAAGTCGACCAATCAGCAGACCAATCGACAGATCAGCAATCGGTCAGATCAAATTAAAGTATGCTCGTGATTTCTGTTGGGGCCATATATAATTACATTGGTATATTAAGGCCATTTTGATAATCTTCCCATATGGTAATTGTTTTCATTTCATGATGTTCAATAGAAATATTTTGGTCAATTTCGCTTCCTGTATTCCTAAATTGTTAATTTCCTTGATTTTGATATGTAATTAACTAATACATTCATTCATATATATTTCCGCATTCCACAGTACTATCCAGCCCATTCCAAATTTTATTGCAAAACTATCCTTTAATTTAGCTGATAATCCTAGAATCGAACTTGCACAAAATATGCCCCGTCAATAATACAAAAAAAAACTTTAGATTAGTTAAACGGTGGTTAATCTATTTTTTTTTTTGTTTTTGTCATAAAGTCAATGTACAGATTATCTCTCTTAGATATGACACTATATCCCTTGCATTCCACTGGTCAAACTATCTTCCAAACATTTCTGATGAGCAAGTTTATTGTGTAATTTGGATATAATCAACGAAGCGTTTATATTGTGATGATTTCTTTATGTAACGTTAGTTTGGAGGTTATTAAGTTTATATTAGGTTATTATGTAGCTAAGCAATTATCCACACCTATTCTTTTTTTAAAGACTCATTATAATTGTTGTTTTGGTCTTCCCAATATGAATAAATGAACAAACGTATCCTAATCATCCTAGTCCTCATCGTCACTTACCATCAGGTGTGATTGTGGACAAACGCAAACCTATTTTAAATAAAAAAAAAAAAAAAAAGTTGAAACAGTTTTATTCATTTGATGGGTGTGTTTTCAATTGCCTCGGTGACTCGGCGCCGTCCATTTATAGACCAGATGACTGTGCCTAGTTAAACTGGCTCGGTCTCTGCTCAAGTTTCGTCCTTGTACTGTTTGTCTTAGATCAGTGGTAATGATGCTGTGACGAAAAAAACTTGATATGTTCCTATCACCTTGTGCACTGTCCTCATTTTACTTTCATAAGGTTTTCAAAGCGGTACGTGATTCTATAAAAGGATATCTCGCTGTATTGACCAACTGTAAATGCTAACTTGAATTTTAGATTCTCAGCATTTTTCTACCTTGGAGAAAAATCTTATCGTTTTCAGAGTCTGTCAGGTGCTTGTTAATCTTGTCTCTGCTCCGTGTAATGTAATCAGTAAATACAGGAATTTGTATATATCTTGATGTATATGTAACAAAATAAAATGATATGTCTATATTATAATTGATTATTTTAATAATTTTGTAATTTGACATATTTGTGCATTTCGTCCTGCCTGGTTTTAGTTATTTGTCGTAATATCAACTGTATTGAGATCTCATTTTGAATTTTAATGAGAACCTAAATTCCTCATTTAGGCACAAGGACGTGCGAAATACTAATTTTGTCCAAACATAATTTAATTCAACTCAACCCCCGACCCCTTTTGCAAATTTTTAACAGAATACAAAGTGGGTTTCTGTAATGGCTGAAGCACTGTCTAAGTGTTAATTGTTTTATATATTTATTGTCACAAATGCTGTTAGAAACCTGTTGATGAGAAAAATAAAAAATAAAATAAAAATAAATAAATAATATACATAATTGTCTAATAATTACATAAAATTCAAAAAAATTGCTGTAATTGCAAAATATACACTGACACCGGCACAGACTTTTCTAAGGAATATTAATGTTCACAACGACTATTCTTAATCGATTTATAATATATAATATTCGTATCCACATAAATTATATACTTACAGACAAAACATTTCAAGGACTTTATTAGTGATATGATAAATCGATAAATTATTACTCACTCAAATCGTAGAAGGTTGTAGTAGTCGCAATCTGTAACTGTCTGTACTAATTTAATGTGCCCATTACAATTGACTAGCTAAAGAGTATTAGTGGCAGAGCAAGGTATCAGCGACAATTGTACTCAAGGCGTGGACAGACGATCTGGTTCGATGTAGCCTGGTGAGCAGTGTGAACAACTTATTACAAGGGCGCCATCACACTAACTCAATCAGAGTTTCAGATGGATGCAAAATAAAACCACAAAGAATTTACCAAAATGAGCATGCATGTATTTTTTTATTTAAAATATTGATTAAGATTCAAGAATTATTAAGCTGTAGACAAATCATGTAAATATATACTATTATTATAATCTTTTATATAGTTTAACAAATTTACCAGTTATAAGAAAGAAAATGATTAATGTAATACTAATTTTTAAATACAAAATGTTACTTAAATCTATTACGTAGTTAACTTGCTGTAGCCAACCGTTCCACACGAAATTTAAAAATACAGGTACTAAATCGTTAAATGGAGGTATGCACTCACGTTCCAGCCGGGCATCTGGTTACCTCGAGGTGGATTGACGTGATGAAAGCGGATGGAATCTCTCACGATGCACTCCCAATATGACACCCTCCACGTTTTTTCTTGAACAGATACGGCTTGACCACTTTAAGTTCGAAGATGCGTGCACATAGAAGATGTGCCACGCAGTATGCTACTCAACTAGCCAATGTTTGACCACTAGTGGGAACCATGAGCAACAAATAGATCATATGTTGAAAATATAATCGGATAATAACCAAAGATTGGAAGAACCCTGGAAAAGATGAAAATAAAAATTGAAATTGGCATCGGCCATTATGGAGAACTACCACGAGCTAATCCAATATACAAGACAATTACACTTACCGTTTATTAGCGGGTTTAAGAATGATATTTTTATACAAGTAGAAAAATGCACCCCATTTGGGTAAAAAGAAAATAAACTTAATTAATCTTCAATTATAAAAAGATTTGAAGCGTGCTGATCTCCACTTCTCAAAGTTTAGGGTCACAATGCGTCCTGCCGCCATCGTGACCAACAAGAGGAAGAAAGCATCGACAAACGGCCGCATACAATAGAATACAGCCATAGACAAAATGAAACATAGACATCCGGACCTAATTGCCCTTCAGAAGATGTAATCATAAAAGATCAAATGAGAAATAACAAATAAATATATTTTTACGAAATAAACCTATTTATATTTAAGATACTTTAATTATAATTTAGAAATTTTAATATTTTAAATGTTCATAGCAAATATATTCTATGACCTTCACAGATACAAGTTCAAGGTGAATTATCTATTCACAGACTCAACTCAACATTAAAAAAGAATTTAAATTCTTTCAAGAATTACAGCTGCATTCCTTTAGGAATGCAAAGCATACTAACATCTGTTTGCCACTGTTAATAAACAGTTAATTAAGTAAGACAGATTTATATATTGCACTGTCTCAATCATCCAGTACAGAAAGAAGTGTCTGAATGTAGGTGCATCCCTTCTGCTAACCGCGTCGGTAATATGTGAGGGCAAATGTCAATGTCAATCCACCTTTCATGTACAACAATAACAAATAATTTGTCAAATGCAGTTTAGTATTTCAGTTGAAAACAATAAGAAAACAATGTACTAATGTTATGGAATTATGGATTAAGCATTTATATGCCAATCATGAACTGTGTGTAAAAAAACAACGTTACAAGGTAGTGTATGATGATGAGTAGAGATCGGATAATCGGATGCATATTTACCTAAAGTTAATTTTTGGCTCACAAATTATGGAAGCGGCTTTTTAAAATACATTTTGTTAAATAAAAATCCCGGGAAAATACGGGACTGCAAATTTAACGTAGTGATATTGTTTGAAAATTACTAAATTAGCACGTGGTATTTATTTTCAAAAGACCGAGACTCCGGGTTCATTTATACAACTATGCATACGTATTTACATGAAGTGTAGTTTCAGTTCCCCGTGGGACTTATGAATGTACGATTTATTACATGAAGAGTGTTATACGAAAGTAGTGAGCTAGTTTGACTAAAACAATAATCAATTAAATAATTGAATAAAAAAACAGAAATGGTGAAAAATTTTATTTAACAAAACAATAAAAAGCCGTTTCCATACTTTGTCTTAAACTAACTTTAGGTAAATATGCATCCGATTATCCGATCTCTAATGATGAGGTATGATGATCTCTAAATGAAATAAAGAGGCGGTGACATACACCTACGATTCCCACAGAAACTTCAAGGTCTGCATGCGGCGGCATCTGCGTCGCCTCACACCTTATAACTCAGCCTTCCACTATAGTCATGACAAGGCCCCCCATTCATTATACGGCGGACGTCATATTGACTTCTAGCGCATATGGTCCCTTAAATGGCCAGCGAACCGCGCCCTATCCCGAAGCACAGTCGCTTACACTACGAGCCAAGAGGTAATTAGGAGCAAGGCTTTGGGCTGAGATTGGTCGGTAGCTCACATAGGTCGAGCCGCCTCGATCGGTCTATTAGTCCGACTTAATTATTGCACCACTGGTTGCAGTATTATCCATGAGGATTCTTAGCCTCTTCTGAGGGTATTTAAAATATGTTAGGTATATGTGCGTGAAATTGAAGTTATGATAGTTTACACGCATAATGATATTGTGACAAACGGCTTTGCTTCGAGAGATATTTAAAACTGTATAGATTACACAATGATTGTGTTTAGATCAACGCAACAATGTAGCGTAGCAATTTTAAAGTCAAGGCGACTAATCCAATTACAGACTCTGCTCCCACCGTTTGCACGTTAGATTCATGTAAACATGTTTTGGTGACTTGCTGTCACTTTTTGTATTAACTGACAACATGTCTCTTAGGAGTCGCCTAAGCTAAGACAAAGTTGGTGAAAACGGCCATTAGTCAAATAAACATTCTAGTATATAGCCTGTTGCAATGTTATTGGCTTTTGTAGATTATAATTTTCCTTTTATTCGGACACATATTGGGCGGTCGCCCTCACGATTAGCCTAGACAGTTCATAGAACTTAGGCACAGGCTGAGTTTAGTCGGCAGGTCACGTGGTCTGACCGCTCTGGCCGCGTGCAGTCCGACTTAACCTCCGTGACACTTGCCGTTGGGGGCGTTTCGTGCTCCTTGTGAGGATTCTCAACCTTCCTCTCCTGAGGAAAAGAGACACATACAGCCATAAAATATACTTCTGCTGAGGAAGTTACTTAGATGGTAGATGGAGAGTCCAATTTTACATAAAAAAGATACACGCGACATTTATAATGAATAGCTTTTTTATACTTTACACTTATCTGAGACACACATATGTTGTACTATGGCAGATTGAGCATTATTCGAAGCTTACTGTGATATAATTTATCAATGAATAATATTTATCAGACTTGTGTTTAACTATTATTCACTAATTGAGTTGTTGATACAAATATTTTATCAGTGAATTAGAAAATTCTCGAACAGATTCTATATTATGAACGATTATGTTTATTTATTTTTGGACAACACAAGTCTGAGATAGTATTTGTAACAAATTACTTTTATTGGTTTCACTTGTCACCGCAATAATGATGTTGATTATGAAAAGTTGATGTACGTTTTATCAACTGTCAAAATGGAAAATGCCCACAGATTTAATGTGCAACGACAAGATTGTGTCATCACTAGAGATCGGATAATCGGATGCATATTTACCTAAAGTTAGTTTAAGACAAAGTATGGAAACGGCTTTTTATTGTTTTATTAAATAAAAATCAATTATTTAATTGATTATTGTTTTAGTCAAACTAGCTCACTACTTTCGTATAACACTTTTCATGTAATAAATCGTACATTCATAAATCGCACGGGGAACTGAAACTAAACTTCATGTAAATACGTATGCATAGTTGTATAAATGAACCCGGAGTCTCGGTCTTTTGAAAATAAATACCACGTGCTAATTTAGTAATTTTCAAGCAATATCACTATAATACGTTAAATTTGCAGTCCCGTATTTTCCCGGGATTTTTATTTAACAAAATGTATTTTAAAAAGCCGCTTCTATAATTTGTGAGCCAATAATTAACTTTAGGTTAATTTTAGGCTAACACTGACGGCTATCATCAAATGGTTGTACATATGTCGCAGCCAACTGGTTAGAATAGCCGTTCAATGAAACAGAAATTTCAATCAAATATTTGAATCAGCTGTAGTGTTGAACGTTTTGAGCGACTCAAATATTCAATTAATAAGCTAGACGTATGGTTGAATGACGTTGTTCAGTCAAATGACTAGCTGTTTGATTGAACGGCTATTTTAACCTTCCAGTGACATTAATAATCAGATATTATAAATAAAATAAATGATCGGTTAAACATTGTATTAAGTGATGCGTGTTTTTGTTAGAAATATTTATCACAACTAATTGAATATGGACATGAAAGTGGATATGGGTATGTAGGGAGAGGAAGACCGAACAAAAGATGGATGGACTGTGAGAATGAGTGATGATACTAATTGTGATTAAAAAGTAGTGTGAAATTATTTATAAAATACAAATTCTTTATTTATTCGTCCAAAAGCTTGTAACGACTCTCGCATTTTCAGAGAGATAACAGATATTAAACATTAAAGAGTTTGAAAGGAAATTCCAATAATCGAACACAAAATTAATCGATCTTGGAATATTTCGTAGTCGATATCACACGTCTCGCTCTAGCATTACTCTGTGTATGTCAGTTAGAGTAGATACAATATACCGACGGTATTTCTAATCTGCTAATAGGCGTCAGCTAAATTGTACATATTTTATGACTAAAAGAACCATTAAGATCCAATATTCTAGTGTCTAGTTGCCATCGCTATAAAAAAATTATCAATTATCCTCAGACCTACTATTAACGTAGATTGTAAAGACTAGCGTAATTTTGGAAGCAGAATTAGTGAAACAATTTGAGAACTGTTTTTTGTTGTCAACTAGTGTTGAAAAAGTTGGAGCAACGCCAAATGTGACCGCGTGCTTACTATACGCACTCTTGCGCACGTAGACAGGTGTTACGCACATTCTGACACGTAAACCATTTGCAGGCTACAACTGAAAAATGTAAACATCATTGCTGTTCTTTTACAATAAGAAAACGTAAACTGTTGACATTTTTTTCCACAATCTATCACCACACACTTGCAACTCCAGCGGTATCTTTCCCGCCTTGTGGAAACGATAAGCTTTCGAGAGTCATTCGGTTGCATATTATAAAATGTTTTCAGATACTAAAAGTGTATCATAAAATAATATTTGCGATATAAATCAGTTAGAAATGATAAACATTTCCTTATCCGTCCAAATGGAATTGTTCACTCTGTGTTGACACCTCTATTTTGTGACGTCACAATCTACATAACACTGCACTCATATATCGAGTAGCAGACTCGTAGTTTGATGGAGATAATTTAACAAATATTTTAAACTGTGGAACACTACCGCAGTCTGTTTCCCTGCAAGTATAATCTGTGTTTTTTCTAATCTACAGTAAACATGTTCCTTCGAGTAAACGTGTCACATCCTAAGCCGCTATTATTAAACATCAATATAGTTACTATGAGTTAACAATCGTTTGCAAACGTAATTGTACTATTCTTTCATATTAAAATGACATTACTTGTGTAGTTTACTATATGTCAAATCTATCTATCGTTTTCGATAGCAGTTCGTGGTAGAACCACTAGTAATTCGTGGTCAAACGGAAATCTATCGACATTAAAATTTGTGGCGTGTGAATGAACGATTGTATTCGTTTCCTTTTTTCTTTTTTATCATTTCATTGCACCATTATTTTCATTGCGTGGTTGAATAGCTCAACGCTTAGTTGATTACTTAATCGCGTCTATATTAAATCAATGAAATCAGGAAACATTTTCTCTTCACATCAAATTAACAAGACGATTCAAAGTTTTTCTTTTTCATTAACTTGTATCTGCGTCTATCTTTATTATAGATGGGTTATATGTACTTAAATATTATATACAAATATTAAATAGTACTTCATTCTTGTCTTAGGTATAAAACAATACCATATTCTGTTTTATGAAAAATTGTTGTTAGCTGCAGATGATTTACTATCTTGGGACTAGCGAGGAGAATGCAAGAACTTTGTTGAGTACTCAGTTTTGTTGGCGATCAGATTTGGTGATTGTCCATCAGTCAGATGAATGACGAATCACTAAACATGTTAAGTCGACAAGATCAACGTAACTCCGGCGGCTTTTTTCCCTTCTGGAGAAGAGATTAGGAGAATCCTAAAATATATCACCGCAACCAAGTGATTATGTCGGATTCCATCCAATCGAGGCGGCTAGACCTAATCGACCGGCCGACTAAACTCTACCTGAGCCTTGGTTATAAGGATCCTACGGTTTGGATGGAAAGGTGACTGCAGCCTCGGGATAAGGAAAAAGGCGCAGTATACCAAAGTGAGTCCATTCTGAATGGATGGGGCTTTCTCTTGGGCAGACGGCTGCCGAGAAGCGGTCTGGGGTGGTTGCGACGACGGATTAAAAATCCTACGTTAATTGATTGGGAGGATCAGCTAAGACGTGCCTGGGGTCGGTGTTGTCTGCGCTCTTTAGAATTGACGGGGACACTCGCACAGCTCGACCAGATACCGCATTTTGCATGGTATGTCGCAATAAGTGTCTACGATTGTGATATCTGGTAACTGTCTTAGATGTGTAGTATTTTTGTAATACACCCAAGTGTTTAAAGTATGAGGTTAATTTCTTTCTTGATAGTGTCGGGGTGCTAGGAGTATACCCAGTCAGCGATGCTCACCTGACACGCAGTCGAGAGGGTAGGCCAGCTATTGTGCTATTCTTATTTTTGGGGCGAATACTCTGGTTTCCATCACATATGCGAGAAAAATAAATGAGGTTTTTGTAATAAAATTCTACTAACTTAAAAAGTTAATAATCCATCCATCCCATCCATCCAACATCGAACTTTATGACAACAGTGAACAAAGTCTACAATGTTATAGGCGTGGCCAAGTCAAAGAAGATGAATGCAGTTGAAATTTTCTATAGGGACGGATGGAAACGAATTATCGATAACGGACTTATATTGGACTTCCAAATTTAAATTACAAAGTTATGATGGCGTATTATATCATTTATAATAAAGTAAAATTTTATTATTAAATTTTACCTTATTTTATTTAGAACGTTCGTGTTAACAATAACACGAACGCGTTTATTAGTTCATAATTTAACTAATCTAATTTAACAGATATGTGTTAAGTGTTCTGTTCTACTTTTCTAAATCACTGGAGCGCATGATTTGCCCGTTATCAAACTCGCACAGTGGGAACGTTACGTCTGATTTATGCGCAATATGTCCAATAAACATAAATTGACGATGTTTATCTTTATTTAAGTTACCAAAGAAATAATTCCCGAGTGCGTCGATTTGAAAGTTCTAGATACGTGTATTTATCTACTTTGTACATGACTGTTTCGTAAATTAAATTCGACTTGGGACTAGACGCGTTTGTTGATGGTCGCCGTTGTACGAATACGAAACGATGTCGTAGGCGAAATAAACAGTATCTTACCTTTTTTATCTTTGATTCGAAAATATGCTTAACTGTCATCATTTTGTAAATTTATGTAATGTAGTTATTATTATGATATGTATATGGCCGATTATACAAATGAATTAAGTGGCTCTCAAATTTCAGTGTTGTTTTAGTGTTCGCCTCTAAAATTATTTAACGCATCATCATCACCATTTCAACCGAGGGACACCTACTATATAATATAACTCCACAAGGATGTCTACACCGATCGATCCTGTGCCGCTAGTGTTTAACTCTTTTTCTACAGTTTGTCGATTCACCTTGTGGCAGGCCAACACAGATGACTGCCACTCAAAGTCCCACCCCAACGATCGTCAATCCTGCGAGCAATGTGCCTTGCCCATTACCACATAAGGTTGCATTTCTTCGCCGTATGTCGTGACTAGTTCATCTGTAGATTTCATAATTTCTGATTCTATTACGTGGAGAAACTCTAACCATCTACTACTTCGCCCCTTCTCTACTTTGCCCCTTGGGTGACTATAAGCCTTTGTCCGTCTATTTTAGTGTTATGTTTTCGCAATGAAACAACTTTAATTTGTCTATAATAGTAATAATAAATGTCTATATAATAATAAAGCCACCTGTAAATAATATGGTTTCTAATTATCTAATGAGATCGAGATCTGAGTACATTTTATCCAGTAAAATGTTTACACGCTTCCCCTGAAAGTTTGTGTATTTTGAGTTATGACAGTCTTCTTCCAAGCCGACGATATAATCACTAGCAATACCCCTCACTGAGAAATTTTCTTCTTGCCATTACAAAATCAAAATCATTTATTCAATCTAGGCTGTTACAAGCACTTGTGAAAGTCGAAAAGCTACGCCATCGGTTCGCAAATCTACGGCGGGAGACCTAGTACTGAGAAGAACCGGCAAGAAACTCAGAAAGGGCTGTTTTTTTTCCCTGTATTAAATAGATACAGAGTCGTCAATTGAAAAATGACTTCAATATGGATAATTCATGAAGTCACTTTCCATTACATAATATAGGAAATAAAACTAATAAAAATATAATTTGAAAACATGCCTATATTAGGAATGCCGTGTCATACAGTTTTAAAAGAATATATTAAAGTTAAATTAAAATTATAATAAAAAGTACCCAGTATAGCAAAGAGCAGACTCATCTCCACTGGCAGCACCCGTTCACGAGCATGACGCATGAACCAGCCATCGCTTCGCTCAACCATGTTTTAGGGAACGTAACGACCCGCCTCACACGACACTGCCGAAGAGATTTTAATGAGAGTGACTACCCCTAAGCCACAAAAGGATACAAATTACCAAAAGCAGGTACCCGTGTACATTATCACAAAAGGATACAAATTACCAAATTACGGCAGGAATTGTAGCAGACTGACCGAGAATATGTCGCGTAAACTTCCCGAACTCTGTCCAGCTGAGATGGATACGTTGATTGACCTCTTTCTGGAAGTTAGAGTTAATTAGTTCGACTACTTGGGTCAACATACTCGTCAACAACCTGCAGACTAGCCTTGACAAGAATGGATGGTACATAGCAATTTAATCTAATTTTTGTCTTGCCCATTTTAGGACACTGTTTTTGGAAGGAGGTATTTCAGCTTTATCATGATTATATTATGGAACTTTAATGAGGACTTAGCATTGATTAATGGCTTTAAGTACGGCAGTAAATGGTTTTAAAATGTTTTTCGATGTTTGTTATGTTATGATATTTAAACAAGTAATTATGTCAGCCTGTTAGTACCACAGTTATCAAGTAATAACACGAGGAATGCACTGATAAGAGTAGTGGGCGATTGTACTTGTAAGTTAATGCTTGACAATAGCAAGATGTAACTTTGTTTTTTGATTTTGAATAGTATCAGGTGTCGAATCAGAATGTCGAACTTCCATAATAAAAATAATATTGGAACGGTTTTCCCTTGGTAACGGTAATCCATGACATATACTAAGTCTGGTCATAAATACTGTTACAATATCAAATATTACATTTGAATTTGTAATTTTTGTAGGAATGTTTATTATGTTTTCCCATTTTCGCGCCAATCTGCTGTCAAATATGTTTGTGATATTAAAATGGACTGTGATGATAAATAAAACTAAATCACTGTGATTACTTTAAACAAAGTAAGTATCAAATATAATTTTTGAAACTCTCCATTCGCTCGGTATTAGTCAAATGTTTGTGAACCGGGTTATTGATAGGTACAATGTAATATCCTCCGTTTTTTGGTAGAATCAGATCTGGCCGTCCACGCAGGGTTCATACGAATGAAGATTTATCAAAAGCAGTAAGAGAAAAATATCCTGTCAGAAAGTAAAAGATTGTAGCTCGCGAGATGAAGATACTGCCTATAATTATATTGCGTATTTTTATAAGATGACTTAGGTTTGGGTGCAAATTTTTACAATGTTTATCACGATTGCCATTTTACTTGTTAAAATATTGTTTTTTTTTTTTTTAATTAAATATGTGAATGTAAATGTTATATGCAATAGAAATATAAAAGATATTTCCTTTGTACAAAATTTTTGGCAAGATTAAGTATAAATTCTCGGATTTTCCTTTCTATATGTATAGAATAAACAAATCAAGTTTCCCTTTCTGAAAAAATATATGTCAATGACAATTTGTACTTGTGTCGTGTGTGTTGTGTGTGTTGTACTATTTTGCACTACACGTACACAGACGATATTCTCTAAATATAATATTATTGTTGCAATAAAATGAACACAGACTAAATCTGTCTACTCCACGTTTGAGCCAAACTCCATACAAACAGACAGTAAAATAAGTGTTTGATCGCCCGTAAATTTATCTTCGAGACATTTGCTACTATCGTCAATTCGCAAACAGTAATAAGGGTACATACTATTATAGTTACTAGATTTTTATTTATTTATTTAGTTAATACGAATATATCTGGTTACTATTGTATATAGTAATTTGAATAAAGATAATTGCATACATTTGAGGAGAAATTCGGCCATATGTGAGTCGGACTCGCGTACTGAGGGCAAATCGCAAAAATATATCTTACTTTGTTATGCAACTCCAAGTTACCGATGTATCGGTCTTTTCTTTCACTTATGCTATGTGTCATTGATTGCTTGAAATTGAGAATTATTTCTTAGGTTTTAAAATCTTTGCCACTGCCAAAATATTTGGCGTAAATGAAGCATAAAAGGTCGTGTTTTTTAATTGTCTCGTGTTTGAAGTTTGAGTTTATTACTTCCGCAATGGATTGTAGATCTAAATATTTGGTATTAATCTCATGTTCGTTCACGTGTTCTTGAGAAAATGGCCTTCACAGGCTTCTTCCATTCAAGCCGTAGAGCCCTTATGGACAAGGCTCAGGCTGAGTTAGTAGGTCACGCGATCGGACCGCTCCGGTCGCGTGAAGTCCAACATAAACCGTGACACTTGCCGTTGCGAGGGTATCCTGGGTACGTTTCATGCTCCTAGTGACGGATTCTCAGCCTGCCTCTCCTGAGGAAAAAAAAGCCTTGACAAACGGGAGAGATAGATAGACGAGTAACGAAGTAATCCTATAAGAGATCTGTGACTTTATATCGCACTGGTGCCCGCGACTTCGTCTACGCAGGATTAGTATTTCGAGTGACTTAAATTAGCGTGATGTAGAAAAGAACTAACATTATGACATTAAAATAAAAAATATTTATGTGATAATTTTAATGTAATAATTATAATTATTTCCTAGGCTGCGCTAATGTCATAATCCTGCGCAGATGAAGTCGCGGGCACCGGCTAGTACCTTTTACTCATAAATTGTGGCCTATATGTATTATTGATGTATAAGCTATATTATTATAAAGTTTCATTGAAATCCATTCAATAGTTTTTACATGAAAGAGTAACAAACATACAAACTTTCCCGTTTATTTGCAAGTTTTGGATTGCAGATTGGTTGTGATCTGACAGAAACCACATGTACCATAGATGACTGTAACCAGTAACCATGAGATTGGCAGTTTAATTGTTTATCAATACACAACAATTAAAAACACATTATGTAATGCTTGTATTTTGGTTGTCAAAAAATTCCTTATTCATTCTACTAATGCAACTTGTATCCAAATCCTATGTTTTATATTTAACAAAACTATTAACAATCAAAAAGTTAAAGTGCCAGTGGAATGTTAGTAAGTTCTTCCGGAACACTGGAACAGTTACAGAACCAGGCTGTTAATACTCGGCGACGTTCCGTCTTCGTTCCGTCCGATCTGCTTGCTGAACGAGGCGGGGAAACTCTTCGAAAGGGTTTCTCCGCTCGTATCAGCGAGCACCTGTCCGCGCGGGTCCCGACCTATCGGACTGCCAATTTGGATTCCGGCGGGGACGATCAACGCTGGACGCCGTCCAGCGTGTTCGTTCCCTGTCGGAGTCCGCAGTCCGATCGGGGGGGTGGCGTTGGCGGTGTCGTTAGACATCGTCAACGCCTTCGGCACCCTCCCCTGGCAGGCTATTAGGGAGGCGCTCGTATACCACGAGCTGCCTCCCTACCTGCGGGCCGTGGTCGGGACTATCTGCGCGACAGGACGATCAGCGTGATGGGACGGGACGGGATGGAAACGTCGAGGAGGGTCGAATGCGGCGTTCCGCAGGGGTCGGTGTTGGGACCCCTGCTATGGAACCTCGCATACGACGCGGTCCTTCGCACCAGCCTTCCTGACGGCGTGAGTGTCGTCTGCTACGCTGACGACACTCTCGTCGTTACGACTGGGGCCGACTTCGGGCCGGTGCTTACGCTTGCCGAGCTTGGGGTGGCATGTGTCGTGCGGGCGATCCGCCGGCTGGGTTTAGAAATAGCGCCTCACAAAACCGAGGCGCTATGGTTCCACGGCCTTCCGAGGCGCCGGGAACCACCCAGCTGCCGGATCCGGGTGGGTGACGCGGTGGTCCCGGTGGGGCCGTACATCAAGTACCTGGGCCTCACCCTGGACCGCCGCTGGAGCTTCGAGGAGCATTTCGTGCGGTTGGTCCCCCGAGCCAAAAGGGTGGCGGGCGCATTGCATCGCCTGCTGCCCAATCTCGGTGGACCGAGGGATGGAGTTCGCCGCCTGTACGAGGGCGTCGTGCGATCCGTGGCCATGTATGGGGCTCCCGTGTGGTCGCAAGACTGCGCGAGGTCCCCTCGCTGCAGAGCTCTGCTACGGAGCCTGCAGCGGATAATGGCCATACGGATCGTGCGAGGCTACCGTACAATCTCGTACGAGGCGGCGACGGTTCTGGGACGCTCCCCCCATTCGACATCCTGGCCGACATGTACGCGGCGACGTATGCGTCGCGGCGTGTCGGCCGGGAGGGGCGATGGGGGGAGCGCCCTGGAACCGCGCACGAAGTGCCTAAGCGGGAGTGGCACCGACGGATTGTGGCGGCCTGGCGTGCGCAGCTCGAATTACGGATCTGCGCGCGCCAGCGGGCCGTCGGTGCCGTACTCCCGCACCTCGAAGCTTGGCTCCACGGGAAGGAGGAGGTCACCTACCGATTGACTCAGATACTCACCGGGCACGGCTGCTTCGGTGAGTATCTGTGTCGAATAGGACGGGAGGGATCGACACATTGTCACCACTGCGCATCCGACCTCGACTCGGCCCAGCATACGCTGGCGTGGGCCTCGAGCGCCGAGTCTTGGTCGCAGAGATCGGGCGAGATCTGTCTCCGCCAGCATTGATTGCGGCAATGCTGGCGGACGAGGGAGGTTGGAGGGCTGTGGCCTCCTTCTGTGAGGCAGTGATGCTCCAGAAGGAGGCCGCCGAGCGGGGTCGGGAGATGGCCGATCCCGCTCGAAGAAGGCGGCGCCGGGCTCGGTAGCACAGCTGCGGCGCCGCCGCGGGTCGCCGGCGGGCGCGAGTAAGTCGCGACTGCTACGGCGACCCGGGATGGACCACGCCCCTTCCGTGGCCGGGGGGTCGTCGGTGGAGGAGACCGGGGAGGTAGTAAGCCTCCCCCGAGGAGGGCTCCCCTGTGTCGACGGGGGAGCGGAGGCTGGGGGTTCCCGGAAGGAGCTTTCTGTTCCCGGGGGCTCCCTACATGCCTGAGGAAGGCCATCCCTGAGGTTTTTAGTGGGTAGGCCTCCCCCTTCTGGGGAGGAGAGCCCCACATAACCCCGGCTCGCCACAGCCGGGGTATGCAACTTAATGCATTTTCCTCAGGGAAACAAAAAAAAAAAAAAAAAAAAAAAAAAAAAAAAAAAAAAAAAAAAAAAGGGCTGATACGGCGGCTACTAATAATGTCATACAGTTTTGTACGGTTCCCAAATATCTGTCGTCGTCATACACTAGATGACCACAACTGAATATAGTTCATTTTATTATACAATTATCCAAATTAAGTAATTTTGATATCATAAATAAATTAACATTGTTACATTTATTTTTAACTTAAAACGAACATATTTTAAACTTTCTTACATTAAATATATAATTTATAATTATAACACCATACATAAACACACAAATAACAATGTGATTGACATTTTTATTTATACGCACATATCAATTAGGCTACTTTACTTGCTACTATTTATTGCTTTTTACTTTTTTATATATATTAGAAGAACGCGACGACGCCGCATATATTTTGTCGCCTGGGCAATATTTCTCAGTTAATATCTTCATATTTAAAGAATAATAATAAATTGTCATCTACCCAACCGTCGGAACATAAAAATGCTATTAATTATGTAATTATTGGGATTTATGTAAAGTAGTGATAGCTATATAGGCGAGCTCAGAAGCGCTACATCAGTTTAATCGAGCAGAGAAACTTCTGTTCCTAGAAAAACCGTATAAACTATTCCAATACACTAGCCAGCGTTCTTGTTACGCTAACATTTGAAAGAGATGCTAAATCGAATCGTGTTTGACAAAAATGATTTAAAATTATTTAGGTTTAAAAATCGAATGTATACTTTAGTCATTAATTTGTATACTTTACCTATTTAATATGTATGATTTAATATCCGTCACAATTCAATTTACTAAATCGTTCTGCGACAAATACAGGCTCTAGATTCCTATTTTAAAATAGTTCAAAAATCGAAGGTTACGTTAATTAGGGATTTGGTATATGCAGTTTTTGAGAAATGTACCTCATGTAACTTGTTCTTCGCATTTAAATACAAATTTACTTACACAAATACTTGTCAGACTAGTATTTAAAGATTATATTCAAACGAACGATCGGTGCCGAGGTTGCGGTGAAGCGGTCGAGCTGAGCCTGTGTGAACACCCACTCTTCGAATATTCAAATAATTAATTACAAAGAATGTTCGCTTTCTCCTCAATAATGCGTTGGACAGACGATGAACTTTGTTGTCTAATAGCCAGAATCTGCATTTTGAGCACTTAAACGTATGAATCTGTCGTAACCGCAAAAAGATCTTCGGAAGAAATGGGTTTCGGAGGAACGGCGGGTAATCGACTCACGGGATGCTGCTATTTTTTTTATATGATAAGTTGACAAACATGTCGGCCACTTAATTTTGTAGTTTATAGCATATCAGGAAGCCACACAAAAACCACAGTGTCCGTTACCAATATGTGACATTAGATATAAAGTCACAGTACCAACTAATGTCAATGCATATAGTACTCTTCACGCCACAACACAACATTACGAATACTCCTATTTTGCTGCAGAAATATGTAATACGAAAGTACCTAAGCAGACAACCCTGGTACATATCGTTGGCTTGGAAGAAGACTGTCATAGTAATACACAAACTTTCAAAAAAGTGGAAGCAAAAAAAAAAAGGTGGATTTACTATTATATAGACATTTATTATTATTATAGACAAATTGAAGTTGTTTCATTGTGAAAACATAACAATGATTTTTTTTTGAGTTATGACAGTCTTTGTCCAAGCCGACGATATTATGCTACTGGTATGATCAGAATCTAACGGCAAACCTAGGCAGCCTAAACTCGCCCTCTCTTAATAATTATCCTTACCTTCAAAGAATATTTCGTTTCGTTTTCGTATTTTATAAACTGTACAATAAAATCCATTTTGCATGTATCATACCTTCATGTTCCCTTCGGAGCAAATTATGCAAACACCAAATCATCAAGTTGAGTTAAGGCTTATTCACGGCGACTTCCCAGCACAGTTAGCGGTATTTTAATTTGATCGCTTTAATGTAATATCGACAAAGTAGTTTTTTAATTTTCCGAAGGTTTGTCCAGACACTACAGTAGTAAGATTCTCTGCTGTCTACGTTTTATATTATTATAATAATTCAGTGTCAAATAGCAACTAAACATGGGTATAGTTTGGGTGTCTGTGTACTGCGAAGATGCTAGCTACTCCGATCGCTTGGTACAAGCAATAACTGCAGGGAAAAACGCAGATTACTTTGAACCTTTAACAGGTACAGTAAACGGTATATTTTTTGGTAGAGAGACAAGAACGGAGTGACAAGTATCATAATGTAAATTGTGCTTTAAAAATAAAATTGATATAAAACTGCCAGTGTCCTTATTAAATAGGTTTCAAACAATAAGTTTTAACACCTCCCCGTAATAAGGACACCATGTATAAAACTTAGCAAAAGACCTACACTAACACACACCAAAAAGACAATATATACCCAACTTAAATAGATCCAAAAAGACATTAAGCTTCTGATCTTCTTTTAGAAGCCGGTGGCCACCGAGTCTGAAGAACTCTGTACACCAGAATGCTCCAAGGCCATAATCAGGGGCTTGTAGTTTTCCGACAAACCAGCAAGCATTATGACTCCGACAAATTCATCATCTAGTCCAGCGTCAATCTCTAATAGTTTTTCTTGTAGGTCCCTAATGGTGTTGATCTAGTTCTCCATATCACCACATGTTGTCAATTTTGTATTGAATAATTGCCTTAATAATCTCAACTTTCTGTCCAAACTTTTGTCAGCTTATTGTGACTGCAGTTTACTCCAAGCTTCTTTTGCGGATCTTGCTGATTTCACAAGCGAATAAATACGAGGAGTTATGCTTAGACAGATTTTCGCTCACGTTTGCTCATCTAACCGTTTGAAATCTGCTCTTTCATTTGCAAATACCTCTGTGCACTCGACGCAATTCCGTAAGCCGCAATCCACCAGGAACATTTTCATGCCAAAGCTCCAGGATCCGTAGTTGGAACGTCCTTCCAACTTTAAAATGGGAGGAACACCGCTGGCGACAACTGCAGTTCCAGCTTGTGACGAAGCCGTTGCACGTTGCCCATCTCCTGTTGAGGATGATCTTCAGCTGCCGTTGGTTCGCTCATTTTGAAAGATTTTGTACCTGCAAGGTTATCGATATAAGAAGGATGTGTGATATTGTTTTGCTAGTTGATCTCGCGATGTCGATACTCGTCTTAGGACTTTTGTTTTCAGTTTTTCATCTCAATGCACTGTCGTAATAATTCAGATATAATGGAAAGAATGTTGTAACTTACTCATTATAGACCTTTCGAACCTTGAAGAGTGCGGTACAACACGTATTAATTAATCTAAATTAATTTCGTTATTTATACAGAAAAATCTTGTTGACCGTTCTTTATGATCGAAGCAGTTGCCAAAACGATTTCCTGTTCTTTGTCACCAACGTAACTTTGCAAATTTACAATAACAAAGTCGTAAAGCAAAAATAACAAATGAACGAGATTAGTAACTGAATCCTCCCAATGAAAATTAAGAAAATTCTAATGTCCATGGGTTGCACTCGTATTGTACTGCAGTGCACTATTACTATCATGTTATATGAATAAGTATTTTAATACTAGTGTTTAATTATAAAGAAAAATTAAAAAGCTATCTCTTTCCTGAAATACAAATTTTATACACAGATTGCATGGCGATGTTACATATCCAGATCTCGGTGATTAATACATAGTTTTAATTTTATGACTTAAAACATATTTCAATGTGCTGTTTGTCCAATAAAAAGGTATATTATAAGATTATAATTATTTTAAAAATTTTGACGATTAATATATTGTAATATTTGTTACATCTCTAATCCCTATATGGTATAAGTACGCTTTTTGTATAAACTTTCTTTTCTGTGTATATACAATATATATTCTGAGGATAATACAATTTTAGTCACGTAAAACTTTAAGCTGACTTTTATTTAGAACCGCGCGGCTTTACAGGGGCTCTGTTGTCAGTAAGTAAAATTACAAATAACCAGAGATGTGAATTATTTGAAATACATATATTTCAAATGCAAATACAAAATGCAAAATACCCATTTTTATTTTATATTTGAAATACTTTTTTCTAAATGTATTTTGTATTGTATTTGAAACACTCTATATAAATATTTAGTATTTATAAAATACAAAATAGTTTCGTTGCATTTTTAATTAATTTTTACAATTTTTCATTCTTAAATCCATGATTTCCTTATTTATGAACGCACTGATCGTGATCGTAGTGTTGTCATTGTCATTTGTCAACTAGAACAATAATGCCAACATTTAGGCCCCATAGGCGGAACATGAAAGATGAACTCTTTGAACAAATACTAGTTTTAAAATCAGTTCAATAAATAAAAGTGGTTATGCTTAACAATGTATTTTATTTTCAAAACCTATTTTAACAATACGTATTTTGCGTTTTGTATTTAAATACTTTTATTCAAAACAAATATGTATTTCTATTTGAAATAGTGCTAGCAACTATGCATTTGCATTTTGTATTTAAATACTTTTACTTAGGGTTGCCAACCGTCCTGTTTTCCCAGGACATGTCCTAGTTTTTGTAGTGTCCTGGGACGTCCTGAATAGTTTTTAAGCAGCGTCCTGGGTTTTTAAATTTTAAAATTCGCGCGCCTCTTCTCAAATTTTTACGTTACGAGCGGCCTCACGATCGCAAGTAATTGCGTTGCCGCGCTGCCGTGCTGTTTCAAAACAAAGGCGCAACGTGCCACTTGATGATATCTCTTTCTCTTTTTTGTCCTCTAAGAGTAAGAACAATTTTAAAGAAGTTGCATGACAAAGGTTGAAAATTCTTCCTTTTTATTTATACGGAAGAATTTTCAACTAAAATTACAGATTTTTATAATGAAATCAATGACTATTTGAAAATGTGGATTGAACCATTTGAGGATCTAAAAGTTTTAGAAAATAAAACATTAAAGTTTGTTTTATATTTTAATAACTAGTTTTCAACTTTTATAATTTTATTCAAATATTTTTATTAAAAAATGTGATTATTTTAATTACTTGAATTTCATTTCACCTGTTTTCACTAGATATTTATTTAACTATTGCACTCTATTAATGCGTCCTGTTTTTAAACTGAATTGTCCTGGTTTTTCCAACTTCAAATCCTGGTTTTTTAAATTTGAGGTTGGCATCCCTACTTTTACTAAACTATTTTTCACATCTCTGCAAATAACGTAATAAAGCCACGTAGTGCGTTCGCGCAGGGCTGAGCTATTTTTAGCGTTATCGCAGTATACCCGCTGCGCTGACCGTCCGTCGGCGCACGCACAGCGCCGCACGTTGCGGCTGTCGGCTCGGTGCACGCGTGGCGTGTGGGCGGCGAGAACTGATTAATTTGTTGTAGTCCAACAACTTTTAGTTTTGCTAAAAAGAAATAATTTTTTGACAGCGTCTGTCAGTCGAACTCTGAAATGAACTCTAATTATATGAGGCATTACAGCTTAATATAATTGGAGTCTCTTTGTGTCAATTTATTGAACACACACAAACAGCATTAAAAATCTACGACACAGTCTTCGACTAATGTGGTTTAATATCTACATTATTCGAAGACTGTGTCGTAGTTATTATCATCAGTTTCAATAGTTTTAATGTTCTTAGTACATTTAAAAATGATTTTTTAAAGGAGTTACAAAGGACCATTTAAAAAGATTGTCTCAGCGGGCGCACTTTGTTTCGATGTTGGCTTGCGTTTACTTCATGTTATTGGTGAAGTCCAAACGAGCCCTTCCACTTCGAACTGTTGATGTAATGCATTTTAAACTTACGATTAGTATCCCGTATATTTCTAATTATATGCATAGCCTATGTTATCGATATATACATTTGAATAAAATTGCACTAATTTCACTACCAAGAGTGATTCCAATTTGGTGGAACTCCGTGCAAAACTTATAATTCCCATTTATTTAAATCTGATGCCAATACTGGTAATTCCCGTTTTGTGGAATCACATACAATCTTAAAATTACATGTTAATTACAAAAGTGTAGATTCAGTTAATTTTTAAATCCATGTAAAGTCTCGATTTGAATCAATTTCGAATTTAAATGAATCTTATTTATCCATACTAATATTATAAATGGGAAAGTGTCTGTCTGCTAGTCCGTCTTTCACGGCAAAACGGAGCGACGAATTGAAACGATTTTTTACATGGATATATTGGAAGGGATGAAGAGTAACATAGGCTACTTTTTATCCCGGAAAAATCGTCAGATCCCACGGGATGCGCAATAAAGGCTTCGCTCAAAAACTACTGCACAGATTTTCAAGCGGTTTTCATCAATAGATAGAGTGATTCTTAAGCAAGGTTTTGCGGTATCTTTTATCTCGGAAAAACGGATAGTCGCACGGGAAGCACGATAAAACCTTCGCGCCATAAACCGACTTATTTGTAGCCGTGGGCAAAAGCTATGACCCTTAACCCTCTATTGACCCAATCCCGAAATCCGAATAGTTTACTATAAAATGAAGTAACTTACCTATGTCCACTCGTCCAATGCAACGAGTTTTAAGGAAACCTCTCAAAGTTCTTATACAATTGCGTTCCATATTCATGCAAAATGTAAGTCGACGAATATTTAAATATGGAAAAGATTTTTATACCAAATTTCTAGCGATATTCACAAGCCAATATCGGCGGCAAATCAGATTATGTAATACACAATATATTCATTAGTTCGTTCGTTTATTTATTCATTAATATTATATTATTCGTTCGTGAGCACGCGCCGAACATGGCTGGCAACAAAAGATAAGATTACTCAGAAGACTTACTAAACAGAATTTAAGATAAGCTCCGAATGGATTAACTGGCTAAAGGTGTTAAGTGATATCCTGTTTTTATTTGATGCCCGTTGGTCGTCTCGGCATTATGCTCGTATATATAGACTATTAAATGAATTACATAATAGTTCATACATATTAGTTACATAGTAGTTAGTTAGTAGCTACATAACTACCTCCTCGGAGGTCATTTTTAATGTCAGCGGTAGGTAGCATTTTTAGGGTGCCGAATGGCAAAAAAACCCTTATGGATTCGTTATGTCTGTCCGTCCGTATGTTACAACCACGTTTTCCGTAACTATAAGAGCTATACTGTGGAACTGGCAAGTGTATGAATTCGGTGAACCGCATTAAGATTTTCTTACAAAAATAGAAAATAAAAAATTTGGGGTTCCCTATACTTCCATCCATCTTTGCCGTGGGAGAGCCATGCTTCGGCACGAATTGGGCCGGCTCGACCGGAGTGATACCACGGCCTCACAGAAAACCGGCGTAAAATAGCGCTTGCGCTGTGTTTCGCCGAGTGAGTGAGGGTACCGGTGGCCCAATCCCCCCTTTCCCCCTTATACCCTTTTAAAAGGTCGGCAACGCATCTGTGACTCCTCTGGTGTTGGGGGTGTCCATGGGCAACGGTTAACGCTTACCATCAGGTGATCCGTTTGCTCGTTTGCTGACCTATACCATAAAAAAAATACTTAGAACTGAAATTCAAATTTTATTTACATTAATCTTTAAAAATGATAATGAGGTTTCTAATATATATTTTTTCTAACCTGAATAGTTTGCGCGAGAGACGCTTCCAAAGTAGAAAAATGTGTCCCATGGAACTTCTAAAATAAGGGGATAAAATTCAAATCAAAATCATTTATTCAGTCTGGGCTGTTACAAGCACTTGTGAATGTCGAAAAGCTACGCGCCATCGTTCGCAAATCTACGGCGGGAGACCTGTACTGAGAAGAACCGGCAAGAAACTCAGCAAGGGCTGTTTTTTTCCCTGTATTAAATAGATACAGAGTCGTCAATTTGGAAAATGACTTCAATATTGATAATTCATGAAGTCACTTTCCATTACATAGTAAAAAAAAAAAAAATATTTTGTAAACATGCCTATATTAGGAATGCCGTGTCATACATAAAAGATAATATTAAAGTTAAATTAAAATTATAATAAATACGAGTAGTAGTACCCAGTATAGCAAAGAGCAGACTCATCTCCGCTGGCAGCACCCGTTCACGAGCATGACGCATGAACCAGCCATCGCTTCGCTCAACCATGTTTTAGGGAACGTAACGACCCGCCTCACACGACACTGCCGAAGAGATTTTAATGAGAGTATGACTACCCTTAAGCCACAGAAGGATACAAATTACCAAAAACAGGTACCCGTGTAAATTAGCACAACTAAAAAAAAAATCAACCGCAGGACACGCGCATACAATCATTTAAAAACTAGCAATAATGTATTATACAAGTAACAAAAGGTTATTATAATAGGTACAGTTAAATATACATGTTATTATGTTACACAGCTACCTAAGAATTATTAACAATTTGTTTATTTCAACG
This sequence comes from Scirpophaga incertulas, assembly GCA_036419045.1. Taxonomy (NCBI): domain Eukaryota; kingdom Metazoa; phylum Arthropoda; class Insecta; order Lepidoptera; family Crambidae; genus Scirpophaga; species Scirpophaga incertulas. Next base: position 5,010,016 of record CM071642.1, on the reverse strand, counting down.
AGCGAGGGTTTTTTAGTCCCAGACACTTCGATCATCCAAGTAATCCTGGACTCGATAATATCCTTTGCTCATCAAAGTTTTTTTTACTCGAGTTTTAAGTTTATTAAAAGGTAGATTAACAATACTGTGTGGTAACTTGTTATAAAAAGTTATACATTTCCCCAAGAATGAGTTTTGTGTTTTACGTAATCTAAAATTTGGAACAGCAAGCTTATTTTTATTCTTTATATTTAATTTATGAACATCGCTATTCTTAATGAAATTATTGTAATATTTGTTGTACATAGATTATATTTTCATAGATGTACTGCCCCGCCAATGTTAAAATGTTAATTTCTTTAAACTTATCCCTAAGGGAATCCCTTGGTCTTAAATTATATATAGCTCTAATTGCTCTTTTCTGTAGTATAAAAATACTTTCAATGGTGGCAGCTGATCCCCATAACAAAATGCCATAAGACATTACACTATGAAAATAACTAAAGTAAACTAACCTTGCTGTTTCAACATCAGCTAGTAGCCTTATTTTTTTAACAGCATACGCAGCTGAGCTAAGTCTGCTTGACAGAGCATCAATATGGGTATGCCATTGTAATCTGGAATCTAAGTGTATGCCTAAAAACTTAGTACTCTCAACAAGAGATACCACTTCACCATTAATATTTAAGGGTGTATTAACCTGCCTTACATTTGGTATAGAAAACTTAACAAATTTGGTTTTTCTCGAATTTAATGAAAGATTATTTAATGTAAACCATTGTAGAACTTTTGATAGAGCACTATTTACCTCGTCCGAACAATAGCTGCCTCTGTCAACTTTAAAAACAAGAGAAGTATCATCGGCAAATAGCACTGTTTCACATAAAGTGCTTGTATAGTAAGGAAGGTCGTTAATATATATTAAAAATAGTAAAGGACCTAATATTGATCCCTGAGGCACGCCCATAACTAGTGAAGTTCCAGCAGATTCAGTTTTATTAATAACAACTTTTTGTATTCGATCCGACAAGTATGACTTAATAAGGCCGAGTGATTTGATAGAGACACCATAATGCCCTAATTTCCTCATTAATGTGTCGTGACTTACGCAATCAAATGCTTTAGAAAGGTCACAGAAAATACCTATTGCGTCTTGTCTGCCCTCCCAAGCATCAAAAATGTGTTTTAAAAGTGAAATTCCAGGCGTCTGTAGTGGATTTACCCTTGGTAAAACCATATTGTGCAATGAAATAACTTGTTAAGGGTAAAATAAGATGATAACTGATTATAAATAATCTTTTCAAAGATTTTGCTCAAGGCTGATAATATAGAAATGGGTCTAAAATTAGTAGGGTCACTCTTATCGCCAGACTTTGTAAAGTGGAATTAATTTACTATTTTTCATAAGATTTGGAAAGACCCCTTCATCAATGCATTTATTGAAAATTAGGGCTAGGTGAGGCGCAATTTCAGAGATAATTGGTTTAATAATATTAGTTGAGATACCCCACAGATCCTCTGTTTTCTTATTATTAAGTGATTTAAAAGTTTTGAGGATAAATTCAGCATCAATATGTTTAAAATGAAAAGATTCCTTAATCTTGTTTACATTTGATTCAAGGAGGGCGACCGCACCGTTTGAACATGATCCGAGGCTACAAGTAGTATCTATAGGTATTTGGTGGAAAAACCTTTCAAATTCGGAGGCTACTTCGTTATCAGATTGAATTAACTTATCCTTAATCTTTAGCGAATAAGTATGTTCGTTTTGTTTTATTTTCCCTGTTTCATGGTTTATTACTTTCCAAACAGTTTTTACTTTATCTTTTGAAACATTAATTTTATTGGCAATAAAAAGTTTTTTAGCTGTAACACAGACTTTTTTAAATATTTTAGAGTAATTTCTTACATACTCAATAAATTCAGGGTCCCTAGAATTAGATTTTAGGGCATATAGCTCATATAATTTTCTCCTACTTTTGTAAATACCTGGTGTAGCCCAGTCACTGAATTTCTTTTTACTCGTGTAAATCTTAATGGACTTTTGTTTAAATATTTTACTAGATTCACTTTTGATAACATTAAAGACGCTGTTATATAAACTATTTGGGTTACTATCATCTAATGGTAAAGAATAAATTCTATCATTAACATTATTTTTAAATTTTTCAACACCGTGTTTTGTAATAGGCCTACAAGTAACCTCAAGGACCAATGGTGCATGATGGTGCTCAATAGTCACAAATTGTCCACTATGGTCAGAATTAATGAAATTAACTATAGATTTTTTAGTAACATCACTGTTGCAAAAATATTATCTATACAAGTGGCTGACGTAGGTGTTACTCTAGTAGGTTCATCAAAGACATTAACTAAATTGAATGATTTAAATAGATGTAAATATCTGCTAGACAGCTGTGACATGTCTAATATATTTATATTAAAGTCTCCACAAACAATTACTTTTTTATTAAAAAATATATGATGTATATTACCATGCAAATTTTCACCGAAAATTAGTTTAAACGAGATCTAAAGATAATTAGTTTTTTTAATACGTTATAAATCGCAAACCTCATTTTACCTTTTATTCATAAAGAATAAAGAAAATCATTTATTTAGATGTATATTGGTATGGAACCCTATGTGCGCGAGTCCGACTCGCACTTAGCCGGTTTTTAATATTAAGGATAATAAATGTTTCTGTCTTTAGATATGTTTTTAATTACTCTTTTTACTCCTGGGAATCTAAGCTTTCTGTTGTTCTCTTACGATTGATTTAGATTTGACGTCGATAAGTGCCTGCCTACGTTGAATAAAGATTTGGATTTTAAGAAATCTTAAAATGTGTCCGTTTTATTCGAATTGTGTTAAAAAAATCAGTGTTTAAGTTTATTTATATCAAAATATCGACTTATTTTGAGTCTTAGGTTGTGTGAAACATTTATCTTTAGCCATCGAAGCACTTTTGTCTTAACCTGAAAATGTGACAAATGAATTGTTAATGAATAAAAGTACGAATTACAATTTAATAATAATATATTTTTCCGACCATGTCATATGGAATATGTAGTAGAACTCCTTATATCTAAATTTATGTATAACAAAGTTTAACTTGTTTAATCAACTGTATATACAATACCACATAATGCGATGTTTTGTAACACTTGATGAACACTGTATATATTGTCTAATATCAAATTATTTCTCAATCTGTATTAAAAAAAATATTTGCGATATTGGTACCGAGAATCAGTATGGTTGCTTAGAAGTATTAATAAATCGTTGAACAACTGAGTCTGTCGCTATGCAGCAAATAAAATTACAAACGTATGTATGTGGCTCATACGTTCTATCTTTATTTCAGTCTTACTTCAAAGCTGCACTTGCGTGGATATAGTGGCTGAAAAATATATATATTTTAGTACGGTTTTAATCGTAACACAAGAGGTTGGCTCCAAGCATGTGACAACTTTGTAAATTTACCATTCTGTGAACTGGAATTTTCTTTATGCCGTTTTGTCTTAATGCACTTGATAGTAAGTGATAACTATAGCTCTAGGACATCTGCAAAGCTAATGGTAAAGGCTAAATGGCTTACACTGCCAACTAGGAGAGAAATAGTATTTGTTTTTAACCTCGTTTGAAATAGAACGTGGTTCTACATACATTGGTCACGTTCAGAAAACACAGCAGCCGGGAGTTCGTTCTAAAGTTTTGCACGTACGTGGAAGGAGTGAACGTTAAAACCGGACTATGTGAACACTTTGTATTTATATTCATGTTTATATGTATTATCTTTTTTCTGTAATTTGTACTATTCTCCATTCATCATAATGACTATTCGTGCTCAAGTTATGATCGACTTGCGATTACATCATCGAAATATTAGTGTACCTGTAATTGTAATCTTCGAGCTTGGTAAAACATAGTACTCGTATAAAACAAAGTATCTATCAGCCGTCTGTCTGTCCCTATGTATGCTTAGATCTTTAAAACTACGCAACGGATTTTGATGGGGTTAATAGAAAGAGTGATTCTTTAGGAAGCTTTATATGTATAATTCATGCATAATATAGTAGAGAAACACTGATAAAATTAGAGGTTTCTAATGTGATGTAGTAAATAATTACATTTTTTCCGTTTATATTGCAAACGAAGGCTGAACCCTACGAGATTTATCAAAATAATGTACTAAGTATTGTACACATTTACAATTTTTTTGTAGTGTATTTAGCATCTGCATTGCACCCGTGCAAAGCCGGGGCGGGTCGCTAGTTTTATAATATTTTACAAGTATAATGCATGGTAGTGGTAGGTACTTAATATTGGCTCGGGATTACCAACATGTCGTCAGAAGCACAAGTGGTCAGATACATGTTTTGTCATCTCATATGATAGATTTGCAAATTGTCGTTCATCAGAAACGCACCTTGAAAGATATGCATTTCGTGAGCTATTTAAACTATACTCAAATTGATGTAAACAAAAGTATACACATCAATAGAACAACCGCAAGCACGTGGCAGCGTGCGTGGGCGCCGGCGCCTTGCCGCTTGGTCGGTCACCGTCGGAACAGAATCTGCGTGTGACATTCGATCCTTCAAGATCCGCTTCAATGAATATAGTTCTACTCTGTACGATATTGCATTAATAAAATATCTACTATATTTTCGTTATAAAGTTCCTATTATAGACGACCTAGTATAGACGACCTCCATAGTCGAGTGGATGGTACACCGGTTTCAAGGTGTCGCCATCTCTGAGGTCCCGGGTTCGAGTCCCGGTGGGGGCAGATGTTTGTGTGATGAATGCGAGCATTTGTACCTTAGTCATGGTTGTTGATATATATTTCAATAAAAATTATTTATATATGTATAATATATGTATGTCTATCAGTTACCCTAGATCCCATAGCACAAGCCTTACAGAGCTTAATTTGGGCTAGGCTAATTGGTGTAAGTGTAAAAATATTTATTTATTTATTATTATTTATTATTAGTTATTTAGTTTCTTTAACTGTAAGATTTTGAGTTCGAGATTGATAGAACATTTGTCATCGTTTGGGAATATGTTCTTCAATGCCAGGTAATAGCTTAATTTTAGTAAGGTTGAAGCATTCACATCAAATACCAAATTTAATTTTATTGTTTCTTTTACTATCAGGTGAAAAGGAGACTTTCAAATTATCTGTTATGTAAAGACTGACGTTTAGATGCCGGTTCACACATTTCTGCCAACATTGTCGTCCAGGTGTGGACGAATCATTAATCTTTTGTCAGATTCATAATAATTTATTCTGATTATATATATTTGGAGCAATTTTCAAATCCTTATTCGATATAATAAAATTCTAATACAGACTTCTGAATTCGTTATTTATGAATATTAATTCCGTGAAATGTACAAGTGGTGCCCGTGATTTTTCTGCGCAGGATTAGTATTTCGAGAAGCTAATAATTAGCATGGCGCATAGCTTTATAAATTGTGTTTCATTAAAATCTATTCTATAGTTTTTACGTTAAACAGTAAAAAACGTCCATCCATACAAATCTTTAAAATATTCGTATTCTTCTTATGGTGCCGTCTTCTTGCGAAGGTTGGCGATCATAATGGCTATCTCAACCTTGGATGCCGCCGCTCTGAATAATGATCGGGTACCTACTCTTGTTGTACCATTGGCGTAAGTTCTTCATCCATGATGTTCTTCGTCTACCTGGGGGTCTCTTGCCCTGGATTTTGCCCTGGATAATCACCTGCAAAATATTCGTATATATATATATATATATACACTCACGCCTTTTTCCCACGGGGGTAGGCAGAGATTACGTCTTTCCACTTGCTACGTCTTTACATATCTCTTTCGCTTCATCTACTTTCATAACATTCCTCATACATGCTCGACGATTGCGAAAATATTCGTATACGCAGAAATTACACATCAGTAGATTATTTATTATTTTCCATCATTCAAATTCATTAATAAATAAACTTTAGTTGAAAAAGACACTAAATCTAAAAGTTTTGAAAGACATCAAGACAACTTTTTATTTTACGTTCCGTTTTACGTAATATGCATCACCAGTTGTTTTAATTAATGAATTACTGCATATCGATATCGATTTCTTCTGTATGGAACAGAATCAAATATAGAATTCGTTTTCAGTGACTATATAAAAGATACGGAATATAACAATTGTTGTTTACGCATGAACACTTTTTTGTGACCACAGTATCTTAAAACCGAACAAAAAACACCGACAAGGAAAAATTACTCGCGATTGATTTTTTATGATTTTCCGTTGTTTTTCGAATACAATGTGGATCCTATGAATATATCCGGTTTATATGAATACTGTAACGAATTATAGAGACAAATTTATAGAGTAATATATTAGTAATTAAAAAAAACCTGTATTTTTTCCCACGGGGGACGGTATTGAATCCTCGTAGGAGGCGCGCCACCATAGTGGTCGTCTTAACAACCCCCTGGTGCTCGGACGACCTTGCACCGGATACCACCCGCGCCCGGTCTACGGCGGGTGGTTATGTTGGACTCTAGCGGAAGGCCAGCCTACCAACTAAACACTACCTACAAGCCTTTGGTCGGGCAGAAGGCCTGGGACCTTATCGGCTTTGAACTAAAGCTCCCGCCCCTCAGAGTGGTGGGCGATGCAAAAAAACCTGTGATATGATGCCGACTGACAATGTCACATTTTATATATTGAATACATTAATGTTATGAAATAAATACTCTACGTTGAGTGTTATTTTAACGTCTGTATTCATTATCAACGGAAGGTGCGTGACTTTATGCATCATTTGAGTCATTGAGAATGACGTCAAAGGGATTAACTTAAGCTACAAATGAACACACCTTGGTTAAACATCTAACAGGTGGCAACTATCTTTATCATTTATACACAGGTAAAACGTCACCTGGCTGTATGCTAAGAATATTTTTCTAATTAAAGTAAGTTAACACCTATCTCCATTGTAATAAATATTAATTTACAACTAAGACACGATCTGGACATAAGTGTTAATCAATCACATTTAAATATTTTTTTCTAAAATATTTTTAATGACAAAAGGATTCTTTATGTTAAGGATTACTTAAATGATAACAATGCTTGGGTTTCATTTTAATAACTCAATAGTTACGTTGTCAAATATTTTGACTATAGTGAATTATATAATGAAACTACATATCGCACTAATAATACAATAGTGTATCAACTCAAAATCGAACATTTTTCAGAATCAACAAAAAACTTATTACTCACTTCATGTAATAGTTGCAAATTGAATAACTGTCACATAAGTTTTTTAATTTATCCTTATTCTGTTTTTGCACTAATTGAACGACGGTCTTGATCACGCGTGAGGAATCAAATTTTGCGTGTGTTTATAGTATTATGTCAAGTACGACGTTTTGAGTTGATACACTATTGTATTATTAGTGCGATATATCTTTAACAGATATAATTTGAAGTAGGTAGTTAAAACTTGTAATGAAAGTTGGGTTTAGACTATTTATATGAGGTCAGCTTCTAATTGACTCTGTAAAAATACAAGGAGAAAAAAAGCCCTTGCTGGTAGTTTCCAGTACAAGGTCTCTCGCTGTAACTTGTGACATGCGAAAGTGATGGTAAAAATCTTATTTAAGAATAAATTTTGGATTTTGTACAAAGGTACCTAGTAATTAGATAGCCCCGGGATGTGGACTTATCTATACTTATAATAAATCTGGAGAGGTCAATTCTTTCCAAAATAATTATCAGGGGGTGATTAAGGATCGATACTGATGCCAAAAATGCAATCAGTAAATTTTTTTTCTGTCTGTCTGTATAACCGCAATAGACACAAAAACTACTCGACGGATTTTAACGAAACTTGGTACAATTATTTTACATACTCCTGAGCTAGTTATAAGTATATTTTTCATCACGCTGCAATCAATAGGAGCTGGAGCAGTGAAGTGAAATGTTGGGAAAACGGGAGAAATTACTCTATTTTTTAAGCTTCCGTCGCGTGTCCATCCTTAATGGTTAATGCTACAAAGAAATCATGGATGACAGAAATGTTCTCCTTAAAATTATATAAAACTAGCGGACCCGACAGACTTCGTCCTGTCAAAAAGATTTGTACAGTGGCAGTTTTTTGTTCCTAATTATTTTATAGATAATGTCGCATAGCCAACCAAATCGCAAAAAAAGTCTAAATGACCTATTACATTTTGTGGCTATTCAATTTTGGAACGTGACATTAAATCCTCCAACGATGTATTCTGAGCTCAACGCACGCACGCACACTGTTTTGATAGATATGATTGAATTTCAACTATATGTAGCGTTAATAAATCGCAAATTGACTCTTTGATGTTAGGAACACACCTTCATTGCTTAGACAACAGTGAGTGCTTGCAATATGAACTTTATATAATAACAATAAAGCTCAATTCGACTGTACGTTTTAGTTAGAAAACGTTTGCATGGGAAAATAAAAGGGTTGTTTTTAGGGTATTTCCGATAATTATTCGAATTTTCCTAATTGTAAAAACCCTCCTTGAACTTCAACGAACATTAACAAAAAAGAATTGGCCAAATTGGTCCAGGCGTTGTTGAGTTATGAGCTTACCAACACATTTTGCGATTCATTTTTATATATAAGATATATCCCACGACAGTATATGTCTATCTTTTATGGTTTACGCAAAATAACATCATAATAGTATGACACCCGATAGCTTAGCAGTTCGAAGATTTCTGATTATATTTGTTTACTCTTACGTTTATAACACTCTCAGTCATTGAAAATGCTACCAAAAACTTCGATTCCACGTGGACTAAGACTTGGGCGCAGCTAGTATAAACTATAATGATGACTGTTTTTTTCTTCAGTCTATTTTCAGACTTGATCAATCTACACAAATTCAAGTAAAAAGGTAATGGCTTAACTAGTAACCATCTCACGTATGGAGCTTGGAATTTAAAGACCGATACACGTATTATGTAACGCGTCGCTGTCGCTTGATTTGGTACATTTGCGCACCAACCATAACCTGCTTGCTTGCAACAAATTTTGTGTTAGAGGAAGAAAGCAAGCAATGGTTGATGTGTGTTGCGCCACGATTGCGAATGTTTCTGAGTTACGTAATATATGCGGTATTATTGGTGCGGTGGGGCGTTTAAAAGCATTGTTATGTTTCATATTAGACGAAAGTATCAGGATAATGTAATGGCACTCTGCAATAGCATTATGTTAATGGAAGTCATTGAAAAATAAAATGGCCAATAAGCCAGTAGTAATAAGTAGAAAAATCGACAGATCCCACGGGATGCGCAATAAAGGCTTCGCTCAAAAACTACTGCACAGATTTTCATGCGGTTTTCATCAATAGATAGAGTGATTCTTGAGCAAGGTTTTGCGGTATTTTTTATCTCGGAAAAACGTATACACGGGAAGCGCGATAAAAACTTCGCGCCATAAACCGACTTCCGCGCATATGTAGTCGTAGGCAAAAGCTATGACCCTTAACCCTCTATAGACCCAATCCCGAAATCCACGCAGGCGAAACCGCGGGCAGAAAGCTAGTGTAAATATAAATAAAATGAGAAAACGATTGGGATTTGCACGAAAAAATGCTGCATGCACAAGTCATTATTGCAGAGACAATTCACAGCACATCCCCGGGTAATGCAACAATAATATTTTGTTATGTGTTTTACGTAATTACAATAACAATGTCACAGCTAATGCATATTGTAATAACTATCAACATTTTATTTACGCTCTGACATTGCACGCTTTAATGGTAATTCACTTTTTAAATTACAGTTGTTATATAATAACTTTTTAATGATTCATTTTTATTAACTGTAATTATTATTTGTATCCTAGTCTCAGTAATTACCCGTGGAGATATTGTAACTGTGGTTACATTCATCTTATTCGGATTGCCTTCATACACACAGATATTGAAATGGCCGTATACGTTTGACTATGCAGTGCATACACTCACTCCTCTTTCTTATGAGGGTAGATAGAGATCACAGTTTTTCATTTGCTACGATCCAAACATACTTCCTCAATTTCCTCGATTTTCATTAATACTTTCTTGCACGCCCATCGGTTACGGTTATCTTGACCTTTTTTTTTCGAGGGGTAATGCTCCTTATGCACGTGACACCGCGCTGGCTAGGCGCGGCCGTGTGTGGGGCTCTCCGGTCAATTGGACCGGCCACCCACTAAAACCCCCGGCGTCCTCTAAGCTCATATCGGGGCGCGTGGCGGGGTCCGCTTTCGCGATTCTATCGCCACAACGCCCACGGGCCGGCTCGACCCATTGATAGTAGATGGTCGAGCTCGAGCCTCCGACAAGGGTCGGTTGTCTTGGCCTGTGTTCTGTGTTCTTCCAATATAACACCTATTATACATTAAATCTGTGATGAATCGCAAAATGTGTTGGTAAGCGCATAACTCAACAACGCCCTGACCAATTTGGCCAATTCTTTTTTAAAATGTTCGTTGAAGTTCAAGGATGGTTTTTACGAGTAATTATCAAAAATATTAAAATAATAAGAGTATTATTAAAAAAATCGAATAATTATCGGATAAACCCTATAACAACTCTTTTTCCCATACAAACGTTTTCTAACTAAACGTACAATCAAATTGAGCTTTATTGTTATTGCATTAAGTTCATATTGCAAGTACTCACTGTTGTCTAAGCATCCTGTGTTCCTAACATCAAAGAGTCAATTTGCGCTTTATTTACACTATATAGAGTTGAACATCACAAAGCACTACAATGAAAATAAACTGATTTTTGTTAATTGATTCACACGATTAACTATAAAGCGATTGTTTATTTTTAAATGCTTATATATGGTTTATTTAATTATTATTTATTCCCTACCCTACCACCAGGATGACGGTTCTGTACAGGAGAATTTTTTGCCCTGACTATAAAATAAGTGGGAATAAAACTTTGTAAAACTGCCACTTTGCAAATCTTTTTGACAGGACAAAGTCTGTCGGGTCCGCTAGTTAGTAATAACTTCTTCGTCGATCTTAAATATCGATTTAATATTTATAAACAGCTATTTTTCGAATCGGTCAGCAAACGCAGGTATGAACTGTTCCTCTTGGTTGACGCCTACTCCAAATATAACTATTCAGTATAATTTTGATGATGACCAAACAGAAATAATCATCTAAATCAATTCATAACTGGTTGGAATAATCGCATAACAAACATTTAAAAAAACTCAATTTTTACAGACAGTTAAAAAGTTAGGTATAATAACGCGTTCATGGTCGTGCTACGAGTACAACACAAATTACATAGTAGCAACAACGAAACGAAAACAATATTTTACTGTGCCAAATCAGAATATTTATTACAGAATAGTCATTAATTATTTCTACATTTTATAGATTACCATATTTGCCGTTGAAATAATTATTGATAACCACTATACTGCCACATATGGCACGATCAGCCGTTCCATAAAACAATGCGTTCATATTGTTGAATCAGAACGCAGCCTTGGCATAATATGTAGCGAAAACGAAACAGTGTCACGTCGTTTCTTATTAGTCGCGTAACTTGAGAATGATTTGACTAATGAACAGTGTATATCAATAAAAAATGTAATGTAAACATATTTTTCGGTATGGTAATCGGTATATTATATTATCGGTAATTATATCGGTAATTCGGTAACAGACTAAACGTAATTGAATCGGACGTTATTATTACAAAAATCATTCCAACACGCTCATAAGTTTTATGCTTTTTTTTTCAAATCAGTTCGAAATTTAAATAAAATTCTTACCTTTCGTTTACTTCATTTCAAGTTAAAAGGATTGTTCCATATTTAAATTGCAAAACTGATCTAAAATTGCACATAATATTACATATTGTCAGTCAGACTCACATGCCATTTGATTGACCAGTACGACAATATTCGTTTTATCTCGATGAATATTATCAAATTTCCAAGCACGTAAAATTGAAAATTGGACGAACTTACCTAAGTGAAGTCCAATTGTAATTTTATGAAGGTTGATCTGAAATATAATTGTTAACAGTGTAGTCTTTCTATTCGGTATTCATTGGCATCGCGGTTTTAGATTTAAAAAAAAAAAATAAAAAATTTCTTGTCTGTAGCACTCCGGGTAGCAAATGTCACTATTTTAGAGCTTTAAAGTGAGATGGCTCTGATGAGTTGATGACCCACTATGCTTGGGATCAGCAACAAGCTGATACTGGGTTGGGCGGGTGATTATATTTCAGATCAACCTTCATAAAATTACAATTGGACTTCACTTAGGTAAGTTCGTCCAATTTTCAATTTTATTTCATGTTGATCTGAAATATAATTGTTAACAGTGTAGTTGTTTAGAGACAGTTGCATAGTGGGTATCTATCATTATGTATGCACTTATGAAAGGTAAGTTTGTAAATAAATAATTTACAAAGGGTCTGGTATAAATGATGAGGTCCAAATCATTCTGAACTATAACACTTATGTCTAAGTAGATAATCACAGCTTAATTAGTCAGCCTTTAATTACTTAACTAATTTTTATAAGGCAATAAGAGGGAATCAACTTGGTAATTTTCTCTGTATCTCACATATTGAAGTAAATTTTTGTGTTAATTTTACAATATAAAATTAACAGTAATAATAATCAAAAGTACAATGGTTTTCTGAGATAAGACTAAGATAAGTCAACAATATTTTAAAAACATAATTGAGATCAACATACTTGCAAAATTAAGATAAATCAACAATATTTAAATCATCATCATCAAGATAAATTGTGATAATAACCTTTTTATTACTTGAAACTTAAATCAATATAATATAATAATATAAAAATAATATTATTAATCAAAGCTAAAAACTGCCTGTACAAAGTCATCACAACTGTTTTTATCTTGTATAGGTAACTGATAAAACCTTGCAAATGTAAGGGAATTTTCAGTCCAGCCAGCGGTTTTCCTAATAACATCAATTGACACTCCTGCCTTGCTAGCAGAATGGCGGGTGCTGTGTGATTTAAATTGGTTTGTATCAATACCACTATCTGCTAGGACACACTTGATCCACCTGCTTATGGGTTGTTTTGATGCATGGTGGTATGGCTTTTTAAAAGTTAATAAAAGGTATGTTTGAAAATTTCTGATAGTGTTTGTGCTATGGATGTAGTCTTGAAGTGTGCTGGCTGGGCATATTTTAGGTTCTTGTAAATAAAATGGAAGGTTTATTATACTGTGTTGTTTTGTATGTACAGAAGTTTTTACTAAATCATTGATGACTATGGTGATTATATCATTAAGCTTAATCAGTGAAAGAGTTTGTACCCGCTGAGCACTTGCCAAGGCTAGCAATGTTACCAGTTTTTTAGTTAGCATTTTAAGGCTTAACAGTGAGTTTGGTGGTAATTTTGCTAGGTAACTCAACACCTTGTGTGGGTCCCATGTTTCTGTGTATCTTTGCATGGCTGGTTTTAGCCTGAATACACCTTTTAGGAATCGTTTCACTCTATCATCTGTCCCAACTTTCTCTCCTATTAAAAGAGAAAGGGCAGATTTATGGCAACTGAGGGTGTTATAGAACCACCACCACTTTGAAATTTTTCTATTAGAAATTTTATTACAAAAGGTATAGGTGTTAAGAGCGATTCCTGGTTGTATGTATTGCAGAACTGCCACCAGCTTTTATAAGTTGTGTTATATTGAATCATAGTACCGTTGGAGATGGATGCTAGCATAATGTCTAGTGAGCTCTGTGGCAAGCCTCTGCGTCTGAATGCCTCCCGCAGAAGATGCTCACTGCCAGGGTAAGGTGGCTGCTCAACGGGTGCTTTGCTCCAAAAGGAAATATCAATAAGTTAGGATCTGGTTTAGATATGATTGGGTTACTCTGATCATTAAGCTCATGGCTAGTGGGTACCATGGTTGGTACTCCCACATTGGGTAAACAAGTATGCCTCTGGCTTTATCACATTTAATCTTCTGTAGGCATTTAGTTAGAAGGGCAAATGGTGGGAAGGCATAAAAATAATAAGGTGCCCAGTTAAGGGTCATAGCATCAATGTCAAATGCATTAGGATCCCTTTTCCAAGAGGCATATAGCTTACATTTCTTATTAATCCTAGATGCAAAAAGATCTATGTTTGGGATTCCTAGGTGGGTTTTTATAGTATTAAAGGCATCTTTACTTAATTCCCATTCTGTGTCAAAATTTGTGTTATGTGATTCTTTATCCGCATATACATTGTCAGTGGACTTTATGTAAGAGGCATAAATGTTTATATTTCTGTGTTCACACCAGCTCCAGATATCTCTGGTGATTTTGTTCAAGTGTGGGTATTGCACACTACCCCTTTTATTAATGCATGCAATAGCAGTTGTGTTATCTTTATATATAGTAATAAAATATTGCAATGGCTATATGGTTTTGCGTAACATTTTTATCCAAAAAATGCTACTGTCAGTTCTAACTGGTTTATATGAAGGTGTTGTTCTGAGTGAGACCACATACCACCACTACTTTCACCATTGCAGTGTGTTCCCCAACCAGTCAGTGATGCATCAGAAAATATTTCCAACTGAAATTGTATTTAAATATTTGTATTTAAGTACATACATAATAGCATCATAATTGTCAGCATAGTGTGTCAACGCTAGATATTTCTCTCTTTCCGTTGCTTTAGTGTGCATGAGGCCATAAGGTACAGCAGGGCTAGCAGCTACTAAAGTACCAAGCAATTTTGCAAAGTTCCTTATTCTACAGCTCTTCAAGGATAGAAATTTTGTTACTAAAGATTTTATACTGTTCTAAGGATACAGGATAAGTCCTGTGGTAATTAAAGTGACATTTTTTGTGAATTTATGATAAAGCCAAGAAACTTGCAAGATTTATTAGGTATTAGTGTGCTTTTTTCATGGTTTACAATAAGGCCCAAGCATTTAAAAATGGAAGAGAGTTGCATCCCTATTTTTTATGCATTCCTTATAAGTTTGCCCAATGCAAAGATAGTCATCGAGATATATTGTTCATAAAAAACCCTGTTTTCTGAGTGTACCAATCACTGGTTTCAGTAGTTTTGTGAAGACACTAGGTGCAGTACAAAGACCATATGGTAATGCTGTGAATTTATAAAGAATGCCATCAAATTCGAAACGAAGGTATTTTCTGTGTTCTGGGACAACTGAGAGGTATATTATTTTGGGGAACAAAACTTTGCACTGGAATTTTTGAAAAGGGAATATGGTAACCATTTACCCATTGTAATAGCATAGGATCACTAGTGATCCTTTGCCAGCAGGTGAAGTATTTAGTTATGTTGCCTGCATGTACCTGATCATTTAACGCCTGTTGCCCCGTGTCGCAGGCCTCTCGGGCCGCGTGTCGCAGGCCTCTCGGGCCGCGCGTGGCTGAAGGCTGGTCGTCGGGGCGGCGGCTGCGCTGTGCGGTTCCTGGGTCCACCTCGTGATGCCGTCGCCCTGGGTTGTAGAGGCTGTGGTGGACCGTAGCGGTTTCCCATAGTATTGCCTCTTTTTCCTCCTTCGTGATTCCGTTGAGGAGAATATGGTTCCAACGAACCGTGATTTCTTTTTGTATAGTTCCTCTGAACTGCTTACAATTGTCTTCGTATTCGGCCCCCAGAGCATCTTGGAAAGCTGCAACTGGGTCTACTCCACCTCTCGTCCTCGATGCGGCCTGGTAAGGAAATTCCGCCATGTTTTGCTGTTGGATTTTCCAACGGCCACATGTTTCATTTTTATATTAAATGTTTACGTTTTCAGCGTATCTCGTACGTAATGAAATAGTATCTCGTACTCTTAGGTTTAATGCTCTAAGCTCGTACTTATCAAAGCTATGGTATCTCGTACCAAGTTTGACCTTCATGCCTAACGGTATCTCGTACCGGCATGGGTGCATTGTATTCAACGTATCTCGTACGTAATGAAATAGTATCTCTTACTTATCAAAGCTATGGTATCTCGTACCAAGTTTGACCTTCATGCCTAACGGTATCTCGTACCGGCATGGGTGCATTGTAGACTTTACCTTGTGAGTCCGGTGATGAGCTTGGGGAAAGAGGTCGAGACGAGGTTAATATGGGGCTTCGGCTTCTTGTGCGGCTACGGTGACGCTCGCGGATTTCACGAAGGCGTTTTTCATATTTTTTGATTTTCTTCAATATTTTCCGATCGAACGGTATAATTGATAAACTTCGATGAAGTGAACCTTCACAAATCTTTTTAAATAAAACGTTATTGTGCTTTTTATTAAGTGGTGGAGAGATCAAGATTTTCCGTGTTCTTGTATTCTGGAAGTGGATGTCAACAAGGAGCTTGGAGGCGTCAGTTAATGCTGTACTCTATCTATTTGCTCTTGAAGCATAATTTTTGTCATAGCCTCTCCGATAATGCCTGTGGCTAGCCCCAGTTGGTGTTGCATCAAAACGATGGCCTTGTCCCTCGTCAGAGCATTATCTGTTAAGACAGCTTATATTTCTTCGTTAAGGGTGGGGGCTTCCAGTAGCTGACAATTTTTCTGGTAATTTATGCCTTTTCAGTATTGCCTTTTGGTTTGCTTGTTGTGGTGTAAGTTGGCTTAGCTAGATTTGCTTTTGGTGTTGACTTTTTTATTTAGGCTGAAGACTTCTTCAGTTCTAGGCTATTTTTAATTTTTGATGTCAGGTTATCACGTTTTACTTTTTCAGTAATGTTCAAAAAGTTTTACGAGACCTACGATGCCGGCGAACGCGCGAAAGAAAAGTGACATTTGCTACCCGGAGTGCTACAGACAAGAAATTTTTTATTTTTTTTTTAAATCTAAAACCGCGATGCCAACGAATACCGAATAGAAAGACTACACTGTTAACAATTATATTTCAGATCAACATGAAATAAAATAATATAAGTTGTATATTAGAAGCTTTGATTATATACACGTCAAGATTAGAAGTCATTCACTTTAGTAGTCTGAAATTGACAATTCAATAACGTCTCGATCTCATAAACGTTTCATTTCGTAACGCTCCTACATTATTAGCTGTCAGTGCAATGTTATAAGGGTCTGTGTGACTATCTATTTCATAAAGTATCAATAAGTGTAGCGTTCGAAGGTAGCAACAGTGTTCTTCGAATTTCTTTTAAATATAAGCCTTGTGTTCACCGCCGTCTTAAACTAACCTGGGGCCCTTGGGCACACAAGAATTACTAACATTTTTAAAATATCTCCATCTTGCGGTTGGATTGATTAAGCAATTTTGACACAATTTGGAAGCCAAGCGTGTCGGCCTCAGCTTCCAGATAGAAATGAGTCTTTTTGGACCGTCTGTCTTTGTTGATATAATGGCGTAGTACAGTGGACCCCGGTAATCCGGTCGCTGTCGAATCCGGCACCCCGTGTAATCCGGCATGGTCTATTATTTATTATTGAATAGATACATTTTTTACTAATACATGATTGAACAAGTTACAACTTGTACGCACCATCACTACTGCGCTCGACGCGTAGAGTATTGTTTTGATTCTGATTGTTTATTTTGAATTTGACTACATATGACAATAAAGCTTTAATCTCGCATTTTAACAAAGTTAAAAAAATATATTTGATGAATATTTTTATGCTTCTTAAATTGATTGATTCATAGTTTTCAATTTTTTAAGTATTTTAGTATGAAGTAATTGCATATTTTTTGTAAGTATAGAACTTAGAGCATTAATGACTTTAATTTTATAATAAAACGTAAGCTCTCTATTGTGTTGTTAAATTTACTAAATTTGAGATACATTATGAAGTATAATTTGTACTTCAGCGTATGTACCTACTACATATATATAATATAAAGAATCTTATCATTGGATCTGTAATTTGTCGGGTTACAAGGTACTCTTTTGTAAAAAATTCGGTCTATAAGGGGTCTTAGGCAGTACTCTATAATCCGACAAATTCGATAGTTCGACACTGCCCTGCAAAATGATTGTCGGACTACGGGGGGTCCACTGTATATGTTACGTAAACCTTCTGATAAAGTTACTAATTTAAAAGCAAAGGGTGCATATATTTAAATATCTGGGACATATTATATTTTCATCTGATCTCAAAGACAGTAACGATATTGAAAGAGAGCGCAGGGCATTGTCAGTGAGGGCTAACATGTTGGATGTTGGTTCGCATCGTTCGTTGGTTTAAATGTTGCTCAAGGAATGTCAAAATCACTCTTTTCAGAGCCTTTTGCACAAATTTTTACACATGCAGCCTGTGGGCCAAATATAGTGGTGTATTTTACAATGTCCTGCGTATTCAATATAATAACGCTTTCAGGATGCTGCTAGGATTGCCCCGTTTTTGTAGTGCATCAGGAATGTTTGCGGAAGCGAGGGTCGACTGCTTTTATACCACCATGCGGAAGAGATGCACTTCCATGGTGCGAAGAGTTAGGGGCAGCACTAACAGTATCCTGAAAATGATTGCCAGTCGGCTGGACTGCCAGTACGTGAATCATTGCTGCACCACATCTGCCGGTGTGGTGCGGAAATGATTCACAACAAATTTATTTTTGTTATGTCTAATAATTAATTAATATAATAATTCTATTCAAAAAAAATTAAATTCAATAATTACTAACGTAGGATACATAAATTGTTACTAACACAATGAGTCAATGTTACTCAACAAATAAAAGTTATTAATATTATATCTCTTGGGAAATATCTATGGGGGAATCCGCAGAGTTGAAAGAAATGGGGAAGCTTTGGTCTAAAATGAAGCGTAGTTCACGACCAAGCGAGGAAGCGGTGCACTGTGGATGCCCTTGGCCCCATCCAGAGGTCACAGGGTTTTAAAAGGAATCATCATGACAAAGTCAATTGAAGAATAGGCATTTATTAGATCTATTGCTGACGCGCTGTGAACTTAGTTCAGACAGAAACTACCTACGAATAGAAGATAAAATTAAAGGTAAAAAAAACGATTATTTCTCCAAAACTGAACCGATTTTCTTTAATAAGAAATGGCGAAAAGCTTTAGTTGTGTTCCTATGTTTTGTTTTTTTTTTTAAATTATCACCTATTTTTTTTATTTTTTATTTGGCAAAACAAACAGTATACACAAAATACATTGTACATAGCTTTAATGTAAACAATACAACATAACTGTGCTGCCAACAACGCTATATATAGATAACAGCAATTAATTAATTGGTAATTGGAGGTGAAAGATGATGTTTGTACATATTCTTGAAAACGTTTATTTTATTTTTGTTTATTTGCTGGATGTTTGAATACACCGAAATATCTGCTTGAAAAATGAGTAAACAATTTAATGAAAACATAAGGATACTAGCTGGCCCAACAGACGTTGTCCTGTCAAATGTCTCAAATGTCAAATGTTCAAATGTCACGTTGTCTCACGTTGTCTCAAATGTTTTTAAATAAATAATTTAGCTGAAAAACAATATCTATATGACCGTATTGTGAATCTAAACCATTCTCAAGCCCCCTGGAATACACACAAAAAATTTCATCAAAATTGGTCCAGTCGTTTAGGAGGAGTTCAGTCACATACACACGCACACAAGAAATATATATATTAAGATGAAGATAGAAACGTTTGATTTTTATGAAATAATTAATATTGTTTTAGTAAGATTTTCCAGGGAGAAAACGAGTATGGAAAATAAACCGCGCAGTTTCCTCATTAGTCATGGGGAAATTCCTCTTAAGTTATTTGAATGCTAATTTGTAATATTGATCTGACTATGCTTTTAGTAATACATTCATTTCACTGGCGCAATAAAGGTTTGTTGATAAACATGGCTCAAATATTTAGCTGTGTTTTCGACTGATGTTAACCGCCCAGACATTACTAAATACCTCTCGTCTGCGAGCCGCTTATGAAATATTCAATCCGTCGTGATAGACCACTTATGTAATGTCTAGACTGGTATAGTAGAAACAATGGTAATTACTAATCACATTACGGAGAGACCACGGCATTTGCTGTAAAGCCTTATGAAAGAAGATAATCGTGTTCCGTTGTAATTTTTAATCTATGTTTGTAATGTTTAATTATGAATGAGAGTACAAAATTCGTTGACAATGGTTGTAGAAATAATATTGGAATCAATTTGAAGATACTGTAAAACGTTAGCAGCAAGGTCGCGGATCGCTCAAAAATGCTTCTTTCTAAATGCAGGGCAGGGTGACGTCACGATGTGGCATATGAGTATTGATGGCGATGGCAATTGACTTTGTTATTTGTACGGTTCTATGTGTACTTCCCGAAAAATATTTCATACTTTTAATTTACTACTATAATATAAAAAATAATTAACTTTAGATTTAATTAAACAAACATTTCAAAAGTTATCATTCCATACATACTTTAAATGTCAATTTTTTTGAAAATTTTATATAGCCTATGTTCACCGGAGGGAGTGTAGCTTCCCAACAGAGAAAACATTTTTGAAATCGGTCAAGTAGTTTTGGAGCTTATTCAATGCAAACAAATAAACAAAAATACAATCAAATCTCTTTATATAGAAGTGTAGATAATGCATTTAAAGGAGATAATTTTTTTAGGCCCACTAGAAAACGGCAACGTTTATTGATATTACTGAACTCTAAAATATTAATTTATTATTAAAAGCAATTGCACGATATTATGAGTAAAATGAAACGGGAATAATAAATACAATTAATTAAACTTAGTAATGACTTTTGACATTTGAAGTAAAGGAACTAACGTTTTTTTAAATCAAAATGAAAGATGATTTAATATATATACAAATAATATAGAAATATAATAATAGATAAAGGATAGTGTATTATTACTTTTTTTTTTTTAAGTATTGAACTCTCAATAATTATTTTAATACTATTTTAGATTATTTTAACTATTAGTTCGTCAGTCCAGTATCGTCGTGAAACGGAACGCGTCATCATTTTTGACAGCGACAGAATGGTACCTACACTGACATCCAATTGACGTCGGTTTGTTTTCAACCGAATTCTGTGTTTACGTTTCCAACGGCTTGATTTCGTTTTCTTTCTCGTATCCAGTATTTAGAATGCAAAAAATAATACGATTTCGGGCGTTTGGTAGTGGCCAAAGAAGATTGTATTTTTCAAGAAAAAAAAGTGTTAAATAGCATTTACGTAAAAAACAATTTGAATACAAATCAAAATAAAGCTACTAACTACTAAGAATTTTTAGGTTATTTAATCTTCATGTTGTAATTGATTTCTCAATATTCCCGTTAGATAAAAACAAGCTAATGTTCCTTATAATATCTAGGGTTAATAAGAAATTATTTAACGTATGTCTCATTAATAAACGTTACATTTTGTAGTGGGCCTATTCTCCATACAAGAAAAAATTATCTCCTTTTATGTTTAAAAATAAGTAGATTTATATTTTACATACATTTATGAAAATTAATTTATTAAACAATCATCTAATAAAAACATATATATTTAGTTCAGTCGTATATGTGTGAATAATGTGAGGAACTTAGTCTGGGTTATGTACTTGTATACCTATAGGGTGTGTGCTCGATGCGTAGGATGGAAACGAATGGGAAGGAAACGTGTTCGATCGAACCTTACTGACCAGGGCTGCCAGAACATATATTTCAATACAAAATATGTATAATTATACGGCGTATTGTAGCCATAACGTATAAACTATCATTCCGTTAGAATTTTATCAATACTATAAATACTGGAAGAGATCTCTATTAGAGATAAGTTCACCATTGTACATACTCTTTCATATATGTTTTACATTACCTATGTCTAATTGTGTAATAAAGTGTTATTGCACAATTAAAATAAATATTAAAGCGTGAAAGTATATGTTTGTATTATAAAGTCTGGAGGAAAATCGATTTATATCATTTATGTATTATACACTAAAATGTACGGTCGATGTTTATCTACTAGCAGCCCTGTTTCTGACATATTGATGGATGCAAGTTAGATAAAATTGAAACGGCTGTAAATCTGTGATCTTGTCGTCAGACAATTACACACCGAGCCGACACCATTTCGATTGTAAATTTTGTCTCTTCTGTGTAATATGTATCTCTTTAATATGTACGAATGTGTGCATTGTAACAAAATAATCTTATCATCTATCTATAAACTCAAACAAATTCAAAAGATGAGTACGTATCTCCAAATTGATAATGTGACGCAGGACACGTCTTCTCAAATCCCATTGAATCCGCAATGAAATCTCACATGCAAATCCACGTGTACAAACTTACTACTTAATCCTTGAGCCGATTAGTTCGAAACGTCGCCGCATATTTTCACAACCCATTATCTTGGAACGTGCTTAATCAAGGTTGAACGCATTCTTAATAAGATAAGCAATGAAGCGTTTACCGACAGTTTTTGTGTTTTTCACAGATAACGTGCTGGTTGCGATTATGTGTGGTCTCGAAAGGCATAACTAGCCTGCTTTAATTTTAAACAATCTTTGCATTCCAATTTAATTAGCAAGATGGAATAATCAGTAAGACTTTCATTGTCCAGATAATTTCCGAATAACAACGAAATTCTTCATGATCTAACAAGTCAGTTCTGACAGCTGTCATGTCCATTGTTTATCTGTGAACGTGACATAGTTTTGACAGATAAACAATGACGATGACATCTGACATAATGATGTCACGGGATTTATAGATTACTAGCTTTCTGCCGCGGCTTCGCCTGCGTGGATTTCGGATTGGGTCTATAGAGGGTTAATGGTCATAGCTTTGGCCACGGCTACATATGCGCGGAAGTCGGTTTATGGCGCGAAGATTTTATCGCTCTCCCGTGGGGGACTATCTGTTTTTCCGAGATACAAAATACCGCAAAACCTTGCTCAAGAATCCCTCTATCTATTGATGAATACCGCATGAAAATCTGTTTGAGCGAAGCCTTATTGCGCGTCCCGTGGGATCTGTCGATTTTTCCGGGATAAAAAGTAGCCTATGTTACTCGGGCATAATGTAGCTTTCCAAAGGTGAAAGAATTTTTGAAATCGCGTCCAGTAGTTTCGGAGCCTATTCATTACAAACAAACAAACAAACAAATCTTTCCTCTTTATAATATTAGTATAGATATAGATATACTACAACGAGCGTAGTAATTTTTGCATGTCAATATAACGATTGGTTTATCTTATGCTTGTTATGAAATATTGGAGCTAGTCTACGATAGCTAATGCTACTTTAAACATGATGTATGTGACACAGGTAAAACAACGGCCGCTAAAAATACAAATTTATCAAATCGTCGGTTAACCTTATGGGGGAGAATTCCCATAAAATAGCGGTGTGAAGGGTGAAATGAAATACCCCCAGTGATAAATATACGCAGTGAAATTTCTAGCTACTGTGACTTTACATCTTATGTCAGATGTTGGCAACTTTTATAATAGTAAAATTTGCCAACATCGATCATCTATACTAATATTATAAAGAAGGTAAAGTTTGTGTGTTTGTATATTTGTTAAATTGTAAGGGGTAATCTCGGGATCTACTGAACCGGTTTTTAAAAATTCTTTCACCAATAGAAAGCCACATTATTGCTGAGTGTCATAGGTTATATAAAAAACGAAAAATAAAAAGGCTTTTACGTGGTAGCCCGTTTTGCAAAGTGAATCGGAGAAAAAACGGTCGAATGAAAGCGTTTCTTACGAATGCTGCCTTAACTATGAAAGATATATTTTTGAGTTCTAGAGAAAAAATGTGGAGCTTGAAAATGCCTACAAAAAAGTCAACGATAGCATATGTCTAACTTTAATATTTAAATTACAAAAAGTCAAATCAGCGGACGGCGCGCGATGGCTTCGGGATTAATTCGGTTCGCGTTCATGCTCGCTTCGGAGATTATTAATATTATGCCCAACGAAGTGGGCACGGGTCAGCTAGTCAGTAATAAAAGTTGCCAAGATCTCCGTGAGATCTGTAGGGGTTGCAGCAGACCCCTGGTTGTTGTACTATAGTCGACTTTAACCACTTACCATCACGTGCAGTTAGCTTGTTTGTGAATTAAATACTGCAATTAAAAAAAATGCATATCATTTCCTTGAATAATTATTCATTAATTATTCACCTAAACGATAATAAACTCTATTTTTAGTACCCTACTAATATCATACTCGCGAAAGTTTTTAAATATGCATGTGTTTGTTACTCTTTCGCGTAAAAAGAACTGAATGGATTTTATTGGAATGGGGAACATGAAATTATAATATAAATGAAAATTTTGTTATAAAAATGCTATTAAAAATATTTAAAGTAGGGCCACTGCAAGGTTTATATTTTAAAATTATGTTGTTTTTTAACAATAATTACGAATCATAAGTAACGTGAAACGGAACGGATTTAAAACACCAATCAGCGTTCAGTGACGTCACTCCTGTTATGACATCCTATTTGAGGTTATAAGTTGTAGAAAAAGGTGAACAATTAAAAACAAAATTAATTGCGTTTTTGAATAAAAGAAAAATTGGGTGCCCCAAGCAGATTCTAGGAATGTGCCAAAAGTTAATGTTGACATGGCAGTGACATTTTTTCAAGTGTAGAAATAAAAGGGAGTTAACAAAAAGACATTGAAATGGTAAGTGTCAGGTAGGTAACTGTTTATTTTGTGTACAAGCACATCAACTAAGTTTACAAAAAATATATCCGCCGACTTACGTCAAAGTGGTCGTCTTCACAGCATCGAATGATAGTCTTCGGGGAATAAATGTCATTCCTTGACTCATTTCTCTTCGACGCTTGAAACCACATTTTTCTCAGTTTGGGTCAAGAAGTCCAGTCCAAAAACAATTTATTAGAAACTTATTTGAAGTAGATGGACACATTGGCACAAAACATACGTGAACAACGATGATATCAATGGCATAAGCTTTTTTTGGGCGGGTAGACTAATTTGATAACATCATCTCTTGTTAACTTCATACTTTAAAATTATTTTAAACAAGTTTTTGATATTAAAGTTATTATATTTTACCTTGATTAGGCATTATTTACAATATATATTGGTTTCACAGTTGCTTATGCACTTTTAACACTAATTTGCTGTCCTGCTATCACTTAACTTTAAACCACATATAATCTGTATTATTGGCAATATGTCACAAGCTGCAGATTTACTCAAGACACAGAAAAAACTGGAAGAAAGTATTAATAAAAGAATGTGTGACTTCGAACTGCAACTAAAGACACCCACTGAAAACACCAACTTGGTTCATCTTTCACAACAATTTCAAGACTTCAAAAAGGTAGTATGGGATATTTTGCAGTATATGAGGAAACAAATAGATTATGTGGCAATCACTGTTGAGTCCATTGAATTGCGCCACAGGCGGAAATGTCTGTTATTAAGTGGAGTTCCTGAAGTTCCTGGAGAAAAGGTCCTTGATACTAGCTTAGCACTGTTGCAAAAACATCTGGTTGGCTTGGATATTGATTGCAATTCAATTAAGTATTGCCATAGACTTGGTGCATACAGTGAGGGTCGCAATCGGCCAATAGTTATACGCTTCTGTATGGGTGTCGTCCGTGGTCAGGTGTGGAAAGCCAAAACAAAATTGAAGGGAAGTGGCCTTGTCCTGGCGGAGTTTCTGACGAAAGATCGCCAGACACTGTTTCAAACTGCGCGTAAGCACTTTGGCCTTTCCAATGTTTGGACATCGAATGGCAGTGTCCACGTAAAGACTCCGGATGGTACTCGTCACCGTGTTGCAACTTTGAAGGAGCTTAACTGCCTTGTGGAGCAGCATCCAACATCATCTCCATCACCAAATACAATCAAGGCGTCAGCTGCTGCAGCAAACTCTGCTGAACCCATTTCTGCTAATGTCCCAGAGGGGTCGAATTCATCACGGAGCAGACGCATTAGACGTTAAGTTTAGATAAGTAATTTGGTTATTTTTTAATTGTTTTTTAGTGTGCTAACAAGTATGCTGCAATGCTACAGAGATTTTAATGTTTTCAGCTGTAATTTGCTTAATGTTGGGCTCTTGCTGGCTGTATATGATTTCGGCTGTTCTGTTGGTTCCTTTCTGTATCGTAGCCTGTTTGTATCAGTATAACCCTGGTGATTGTTGCTCTGTCCGCATTCTTGTTCTTGTCGACAGCATGTTTTGTTTACAATACTTTTTACTGGCATTTTTCTGCATAATAATCTGAAGTACTTTACGATTTATTACCCGAAGGTAATTTCATTATTGTTATTTTACTTCTACCTGTTATTCATTGATACTTTTATTTGTCTATTTACCTTCTTTAAATGTAATAATAAAGATGCGTCAATGAATGACAGATAATGACAGAGACACAATTTTTTTTTTCTCATTATTCTCCCTGGCGAAGGTAAGGCAAAGTGAACCAAGTCCATGCAGCCATGTCTTTGGTTAATTTTCCTATTTATATTTTTTGTTATACTATAATTATATTTACATTTTTTTTTTAAACAAACAAGAAAAATGAATAAGCCTGACAATATTTGTGACGAGATTTTTCTATTTTTTTTTTTTTTTTTTATCTAGCGCGGTAATAATTTCTTAAATCTATATTATTGATAAGGAGGAACAGTCGCATGTAATATTACAGCTGAAACTGCAATAAGGGTTACCCTTGTTTTGAACCTTATTTAGTTGTTACACAATTTCGCATATTTCAATAAGTTTTTTTCTTTTCTTTGTTAGCATTTTTGTTTATTATTCGTAGTCAGTAATTCTGAACTTTTCAACCGTTTGGATAGCAAGATTATTCCTGGTAATTAATTTTAGTATTTTTTTTATTGTTAAATTATATTATTATATTATTATCTATTATCTAGTATTTAGTTTTCTATAGGTCTATATATATATTTTTTTTTTCTTTCAAACATGTCAGATGAAGATGTTTTTATGTCAGCGAGTAGTGATTCAGATGAGTGCTCTTTCCACTCTCTACTTGATGAATCGTATTCCCTCAAATCTGCTATAACGAGTGACCTTGGTGGATTAAAACACACTTTTAATGTTTGCCACATCAATGCGCAAAGTGTACCTTGCCATTACACAGAATTACTCCATAGCTTTTCTTGTAACGTATTTCATGCTATTTTAATTTCAGAGAGTTGGTTAAGGCCATGTTTGCCATCAACTTCATATAGTCTTCCGGGTTACGTGTTAATTCGCAGTGATCGTGTGGATCGGGGTGGAGGTGGTGTAGCAATTTACTTATCTAGTGCAATTCCATATAAGTTACTTTCCTCGTCTTCCTCTCGTGTTGGTTGTATGGAGTACATCCTGTTGGAGGTAACCTTGAGTGGTGACAAGATGGTTCTTGGTGTCGTGTATTGTCCACCGTCTATTGACTATTTCTCCGATCTTGAATTTTTGCTGGACTCAATTGCTACAAACTATAACCTGCACATAATTATGGGAGATTTCAATACTGACCTTCTAAAGACTACGACTCGTTCCTCTAAATTTCAAACCATTCTGGAGTCGGCAAGTTTCACATTTCTGCCGTTAGAGCCCACTCATCACAATACTGCCACTGATGATTCCTGGATTGATCATATTCTTACAAGTTCTGCTGAGCGTATTGTGCAGTTCGGGCAACTGTTGGCACCTGGTTTCTCCAGACACGACCTAATTTATTTAGCTATTAAATCTAAACCAGCGAAATCACGACCAACCACCATCCGCTTACGCAACTTTGCTAGGCTGGACTTGGAACTGCTACGCAGGGAAGCTCAGGTTATCGATTGGCAGCCGGTTCTGGGGGGGTCCTCTGTGGAGGATATGGTTGGCTTCTTCAACTCGACTGTGCTGACTCTGTTTGACAAATATGCTCCATTTAGAACTGTTCGATTGAAGCGGCCACCTGCTCCATGGATTACTCCTGCGGTAAAGCTAGCAATGCGTAGACGAGACAAAGCGTTCACACAATTCAGGAAATTAAGAACCGATGAGAATTGGAAATACTTTAAACATCATAGAAATCGATGCAATCAGATGGTAAGGGTGGCTAAACGCCAGTATATTCATAAGAATGTGTCAGAATCTTCTCCTGCGGACACTTGGAAATTTCTTCATACGCTTGGCATTGGCAGTGATAAGTCCGTGAGTAAGCCCTTATTTCCTTTAAACGATTTAAACAGTCATTTTTCGAAATCAGATCAATTACCATCAACTGTCAAGATGAACACATTGTCTTCTATAGCCTCCTCAACATCTCCTATACACCCATTATTCACCTTTGAATCTGTGACTGGTGAGGATATCCGTAAAGCTATATTATCTATTAAAACTAATGCGGTGGGGTGCGATGACGTCAGTAGAAGTATGATTCTATTATTGCTTGACTCTGTCCTTCCAATTTTATGTCACATTTTCAATTTCTCTCTCACTAGTGGAGTATTCCCTTCCACCTGGCATAAATCTTTTACCATCCCTCTCCCCAAAATACAAAATCCAACCTCTCTTACTCACTATAGACCCATCTCCATTTTGCCTTTTATTTCCAAAATCCTCGAGTCCCTTGTCCATAAACAACTCTCAAATTTTATTTTCTCCCGCGATGTAGTTTCTGTCTACCAGTCTGGCTTCAGGCCTGGCCATAGCACCTCCACTGCATTATTGAAAGTCACTGAAGACTGTCGTGAAGGCATGGAATGTTCCCAAATCACGGTTTTAATTCTGATGGATTTCTCTAATGCCTTTAACGCCGTAGACCACGACATTCTTCTTGCTATATTGAAATCAGCGGGCCTCTCCTCATCAGCACAGACCTGGTTTACCTCTTATCTGCAAGGACGCCAACAGGCTGTACGTGTTGACAACATTGTATCAGACTGGTACAAACTATCATCTGGTGTTCCTCAGGGTGCTATTCTGTCACCTCTTCTCTTTTCATTGTTTGTGAATACTGTCACCAGAAGAATTTCGTCAGCTTACCATCTGTATGCAGACGATCTGCAGTTCTATGTGCAAGGTGATGTACGCGATATAAATAATCTCATAAAACTCCTGAATTGTGACTTATCCCGCATTGCTGAGTGGTCCAATAGCTATGGCATTTCAGTTAACCCAAGCAAATGTCAAGCTATTATCATAGGCAGCCCAAGACAGTTAGCTCATCTTGAGTCACGTTCTCTCGAATCACTTACGTACAACAACTCGGTCATACCGTTCCAACCGGTGGTTAAAAATTTGGGTTTGTTCATTGACAGGTCGTTGAGCTGGCAACCACACATTACCGAAGTCTGCCGCCGTGCGAATTTCACATTACGTTCGCTGTACAGATTAAAATACTTTTTACCTATAAAGACAAAAATTTTACTTGTCCGATCCCTTCTCTTTCCTGCCCTAGATTATGCCGATGTGTGCCTTACGAATGCTAACCAAGACCTGTTGAACCGATTAGATCGTCTCATTAATAGTGGCATTCGCTTTATTTTCGGTGTTCGCAAGTTTGACCACATTTCTTCTTACCGTCGGCAACTAGGGTGGCTTCCTATCCGGCAACGCAGGAGCCTCAGGGTTGTCTGCTGCCTTTTTGATATTTTGTTCAACCCTAAAGCTCCGATCTATCTTAAGTTGCGATTTAAATTTCTTGGATCCACTCATGATCATGGTCTCCGCTCATCACGCAACCTCACATTGGAAGTGCCAGTTCACCACACTAACTTCTCTTCCGCATCATTTACTTTCACTGCAATTCGTTTATGGAACGATTTACCTTACCACATTCGGGCGGCTACGACCAAACACACATTTAAGAAATTAGTTCGTGAGCACTATCTGAAGACACTTGCTTAAACACTTCATTTTCTAGATAAATTTATTTATATATGTATATATATATATATATATGTAGGTATATAGCTGTATATATGTTTGTTTATGTATGTATTTGTATATATATTAAGTAGTATGTAAGTTTAGAATAGTTTTTTGTCTGCGCCAAACAAATGTTTGTATACCTACTAGCCTTTCGGTTGACTGGTAGAGAATGCCGCATGTTGCATTAAGTCCGCCTTTTGTATATTTTATATGTGCAATAAAGTTTAAATAAATAAATAAATAAATATATCATCACACTGATAGTTGATGGATAGTCATTGTAAATTTACTACAAAATAAATACCCTTGAATCGAGATAATGCAAAAACCAACTAAAGCTAGCAATGACACGCGCAGTACAATCAGTGAGCCAGTGACAATGACAGACAGCAGTGACGTCATAACGAACTATAGGTCCGTTTTCGCGCGAAATTTAAAATTGACAATTTTTAAACCGCATTTTTTTCTGTAATATACAGTCTTTTCATTTTTTTAATAGTGGTCTATTCTAAGTGGAGTTCTTTAAAATGAGCACAAAAATAAAAATATTGCATCTTCCCTATTTTATAACAATATGACTTATATACATCAGATAACATAAATAAATAAATCCAAAATATGACAGTAAGTGTCGAAGTAAATAGAAAAAATCTACCATATGTGCAGACGAAGTCGCGGGCACCAACCAGTACTTCATATTTATGAATTACTTTACTTATTGATCGTATTATTAATTTTATTGCGCTTTGCACCGGAGTAAAATTTATATATCAATAACAGGATTTAGTTCCGCAATCTGCGCCGCCATTATTATGTAAATTGATTGCTTTCTTCAAGGAAGTCTGGTGAAGTCTAGTTTATCTGTCACGCCTTCAATATAACAAACGCTGTAGGCGTTAATAATGCCCTGCTGGTATTTGTTTTCATTTGCTTACATTTTTATCTTGTATATTGCATTGATAAATATTATACATGGGTTTTTAGAGTTATTTTTTTCTGTTTTAGTGTGTCACGTACACCTGGCCCTAGCTCTATGCTTGATGATTTTCATAAAAACATAGTCCTCAGTTGTTTCCTCCTAAAGTTAATAAATAGCTTTAGCTTGTTTATTGCATTTTATTTAATTATATTTCATATATTAGTTTAGGTTTCATAAACAGGTGAAAACAAAACTTTGAATTTGTCTCTTGTTTATAGATATGAATATTTTGCGTCATTTAACAACTAATCCCGCTTTATGTTTTAATGGTTCACAAAATTATTAATAAATGAAATAGATCATACAGAAAGTGTGAGGCTGCGTGCGCGCCCGGCTAAGCGCACACGCCGTGGTGAGGTCTCTCTGTCTGGGGGACTGTCCAGGGGTTCTCGGACAGTCCCTCCTTTGGCGGTGGCTTGACCAACTCTTGGTCGAGCCGGCCCCGGGACACATGGCGGTCGAATCGCAAGAGCGCACCCCGCCATGTGCCCCGTATGGGCCCAGAGAACTCGGGGGGGTTTTAGTGGGTAGGCCGGTCCTCTTGACCGGAGAGCCCCACACACGGCCGCGTCTTGCCAGCGCAGTGTCATGGTGCACAAGGTCGCATTTCCCCCCTCAAAAAATAAAAAAGATCATACAGAAAGTACAGGATAGAAAGAGATAGCTTTGCGCTGGTCAAATATAGAATCGGAATGCAGACCGACATGCTCACTTTCGCTATTATTATGCGTATAAATGAAATTACAGCAATTGCCCGAATCTCTACGCCATAGTTTCGACGCGCTATATAGTGCAATATTTACCTCGTTCGTGTATTTCAGTTTTGCCTACATGCAATAGATTGCAAACCTTAATTCTGACGGTCGCAATGGTTTCTCTTAATTCCGCCCAGTACGCTTACTAACCGAGTTAAGAACTTGTGTTAACCGGGAATCGCATGGTGTTATTTCCCTAGGCGGGTATTACACTAACCAAAGCAATGCTCAAAACTTGTTTTACAGTTTTACAGCTTACACTCAAAATGAGTACGATTCACTTACGTAATATCTATATACAGCATCTCCGTATAAACAATTACTTACGATTGCCCTCATCAATTACATCAAGTTAACAGGCGAAAGTGTTGACGGTTCGTGCGGTATGCGCCCGCGCATCCGGCGAAGTCGTGTGACGTCACGCAACATATGTCATACACCCGTAAAAGAATCACGTGAAGATTCCAATCTATGGCGCCCAGCGTACCCACGTCATCCCGGCTTTTAATACTCTGCTAATGACTAAGAGAAGAGTTTTTTCATTTTTAAATCATATATTAAATTTTACATGACATTTCAATTTTGAATAAAGAATTATCTCGGGATTTTGTATGGATTTTTATTTACCAAATTATCTTTCAATATGTAATTGTGTATTGTAAATACGGTGAATAAGTGGCATAAGTATTTGTTACCACTTGGATCAAGACTCATCAACTACTTATTATGTAATGGAAAGTGACTTCATGAATTATCAATATTGAAGTCATTTTCCAAATTGACGACTCTGTATCTATTTAATACAGGGAAAAAAAACAGCCCTTGCTGAGTTTCTTGCCGGTTCTTCTCAGTACAAGGTCTCCCGCCGTAGATTTGCGAACCGATGGCGTAGCTTTTCGACATTCACAAGTGCTTGTAACAGCCCAGACTGAATAAATGATTTTGAATTTGAACTTCACGCTGTGCTCAAAGCGTCTCCCACTAAGTTCTGACGACCTCATTCACGCGTTGGGACTCTTCAATACATTTAGTTTCGTTTAAAATGAAAGCAGTTCTTCTCGTTCTCGTTCTTCATTCTAACAGATTAATAGCAATGTACGCTATACGTCTGTTATTGCTATTAATAGATACTATTATTATAATACAGGGTGGCTCAGAGCCGGCTGACACATTTCAAACAAGCATGCACTATAAGCGGGAGCAAGGAAATAAAAAAAATAACATTTTTAGATAGAGGCAAGTATGCCATTTAAGTTACATAAATTACAAGTTTATTTTTTAAAAATTACATCAGGTAAATGGCCTCCGTTTACATCAATACATTCTTGCAAACGCTTCTGGAAGTTGGCGTACACGCGCCTCCGCAGGTCCCCATCGATAGCTGCAACTTCGTCAACAATGGCTTGCTTGAGTTCTTGAAGATTCATGATGCGCCTCTGGAACACACGCTCTTTCAAGAGCCCCCATAAAAAAAAAGTCTGGCACACTCAGGTCGGGTGATCGAGCTGGCCAAGTTATTTCACCAAAACGAGAGATGACCGTTCCAAACATTTCCACCCGACCTGAGTGTGCCAGACTTTTTTTAAGGGGGCTCTTGAAAGAGCGTGTGTTCCAGAGGCGCATCATGAATCTTCAAGAACTCAAGCAAGCCATTGTTGACGAAGTTGCAGCTATCGATGGGGACCTGCGGAGGCGCGTGTAAGCCAACTTCCAGAAGCGTTTGCAAGAATGTATTGATGTAAACGGAGGCCATTTACCTGATGTAATTTTTAAAAAATAAACTTGTAATTTATGTAACTTAAATGGCATACTTGCCTCTATCTAAAAATGTTATTTTTTTTATTTCCTTGCTCCTGCTTATAGTGTATGCTTGTTTGAAATGTGTCAGCCGGCTCTGAGCCACTTTACAGTCAACGAATAATCGCTTGATCTAACATTTGTTACATAAAGAATCCTTCGTTGATTTTATTAGGATCATGTAATTGTGTCTATTTAGTTCCATTCAAGCCGTAGGGCCATTAGGGCCAAGGCTAGGCTGAGTTTAGTCGGTAGGTCTGTGTGGTCGAGCCGCCTCGACAGCACCAGGAGTCCGACATAATCAACGCATCCCTGCTTGCCTGTTGCGTTGGAATCCATGAGGATTCTCAGCCTCCTCTCCTGAGGAAAAAAAAGACAATTAAAGGTTAACAATGTTGATGATCCATCTTTCTGTTATGTCAAGATCTACAAACTTTCTCTTTGTTGGAAGAAAATAATTTACAGAAATTCTTGAAAATTCTTATGAAATCACAAGAGAGCTTTATATGGAGTGGTTTGTTTATCTGATCTGCCATTGTTTGTTGCAACAAAACATTACAATGAAATCCTTGTGCGAAATTATTGTGATCTTGGAAATTTGTATCAAATGCTACTAGGTTTATTTGGTTACGAATGAGGTCACGACGTTGGTAGTCCAAGGGTCTCGCTATAGTGTCAAGGTTTGCCCCAGTTAAACCTCCAAGGTTCGTCCAATTCTGTTTGACCATCGCTTCTCGTGCATTTGACGGACTTAACGATTTGATGCATCAGATTCAAATTAGATCTGTTGTGGAGTGGTGGTGTCCAAGTCACAAGTGATAGATGATTAGTATTTTAAACCATTTTCTTGTTTTACTATTGTTCGTCGTTTTTATGAGACTAAGTTGTCAGTGGCCTTAGATATGTTACGACATGAGTGATTCTTAAATTAAGGTTGGCAATTGTATTAATTCAACATATATATTCATTTTATTACTATTTAATTTGATAACATTATTCATTTATGTATTATTTATCCCGTCAAAAACAATACTTGTCAAAAAAAAAACAAGTCTCGCAACTCGGTTGTTCTACGGTAAAAAGTTGTGAGATCCATGTAATACCAAGTCGGTTATTAATTTATTCAGTCCCTACTTAAGCGACTTTCTGTCTTAATACGTCCAGTCGCTAAGACCACGATCGTGGTCCATATCAATTGAAAATAAATTGTGTCTGGAATCTCCGTATTCGAAGCATTAAGTTGTTACGTAATAATTAACAGCATCTTATAGTGACGCATATCAATATCAATAGTTATTTATTATACAAGAGTGGAAAGTTCCTTTTTAACCGCGTGCTCGATTTGGATGACCGAGCAAGCGAAGGATTCTAAATTAGAATCCTGAGCGTCAGCGAGGGAAACAAACGAGCACAAGGTGAAAAATCTTTCCACTCGAGTGCAATACGTAACTTTTCATCCCACCTCAGCGAGGAAATGACAAAATGAAAAAGAAAACAATTTATAATGACAAATTATATTAAGCAATAAAACGTGAAAAACTAGAATAGCGCGAAGCACGCAAATAAAACAAAGAAACCAAGAAGGTTCCAAATTTAATTTTTCGCAATTTAAAAAGTTCTAATCATAAATTTGGCACCATAGAGGTTACATTAAATAGGTTTAATGACGTTTTGAATTTAGAATTATATTGAGTACTCATTATATGTGATGTTCTAAATTCAAATCTACTTTGCCGCTCAAGCGAATAAAATAGAATTTTCCAGCCAGATTTCGAAGCGCAAAATTACACTTTCCGAGGTGGTGGGATGAAAAAATCTTTATTGTTTTATATAAATATATTGACTCGGCCATCGCATGAAAACACGTGTAAATTAAATTATTTTGTGTAGTAGTAGCTTATATTAGAGAAGCGTATATGTTTATAAATTGTAGCCTGCATGTTACTGTGAAGTATATATATGTATGTGTACATATATGTACAAACATCCATCCACACAATTTTTTGCGTTTGTGATATTGATTAACGCTACCTCTCGTTGCTCGGGCTGATTCGAAAGCTATGTGGGCGTGAGCGGAATAGTCGGATCGGATAACGAACGTCGCATCGCGGCCATATCTCGGACCGCTTCACTGCGAAGACTCTTAAACGGCTGTTTGTTTATTAACCAAATTTATTGCTTTTACTTGTTATTAATATTGTTTACGTTCGTTATTATTAAAATTTTGCTAGACTTATAATTTTGGTCAAAAAATCAAATTTCACTTGATCTAAAAACATTGCTCTGGTGTGTTTTTATTGCTGTTTAATTAGCTGGTGTTAAGGGTAATTTCCAAATAACTTACATCCCGAGTCACCAAGGTATCAAATCAAATCATAAGATTGTACACACAGATCAGGCTTGACATGTCAACCTTGAAACAGCTCTTATGTCACACGTAATAACAGCGGTTTTCATAGTAGCAATGTAAATTAAGCGGAGGTATGGCTTCTGCTCGACATAGGCCTCCCCAAAAATCTCCAGACCGATCGGCTCTGCGCTGCTAGCGTCCAGCACCATCCTGCGATCTTCACCAAGTGAAATTAAAACTATAATAAGTATTTAATGTAACATTCTGATGAAAGCCCTAAACGAGGCGATAGAAAAATCACAAAGTAATATTTAGTATTATGTATCCATCTGCAGGCCGGCCAAGATTTGTTCATGAAAAAGTCAGCGCAGTATCGCCCCTCCCTTGAAGGGGCGGCGGCCCTCATGATTTGCCTACATGGTTCTTAAAACTTACGCATAAGGCTGAGTCCATACATAATCACCGTAGAACTTGCCGCTGTGGCGATATCCTGGGGACGTTTCGTACTCCCTGTGAGAATCGCAGCCTCTCTGTGCCGGCGGGAATAAAACAGCAGTGCAAGCGAGATGGCGCTATAGTTGGATAACTAGAGTGTCTCTGTTTCAATATTGTTTTACCCTTATTTTAAGCTTTAGAAGTGAAGATTCTGTAGGAAAAATATTAGTACCTTTTTTCCCCTTATAAAC
The DNA here is from genome assembly GCA_036419045.1 of Scirpophaga incertulas. NCBI lineage: Eukaryota > Metazoa > Arthropoda > Insecta > Lepidoptera > Crambidae > Scirpophaga > Scirpophaga incertulas. Next base: position 4,973,589 of record CM071642.1, on the reverse strand, counting down.
GTAATAAATTATTATTTAATCCTAGTTATTGATAGCCCTACATCAATACATGAGAACAGGCAATCGTATTGATCCTCATTTCGTCTACAGCTAGCTAGCATTCTTTTGTGCTAACAACTGACTAGGGGATTCATTAGAAATTTGGCTTAACCCAATCGCGAATAGACCTTCCACAAGGACTAAGCAACCTGGTAAAAGGTTCAGCCGGGTAATCGACACACCAAGTGCTGTCACTGGTGTGATCGGAATCCTACGGCATACTCTAAGAATACAGATTAGTCAACTGTCTTCTTGGTATCTGAAATTTCCCACCTTAAATAAAAAAGGTGTTATTAGAATAGTAGATTGTTAACCGAGGGTGGAAAGAATCAATTCCCGAGGTATTTAGACTATAGTCCGAGAAGGAATTGATTCTTTTACCCGTGTTAAACACTCTACTTTTCACTTCGAATATATGAGGAAAATAAAACATTGGTTGTTTATTTAATCTATTTATTGATAATATATGATAATATCAGTAGGCAGAACACAATTGGTGTCAATATTTCGGAATCGCTTGAACTCATTTTTAAAATTAAAATCTTAACTAGCATAAGAGATTATTTGAATTTTTCAAATTCCGTCACAGATATATATAATAAATTCACATCCCGCCAATTTATGTCGACTGTTTAAATTTTAAATATGGAACTCACCGCGTGTTTGTTGCGGCTTATTCCGCTGGAAGTAGTTTGCGCTAAGTTCACACTGGCTGTTTAGAAACTCACATGGCCGCAGCATTTTTTTTATAGTTCACAGCTTATACGTTCGTAGCTGACATTCGTAGTTCTAGTTTTAAAGTTCATTCCGGCCCTTGGGTGGGAAGTAAATTGTATGAGTTTTTCCCTCCCTATGTCGGGAAGCAGCATTTTCCATCCAATAATCAGATCAAAACAACATAACTTTCCGAGTATGAGAAATGAAAAAGTTTTTACTATATTTTGAAGCCAGTTAACTTGGAAAGTATTAGGTTTTCAGAGTCCATATATTATCTAACTTATAAACCGCTAAGTATTATTTCTCCGCTTTTGATGTACAGATTGATTCCATGTCGTATCGTGTCCAAACTATATATAAACGAGTATTATGGACATGACCGAATTAGCTCACATTCGTATTGCGTAAACAGTGCTGCGCTGTCTGATACGAAATTGAAATGTCATGTGTTCTTATTACGAGTACCTGAGCGGCTGACCTTAACTGTGTTATGTAAGATATAATTATTGACTCGAATATAATACTTACTATGCCGAACATCGAACGCGAACGATAAATATAGCTCCCATGGGAACTCCAATGTCAAGGTCGCATCTATTGCAGTATCTGTTACGTTACTCCAATGTTAATGCGTGATTTATATAGAAGACCGGAACATTAAACTGTGTGTTTTTTTATTCCCACGGGTGATGGTAGCGAATTTCAGGCGAGAAATGTCCATGGCTGTAAACTGATCCTGTAATTCTTTTACTTTTTGCTTTCAAATTGTGTTTGACACTGACAGATATAATTTTTAAATAAGCATTTCAAACAGCCGCACTAACCTTTTACTTAACTAATGTCTATATTATCTCTTTACAATATGCAAAATTACACTAAGGCCTTATAAAGGGCAGGTGATGCCTAAAACGGGTTTGTAAATACCTTGTACAGGCGACCTGGCCCCTCCTGCAAAATGGATACTATTTATAAATCCTTACTAATGTTATAAATGCGAATGTAACTGTCTGTCTGTCGAGCTTTCACGCCAAACGGAACCAATTTAAATCAATTTTGTACACAGTTAATCTAGAGCCTGAGGGAGAACACAGTTAGCCTTTAAAAAAATGGTCTAAAAGGGGGTTGAAAGATTCTATGGAAATAGCGTCAATTATAAAGCTAGAAACTTGAAAATAAATGCAAGAATAACCCCGCCATGTGCCCCGCATGGACCTTAGAGAACTCAGGGGGTTTTAGTGGGTAGGCCGGTCCTCTATGACCGGAGAGTCCCACACACGGCCGCACTTGCCAGCGCGGTGACATGGTGCATAAGGTCGCATTTCCTCTCTCTAAAAAAAATAAAAATACTATTAACTGCCTATATATATATCCTACTTATACTGGGCTAACTGTAATGGTGGAATCATGTGTGTTGTTGTAGTAAGAAAAGAAAGAGCGTACTCCCATTTAAAAGGCCGGCAACGCGCTTGTGACTCCTCTGGTGTTGCGGGCGTTCATGGGCGGCGGTAATTGCTTACCATCAGGTGATCCGTCTGCTCGTTTGCCCGCTGTCACATAAAAAAAAGCTGTTCTTCAACATATACAATTATATGGAAATCGTAGTTCTGATGCACGTTTCAGGAAATGAAGAAGGGCATACATTTAATTGGAATAGATGTCCATTTACTTTTGCTTTTAAATTAAAGTAAGAATCAGTGATAATTAATATAGATACACTCTTTTTATTTATGAAAAAAACGTCATGATTAGATTTTTATGTAGGTGCATTTTAATTTTCTATACTTTACTTTACTATGCATGTTATATTATTTGTATCAAAAGTTTCATTTGAATTATATTGTGTGCACAAGTGTTATAGTTTTCACCTATTTGGTCTCCAGTTTGTCGTTGTCTACATATTAATTGTTATTAAACGTTTGTTCAAACATTTTATCATCTCTAGTCTAACTCGTATACGCCAACTCCATAGCAACAAAATAGACTTTTAGACGCCAAGCAAACGAGCTAATAGAAACGAATTAATACATCTACATTGGCGAGTCGACTGTTAGATTGTAAATTGGCCAATAAAACTCTCGGATCGGTATTTCGAATAATTCACGTGCGGTTATTTTTAATCGCGTCACGTGTCTGGGGGCTCGGCTTGGTAGAGTTCAGTTGTGTGCTAATTTAGTATGCTCGATTCTTAACGGCTTTATATTCGATGCACTGTAAGAAGATATGAACGAATTTTGCTTTGAATATATATGTATATATCACATAGATATAGTTGGCACGAATTGCGAAATGCCGGTAAATGTAAGCTGTTTATTTTGTTCGTGGCCTAAAGATTTGAAAATACCTAAAGGTTTTTTTCTTTAGGTTTGTGGCCTTAATAACGTTGTTAATTTTGACTATTAGAGGCGAAACACCCAGTGCTTCAGTTGTTGAGGAATCCACGTGAAGTTTGCGTCCAACTTGGGCCTTATCATCACTAAGCATCGGTTAAGATGAAGGCCAAATCTTCCCTATTATATGTGGAAAAAGTTATTATTACCTATGATGTAATGAACATACTTGGACTAAATAGGTGATATGTACTGAAGGAAAGTCAGGTCAAGAGTAACCATAATCAACGGGCGTGAATGAAAGTCTAGGAAGCTTGGAAAGTCCTCCTCGATCGTGTTTGAGAACTCGATGAAAACATGAAAGTATGTTTGGATCGTAATGAAAAACTGTGATCTTTGCCTACTCTTTGCCTACATTTCTTATACCAATTAGCCCGGCCCAAACTGAACTCTGTAACGCTTGTGTTCCCATCCCATGATCACCGGATTGACATTATATATAAATATTTTCGATAGAAAGACATATTAACAACCATGATTAAAAGATAAATGCTGGTATTCTTTACACAAATATCTGCCCATACCGGGATTCGAACCCGGGACCTCAAGATGGCGCCTTCAAACCGGTATACTAACTACTCGACTACGGAGATCTATATAGGAGATATGTAATGAATTTCATTTAACTATTTAGTATGATTCAAGGTGATAAGGTTCGTTAGTGTGAACACTTGTTATTTAATTCTGAGTCACATTTGTATAAATAGTATCGGAAAATACACAAAAAACATGCATAGCTTTAAGTCGTAATCACTCAGCGACGTGTGCTTCAGTATAAACAAACGAATACTTGTTTATTGTCTTGCTCAAATAAATAATGTGATTAGAATAACATTGAAATAACATTAACCTTACAGATTACATCACAGGCAAATATCAAAGATACTGCCAACGAGGCCGAGCTAATGCAAAACATTCAGGTGTTATTTGATCACAGTAAATGGTAGGACGAGATGCTTGTTCGTGTGTAGTGACGCAAGTACCATGTCGAGACATATTAAGCCTTATTCCAATGGCTTAAGGCGTAGATGAGTAAGTATATTCTAAGCTTAGCGGTACCAATAAGAATGGTGAACACCTCGTGACTAAGGACGTCATAATTTCGTCACGTAAAGCTGCTATTTATGTTCTTGAATGATTTGCTTCGGTATTCAAATTGAGAAACGTGGCAGCTTCTGATGTGGTGTGGGATCGGCAACTTACAAAACTTGCAAATATGAGATAAGGAATAAGGAAAGTGTAAGGAAACGTATTTTGTTCGGAGTTTTGTTCCAGATGTGCGAAGAGGTTACTGTCGTTGAATGAAAGTTAATTCTTTAAGACAAATTATATTACAGGTATAATTTCTGTTATATGATGTTGGTAAATGCACAACTATTATCAGTCGTGTCAGAAGGATAAAACGCTCACACAATTTTTTTATAGATATCGTGGCATCTTAGAAGTGAATTATTTCGCCGAAGATTTTATGTATTTCGGCGGGGTGAAATTCTGCAATAGTTGCCGTCTCTATTAGGATCTTCTGTGCCAAAGATGATGGTCAAAATTTGTATGGAAGGTGGGCATGAGTAATGTGCAGCGACGAAACTTTACCAGAGAAGAGTATAAATTATTGTAGAACATCTGGATAACGATTAGATTTTAAATATCTCCTGTTTTTTTTTTGTAATTAATAATAACAAATTATTTAATACTAGCAAGTTGATGGAAACATTTTTTTTAAATTAATGGCTTTGGGTAATGTCTTTAATCGAGTACTTTATATGGTTACTACTTATAATCGATTATATTATTGCTAAAATAGTTTTGTTTTTTAATCAAACCAAATTCAATTTAAACGTACACTTTAGATAAGCTTTGAAACTCAAAGAATATGAAGCAAGTCAGACAAAAAGGGCAGCCTATATAGCTAAAACAAAGTTTCAAACAAAGTTTAGTTTTCGATGAGAGGTACGGAGGCCCAAACCCCCTCTTCCCCCTTTATAAGTAATATTATCCCTTTTATAAGGCCGGCAACCGCATCTGTGACTCCTCTGGTGTTGCGGGTGTCCATGGGCAACGGTTATACGCTTACCATCAGGTGATCCGTTTGCTCGTTTGCTATCCTATTAAAAAAACAAAACTTAAATTCAAACCACAATTCATATATAAACTTGTAAATTACCATAGATTATATACAATAAACCTACATACGCTGCTGCTTTACGAATAAATTAAATAAATAAATAAATATTTCTTACACTTACACCAATTAGCCATGACTAAGGTACAAATTCATCACAAAATCATGTGCCCCCACCGGGATTCGAACCCGGGACTTCTGAGAGATGGCATCACCTTGAAACCGGTGTACTAACCGTCGTCAAAAATGTATGTTTAAAATTTTAATCATTAAATAGGATAAGAATAATAATTTCATAATTATTGTTTCGTGTCAAATGTGCACTCTGGTATTTAATTATGCCAACCATTTTTTTTAATGGTTGAATCTGTCATTCTCTTGTTAGTTAAAGAACCTACGATACTTAAATTCGATATAATTACGTCTGTCCAGAAAACGACACCATGATCTTTCAAGCCACTACGCCTTTATATCCTACAGTGTTAGAGTCTACACAAGGAGTCATAGAATTCAAAGTGATAGCGACACAATTTTCTAACGCCTTAGTGAAAAAACAAATGACATTCAAGTCAATTAAATGTCAACATGTTCGAATTTCATTCTCGAATTTCGTAATTGCTTTTTTATACATCAACGTTATATCTCTTTAATTGACACAATTATTGTTAATTTCTCGATGTACAGCGCCTAATGAACTAGGACGCTATTGATTTTTTTTGCATTAGCACGGTCTTTTTTTTATTCTTCGATAATCGTGTTGTTTTAATTATGTTTTTTGCGCTTTTGTCGCCTAATAGTCCGTAAATATCGAGTGCTTGATTGTTTTTAACGCCCGACGCAAAAAGAGGGGTGTTATAAGTTTGACGTGTCTGTCTGTCTGTGGCATCATAGCTCGCGAACGAATGAACCGATTTCAATTTAGTTTTCTTTGTATTACAGGTGTTTTACGGGCGAGTGTTCATAGACATATTTGATGAAAATCGATTGAGCCGTTTAAAAGTTATGGGGGGTTAAAGTGGGGAAGAAAAACCGAATGTCTGCAAATATGCTCAAGTGGGGTATCAAATGAAAGGTTATGACTTGTACATCACAAAATAACAACTTTTATAAGTTTGACGTGTCTGTTTGTCTGCTGTGTGTGTGTCTGTGTAGATTGATCTTAAAATGTAATCTTAACTTATATGTTTGAAATCGACAAGAACCTATGTATTTACAACTTAACCAGAGATATTTCAAACATACTTGAAAGTACCTTTAAAAAGTATAGAATAAAAAATTTAATTAAAAATTTTAAACACTCCCGACAACAAGTAAATTAATCCTAAAGTACCTATATGTATAAAAAACTTCGCGTTTTATATTTTGTTTAATAGTTAGTAATATTTTTTTGGAGCGGTCCCCCAACGCGAAGTTTTTTTTTTATATCTCTCTCTCGGCTTGAGCTCGTTGCTCAAGATGGCTGACGCGTGCCTGCGCGCCGCCGACCGTTAAATTAATCCACGTTCCTACTGGCAATTATTTAGCTTTTATTTTAAGCCGTGAAGTGTCTGATCAATGTTTATTTTGTTAAATAGTTATTTTTAGAAATCGTCATATATTATGTAGTATGCATTTTATTTTTTGTAGCAATACTTACATCGCAGTCTATGCATTTAGACAACTTAATAAAAATTCTGGCTGTTTTTAATAATGTCAGTTCAAATATTTCTCTATTCTTAATTCAAAATATTTTCCAATAATATGCTTCCTTTTATTGATCACGTGTCCATTACAACAAGTGCTTGATTGTTTTCACAAACGTAGCGTCTGGGGCGTCGGATTAGTTGCACAAGATGGCCGCCCAGTTGCACATGTGGAGACCCTTTGCTGAGCGTTAAATTAAACTGCAGGCAATAAGGTGTCTTATGCATTGACGGGTATGGCCACCCCACAGCCTGCTGGCCACATGCGGACTACTGAATATCATCTTGGGTCCTGCGGCCTGCGAAACTATGCAAATACAAAAAACTTTATTAAAGTGACCACCATGGTAAACGTAGTACAGACTAATGGATATGATACGGGATAAAGACTCTTATCAAAATACTTCTGATTTTCTCAAAAACTAACTTACATTTTTTGGTTGCAACTTCAAATTTTGTCAAAATTTGGCACGGTAAACACATTTTACCGATTTTCATTGATAAGTTCAGTTGTTTGGCGCGTAGCTCAATGACAAAGACGTTAATTTTTTTTTTGTAAATATGGCCATCCCTACAGCATAGTTAACTAAAGACCCGTATGCTTGTTTGATGCTGTTAATGGAGTACCTAAGTCGCAGTCCCAATATATCAGCCACAAGGTAAACCTAAGTGTATCCGGTGGCATTACTCTATAGTAGTAGACAATTTATTTATCCATCCGCCAAATTGACACCGGAAGCCATTTCATTAAAATCAGTCCCAAATGTTTTTGCACATACTTCGTAGCAAATATTCATCCATTACCCCAATTATTTGCAGTACAATGTCTTTAAATATATATAAGAAAAAATGCAAAAAACACGTTCGATTAAGACAGTAATTCAACCCGCGTCTTCAACAATCCGTGTTGAGGCCTTCACCATTCGACCACCAAACACTATCCGTCACGATCAAAAATCTTTTACTTTGTCGATTCAAAGTAAACTTTATAATCTGCGTATGAACATCCAACTTAGAAATATAAGGCACACAAACGCAAATTTGGAAACTTGCTTCACTCTTAATACGCGTAACAGGATGACTAAAATGCGAAACATTGCTTAAATAGTGTTTAAATAAGCTTTATAGTTTGTGCTAATAAGTATTCCACACATCCATTGCTGTACCCGAGCTGACTAACCATTGTGTGCGCGAGTCTCAGGGTGCATATGAGCGAAGACACATTGCTACATACTATAACAAAAAACGCCCGTTAAATATCCTCTAAATATTATACATAACTATTCTACACATCTGTACTAAACATGATGGTACTACAGGTGGTGGCCCGGCGTACTGACCTGAAGCTGATCGTGACGTCCGCCACCATGGATTCCAGCAAGTTTTCCACGTTCTTCGGCAACGTGCCCACGTTCACCATCCCTGGGCGCACGTTCCCCGTGGAGACATTCTTCTCCAAGAATGTCTGCGAGGACTACGTTGACGGCGCAGTGAAGCAGGTGAGTGACACTTTAATGTATACGGATGCTGGGTTTAGAGTTGTCTAAACTCTCCACGTTCAATTCATCAAATCGGAATCAAGATTCTCCTAACGTAAAGAATGTGTCACATTCACCATCCTCCAGATACATTCGTCTGCATGAACGTGTAAGTGACAGGACTTACACTTACACCAATTACTTACACCTACCCCAATTAGCCTAGCCCAAACTAAGCTCTGTAAGGCTTGTGCTATGGGATCTAGGGTAACGGATAGACATACATATATTATACATATATAAATAATTTTTATAGAAATATATATCAACAACCATGACTAAGGTACAAATGCTGGCATTCATCACACAAACATCTGCCCCCACCGGATTCGAACCCGGGACCTCAGAGATGGCGACACCTTGAAACCGGTGTACTATCCACTCGACTATGGAGGTCGTCATCGTCAGTATCACATATAACTAAAGAAAAATCTGGTGAATCTGTTATCAGCCGCTGATGTTCGCTGCTAAGAACAACTGCTTCCATATCGCTGCCTTACTTCTGTCGCGAAACAGCATAGTTCACATTATTGTGTTCTGGGTTGAATTACTGGTTACCGTGACTTTATATCTTATATCACAAGTTGGTTCTTATGGCATATATTAGCTTCGAATGGAACCACATGTACTATTGGCGACTGTTACCGCTTACCATTCAGTGACAAGTGATTTAAGTCAATATAAAGCAACTAAAAAACAAATATTCTGATTAATATTCTTGTCATGCGCGCACTTAAATAGATTTTATTTTTCGTTTTACGTCGTGGGAATAGAAATTTTTGCTTGTCCTGTTTTGAAATTTACCCAATACAAAACCACAATATAAATTGTGTCGTGGCTTTAAATTTAAATAAGGTTTATGATTATCTATTATGTAGGTATTTCGACTCACAGGAAAATTGAGAGAATAGTAGATTGTTAACCGAGGGTGGAAAGAATCAATTCCCGAGGTATTTAGACTATAGTCCGAGAAGGAATTGATTCTTTTACCCGTGTTAAACACTCTACTTTTCACTTCGAATATATGAGGAAAATAAAACATTGGTTGTTTATTTAATCTATTTATTGATAATATATGATAATATCAGTAGACCATCAGTAGGCAGAACACAATTTGCCTCGTCTTTAATTGAATCTGGTGTCAATATTTCGGAATCGCTTGAACTCATTTTTAAAATTAAAATCTTAACTAGTAGTAGATTATTTGAATTTTTCAAATTCCGTTACAGATATATATAATAAATTCACATCCCGCCAATTTATGTCGACTGTTTAAATTTTAAATATGGAACTCACCGCGTGTTTGTTGCTGCTTATTCCGCTGGAAGTAGTTTGCGCTAAGTTCACACTGGCTGTTTAGAAACTCACATGGCCGCAGCATTTTTTTTAATAGTTCACAGCTGACAGTTCGTAGCTGATAATCGTAGTTCTATTTTTAAAGTTCATTCCGGCCCTTGGGTGGGAAATAAATTGTATGAGTTTTTCCCTCCCTATGTCGGGAAGCAGCATTTTCCACCCAATAATCAGATCAAAACAACATAACTTTCCGAGTATGAGAAATGAAAAATTACTTTCCTGGTGTTAAGAAGAGAGAATGATTTACTAGGGAAGTTATGGACATAAAAGTGGAAGGTATAGTGAGAGGAAGACCGAAGAAAAGATGGATGGACTGTGTGGTTGATGATATGTTGAAGAAGGGAGTGAGTGTAGAAATAGCGAATGACAGAGGAAAGTGGAAGAGGAAGGAATGTTGCGTCGACCCCAAATTAAATTGGGAACAGGACCAGAGAAAGAAGAAGTTCCAGAAAAGCTTATATGCCTTGGCACATAAATAAGTAATTACGAAACTCCTTATATATTATAACTCGTATTAAAGTGTTTCTCGTTAATTAAGTAGCATAAATAATAACTTCCTCTCTAAAGAAATGTGTGTGTGATAAGAATTAAAATCTTTTTCCTGACTATAACAGCACATTAATGTTCCATCAAGAAGCTAATGTGTACTGTATCGTAAGGATCGTAAGATTGAAAATGCCCGTATTCATCTTATCACCGTTTCTGTGATGTATGTACATGTGTGTTACAAATAGCGGAGCCGTGCCTGACCCTATTCTATTTCCACAGACTGTTTATCTTTCACTTAATTATTTGTGTATAGTAATGTCTAGTCAGCGCTATCTGAATCATGTCTACCTTATTATAATGAGGTCAACAAAATATTCGATTATGTCATCTCGATTAAATAACACTTCTCAGCTTGTTGAATCACTTCTGTCATAGTAATTATAATTCTAACGTTATAGTAATAAGAGTCATCGACATTTAAATTGTATGATTTGCTTAAAAATTGGAGACACAAATTATCATTACGGTTGCAATAAATCTTTGAGAAAGCATCTATTATGTGATCTTGGTGATTCCAATAAATCGATTACATCTTAAATTTGTCTCGGATAGTGATGATCTGTAAAAATTATTTGCGTCACTACGTACTTAATAGTTTTAGATCGAATTCGATTAATGTGTAAATGTTTAAGTTTAGCTAACAATCCAAAGATTGCTTTTTTATAGACTGAGATATGAGAATATTATGATCCAACTCTATCTCACCCCTGCCCGTTGGTACAACCACTACTATTGTCTGTAGGCAGAATGCGAGAGTATCATCTCCATCTCCTATCATTGCTTCAATTATCAACAACTCACCTCTCACAGTATTACATTTATGTATTACCTTCCAGTCAATGCATAATCAGTAGTCTTCGATTTTACTATTTCAAATTTTTTATTAATCGTTTCATACGCTTGGCAGTCCACCACAGTGCGCTTTTCCTGCCACGCTCTTCTAAACTGTGGAATGAATTGTCACCTGCAGTATTTCCGAACCGATGCGATATCGAAACCTTCAAAAAAAGAGCATATTCCCTTTTAAAAGGCCGGCAACGCATCTGTGACTCCTCTGGTTTTGCGGGTGTCCATGGCTAATGGTTATCGCTTACCCGTTTGCTCGTTTGCTGCCCTATCATATAAAAACAAAATACCAGCTGGTGCCTGCGACTTCGTTTGCACAAGATTGTATTTCGAGTAGCTTATATAGCGTGGGGTATCTTTTTATAAATTCTGTACGTGTGTTAGTCGTTGAACTCCTGAACGGCTGGACCGATTTTGATGATATTTTATGTGTGTATTCCAGGGGGTTTGAGGATGGTATGATTGGTCATCTAGATTTTGTTTTCTTAGTCTGTGGGACAGGACAAAGTCTGTCGGGTCAGCTAGTATTATTGTAAAGTTTCATTAAACCCATTCAGTAGTTTTTACGTGAAAGAGTAACAAACATACATCCATCCATATTAGTAGAATTTTGTAATTTTTGACAAAAAAATAGCTTTGTATGATAACTATTAAGGCCACAAAACGCCGCCACTGGCATATTTCCTGGAATTTTCATACATTTTATATGGACTCGCCGCACACGGTTGGCGTCGGTGGCGGCCACACGCTACAAACCGTCGCAGCTTGCTTCTTGTGGCCCGCACCGGCCACTAGCCCACACAAAAAGCCGCGACACGCCACTCGCACGATTCCGCGCCCCTCTCTCCCTTTCAGTAAACTATCCAATAACTACGGTTTCGTCTTCTACGACGACGTATTTTTATCAAAAGTATCGCAATTAAACCTTCTTCGTCCGAGTCCATTATGATACTGCATGCCTGGGTTAAAAAAAGTAGTAGCTACCGACCACAAGTGGCGACCACCGGCCACAAGTAGCTGTCGCGCGCTTCAGCTACTTTTGTAGCTGCGTCTAGCTTCTCGTGGCGGCGTTTGTGGCTGTGGCCCGTGGCTCGTGTGCGGCGACTGTTATAATGCGATCAATCTTTACTTATCTTCTTGTCTATACGTAGGTATATTATTAATAATATATATAATTAATAATATTTTATTAAATTATTATAATATCACTTGATCCATTATTCTATGTGTTACGACGCCATCCTATTATTATCAACTAGACGTTTATCAACATTCTTATTTACTAAATTAAATGCGCGTCTTGAAGATGGCAATCTTAGATTATTAGGTTGATAATAATTTGATAAGGAATAAACTGCACATTTTTCAAAGATTGTAATTGTGTAGTATATAATTTTGTATTTTGAAAAAAAAAATTTTTTTTTTTTTGATTCATGCTTTTTTTTTTCCCCCACGCGGGATGGTAGTGAATCCTCATAGGGGGCGCGCCACCACAGTGGTCGCTATGACAACCCCCTGGTGCTTGGACGACCTCGCACCGGATACCACCCGCAACCGGTCTACGGCGGAAGGTTATGTTGGACTCTAGCAGAAGGCCAGCCTACCAACTAAACACTACATACAGCCTTTGGTCGGGCGGAAGGCCTGGGACCCTATCGGCTTGAACTAACGCTCCCGCCCTCCAGAACGGGGGCGGAGGATTCATGCTGTTTCAAATAACCTTACAACAGTGAAACCCAGTTCATCACTAACTGGGAACATCAGATCGGCAAATGGTGGATACATACGAAATATACATTATAATGATAAATTCAATAACCATTTATAACGTATTATAAGAAATTGTTAATTGCCTCACCTACTTTTTTGGCAAGGCCATCTGAAGTCCAAAGATCTGAGCGAAAACGTAAACATTGATAGTGACGCGTGGCCAAGACAAATGTCACTCGTTCCTGCAGTCATGTGGCGTGGTATGTGCGAGATTTATCTTATATAGGCCTTCGTGATCGTTAGCTGATGTACATATCTTACGACGAAGACAAAGTTTGTTCACGATTCGTGTTAAAAAGTCTAGATCAAGTTTGTGGTCAATTTCTTTAGTCATACCGATGCTTCATTTGAAAGATAAAATGCATTAGCACACCAAGCAGCTAAGACTAATGGCCTTTTTCACCAACCCTGTCTTAGCTTCGGTGACTCCTAAGTGACATGCTGTCACTTTTTGTATTAACTGAAAAGAGTGAGACAGCATGTCTCTTAGGAGTCGCCTAAGCTAAGACAAAGTTGGTGAAAACGGCCATTAGCGCGTATTTCCTACTCGAGTGATACCCGAGTGCCTGGCCCGTTTGCGACGAAGTGACTCAATTCAATATTCATATTATTACTATTCTGCAACTTAAGTAAAGTTGTTCAGCACCTGCAACGATATTTTGAAATTTCTTTCAAAACCTAAATTAGTTTATCCATACTAATATTATAAATGCGAAAGTAACTCTGTCTGTCTGTCTGTCTGTCTGTTCCACTTTCACGCCAAAACTACTGAACCGATTTAAATGAAATTTGGTACACAGATAGTCTAGAGCCTGAGAAAGGACATAGGCTACTTTTTCATGCAAAAAAGGTTGTAAAAGGTTGAAAGGAGGGATAATAGGTTGTATGGAAATATTGTTAAAACTACTGAACCGATTTAAATGAAATTTTATACACAGATAGTCTAGAGCCTGAGAAAGGACACAGGCTACTTTTTCATTCAAAAAAGGTTGTAAAGGGTTGTAAAAGGTTGAAAGGAGGGATAATAGGTTGTATAGAAATATTGTTAAAACTACTGAACCGATTTAAATGAAAATTTATACACAGATAGTCTAGAGCCTGAGAAAGGACACAGGCTACTTTTTCATTCAAAAAAGGTTGTAAAGGGTTGTAAAAGGTTGAAAGGAGGGATAATAGGTTGTATAGAAATATTGTTAAAACTACTGAACCGATTTAAATGAAATTTGGTACACAGATAGTCTAGAGCCTGAGAAAGGACACAGGCTACTTTTTCATTCAAAAAAGGTTGTAAAGGGTTGTAAAAGGTTGAAAGGAGGGATAATAGGTTGTACAGAAATATTGTTAAAACTACTGAACCGATTTAAATGAATCTAGGTACACAGATAGTCTAAAGCCCGAGAAAGTACATACGGTACTTTTTTATACAAAATAGGTTGTAAAGGGTTGTAAAAGGTTGAAAGAAGGGATGCTAGGTTGTATGGAAAAATTGTTAAAACTACTGAACCGATTTAAATGAAATTTGGTACACAGATAGTCTAGAGGCTGAGACAGGACAGAGGCTACCTTTTAAAGCAGAAAAGGGCTGTAAAGGGTTGAAAGGAGGGGGTGAAAGGTTGTATGGCAGTATTGTAAAAACCACTGAACCGATTTAAATAAAATTTTATACACAGATAGTATACCCCGTATATACCAATCGCAAAACCCGAGGACCCAAGGAAGGAATAAGATAATTTTACCGACGGAAAACATATCCTTCTTGTGGGAAATTCGAATATAACGTGGGCGAAGCCGCGGGCGGAAAGCTAGTAATAATATATCGCACTAATAATATATCAACTCAAAACGTAATAATATATCAACTCAAAACGTCGTACTTGACATAATACTATAAACACACGCAAAATTTGATTCCTCACGCGCGATCAAGACCGTCGTTCGATTAGTGCAAAAACAGAATAAGGATAAATTAAAAAACTTATGTGACAGTTATTCAATTTGCAACTATTACATGAAGTGAGTAATAAGTTTTTTGTTGATTCTGAAAAATGTTCGATTTTGAGTTGATACACTATTGTACTCGTAATTATTAGTGCGATTATAGTCTTTAGCATTTCTCATTTGTACTCTCCATGTCGTGTTTTATTACGCGTGATGTGATAAGGCGCGGCCCACTCCGGCTTTGCACAGGATCCTACTTGTGCGAAGCCCGAGTGGGTGAAATGTTCCCGTGGTAAAAATTATGTTATAGCGTACTACAATCAGGAATTTGAAACCTTCTAGTTGAAGTAAAATAATTATTAAATCGGTCCAATCTAATCTAATGGCAACAGAGTTTTGAAAGCGGGTCAGTTATTTTTTTAATTTACTCTTATTATTTCTAATATCATAATGAGGAAACGTTGTATGTATATACACAACATGCATACAACATGTACACAGTATACATACAATATTTCCTCTTTATAATATTAGTGTCGATTAGTTAATTTGACTATGTCAGTAATATAATTATGTTTAATAAGAAAAGTCAAAATCTTATGTAAATTCATTCAAAATCAAAATAATCTTTATTCAACATAGACCTTTACAGGCACTTATTGACGTCAACAAACAAAACAAAAAAAAGCTTTAAAAAAAACACAAAAACCTTGTCCGTACGTACGAATAAGGAAAAAAAAAATATTGACTCGACACCTGTTCGGAAATTGGGAGAGCCTTCTCGAGAAGAACAGGCAAGAAACTCTGAAGGTCTATTTTTATCTCCTCTTTTCAATGTTAATAATTATAATAATATAATATAAAAATACAATATAGTATAAGATACAATCATACCTAATACGATTACAGTCGTATGTATGTTTACATACACATATAAAAATAATACAATATTATAAATAATGTTGTTACCAAACATGGCTCTATGAATAGTGTCCCTATTCCCAAATAGTGTGATCATTTAGATAGTCTCTTACTTTATAATATAACCTTTTACTCATGAGTGTCTTTTTGATATGGATTTTAAATTTATATAAAGGCAAATCAATGACACTTTGCGGAAGTTTGTTAAACATAGATATACATTTCCCCAAGAACGAACAGCTAGTTTTATGGAGTCTGAACATTAGTGCGGTTAAGCGAGGAATCTCTGTCTTAATAGCCTATATAGCTGTTACAATATTATATCGAGTTCTTTGCGGCAAAAGATTCCGCTAGATGATTTTTACCGCAATCAATTTCTCTCTGTTGCTTGCCGCAGTCGGCCCAATCTAAAATATTTATTTTCTTAATTGCTCCGCCAGTGTTATATAGTAAATATATAAAACCAGGCTATGTGAGGTGTCATACATTAAATCAGGTTAGATCGACTAACATTAATTGCTTTCTGACATCGACCGCACATATCGCTAGGTTTATTTACGACGGCAATTTGTGTAGTGAAAGGATGTCATGACAAGTCGGAAATGCATATGTAATTTTTGTATCATGTTTAAAGAATATATTTTTATGAAACACTTTGAACTTGTAATTGGCGTGTCTATATACTGGTGTCCCAGAAGCCGACGTCAAGCTGAAAGCAGCTGGTAGACTTACTCATATAAGTTATCAGAAAAATATAAAATAAAATCTAAGTCAAATATTTAAAAAAAACTAGCATTTTTAAAAAATCGATTAAATTTACACCCTGTGACGGTTTTTTCACTCTTTTTGCTACAAATCTTGACTTTTCTAAACATTTTCTTTTGTTTTGTAATCCTGAATGTAGATGTGATTATGTAGATTAGAGTGTTTTTTTTTTAATGTGATAGGGGGCAAACGAGCAGACGGATCACCCGATGGTAAGCAATTACCGCCGCCCATGAACACCCGCAACACCAGAGGAGTCACAAGCGCGTTGCCGGCAAAAAAAAGTATATAGAAACATTATTCAGAATTACAAAACAAAAGAAAATGTTTGGAAAAGTCAAGATTTGTAGCAACAAGAGTGAAAAAACTGCAACAGGGTGTAAATTTTTTACTTTTTTTTAAATGCTAGATTTTTTTTAAATAGTTTACTTTGATTTTTTTTTCTGATAACTTATATGGGTCAGTCTACCACCTGCTTCCGCCTTGACGTCGGCTTCTGGGACATCCCCTGTATTTATTGCGCGCTGGTGCCCGCGACTTCGTCTGCACAGATGGTAATTTTTTTTCTACTTGACATTTATCATCATGATTTGGACAATTCACACAATCCCTACTGATACTGTAAACGTAGAAGTTTGTATGTATGGATGGTTGCTTTTTACTCTTTCACGTAAAAACTTAATAAATGGATTTTAATAAAACTTTACAATAATATAGCTTTAGCTTACTAGCTGACCCGTGCCCACCCACTTCGTTGGGCATTATATTAATAATCCTTTTTTAGTACAGAGTGTTATGTTTTAATTTCTAACTGTAATATTAAAAAAGCTACTGTTTGTAACTTAAATATAAAAGTTAGACATATGCTGTCGTTGACTTTTTTGTAGGCATTTTCAAGCTCCACATCTTTTCTGTAGAACTCAAAAATGTATCTTTCATAGTTAAGGCAGCGTTCGTAAGAAACGCTTTCATTAGACCGCTTTTTCTCCGATTCACTTTGCAAAACGGACTACCACGTAAAATCCTTTTTATTTTTCGTTTTTTTTTTATATAACCTATGACACTCAGCAATAATGTGGCTTTCTATCGGTGACAGAATTTTTGAAATCGGTTTAGTAAATCCCGAGATTACCCCTTAAAATTTAACAAATATACAAACATACAAACTTCACTTCTTTATAATATTAGTATAGATACATCAGAAAAACACATAGCCTACAAATTATACAGATATTGTGTGAATCGTCTAAAATATGACGATAAGTGTCAAGTAAGTAGGAATAAATCTACCAACTGTGCAGACGAAGTCGCGGGAGCCACCTAATGTCATCTGTACAAATTGTAGCCTATGTGTGTTGTTATTCTGATGTATAAAGCTATATTATTGTTAAGTGTCATAAAATCCATTCAATAGTATTTACGTGAAATAGTAACAAACATTCTATCCATACTTTTTATATTATATCATTTGATTCATTATTCTATGTTACTCGTACAACGCCATACAATTATAATCAACTAGACGTTTTAAACGCCTATAGGCCTTTTTTTTTTTTTTTTTGTTCCCCTGAGGAAAATGCATTAAATTGCATACCCCGGCTGTGGCGAGCCGGGGTTATGTGGGGCTCTCCTCCCCAGAAGGGGGAGGCCTACCCACTAAAAACCTCAGGGATGGCCTTCCTCAGGCATGTAGGGAGCCCGCGGGAACACAAAGGCCACTTCCGGGAACCCCCAGCCTCCGCTCCCCTCTCTAGAGGGGAGCCCTCCTCGGGGGAAGCTACCACCTCCCCCGGTCCCCTCCACCGACGACGCCCCCTGGCCACGGAAGGGGCGCGGTCCATCCCGGGTCGCCGTAGCGGTCGCGACTTCCTCGCGCCCGCCGGCGACCCGCAAAAACGCCTATAGGCCAGTCACTAAAGCCTGAAACCCGAAAGAAATTAGTAACGGAAGAACAACCTATGTTCTTACCAATTCGTAATGTCTATTTATGTTGCAGCGTTTTACAACATACGGAACGTTGTTTATAATTAAAAAACAATGAAATTTGTTAATAACAAGGGTGAAAAAAGTAGTTTTTGCAGCGTGTTACTAATTTTTTACCCTTGTTATATAGGGGTGTAAGGGGTTCCAAATTACACCCAACGGGACCCAAGCCAACCTCACCTGCTCGTGGTGCACCCTGCCAACCAACTAACGAGGCTCTGACGCTCCCCACCAACCCACACTGGGCCAGCGTGGTGGGAGACGGCCCAAATGATCTGCGTGGAGATCCTTGGGGGAGGCCTATGTCCAACAGTGGGCGTCTATTGGCTGAAATGAATGAACAAATTTTACTGTTTTTTAATAATAAACAATGTTCCGTACATTGCAAAACGCTGCAAAAGTAATACACGTTACAAAACAATGAAACAACCTAATTCCAAATTTGCAGCGTGTTACTAATTTTTTTACCCTTGTTATTAACAAATTTTACTGTTTTTTTAATAATAAACAATGTTCCGTACATTGCAAAACGCTGCAAAAGTAATACACGTTACAAAACAATGAGAACAACCTAATTCTAAGTTTGCAGCGTGTTACTAATTTTTTCGAGAATGTTATTAACAAAAATCACTTTTCATCCCTTTTAACCCTTTCCGTACACCCCAGAGCGCTGCAAAATCAAACGGTAAGGTATTTCACTTTCCTTAATGACCCCTCAAAATTTTAGCGAGTTACTAATTTCTTTCGGGTTTCAGGCTTTAATGACTGGCCTACTAGGTGTACCTTATCAACATTCATGTTTTCTAAATCAAATATGTGTCTTGAAGATGGCAATCTTAGATTATTAGGTTGATACTAACTTGATAGGGAATAAACTGATAATATTTCAAAGATTTTAAATATTTCTTTCAACAGTGAAACCCAGTTTATCACTAACTGGGAACATCAGAAATGGTGGGTAAATGCGAAATATACATTGTAATGATAAAATTAATAATCATTTATAACGTATTTTTAATTGCCTCATCTACTTTTTTGGCAAGGCCGTCTGAAGTCTAAAAATCTGAGCGACAACGATTGATAGTAACAACTCTGATGTGGAAAATCGAAGTATACTTCCTTAGAACGAAAATCATAACAAACTTTATAGCCTTACCATTCCGCCGGGCTTCTGATTCTCAATTTCCCGGGGTAATATTTTCTAGCTCTAGCTAATAATTTCTAGGTCACCGAATTCTTTGTGATTTTGGAGTTTGTAGTAATGAAAAAGTTTTTAATTAATTTATAATAAGTAATTGGATTTATCGTTTGAGAGTTGGTAGGTATAGTGCAGACAAGCGGGGTCATACCAAAATAAAAAGGTCATACCAAATGTCCTCTCTCGAAAGGTCAATTTATACGCCTTCAGTCTGTAGGTCATTGAACTGCATTGGCCGGATTGCGTTGTGACTGAGGACCTATTTACTAATTACTCGCCTGCAAACATATTCTTCGCATGCGACTTGAGTCATAATTTAGTCAGATACTTGTAACGCATGGCGCATTTTATGTAGTAAACAATGAGTAATCACTGCTCACTGTAACATATATATTAGATTTCATATCATATGTAACTATATAAGAATAGAATAATCTAAATTCCCTATTGATTCAATAATAGTCGATACTGCTCTTAATTCCTGGAATTTTATTTTAGTCATCTCTGACAGCCGAAAATATCTAAACGTTTTGGTATTTTCTCATATAGACACTTGATACAGTTGTATAATAATAAACATGTATTCATAATGTTATGTATATAAGTTTGAAATATGTGAGTATTAGAAGTTTCTTCTAATTACACATCCGTGTGGGATGGAGACTCACTGTGGGCGCCCTCTGCCCCAGCTAGGGGACAAAGGTCCTTTATTATTACAATGTTGAAGTTTGTGGTTGTTTGTTTGACCGCGCTAATCATAGGAACTACTTATTACATACATACATACACTCACGCCTTTTTCCCATGGGGGTAGGCAGAGATTACGTCTTTCCACTTGCTACGGTCTTTACATATCTCTTTCGCTTCATCTACTTTCATAACATTCCTCATACATGCTCGACGATTGCGGGTACTTCTGACCTGGCCTTTTTTGAGGACACTTTCGATTTGTTCGAAATATGTTCGCCTAGATCTTCCTCGTCCCGTATCTCCACTCACTCCAGCTTCATAAATCATTTTGGTCAGTCTACTTTCATCCATCCGTTCCACATGCCCAAACCACCCAAGCATCCCTTTCTCTATTCTTGTCACGATATCCTCTTTCAAACCACATTTCTTTCTAATCACTTCATTATACAATCTGTCACTCAGTTTTACTCCTGCCATACTCCGCAAAGCTCTCATTTCTACTGCATTTATTCTGCTTACATGTCGTTTCTCCCATACCCAACTTTCACTTCCGTACATTAATGTTGGGACCAGCACGCCCTCATGCACTGCTAGTCGCACCTTTTCTGATAAAAGTTAAAAATATAGTTTTGTATTGGATATTCATTTATTGAAAGCCTGGATTTGGATTGGACTCTTCAACAAGAAGTCAAATCAAAAATTGTAGAACAAGGATTCCGCTTCTCTTTAGCGAACGATTCCAGATCGGTCTCTTGCAACTGAACTGATAACCTTTTACGGCACTGATACATTTTGCAAGCTGTTCCCAAATATGTAGGTCCAGTCTGTAACTGCCAGATTGTATTTCCGTTCAATTACAATATGTGCATATGTACCGTTTGAAGAATACTGACGATTTTATGAACTCAGGAAGGTATTATTCAAGCATATTTACTTTCGACTATAAATAAATATATAATGTTACTTGATACTTTCTGAGTTAACGGACAACAAAAAAAAAAGTCTTACGAATGGCAATGGCATGTTTTACGATTTTGGATAGACCCCCTTTTTTTTTTTTTGTTCCCCTGAGGAACATGCATTAAATTGCATACCCCGGCTGTGGCGAGCCGGCGGTTATGTGGGGCTCTCCTCCCCAGAAGGGGGAGGCCTACCCACTAAAAACCTCAGGGATGGCCTTCCTCAGGCATGTAGGGAGCCCCCGGGAACATCAAGCCACTTCCGGGAACCCCCAGCCTCCGCTCCCCTTTCTAGAGGGGAGCCCTCCTCGGGGGAGGCTACACTACCTCCCCCGGTTTCCTCCACCGACGACGCCCCCCGGCCACGGAAGGGGCGTGGTCCATCCCGGGTCGCCGTAGCGGTCGCGACTTCTTCGCGTCCGCCGGCGACCCGCGGCGGCGCCGCAGCTGTGCTACCGAGCCCGGCGCCGCCTTCTTCGAGCGGGATCGGCCATCTCCCGACCCCGCTCGGCGGCCTCCTTCTGGAGCATCACTGCTTCACAGAAGGAGGCCACAGCCCTCCAACCTCCCTCGTCCGCCAGCATTGCCTGGATAGACCCCCTACTTACCTGATATTGACTGCCGACATCCTAAAACATACAAAATTTTATAAACACATATTTTTTTACGGCTTTTACACCTATTAGAAGATAGTATAATATAATGTAAATAGATATCATTGTATGTTGAGATCCATTATTATGGACCCCCATTTTCATTTCATGGAGCCCCAAATTTTTTTTCGTTGACGTAGACCCCTTGCAGGTTGTCATAGACCCCTAGGGGTTATTACAGACCACTTTGGGAATCACTAAAGTAGTGCTTTCGATACTAAAGATAAAAAAATGCTGTACTAACTATTGTTAACTTTGTTACGAAAAATATTTCTTTTTGTTTGATGGATCAAACTGACAGCAGAAAGCTAGGCTATAAGATGACAATTGCGTAGACGACAATTTTTTAAATTCAATATATAATAAGAGTACTCTTTTAAGTGAGAAATATTGCTGAACCAACAGTACACCTGCGCCTATAACTTTTGAAGATACATCGCCATGTTTGCGGCGCTGTCGCGGGTCGCTCAAAAACGCATACTAAAAACACTGCAATAGTGACGTCATAACTAAGTAAACTCGCCTAATTTGTATGAGCGTATAAACAAATTTTAAAATAACTTTGTTATTTGTACGTTTATCGGTATACTTTCTATATATAAAGAAATGTTACATTTGATGTGAGAATGTTAGAAATGTATTCGTTCGCTCATTTTTTAGAAATCTAAAAACAATATAAATTAATCATTAAACTGAAATTTCTACATTGACATACTTTCATGATATATAGATTGCTGAAATTAGATAATTATAGTATTTTTATACTATAAACAGCCATAATCAGTTATAGTCGTCTACCCTATTGTTCAGATATACGAGTATCTATCTATCAAGCTGACCACTGCACTTAGCTGTCGGATTGGCCCAGCTGATTATCGATCATACTTCAGATAAAATTTTAAATGAAATAGATAATGTCAATAATATAGTTCGATAAATTTATTTTGTTATTTTAAATAGTTTATTTCGAGCTACACAACTTTTTCTGAGGATTGTATCTCTCGGGAGGATTAGTAATTATTATTAAATAATTGGACCCATAAAATAAAAAATAAAAATTGACAGACACGAACCACAATCTGTGGAGAATAAATTTAAATAGGAGAGGGTACTCCAGACTCTCACATTAAATACTCTATTGTAGCAGGTGTTATTTTGCGGAAGTCCATTGTATTACAAAGGATATTGATTACGTTTGCTGATTCCGCGCAATTGATGATGACTTGACCTCAGATCCTGAAGATGTCTCGCTGAGAGACGAAACACGTGTCGACCTTGTCTGCTTGTTGGACAAGTCATCATCAACTGCGCGGAATCAGCAAACGTAATCAATATCCTTTGTCTCACATTAAAGTTATGTTGTTAAAATTATTATTATATAGCCTTCTTGTTCTAATACCCCCATACCTAATGTGTGAGTAAATAAAGATTATTATTATTATAACAATCTACGAAGCGAGCAGCCCGGTCGTCGCCCCACTAGCGTTGCCAATTAAATTGTTATGACACCGATAGGTGTGCGAACGAACCCGCCGCGCCTAGCAATTAGATTAATTGAGTTAAAATACTCAGCAATTACTATAACATTACCGGCTGCTATAGTTGTTTGTAGTAATAACTAGACACTGGCGCTAGTGTATTAATACCCGCGCGTTTATTTTGGTAATGCGAGGGGCGTTGTACTTGAAGTATTGGAGTTTAGCATTTCCTAATATGTGTGCAATCATCTCCAGTCGCGATACAGTCGTTAGCTTCATACATACGTCTGCATAGTTACGTCTTTGGATGGTTCGAACACGTAATAAATATGAAAAACGACTGACGAAAGTAATGTATAATGCAAATGCGAATGGGAATTCATCTAAGTTGCCTTTTACCAACGTAAAAGGCAACTTAGATGAATTTACCAGATAGGGAGGTATTTTGAAGAAAGGTCAGGTAGAAAATCTCCGTTACCGGTGAGCATGCATTAAAGTTATAAATAAAGAAATATTTCTAATACTCGCAGCAATTAGCCTTTTTTTTTTGAGGCGGAGGAAATGCCTAATCCGAGGAGAGGTGTTGGTGCACTATCCCTGCTCCAGGAGAAGGGAGGAGGGGAAGTGTGGGGCTCGCACCCACTAAAAACTGCGCCATGTTCCATCTCCCCACTTCGCTGGTGGTCGCGGGGACTACCTATTGTTATACCTAGTATGCCGCCGGTAGCGAGGCAAGGCCCAAACAAACCGGTGGTTAGGGCTGCAGACAGAGAAATCTCCGGACAATACGTGCCGTGTCGAGAATCACTGCTTTTTGTATCCGACCCTTGATCCATCCGTCAAGCGAGAGGCTCTTAAGATGTTGATCGAGACTCTTTGCTATCAAGCTATTCGCAGACACAACTGTCGGAACAATGATTGTCGAATCAACATCCCACATGGCGGTTACCTCGTATGCCAAGTCAAGGTACTTACTGGCTTTGTCCTTCTCGGCTTTTACGAGGTTCTCGTCATGAGGGATGGTAATATCGATGAGCATTGCACGGCGTTGGGAGCGGTCGACCACCACGATATCAGGTTTATTGCACGCAATAGTCCTGTCCGTGATGATAGAGCGATCCAATAGAGCAACACACGGCCATTTTCAAGAACTGGCGTTGGTGCGTACTTATAGTACGGTGTCTCATGCTCAACAAGGCCGTATTGAAGGGCAAGTTGTTGATGGATGATCCTGGCTACTAGGTTGAAAGTAGATGAAGCGAAAGAGATATGTAAAGACCGTAGCAAGTGGAAAGACGTAATCTCTGCCTACCCCCATGGGAAAAAGGCGTGAGTGTATGTATGTATGTACGCGCGCACCAATTAACCTAGCCCAAAGAAAGCACTGTAAGACATGTAATTTGGAATCTCGGGTAATTTTTTATAGAAATATATATTAATAACCGTGACTAAGGCACAAATGCTGACATTCATCACACAAACATCTGCCTCCACCGGGACTCGAACCCGGGACCTCATAGTTGGCGACGCTTTGAAACCGGTGTACTAACCACTAGACTAGGAAGTTGACGTGTAATACAGTTGAGGAAGCTAGAGAAGTATGTTTAGATACTTGTTAGCAATAGAAAACAGTGATCTCTGCCGTCATGGAGTTAGAAAACTGTAAGATGATGGTGAAAGATGATGAATGATGATAAAGCAGACCTTCGTATAGAACCTTCCTCCGGTAATGTCGACATTTTTCATGTGAGTTTGCGCAGTACAAAATATAACTCCTCCATGCTTGTTCATATATAATGTGATTGATTGTTCCATTGCTCGATTAATTGTTTCAGGCGCTACAGATCCACTTATTGCCGGAAGAGGGAGATATCTTGATATTCATGCCCGGCCAGGAAGACATCGAGGTTACCTGTGAGGTAGGTTATCTTTTCGTTAGGCGTCTTACAAATGTGTCGGTCCAAATTCATATTTACTCAAGCATTTGGTGTCAACTATCATATAACGTCTCACTAGTAAATTGACTTGACATGTTGCTGACGGTACAGATACAGACAGGGTTTAATTCTCACAGATATTTTTTATATAATCTATGATTATTAAGGAAATATTAAAGGAGTTGTGGGAAAATACGTAAACCAAATATTGGTACCACAGTACTTATCTAAGTAATATTTGCTTTGTTTTGTAGTTAATATTTTGTATGACCTGCAGACATTTTTTCTGGTTTGGGTGTATGCGCATGTGAGACTTTATTTGTAACAGCACCCATGACACAGGAAAAATCTAGTATGAGGCGACATTTTTATTTAATTTTTAACCTTGACTTGAGTCTTTGTATTACTGCCTTAATTTATGATGATATGATCTTAATCATTAGTTGGTCCTTTTGACACTAACTCAATCGAGGCAAAATTTTGTAGGTGATTTTTAGCCAGAGCCTCATCTTCGTGACATCTTATTCAAAAGAAGAGGTTATTTATTTTCGCTGAATGTCATAACAGCAAATTTGTTGATGACATTTTGTGAATTTGGTTTTAATGCATGCTGAATTCTCACATGCTGAAAAGCACAGTGTCCAAAACGTTTTAAAAAATTTTATGTCTTACATCAGGTGCTGACCGAACGCCTGGCAGAACTAGAGAACGCTCCGCCATTGACCGTACTTCCGATTTACTCACAACTACCTGCCGATCTTCAGGCCAAGATCTTCCAGAGGGCTCCGCCAGGGCAGAGGAAGTGTATTGTTGCCACTAATATAGCAGGTACTTCTAGTCTGGTTCAAGTAGGTGGGTGGATTACTCCCGATCTCCGAGTCAGACTATACGTGTTGACATTAAATCTTTAAAACCACCCCTATTCCCTACACAATAAAAGTGGCTTTTTAATCGCGAAAACATTGACATAACAAGATGTGGTGCGAAATGTGCTCTCAGTACGCTCGTGTGCAGTTTTTACTGGCGAATAGTTTGCAATACTAATGTATTATCTATTCGAACCAAAAGAGAGTTTAGGCAGTCGGTATTTTTTAACCGTATTAAAACTGTACCTGTTTTATATCTGTTCTGAATATTTTATTTTTATCTGAGAGATTGTCGTATTGATTGGTGATTTTTAAGAATTTACTCGACTCGGCCAGATCTACAATTCCCATCTCGCTCTAACACACGAGTATCCTATATTATTTATCTGTCGCATTACCAATCTAACAGTAGAATGTAATAAATCTATGCTTTTTTTACAATTATTTAGTATTTTCATAGAAAATGTAGTCTCAAACGAATCAATACGTGCATCTTTCCAGAAACGTCCCTTACCGTAGACGGGATCATGTATGTGATTGATTCGGGATACTGCAAGCTGAAGGTTTACAACCCGCGCATTGGTATGGACGCTTTGCAGGTATGTCTCGTTTTTGTAATCACATTACTTGATAATGACTTAATAAGTTACAGTAAACAATTTTATTGTGATTTTTTAAGCTTCTTTTTATCTGATTTTTTAAATACAAGCTTTTATTAAATGCGCTAAAAAGAACAAAATAAACATTTACATATAAAAACTTGTCGCGAGATTTACTTACTTATAGAATACTTTTAACATTTAATAAAAGTTTGTATTTTCTTTTACCTTTTAATTTATTTTCCGACTAAAAAACCAAGCTTAGCAAACCCTTTCATTTGATACCCATATTGTAGGGGTGCAATATAAATTATTGGTCCGCCATTTTGGGAAAGTCCGCCATATTGGATTAAGAGTGACGTCACATTATTTTCGAGGTGTTCTTTGCAAGCCCTTTCATTTGATACCCATTGTAGGGGTGCATTAAAAATAATTGATCCGCCATCTTGGTGATGCCGCCATGTTGGATTTAGAATGAAGTCACACATGCATTGTCATCCGACTTACACGTGCATGCAAGATTTCAGCTCAATCGGAGACCGGGAAGTGGGTCAAATTAAGATTCCAAGATTTTCTTACATAGTTACAAGTGAAGCTAATATAAAAGCTTGTAAAATGGCCGGATATAGCAAGTTTCATT
Organism: Scirpophaga incertulas; assembly: GCA_036419045.1. Taxonomy (NCBI): domain Eukaryota; kingdom Metazoa; phylum Arthropoda; class Insecta; order Lepidoptera; family Crambidae; genus Scirpophaga; species Scirpophaga incertulas. The sequence goes on along the minus strand of CM071642.1, from coordinate 4,945,956 downwards.
AAATATTGTTTACGCCAAAAACCTGTTACGAGCTTGTTTCGCGCTGAAATAGTAGTTAGTGTGTTACATTACAACGAATTTCGAATAACAGACAGACCTATACGCGACCCTTTACATCTTTATTCGTGTTTATTGTGAGTGTACCTTAACTGTGCCAGTAAGAATATTAAAGGGAAGAGAAAAAAATCCTAAGGTTAACCTAGGGTTCTTCGAAGGCGTAATAAAAATGTGGTAACAATTTGATTTGACATTTACCAAAGAACGATAACAGGGGCCCAGCACGTTGTTTATACTATATGTATACAATTTTTCCCTAAATAGTCTTCGATCATATATTTCTGTAGATACACAGTTACCGTCTAAAAAGTGACACCGGCGAAACAAGGCACAAACAGTAAATGTGCCATGTTTCGCTCTCATTCATTCGGTGGCCGCGCGCGATTGATAACGTCAGCGATGCTGAAATGCGTAGTTTATACTTGTAAAAATGACACACGTAAAGTGCAAAAGAAGGATGGAATGTCATACTTCCAATAAGTATATCTTTATCTTAATTTATTAGCGCATTTTTTATGAGTAAAACACTTTTATTCATATTATGTATTACTAAAATATCAATTTAAAACGCTTGCGTACGCATCGCATCTATCTCTTTCGGTCTCTTGTGGCTCACTCATAGGAAAAAATAGCACAGAGCTAATGTTTCAGAAAAAGGTCAGTGGAATGATGGAGTCGCCTATACCATTTTTTTGTGATTTTCTTTCTTTTTTTTTTAGTTTTCCGCTTTCTTTATTTGTAAGGCTCGGCAAAATAAAGGTTGAGAAACCCTGTCTTAATAAAGTCTGTACTTTCCTTAGCACCTAATTCTACATACTTCTTGGTTTATGTTTAAAATTTAAAAACTTTCCGTACTGTTAAGATAAGTGTAAAAAAAATAACTAAGCATCTCCACTGCTGTCTATGTTCAAGTAGGATGCGATAAGACGCGAGCACAATTTTCGGAGTCAAATGGAACGTAGGAGCATTATTATATGAAATGAATTTGAGCTTAATTACAACGGACTAAGGGCTTATTATCCAATACATTTGTTTTCAAATATGTGTTGTTCATTTCTGATTTCACGGCATCATTATATCATCGAAACCAGAAGATAATATGTAACGACCTTAACAAGGATTTATTTTCATACTTCATTACATTACTTAAGATTTAAATTGGCTTAAATTATATGACACTTTAGAACTTTTTTCAAAATTGGTACTATAATATACATCTATTCTTCTATGTATAGACGCGGGGTCGATATTTTGTTTGATTTTCTATGGAATTGTGTATCTACAGAAATATATGATCGAAGTAAATAGTATCATAAATGTTTTTTTGTCCTTACTTGGTTTCGAGTGTTATCTTCCAAAAGTTATGTATACGAAAAAAACCTTTTAATTTTTTTTATTTATTTTTTTTACTTTACCTCTTGCTATAAACTAATAACATTCAATCCGTAAATGAAGTTTCATGTTTTTTTTTATTCGCCGCCGTCATTGAAGCCGCCAATCGTCTGATATACATTACACAAAATGTACCCGATACCTTAAGAATTTACCAGGTTATATTCGGCAAAATATATAACGATGATTGTTGCAGAAATTGCTATGAAAATGTATGAAAAATATATCATGGAATATTAATAATTCCATCACCAAATTAGATTAAAATTCTTATTTCTTATAGTGTTGTCCATTTGCTTTGTCACAGATTTAAATCAATTATCAAAAATACTTGTATGGAAAAAGGTTATTATACTGAAATGATAACAAAACTTGGGTTTAATTTTAATCACTTAACAGTAACATTGCCAAATATTGTGACTAAAGTAAACAACACAAAGAGTTTATAATTTATAGAAGAACTTGTTTAAACTGATAATTAAATTGATTCATAAATTTATAGGAGGCAGATCTGTATTTGCGAAATGTTCAATTTTCAATTTAATTTTTATTGGATCTACTAAAAGATATTATTATAGTATAATAGTTTTAAGTCATTCTACAATTCTATTAAAGGATTTCTTAATTGTTTTTTTGAAAACATTTTTTTTATCGTCAGAAATTAAAACTGTAGCAAACTGCAAACGTAACGCGTAAATAATTAGTTGCTTTTGGGAGTTCGTTATTGTAGAGTAAAAAAAGAAGTGGCCTCAAAACAGTTACCTGAGGTAAGCCGTGACGAAGCTTGAGGCAGGTGGGATGTCGTAGGACGTAAGTGACTGGGTGCGCGCATTGCTCTAGATCAGTGATTCCCAAACTGATCTATATCGACCTCTAGGGGTCTATGACAATCAGCAATCGGTCTACGTCAGCGACACAAAAATTTGGGGGTCCATGAAATGAAAACGGGGGTCCACATTAATGGATCTCAACATACACTGATAGTAACTATTTACTAACATTATACTATCTTCTAATATAAAGACATAGAGTTATTTACAAAGTAAGTAAATAGTACATTATGATACTAGTGTGCAAAGTTGTTCATTGCATACGAGGCGGTATTGGTCGCGCGAGCCGAGCGAGGTAAGGTGAGCGCGACAATTTAGCCGAGGATGCAATTAACAATGCTCACGAGTTTCATACGACGTTTTTCAACACAAGTTGAGGAAAAAAGCTAATAAAATGCAAATTTTTATTTATTAAAACAATTAGTAAATGTACAATTTGCGAAGTGATACTGTACAGATTTTGCGGGCATTTTTCCGGTTTGAGATATAAATTTACATTCAACAAACTTGCATTGAGGTGCAATAGTAATCAAAGATTCACTATAATTTTATTTAAATACATTATATTATCATATGCTGTTTTCTTGAATTTATAAAATGTTGGCTGAATGATAATTTGACTCGTGCCTGTATGCCGATGCCGCCATTACGCTGAGCGGCGCGCGCATGCGCGATTGCGCGGTAAAAATGAAAGTTGCTTGTTGCCGTTCAAGAACATTATTGCGCTTTTATAACTTTTCTTCATTGATAAATACATATTAAACATTAGAATACATTTGTTCGAGAAAAAGAAAGTGCTACCAGACTAAATTAAAAATGCATTGTACGTATATAAAAACGTCTTGTAACAGGGAACAACTGAATTTTATCGGGTTATAAATATTGCACACTAGTGCGTAATAAAATTGCGCACTAGTGTGCAATATCCTAGTTTTTGAGATTAAAAACACGCATGAAACAGCCCCGTTATGAGAATGTGTGTTGAAAAAAATATTATAAATGTTTATAAAATTTTGTAAGTAGTAGGATGTAAGCATTCAATATCTGGTAGGTAGGGGTCTACCCATAACCGAAAAACAAGGCAAAGGGTCTACGACACAAATAAATTTGGTGCAGATCTACCCGGTGAGCCAGGCCAACGCGCGGCAGCGCGCGGGCCGCGCGGGCCGCACGGGCCCCGGCAAGGCCTTCTGCCTGTACACGCGCCGCCAGTACGAGCGCGACCTGCTGCCCGCCACCGTGCCCGAGATCCAGCGCACCAACCTGGCCAACACCGTGCTGCTGCTCAAGTCGCTCGGCGTCACCGACCTGCTCGCCTTCCACTTCATGGACCCGCCGCCGCAGGTGACCCTCCTCCGCCCCTATTCAACAAGTCTGCCTGTACACGCGCCGCCAGTACGAGCGCGACCTGCTGCCCGCCACCGTGCCCGAGATCCAGCGCACCAACCTGGCCAACACCGTGCTGCTGCTCAAGTCGCTCGGCGTCACCGACCTGCTCGCCTTCCACTTCATGGACCCGCCGCCGCAGGTGACCCTCCTCCGCCCCTATTCAACAAGTCGCTCGGCGGCACCGACCTGCTCGCCTTCCACTTCATGGATCCGCATATTATTACCGTTCAATAAGGAACAAATTCTGTAAAGTAACCCCCTAGCCCCCTTTTTTTTTTTTTTTTTTTCCTCTGAGGAAAATGCATTACATTGCATACCCCGGCCATGGCGGGCCGGCGGTTATGTGGGGCTCTCCTCCCCAGAAGGGGGAGGCCTACCCACTAAAAACCTCAGGGATGGCCTTCCTCAGGCATGTAGGGAGCCCCCGGGAACATCAAACCACTTCCAGGAACCCCCAGCCTTCGCTCCCCGATGATACAGGGGAGCCCTCCTCGGGGTAGGCTCGCTACCTCCCCCGGTCTCCTCCACCGACGACGCCCCCCGGCCACGGAAGGGGCGTGGTCCATCCCGGGTCGCCGTAGCCGTCGCGACTCCCTCGCGCCCGCCGGCGACCCGCGGCGGCGCCACAGCTGTGCTACTGAGCCCTGCGCCGCCTTCTTCGAGCGGGATCGGCCATCTCCCGACCCCGCTCGGCAGCCTCCTTCTGGAGCATCACTGCTTCACAGAAGGAGGCCACAGCCCTCCAACCTCCCTCGTCTGCCAGCATTGCCGCAATCAATGCCGGCGGAGACAGATCTCGTCCGATCTCTGCGACCAAGACTCGGCGCTCGGAGGCCCACGCGGGGCACTCCGCCAGCGTGTGCTGGGCCGAGTCGAGGTCGGATGCGCAGTGGTGGCAATGTGTCGATCCCTCCCGTCCTATTCGACACAGATACTCACCGAAGCAGCCGTGCCCGGTGAGTATCTGAGTCAATCGGTAGGTGACCTCCTCCTTCCCGTGGAGCCAAGCTTCGAGGTGCGGGAGTACGGCACCGACGCCCCCCGCTGGCGCGCGCAGATCCGTAATTTGAGCTACGCACGCCAGGCCGCCACAAACCCCCTAGCCCCCTAGTGGGAAAATGAGTCGTTAACTTTTTATGCAACCAGTACATTTTTTGCTCAGCTCGATCAGGAGAACAGCATATCCCAAATTTAGACCTGGGTCCCGAAAACCACTTGGCCATTTATACAGTATCATCTACTTTAAAGGAAATGTTGGATTATATTAAATAGCGGTAAAACTCATATACAATAATCTACATTTTCAAAATAATAATAATACTTTATTTCAAACAGATGTACAATTTGCAGTTTAACGAAAAATCCCCACACTAGGCTATGCCTGTCCTGGGCACTAGAATGCGGTACCTACGGGCTCTAAAAAGTAATAATAATTAAAAAGAAAACCTAATTAATAAAAAAAAATGTTGTCCACCCAGGACACGATCCTGAACTCCATGTACCAGCTGTGGATCCTGGGCGCGCTGGACGGCACGGGCGCGCTCACGGCGCTGGGCCGCCAGATGGCCGAGTTCCCGCTGGACCCGCCGCAGTGCCACATGCTCATCGTGTCCGGCGACATGGGCTGCAGCGCCGAGGTGCTCATCATCGGTGAGTGCGCTCCGGGCTCCGAGTGTCACAGTGAGCGGGATCACCAACGGCCGCTCACGGCGCTGGGCCGCCAGATGGCCGAGTTCCCGCTGGACCCGCCGCAGTGCCACATGCTCATCGTGTCCGGCGACATGGGCTGCAGCGCCGAGGTGCTCATCATCGGTGAGTGCGCTCCGGGCTCCGAGTGTCACAGTGAGCGGGATCACCAACGGCCGCTCACGGCGCTGGGCCGCCAGATGGCCGAGTTCCCGCTGGACCCGCCGCAGTGCCACATGCTCATCGTGTCCGGCGACATGGGCTGCAGCGCCGAGGTGCTCATCATCGGTGAGTGCGCTCCGGGCTCCGAGTGTCACAGTGAGCGGGATCACCAACGGCCGCTCACGGCGCTGGGCCGCCAGATGGCCGAGTTCCCGCTGGACCCGCCGCAGTGCCACATGCTCATCGTGTCCGGCGACATGGGCTGCAGCGCCGAGGTGCTCATCATCGGTGAGTGCGCTCCGGGCTCCGAGTGTCACAGTGAGCGGGATCACCAACGGCCGCTCACGGCGCTGGCCGCCAGATGGCCGAGTTCCCGCTGGACCCGCCGCAGTGCCACATGCTCATCGTGTCCGGCGACATGGGCTGCAGCGCCGAGGTGCTCATCATCGGTGAGTGCGCTCCGGGCTCCGAGTGTCACAGTGAGCGGGATCACCAACGGCCGCTCACGGCGCTGGGCCGCCAGATGGCCGAGTTCCCGCTGGACCCGCCGCAGTGCCACATGCTCATCGTGTCCGGCGACATGGGCTGCAGCGCCGAGGTGCTCATCATCGGTGAGTGCTCCGAGTGTCGCGTGATCATCCACGGCCGCCAAGCACCTGTTGCTTAGTTGGCACTTACATCACATTTCTGGCGCTCTAACCTGGACTCACAGGACTTTAATTATAATTGTTATTTATGCAACTGTTGCATTAAAAATGAATGTGGTTTTATCACACGAGACGTAGCCGAGTGTGATAATAGTATCACATGAGTGTTTTAATACCTAATTATAACAGTTGCATACAAGACTTTATCTACAATCATGACGTGAATCCTCTATATTATAATAATACTCTATAATATTCGAGTGAAAAAATGGCGGGAAATAACACGATAAGACGAGAATCCGAAATTACGAATTAGTCTACAATTTATTGTTCTTTTTTCAAAATTTTAGCGATCTGGTGGTGAAAATGTCATTGCATGAGAATGTTCTTTTTTTGAAATTCATAATATCACGCGTTTGTTTGGATGATATAATGATCATAATATCATTGAGTGTTTTAATGTTGGCAATAAGCTAATTGTTATAGGTTCTCTTATAGAGGATTAATAGCATGATAGTAGATAAACTAAATTATACTTGGATGCTCGTGCAGTCCTGTCCATTTTTATTAAAAAACATATTCGGGCCTCTTCGTTATGTAATTGTGGCACTAAGGTACCACTACACAACTACTGATCATATTTTGTTCAATTATTCACAAAATCCTTATTTTTTGTACGCTGTATTACCTCCTTATTTTCCTCGCTTTGTAAACGTCGAATCTCATTTTATTACAACTACCCTGCGACTATATTTCTTAAAAGCAAGATTAGTGAGAGCTTTGAGGGGAGTGGCTGTATATTCTTGTGTTTAAATGGTGAATAAAACTTTTTTATTAAATAATATTTTCTTAAATAGAATGCTAATATTCATTTTTTCTCCTCTGGAGAGGAGGCTGATAATCCTCATAAAGTCTAATCATTAATTCACTGGAGTAAACTGACGTTTACGGTGTTACCACTTTATGATGAACAGAAAATAGTCTTGTGACTAGAATATTGAAATCAAACTCATTCATTCAATTTCATTCCGTCCTCAAATCACATTACTCATTTTATTTACTTTATTAAGAAATCTTAATCCAATTTTGTTTAATCGATATAATAATATTAGCATGGTACCTTTAGGGCAAATAGGTGATAACTTTGAAATGGCGTAATTACTCGAATTATATATATGAAATGAAACAAAAATATTCAATGGATAGATTTTTATTCGTCATCGTCAGACATAATTTTATCACTATCATCGTCGCTGTCAGTGACACTTATTATAAAACGGTCCGTAATATTGTCCATCATATGGTCGAGATTAAACATTTTATTTTCTAAGTTTATTACATGATCCACACAGTTTCTCCATCTTGTACCAGTAACCAGTAATAACCAGCAATAAATAAAAAAAACTTGACGTAAAATTGTCGTGGTTATATCCATTACAACGATAAATAATTTACAGAATTAGGTTTTGTCTAAAGTGAAATACAATAACTACTATTACACAGTGGTTAAATCTGTATTTTTCTTTTAAATAGATTGCAATAATTAAAGTACTTCCAAATGTTCGAATAATTACAGCTCAAAAAATTGATTTACTGATTAACTGAACGCATAGTTCGGGAACGCTAGCAAGTGAGTGAATTTCATTTTTTGTATCTGATAGAATTCATTCATTCACATTCATAGGTACATACCTATATTATAATTAATTGAGTACTTTTTTTTTAATAAACGTTGTTACTGACTTTGTGTGAGTGATCTGAATAACAACGAAGGGTGAAGTCCTTATCGATTTATTCAATTTGTCCAATTATATTTGCAGGTCACCTCACTAGTACGATAAATATGGCAACATAATTTTACTATGTGACATTAGCAACTGTCAGTTTACTCCAGTGAATTAATAATCAGACTATAGATACTACCGTAGCAAAGTGCCACAGTGATTATGTGAAGCTCCAAACCGATCGAGGTGGCTGGACCTACCGACTAAACTCGGCCGTCTTTTTGAGGCGAAGGAAATGCCTATTTCGAGGAAGATGTTGGTCCTCTGCGCACTATCCCTCCTCTGGGAGAGGGGAGGAGGGTGAGTGTAGGGCTCGCACCCACTAAAAACTCCGCCTTGTTTTTTCTCTTCGTTCCGCCGGAAGTCGCGGGTATTACCGAACGGTATGGCTTCGACGCGACTCCGTCGAGAGGATTTTTGACTAAACTTAACCTGAGTCTTGGTCATAACGGCTCTATGGCGTGGATGGAGACTAATGTTAATATATTTATTTCCTTTAATCAATCTGTGAGACATTTTCTGTGTGTCAAATGAATTAAGACGTGTGGTCGGTCGGTCGGTCGATGCGGCAGTGTCGATGCTGTCGGTGCCGTCCGTGTTCTACCGGCCGCAGGGCCGCGAGGAGGAGGCGGACGCCGTCAAGGAGAAGTTCCAGGTGCCCGAGTCCGACCACCTCACGCTGCTGCACCTCTACAACCAGTGGAAGGCCAACAAGTAACCGCTCACTTTTTTTTTTCATAGGATAGGGCAGCAAACGAGCAAACGGATCGCCTGATGGTAAGCGATAACCGCTGCCCATGGACGCCCGCAACACCAGAGGAGCCACAGATGCGTTACCGGCCTTTTAAAAAGGAATAAGGGGAAGGGGGGGGTCGGGTCTCCGATTCCCTCACTCACTCGGCGAAACACAGCGCAAGCGCTATTTTAAGCAGGTTTTCTGTGAGGTCGTGGTATCACTCCGGTTGAGCCGGCCCAATTCGTGCCGAAGCATGGCTCTCCCACGGTGAAAAAAACTTTTATTGAATCTGTATTCTAGTTACTTACTCTGTATTCGTGGTGGAAAGTGTAGTTATACTCTGTATTAATCGACGAAATCAGTATGAATATCAGTAAAAAATATAATTTATTTCCTGAAACATGTTCGTAAGATTATATTAATTGCATGTCATGAATTACAGCATACGATTATTATGTAATTAGTATCGTAATTTTAATCGAAATATTGATTATTAAATTACAGTTCTATTTTCTTAATCGTCACATTTCCGATTGGAAGATAAATATTATTATTAGTTTTTTACACTTATTTGGACAGTATAAACTGAAGTTGCCTCCGCTGTATGGTCGCTTAGATCTTCTAAAATACCAAATGACTTTTAATGCAGTTAGATTTTGAATGAATTACAATGACTGTTTAGACTTACGACGGCTAGCGAAACGCAAAGTTTGCCGACAGCCATTAAACAACAGCAATAAAAAAAAAACAAATATTTTGAGTGCGCTTTTTTAACCCGACCTGGCTCAGTGACAATTTTTTACCTTTATTTAGCAATTTAGCAAACATAAACCGTAAAGAACGCTTGTTTTGTATACAGAATGGAATACACGGAAAAAACAAACGCCAATTGGAGAGAGTTTGAGAATAGCACATTCAATATGAGATACTTTCTTTTATTTAAAAAATAAATACTAAAGTTAGATTTTTAATTCGAGTCAGTAAAATGACATTTCCAGTGTCATGTGTCACAAATCATATTATTTAATATGGTATGTATTACATATTTACAATAAAAAAACGCTATGATATCTAATAAAATAAAGCATGACTAAATGTCTAAATCTATTGATTGCCGAACATCACTATTGTAGTGGGTTGTAGTGGGTCACCCTTTTTTGTATCAGTGACAGTTGCACTTGTCATTTTACTGACTCGAATTAAAAATCGTAGTTTATGCTGTATTTGTAGATTTTGGAAACCGATTAAATGCGACGAAATTTGGCGTATTATGTGATGCAGATCCAAAGAGTAACTCATAATAAAAACAACACAAGAGGATGAAAGTTTCATTATGAAACTTTTTTTTTTTCTTTTTTTTTAGCCATGGCTATCCTCAGGATCGAGTCTCGTCTCGTCATCTGAGGACCCCCGATTTCAAAAATAATAAAAATAATGGCACCACTAATGGCAATGGCGCTTATAGTACTTGTGGTTGTTGTGAGATTTGCAGCCTTTACCCTCACAAAAAACACAATGTACCTTACTAACATATGACATAATGTAAATTACCCAGTAATTTCATTCAAATTAACGTTGTACTAAATCATGACAATATAACATAAACTATAATCATCAGGTATTCGAGTCAGTGGTGCACGGAACACTTCGTGCACGCCAAAGCGATGCGCAAAGTTCGCGAAGTGCGGCAACAGCTTAAGGATATCATGCAACAACAGAGATTACCTCTAACCTCCTGTGGGACTGATTGGGATACCGTCAGGAAGTGCATCTGCTCGGGTGAGTTAATTTTAGTATTAAAATTTTCAAAAGTATGTAGCGCAAACAGCTGTTCATATCAAGCAACTTTTTTTTATATAATCGTATGCCACCGTCACTATTCTGTAGAAATTATTATGTCATCTATATAGTCCCACAAACCAAATTGTCAACATATTAATTAAGTATAGCTTTTATTGAATAATATAATTTAGGTGCATGTTTCAATCCAGCAAATAAATAACTGCCACTAGAATTGTTAAGGTTTATTTTTTTTCTCTTTTATATTGGTTTACTTTTAACACACCTGTGACTGGTGAAAAGCTTTAGCTAATTCTGAATTAGTGACATTTTGATAACTACGACGTCACCCCCCGGATGGCTGGGGGTGGCGTCGTAGGAGGTTGAAGGGGAGGAGGCGGCAAGATCCCTCCTCCCCGAGAAGGGCTCCCCTATCGCAACCAGGGGAGTAACGGCCGGAGGTCCTCAGGTGCGAAACCCGATCCTGAGGGCCCCCTACAACGCTTGAGTAGGCCTCCCTCTTGTGGGGAGGAGAGCCCCACATAACCATCGGCTCTCCGCAGTCGGGCTATGCAATTCAATGCATTTTCCTCAGCGGAACAAAAAAAAAAGGTTGTATCGTAGGTGGGGATGGATATGAGTTGTGATGATGAATCAGAGATATCTTAAAGAAAGGTTAGGTCAAGAGTACTCGTCCGCCCTTGTGGCCTCGTCAGCGCGCAATGCAACTCTCCTCAGGGATGATGCGCTCACATCGGGGTGCGATGCTGCTCTCCTTCGAGATGATGCACTCGCTCCGGATCCCCGGCCTGAATCAGCTCTCCTTGAGGATTAGCGCTTGCGCCCAGGCGTATATCCCGGAGGGATCGTGGGCTTCTTTAGTGGGCAGGTCTACCTCCTTCTGGGGAGGAAAGTCCCACGTAACTCGACTCGCGGGTTTTTTTGCTCCACCCTATATAAAAAAAGTCATAATTCTCGTAATCGAGGAGTGTGTGTAAAAGTACTACTAAAATATGTGGGACTAGAGAAATTATTTGAGTAACAAGTGGAACTGTGTGCACTTACAATACAAAGTTTTTTCTGGTTACAATGAAAGCGTTACCGCGTTCGTGATTAGGCCTGTGTCGATCGATCATTTGTTGCGACCCATTCGCTTGGTGATTCGATCACAATGATTCGATCAAATGATCGATTGATTAAGGTAGCGGGTTGGGTGTTCAACAGGTCTCGGGTCTCTGATCGGGTGGCTATTGTACGTTTTGGGTCACGCTCGTTTGGTTGGGCTACGAGAAAATTTGGTAGTCAAATATTTTAGATATGATTATTACATGATTATTTATGTTATATATAAATAGATAACTTTTAACACACATTTTATATCTCATAGTGTTCATTGCTAGACGTAAATTTTATAAATGAAATAAAATACGCGTCTGTCATACATAGTTGAATTCTGCGAAAAACTTACTGAATTGTTATTGTTTTTTTTTGTATCGCTTAAAGACTTTCGTAAATGGATACAAATCCATCACGATTGGTCATTTTGCGAATTTAATGATTGATATGCTATTAATTACCACTATTAACTTTTCATAATGTGCTAAGTAAACATTTACAAGGATAAAAACGAAAATGAATTGTAACAATTTGTTTTCAATACACAGGACAACCAACAACTAATTAATAGAATAAACAAAACGATGAAAAAAACTTGCGAAATTATTCCACTTTTTTAAATCTTCCCACACCAATTCAATATATCCAAAGTACAATGTCTGCGGCTGCTTTTAATTAAGTAATTCATTGGTCACTCGACGCGGCTCGTAACCCGATCATTCCATCTATCACGTACTTACCTGTGCACGCAAATACAGGTTTTCTTATGTTACTAGAACGAGACAAAACATTCTCCATCAAAATCGTCAATAAAAATATCTACAATAGACGCTAGTACCTTTGATTTAAGGTTCAAATTATTTTATCAACAAGTCAGACTTTCGAATTGCGTTGCGTTGTATAGTAGGTATAAATCACAAAAAACGTGCTTATAGCGCTTCATTAATGTGTGGTGGCGTCCTTAGCGATTTGCTTTTAGCGCTATCAACGCTGGGTAGTCTCACTCCAAAAATGCCATAATGATCGTGACTCAGGACCCAGACCGAGACCCAGTTGATCTCGGTGATCGAATCTTTCCGTGGGTCGTGACTCGATCATTCATAAATGCTACGCGATCGAATCACAGTGATTTGATCAATCGCGATCGACTCAGGTCTATTCGTGATATGCAAATGAATATGTCGGCAGCGTACTTCCAACAAGCGGCGCGGCTGAAGGGCATCGGCGAGTACGTGAACTGCCGCACGGGCATGCCGTGCCGGCTGCACCCCACCAGCGCGCTGCTGGGGCTGGGCGGCTGCCCCGACTACGTGGTGTACCACGAGCTCACCATGACGGCGCGCGAGTACATGCACTGCGCCACCGCCGTGGACGGCCGCTGGCTCGCCGAGCTGGGGCCCATGTTCTTCTCGCTCAAGGAGACCGGCAAGTGAGTGCATGCACTGCGCCACCACCACCAGCGCGCTGCTGGGGCTGGGCGGCTGCCCCGACTACGTGGTGTACCACGAGCTCACCATGACGGCGCGCGAGTACATGCACTGCGCCACCGCCGTGGACGGCCGCTGGCTCGCCGAGCTGGGGCCCATGTTCTTCTCGCTCAAGGAGACCGGCAAGTGAGTGCATGCACTGCGCCACCACCACCAGTGTAAAATGGTGTTTGTTCAATTCCACAGTGGTGATAACTCGTTTTACAAGTTATAATCGAGTTGTCGAATGTAACATGTAAATGTAAGAAATATTTACTTTGTTTTTCAATTTGCTGTCAGAAGAATCCTTGTTTAAGTACTATCATATTGTCCAGAAATAATAAAATCAATATTTTTTTTTATATATAAAAATGAATCACAAAATGTGTTGGTAAACGACAACGCCTGGACCAATTTGGCCAATTCTTTTTTAACTGTTTGTTGAAATTAGAGAAAAAAATTCGAATAATTATCAGAAAACCCTAATAACAGCCCTTTTTTCCATACACACGTTTTCTAACTAAAACGTACAGTCAATTTGAGTTTTATTGTTATTGTGTAAAATTCATGTTGCAAGCATTCACTGTCGTCCAAGCAATGAGTCAATTTGCACTTTATTAACACTATATAGAGTTGAAATTCAATCACATCTATCAAAGCAGTGTATCCGTGTGCGTTGGAGCACAGAATACATCGTTGGAGGATTTAATGTTACGTTCCGAAATTGAATAGTCATTAAATGTAATAGTCCATTTGGATCTTTTTTATTCACAATGCTCTACCACCAGGGTGAGATTCTGTACAGGGGAGATTTTGCTCTGACTATAATATAAATAGGAGCAAAAAACTGGCACTTTACTGTTGACAGGGCCAAGTCTGTTGGGTCTAGCGGACCTCTTTATTTTTTGTTCCCCTGAGGAAAATGCATTAAATTGCGTTTTTTTTTTTATTGCTAAAGTTGACAAACAAGCAGGCTGCCCACCTGATGGTAAGTGGTAACAGTCGCCTATAGTACATGTGGTTCCCACGAGATTCGTAGCAAATCTGCAAACCTCATAAGAACCACAGTGTACGTTGCCAACTTGTGACATAAGATGTAAAGTCACAGTACCCAGTAATTTCACTGCCTATCCTTCACGCCGGAACACAGCAAAGCGAACCCTGCTGTTTGGCGGCGGTAATAGGTAAGACGGAGGTACCCATGCAGACGACCCTGGTACAGAGTCTATCTCCTAGAGTCTACCTCCTAGCGTACTTCGGGTATGGTGAGCCGACGGTTATGTGGGGCTCTCCTTCCCAGAAAAGGGGAGGCCTACCCACTAAAAACTTCAAGGTCCTGTCCTGTCCTTCCTTAGGCATGTAGGGAGCCTTCACACCACGCCGGGAACCCCCAGCCTTCGTTCCCTTGCCGATACAGAGGAGCCCTTCTCGGGGGAGGTTACACTACATCTCCCAATCTCCTTCACCGACGACGCCCCTAGGCCACGGAAAGGGTGCGATTTTTTCGCGTCCGCCGGGGCCGCCTCCATTTGGAGCATCACTGCTCCACAAAAGGAGGCCGCAGCCCACGAACCTCCCACGTCCGCCAGCATTGCCGCAATCAATGCCGGCGGAGACAGATCTCGCCCGATCTCTGCGACCAAGACTCGGCGCTCGGAGGCCCACGCGGGGCACTCCGCCAGCGTGTGCTGGGCCGAGTCAAGGTCGGATGCGCAGTGGTGGCAATGTGTCGATCCTTCCCGAGCCCGGGCTAGCGGAGCTGTGCATGATGCATGCATGTGAACGCCGGCAGGTCGAGCCGCGACAAGCGCAAGGAGGCGGCCGTGCACGTGCAGCGCATGGAGCAGGAGATGCAGCAGGCCGAGCTGCAGATGGCGGAGGAGCGCCGCAGGCGGCAGGAGGACGTGCCCGTGACGCAGGACGTGGCCACGCCCGGGCTGGCCACGCCGCGCCGCACGCCGCAGCGCCTCGGCCTCTAGCTGCTGCCTCTAGCTGCCGCCTCTAGCTGCTGCCTCTAGCTGCTGCCTCTAGCTGCCGCCGCACCGTACGTACACCCACACACCGCCACGCCACCGGCACCACTGTTACTGCTATTTATTACTGTTGAATCTATTTAATCACCAATAGGGTATTACATAGTATACAGTCTAATTCAAAAAGTGTTTTAATTTAATCTGTTATTGATAAAATACCATAAAAAAATATAAATACATTTTTTTTATTCCAATTATTTCATAAAAACGTGTTTTAATTTTACAATTCAAATTTGGGCGCGAAAACGCCAATTCTCAGGCCGCCATGTCTGTGACGTCACGGGCATTGTAAACATTACGCTTCGCTGAAAGAAATAAACATATTTTCGAAATAAATAACGAAATATTTCGAAATAAATATTTCGTATAATAACTGAGAAACTTCGTTAATCGTTAATAAATTACACAGTAGACATGTACAACAAAAACCGAGGTTGTTTATTTACAAGTCCAGTGACGTCACAGCGAATGCAAACATGGCGTACAGCGTTTTTGACATTCGAAGCACAGATAAAAAAACTTGTATTTTCAAATTGAAATATTTAATTTATTTTGCAGTTTTATGAATAGAAATTAATATTTTTCGTTTGTTTTTTCATAAATGAACTATAAAAACATAAATTTAGATTTTATTTTTCATAGTGCGTAATACCCTATTATATGAGTTTGTATTTACCAGTCAGTACTCGCGGCGCTGCTTATATTGTATTTTGTGTGCTAAGGACACATTAGCATACCGTATGTGTTTATAAATATATACCATATATTATGATACTAGTAGTGTTATTGGATGAACGCGTGGCCGTCCACTTTCCAATCCTGTCCTCAAGACACCAAACACCCGCTGTTTCTGTTGATCCGCAAGTGATGTTGGGATGAAACCGTAAATAAATCACTGTGATAAATTTCCGTAAACCTTATGCAATTAATACTGCTTAAAAAAATGCGACAGTCAAATTTCGAATCTAATGTCAATTTTTTTTATTGCCCCTCCTTTTCCGCGCTCCGAATGTCATAAATCCTAAACAATAAGGTTGTAGGAAAAGTTCGTCGAAAAAAAATCGGGTGCGGCTGTGCCGGAGCACACGGCCGTCGGTTTTAAAGTGAAACGTCATGTTAGGGAATCGCTTTTAATAAAAACAAGATTGACGGTGTTTTTAGTATTTTAATTAAAAAAACTCAAGGTCACAACAGCGAGCTGACTATATAAGGGAAATATTCACACCACATTTCTGTTTCTAAGACAAATTGTTTTTTAATTATTAAGGTATGATGATATACACCTTTTCGTTACGGTCCACTTTTTAAACTTGGTAACCGTGTTTCGGCGCGATTTTAAAGACGTTTCACGTCAAAAAGATTCGAAGATTCTTTTCATTCCTCGAAATTCCAAAATATACAGTAACATTCTAAAATAATGGTGGAAAAAACGTATCTTTGTTGAGATTGGATCATTTGTATTTGGATCTATACAAAGATCCGAATCAGTGGTGCTTCATTTGTATCAGTGTCTTGGAACTGGTTAAATCGGTTCAGAGCCACTGATACAAATATTCTAATAACTGATATAAATATTGATATTGATTCATTTGTATCAGTCAATCGTGTCAGCGTCGCGTAACGAATGAAACCGACATGAAATTGAGCGAATGATTCATTTGAAGCGTTATTAGAGATGTGAATCACTTGGAAGAAACGACTCACTGAGTCGGTTCTGTAAAGATTGACACATCTCTATTCTAGAATTCTCTCGGTACTTTCATACAAGGCCTATATATATTGCGCCCAGTGCGTTTTTTCCGTAGTTATGGGAATCAATCAATCTTCCAAGACAACGCACGACCAAATATCGCCAAAAAGACTCAAGTGAAATTAGGGGAACTCAGTTGGGAAACCGTACCACATCCCCCTTATTCACCCGACTTGGCACCTTCAAATTATCACGTATAAAACATTTTTTATGTAAAAAAATTTTTTTTGAAGAATTGAATAATCTGAAAACAGAAGTGATTAAGTTTTTTTATTCTAAACTTCCAGAGTCTTGGGCCAGAGGTATCAGCGATCTACCTAAAATAGAAGGAGCACTGTCATTAGTTCTGACGACGATTTTATTGTAAATTAAAACTAAAATTTTAATAAAGAAAATTAATACAAAACATTTTTGTTCCTAATTTTTCGACGAACTTTTCCTACAACCTAATAAATAAAAACCAACCAATTGAGTTTTCAATACATCTTAATATATAGCAATGAAATTCGAATTAACTTTTAATGAAATCAAAGCTAATAAGGATTGGTTTTGGAATTAAAAATCTTGATAATAATATATACTCGGATCGTCTCGAGCAATCAGAACAATTATTTAACATTTTTTTTAAATTAATAATAGCATCATCATAAAGAAAAATACTTCAAATGTCAACTTGACATTTTAACTGTTCATAGATACAGTAATTGTTTTAACGACCATATCAGTAGCGGACACTGTCTAGTTTTGATCTAGTATAGTATAGTCATACCATTATAATAATATTTAATAAGGTATACCATTATAATAATATATACATCGCCATCTTCCATCCAGCTTTTTACTTTTAAATCCTTGTATCTTAATGTTGCCTCTGTAATTTGCTCTTACTTAAATTAGGCTTCATTTAAGTTTATCCATAATTTTGGTATTGCAATTAAGACTAGTAAAAAATAATTAATTCGGAAAATTAAAAATATGCCTTATGTATCCGACCCGGGGCCTCGTATCATGAAATTGTAAACAATAGTCGATTAAAAATACTATCAAGCTCAAAAAACAGATTAAAGTGACAATCAAATTAGGTGACCAGGTTATATGTCAACGTACGCCATATTTGATAACATTTGGACTGGATGATGATCAAAGGGAACGTTCAAGCATTACGTAACGCAATTTTTGAAGATGTTTGCCCCCCCCCCCCCCTCTTTGTAACGCACCGTAACGTTAAACAATTTGCGGGAACAAATTAAAAATGACGACCAGACTAATACAATCGAGGGATTCCCCGTAAAACGTAAACGAAAAGGGTTGCCAATTTGGGAGTTTTAATTCCCTAATTTTTTATAAAAAAAAAGAAACAGTATTACATAAAGTGTTGTAAGAAAGACCCCCTCCTGTCCCTATAACACATCGTAATGTTTTGCGAAATCCCCCGCTGCCCCCAAATTGCGGTACGTAATACTTGAACGCCCCCAAATGAGTAGGTTCTTGTGTATATTTTTTTCCAAGGCCATATCAAAATGTCGTCATCATAAATATATTTTTGATATTTTGTATGTTGAATTGTTATTTAATGTTCGAATATTTATTGTGAACTTTATTGGGTTACCGATGTAAAAAGTGTATGTAAGAAATAAAAATAACACTGTTTTCAACAAATCTTTTATTTTATTAAGAAGTCGATAGATAAATATAATTCCCATGTGTAGGAAGCCGTTCGGCCATCGTACTATTTGTTAACAGATACATGATACAGTCATGTAGACAAATTTTCATAAAAATAAAACGTAGAAGTTAGAAATATCACATAAAATTAAAGTTCACTTTAATATTATTTCAAACACTACTTATTAAATGTAACGAAATAAAATTGACGTAAATATCGTCTTTTTACGATTGAAGAAATTCTCGCAAGTAATTACACAAAATAATACAAAATTACATTATATTCGAGCCTGTAGCAACAGTACAGACATTCGCATAGGTTTTGTTAGAACATATGAAAATGATTACGTAATTTGCAATCATTTCTATACATTGTCGTTGGGTATGGAATATTTCGATAACGAATCGATCGCGAATGTACAGTGTCTAGATACCTAGCACCCAGATTATATATCTCAATTATAAGATCAAAGTTTGATGCTATTGAATTTGATTGACACTGACAGATAGTGCAGTTCCATTCCTACTATATGAATATAATTATCACATTGAATCTTAAGAGGAAACACTGAGAGCGAGAGAATTAAAAAATAGGTATTTACAAAATCTATTGCTGTCGCGCTGCGCCCGAACTGCCTCGAACAACCGAGCTATCAATGGGTGAGTGCTATTGTCAATGTGTGCGTAGGTGGCCGCGCTAGGACGGTGGCGACCCGGCTCCTAGACGAAATCGAATTCGCATATTCAGTCAGTAGTTGACAATTTGATGTTGATATTGGCGTTTGCGGTGTTTGTTTCGTGTTGTTGAATTATCTCATACATTTTTGACCATTGCAATTCTTTACTTGACTTATTCTTATTATGAGCCCTAAAGGTTTACTTTATGAAAGAATTAAAAGAGATGATGCATTTTGGCAGAAAATGGAACCTATATTAGAACTCTTTTACTTAGACTGCCTATTACCTGAAATAATTGACGGTCGTATACCACGAAATTTAGCGGTAAGAGAGAGGAAAGTATTGGCCATTAATTAGTATTTTTGCCTGGCTTAAATTTTAGATTAATTGTATTATTAGGACAATTTTATATATTTTTACTTTATTATTTATTTACTGTATTATTTTTATATTTAATAAAAAATATACTAAGAAAAAGTTTATTAATAACTTTACAACTTAAAAAATCGTTTGATCAAATATTAGTGTCTTACAATGACAGTCTGTGATTCTGTGTGTGTGTATCAATATTTGTGCTGAAAATAATACGAGTAAAAAAAATTAAAAAAAGAAAAACTTTTTAAAAAACAAGCTTTTATTTAACACCATGTTGGATTTAGAATGACGTTACTATATTTTTCGAGCTTTCAGCAAGCATTTTCATTTGATACCCATATTGTAGGAGTGCACGAAAAATAACTTGTCGGCCATTTTGTATGTATCGCCATGTTGGATTTAGAATGACGTCACATAACTAACCATGCATTGTCATCCAAACTAAATTTCAGCTCAATCGGTAACCGGGAAGTAGATTAAATTAAAGATGCAAGATTTGATTACAGACAAACATTGTACATACAAACATCGGGACAAGGGAAACTAAATAAAATCTTGTAATAAACAGGATATCAGTGATTAAAAATAAGTAGGCACACCGAATGACTTTCAATTTAAGTACCATTATTATCCATTTCTGGACTCAAGTACTTTTGAAAGTTTAATTCAAATTATAGTATAGCTAGAGTAATCAAAGCAATTTAATAAATGAATGTTATGCAGGAGACTAAAATCTGTTAAAAAAATCGACATCGATAAACAACACTAGACTATCGATAAAATTATCGACTATATACCTCATCATTCATTAGTGTATTATTTAATCTGCCTCCCGAACCTCGAGCCTCTCCCCGTAGTGTGCGATAGGGACAACTGCAGCTCGGAGAGAAAATACCTATTAATCGAAGACAAAATGTATTTTCGTAGTCCCCTGTTTATTCCCCCAAAAGTGAACCGATTTCATTACTTTTTTCAATAATAGTTAAGGAAAGGCTCTGGCTGTGTCTCTATGTTTTGTTTTTTTATATAGTCACATGTAATTTGTTTGCTGGCCGTCTGAACACAACGGAAAATCAGGCTATTTTTATAGGATTTTAAACATTTATATCTCTTTTATTATATAATTTATGTAAAAAACAAAAACATAGGGACACGGCCACAGATGCTATAGATGCTGAGAAAAAAAATTATAACTCTACTGTGATTTTCCAGGGAGAAAACAGGGGACTACGTTTGTATGGAAAATAAGCCGCGCGGTTTCCTCTTAATAAAGCAAAAATTGACACATACGTCAGTTCCAATCAAATTTAATAGCAACAGAATTACAAATAGTAATTAATTAGTCTACTGTTATATATGACTTAGTAGAAACACTTAATAATTTATTGGTTGAATAGAAACGAAGTTAATTATGTCAACTTTGCAATTAGAAGGGGCCATTAAAATCTATTATTTATTACACCGCACCCATCATATGTAGTAGACTAGTTATGGCCAATTTCACCGACATTGTCTTAGGATAATCTTAAATGCCATGCTACCACTTCTTTTATGAATAGAGAGAGATAACACAGTGCTTAAGATTCTCCAGAGAAAAGGTTAAGCTATTAATCCTTATTACATAACGTATTAACAAAAACAAATTGTTTTTTTGCAATAATCTGTAACTGACAATAAACATAGTGGCATCATATAAATCTTGCAGTTTAAAAGTTAAATTTTGGAATTCATATATAACACTTACAAGGCGAAGAGTGACATCTGAATAACGCAATATCAACACTTCTAAAGGCAACAATAGGCACCTTATAAATTTAACAAGATTTTGCTAAAATATGTATAGTGTTAACTATTCGCACCTGTCAGAGCATGTATTAATAAAGTTTTCAAGCCTGACTTAGCGAATGTCTGTTTTTTTTCTCTGTTCTATATATAAAGCATAAATATATATTTATTAATACAGTCCTCTATCTATAAATCTCACTGTACAATTTCGTCACAATCCGCATCTGGGATGTATTTTGTAGCACAGAATTAATGATCCATGCAAAACAGCCTGCATGCACAGAAAAGTGTTATCTATGTTACAAATTTTGATTTTAATAATGCTCTCATAATTATTTCAACATTTAATGGATATTTTAAATTTGAATATATCTAATATATAGATAAATTAACCTAAAATAGTATGTCTCTATGCATCAATACAATAACATTATAAAAAAATATCAAAGGATGTCAGTCAAATTTAGGATGATAAACAAATGAGGATAACCTTATGCCATTTCCTTATGCCTGTAAATTATATTTTTAATTTGCAGAGTCATACATGTTTCGAATATCTAACAAATATTCAAAAGCCTCTTGGAAGACTAGAAATATACAATATGATTGATTTTATAATTTGACTGACACCAAAAACATTGATAAAACATTATAAAAAAAAAAAACAACTCGAAAGAATGCCTTATAATAAATCATTCTAAAATAAAAAAAGAGATATATACAAATAAATTCTAAAATCTAAATCAAATTTCACAAAACAACTAAAAAGGTATATATGTGCACGTTAGCATGCACACATCTTAAGTTTATCTTATGAAACTAAAACTTGTTATCGAAAGGTGTCATAATATGGTATTCAATCGCAATATGACGTAATGTGTATGATGTTTTTAAAGTTGCAGTAACTTTATTGTATTACTCTAATGTCCTTAATTAAACCATATCACATTACCATTTTCTACTACTTATCCTTCAAATAATTTTTTAGGAAGCCTTCATCAAAGAGGGAAAATTGAAGCGCCTAGTTTCTTAAATCATAGAGAATTGTTCAATAATAGATGTATGAATAGTTTGCCAACTTATTTTATTAGTTATTCTATCCGTGTCATTGATGATAAAGTATAGTGCATATAATGAACTGTCTGTTATTGCTGCATTCAGAATCAGTTACCTGTCAACCTTAGAGTTTGTACCAAAATATCCATGTATGTGTGGATGTGTATTTAGTATATATAATTATATTTGTTTATATATATTTATTAGTGATGTGCCGAGTCGCTGTTTTGGTGGATCGAGTCGATTTGAGTCAGTTTATACGGTATTCGAATCAGGACTAAATAAAAGACTGGATTGACAGTATTTGAAATATGATCTCTCTTGTTATCGAATTTTGATTGAAATTATAAAAGCAATAATAATGTAACTGTATTTCCTATCAATTTCAATAAAAATTTGATAGCAAAACATATATATAATCAACCTCTATATATATAATCATAAGAATAATGATTTGATATCAATCTGTAGCTGGAGTTATATCTCTTTTTTTTTCTTCGAAATATAACTGGTGTGGAAATTTTAAGAGTGCAGTCAAAAGTATACTTGCTCAATACTTATCAATTCTAGGGACAGTGCACTACTAATTTTGTTTGAACCTTTAGTACTAATAAAGGACGTTATTCATTACTGAGGTGTAAATAAACAATGAGGAACTTTCAAGTGCATCCCATCAAGCTGGTGTTGTTTTCGTAGTACATACATATGTAGTACGAAAACAGACCGACACAAAAGCTGTGTAAGGTCTTACTCGTTGCTTGAATTTTTGTACACCAGTTAACTAATTTTACATTATTGTAAAATTATGCTTATTTCTTGGTGTCATCTGGTAGTGATGTGCCGAGTCGCCTTTGGGTGGATACAGTCGATTCGAGTCAGTTTATACGGTATTCGAATCAGGACTCGATTCCCTGATTCGAGCCTAGTACTCGAATTCTATGTTTGGTATTCGAATATTTCTAGAGTCTAGAAAATACGAAATAGACTAAAAATTCGTTTACGTACTATTTTAGCACAAAATAAGTGAATTAGAATTCACTATGGAATGGCACCACAGACTAAATATTCGGAAAGACACTGGACGCAGGCACAAGTCCTAATGCCACTACACCACCAAAATATCACATTTATATATGATTTTATTTTTAGCTTTTATAGTACTATCAAATACTTCTATCATGTTTACTATAAGTTATTTATGTCTATTTTAAGTTATGTATAATATTAATAATGTATATTTATCAATTAATATATAATTGTGTATTATTTATTGTTTCCCATACGTCGCAAATGGAAAGGCCCTGCCAGAATATCAGCGCTTTGCGGCATCATATATGGCGCAAAATACATGCTGAGGTAGGAACCTTTTGGCTTGGCACATTAATATAGAATTAAACTATTTATTGTATTTCATTATTTGTAATGCTTTATGTCTGTGCGAGTCAATAAATGTTTTTTCTTTTTTTTCTTTCTTGTTTCTAGAAATTCGAGTAGCTGGAAATTCTAGCCTAGTCCATAACTAGAGTCCAATTTTAGAACAAAATCAAAACAAAAAGTTGCAGGTTCAAACTTGTTTGTAATATTAGGCCCGCGCCATTTCATTGCTTATGTAAACAATTTGCGAGGACAATCAAAATAAATTCGTATTCGAGTAGGCGACTCCGAAGCGATTCTTCGTGACTCGAGTCAAACCGTACTCGGCACATTGCTATCATCTGGGTTGTATTATGCTAAGAACTTCTTTTAAATTGGCTGTCGGAGAATCCATTTCACAAGCTGTTCGCACGAAATTAGTGCACACAAACATTGACAGAAAATTTCAGACCACACCCTTAACATGACACACAATGGCCCAATCATGAAGTTAAGTGCAGATAAAAGCCAAGCTAAACATTCACATTTTATGGCGTCACTAGTAAAGAGGATTACCAGTGCCCCCCCCTGGACCGGACTACCAGTTCCTCCTAACATACCACATTCCAACCAACAAATCACAATCTAATTATGAATACTCCGGTAGTGCTTTAATTATTGGATATAAGGTTCAATTTCAATGAAGCACCTATATTTGTTTGGCAGTAGTGTATCACAATTTCATGAGTGATTAAAATTACCCTACAGTAGCTAGCAATGCTAAAGTTATAGACTATACAACAAATCGCAAGTATCATATCCCTAGAACAACAGGCCACTTTGATTCATGACAAATGTCTCAATCATTACTTGTAATTAAAATTTTCTGATGTTTTAATATCTTTGTTAAATTTAACTTTGTATAAGTTAATAAAATCTGTTGTGTAACATTTTTATGAATATGGAAAATCTAATAAATTTACCAAATTTTTTAGACTGTAAAATGATGAAGAACATGTATAGGCTGTACAGCAGTGATTTCTAGTTCCTGCCTTCAATTATATCTACTACCTATAAATCTACTATATCTATGTAAATTTATTTATAATATGTATTTACAGTAATGTAACAAAAATATTATTTCTTTAATTTCAACATTTTATAAAATTCTTTTATTGTTGTTCTTGATATTTTCCATGTAAAGAATGTTATTTAGAAACAATTTTATTGATATGATTACAGCTATTACATACTCGAAAGTGTACTATAATTATGCATGTATTAATTAGTTATATTACTGGATCAAATAATACTCAAATGTATAAATATTCAAATATGCAATGCCAGTAAAAATTGTAAAATATATGCAGTTAGTAACAACTATTCCAGAATTCTAGTTGAAATACATACAAACAATAATTCAAATATATTTATTTATAGTACATTATAATACAAGTGAGTAATGTTGAAAATTACGTCCGAGGCTGACATTGAGCACGAGCTCAGTGAGTGCTTAATATTCAGCAGAGAATGTAATTTTTAACTGCTCACGAGTGTTATACGACGTTTTTCAACACCATTGCGAGTAATTAATACAAACTTTGTAGGTCAATAAAAATTTAGTTTGATAAACAATTTGTGAAAGTACAGTTATAAAAATTATGTGTTGGATTTCCACCTTCACCGCCAGTCATTTCTGAAATATTCGTTATTATTTCATTCGTACAATCAATTTCATCGCTTGATGATGTACTGATTTGAAGTAACAATTTTATAGATATCTTCTTGTATGAAAATGTAATATTAATGAAATAAGCTATTACATGTCTGGAAATAAATGTTTAGGTAATCAAACTTGACATAGCTTGGTAAGCAGAATTACCAATTCAATATTACCTATTTAGCATATAACTCTAGCGTAGCACTATACATTAATTATACCTATTTGTTATGAAACAACAGTTTTTAATGTGTGTAAAGTACCATTTGCCCGATTATATTCACCCGAATGTTCAAATGTATCATGAATGTTCACTGTAAGGAATGTTACTTTCAATCAATCGCAACCCACAAATCGTTTTTTAAATTATTTATAATATGTATAGAGATAAATTATTGAATATATAAATATAGCAGATTTTCGTTTCTTTAGGGTTGCCATTTGACAGAATGATGAACATAGGTTAGAACCATGGGTTTTGGGTGTGACTGGGGAAATATTTATAGGTCAAGACGGTGAAGCTTTTAGAGGCACCTTTAATCTATGATCCATCAAAATATACTCACAACTGCGCCTGTTGTACAAGTCGCTTCCCATGTGTTTTATATCATTTGGCCATAAAAGAAGATTATCTTCGACCTTGAGAGCCAAACATCTCACTTTTAACATTTATTAGTAGCACTTTTTGTTCTAGAGGTTGTCAAACCCTATCTTTTCGGCTCATCGGCGGAATCGGCCCTCCTGGTCAAATTCTATTACAGGGTTCAAAAACCACAAGGCACTTGAAAATTTTCTATGCAGAAGAATATTTTTAAATTGTCGACAAAGCAGTCTGTTAATTCACTGTCCAAATCTATTGATGTAATGGTACACAACACACTCAAAATCAGCTGAAGTTTTTTAATCACTTATGGAAAAGTCACACGCACTATTCAAGTATTCACAGTGTTGTTGAACAAAAGCTAGGTTTAGCTGTATACATCATGGAGGCCGTGCTTTTGTATGTATCGTGTGCGCGCTTCGGCAATCATTTGAGCCTTCCGCTCTTGGAAGCTTCTCTGCCGAGCGCGAGCCGAGGTGGGGAAGGTGGCGGGTGGCTCGCCGTACGAGGTGGACGGCGCCGGACCGGCCGGGGAGCCGGCGCCCGGCGCCGGGCAGGACGGGCCGGCCGCGCTTAGCGGCTGATACCGCGTCACGCCGTCCAGGAAGTTCGTGATCGTCACGTCCACACTGTGAGTGTTTGCTGTGGAACAAACATTATTGATAAAAATAAATATTTCTAATTTAATTTTAATGAAGGAATAGAATAGATAATATTGAAGTTTTTCTTTTTCTTATCAATTAGCTTACCTCAAAGTAAGCATTGTACCGCTTGTGTTATGGAAGCAACGGTGAAGGATAGACACATACACATTTTGACGGTATATTGATAAGTAATTTTTTACAGAAATATATATTATCACACATGATTTAGTGTAAATGCCTGTGTTCTTTCTCTGTATCTGCCTTAACAGGTACCAGAGCTACTGATATTTCGAATTCTGCATGACAATTGAATTCGTCACATTACATAAAACTTAAATTCTAAAGGAATAAACGAGGCAGGGATGAATTCACACTTAATAGCATTAAACTCAATAAATTAAGTTGGGGACAATTTTAAGATAAAAAGCAATATATTCAATATTGCCTTAACAAAAAAAGGATAATCAACCCAATAGCATTTTTGAAATAGTTAAGTAGTCTTTGTTTAATTCATTATAAGCGGCGACAACACTGACTGTTACAGTTATGTATGAAATCAAAGTTGTCTATAACATCAGAAAAAAATATCCCCATACACGAGGAGGTAAAACCAATAAATATAAACAAACAATAAAGAAATACATATAAACAATGGCTACATTGTTGGTTTGTATGGGGTTGAGATAGTTATGAGTACTACAGTAGTTAATTCAAACTATTTTATAATATCTTTATGTATGGTGATTGATTAATGTATGGTAGTGAATGTTGGGTGTGGTAGAAGAAACATGACAGTAGGATTATTGCTGTGGAGATGAGAAGCTTGAGAAGTATAATTGGAGTGAATCTGAAGGACAAAGTCAGGAACAGTGCGATAAGGGAGCGATGTGGTGTAGTTGAAGATGTAATGACAAAGATAGAGAAAGGGATGCTTAGATGGTTCGGCCATGTGGAAAGAATGGATGAAGGAAGTTTAACGAAAGAGATACACAAGGTAAGAATGATAGGACGAATCGGTGCAGGTCGACCTAGACTATAGATATTTCGATATTTCGATCAAATCGAAGATGTCCTAAAGAAAGGTCGGGTCAAGAGTACTCGAGCCGACGAGCATGCATGAAGACGCTCATGGAAGTGGAGGAAGCAAGAGAAGTGTGCCAGGATCGTAGTAAGTGGGGGGAGGTGGTCTCTGCCTACCGCATTGGGAACAAGGCGTGACATACACACACACACATATATATATATATATATATATGTATGTATTATAGTGTAATCATTTGAGTAATATATACAAGTGACATCAACTATTGATTTACGAGACCGATTAAGTAAGAGAGAGAGTAATCTAGACACTAGCGATGTGCCGAGTACGGTTTGACTCGAGGCAGAC
This sequence comes from Scirpophaga incertulas, assembly GCA_036419045.1. Taxonomy (NCBI): domain Eukaryota; kingdom Metazoa; phylum Arthropoda; class Insecta; order Lepidoptera; family Crambidae; genus Scirpophaga; species Scirpophaga incertulas. The sequence goes on along the minus strand of CM071642.1, from coordinate 4,917,862 downwards.
TCGATTCCTGCTTTGGACTCGCCTACTCGAATACCAATTTATTTTGATTCGAGTACGCCGGACTCGATTCCGGTACTCGAGTCAGGAAGAATCGGTTCGTACTCGCTAACTCGATTCTATTTACACGAGTCCTACTTACTCGACTCGAGGTTTCGATTTTGGTTTACAAGTACAAGAGAGTTGTAAACTGTTTACATAAGCAATGAAGTGGCGCGGGCCTAATATTACAAACAAGTTTGAACCTACAACTTTTCGTTTTGATTTTGTTCTAAAATCGGACTAGACTGGACTCTTCTGGACTGGACTAGAATTTCCAGACTCGAATTTCTAGACTCGAGTCTAGAAATATTCGAATACCAAACATAGAATTCGAGTACTAGACTCGAATCAGGGAATCGACTCCTGACTCGAATCGACTCGATCCACCAAAACAGCGACTCGGCACATCACTACTAGACACCAATGAAGCGGGTGCACGTTCAACGATGTTCAACGATGAACACTCACCGAGGTCCCGTAGGATGTCGGCCAGCGGCACGGCGGGCAGCACGGCTTGCACGCGCCGCGCCAGCCGCACCATCTCCGCCGCGCCCGCTCCCGCTCCCGCTCCCGCTACCTCTCCCGCCGCCGCCGCCGCCCCCGCGCCCGCGCCCGCCACCGCCCGCGTGCTAGCGCCACTCAGCGCAAGCGCGGGCTCAACCCGCCTCCGCTGTCCCGCACTGTTCAGCTCTTCCCACTTGTACTCTGTCACCTCCACCTGAAGGAACGCGATGTTCGACAACCTCTAATAGGGTAGACGACCACAGCTGATTATAGCCGTTTTTATACTATAATTATCTGATTTGAGCAATTTATATCTAATGAAAGTATGTCAATATAGAAATTTCAAATTTGTTTACACGCGCATACAAATTTGGCGAGTTTACTTGGTTATGACGTCACGATTGCAGTGTTTTTAGGTTGGAATGTTTTTGAGCGACCCGCGACAGCGCCGCAAACATGTCGATGTATCTTCAAAAGTAATAGGTGCAGGTGTACTGTCGGTTCTACAATATTTCTCACTTAAAAGAGTACTCTTATTATGTATAGAATTTAAAAAATTGTTGCCTACCCAATCGCGACCCGTTTACTTCAACTTAAACCCCTGTTAACTATAATGCTGTATGACTGTCCCAAGAGACTAATAAAAGTGAATGAATTGTTGACTTCACTTCACATTGCACTAGTGGTACGAGGCGTTTCAAATTATTCCAAACAAACCCTAGCCAACCTCACCTACTCTCCCTGTCAACTAACAAAGGGTGGTCGGTACCAACCTGCACTGGGTTAGTGTGGTGTGACATGAAGAAAACTCCCTAAAACGATTTCCTATCAGGAAAGACTCCAAGTGCCCGACGGTACCGAGGATTAGAGTTGTGCAACTCGTGCATGACTCACATCAAATGTCCCATACAAAATGACAGAATGTCCCATCACTTCATAAGTATATTTTGTCACACTTCACAATGAGGCACGAATAATCGCGCCGTGATGAACGCCATCTACACTCGCTCACAATACTTGTGAACGAGTGAGTAGGAACGCGCATCAAATGAGTGAGTCGGACAACCATATATGTTCGGTTATTGTTTTAATTTGGATTTTGAATTGAATGATGCCAATGACGGTCTAAATTTTATAACTATTATTATTTAAAGGACCAACCTTTATATACCGGTATAAGTGACATTTACAGATAGCCTCTCGTAATATTTTATCAAATATTTTTTTGCCCATATTCTTTTTCAGTTAGTTTATTTGTAACTAATAGTGTCACAGTAAATTAACAGCTCAACTCTGTGTGTTTGTGAGTATGTCACAATAAGAGCTCAACTCGCGTTTGGAGTAGTAACGTCGCACTCAGTATACCTCTTCTCATAGTCCCCTACTATTTCATTTTGTCCCAGCTCATTTAAGGTGGTACAATATCCCACCTTACAATCTGATATGAGTTACTCATACAAACTCATTGATATCATGTGTCCTACCCAACTCTACCGAGGATTGTACTAACGGCACAGTTCCAGTTATAGGGTTACAGCGATCATGTGTCCTACCCACCTCTACCGAGGATTGTACTAACGGCACAGTTCCAGTTATAGGGTTACAGGGATCATGTGTCCTACCCATCTCTACCGAGGATAATACTAAGGGCACAGTTCTGGTTATAGGGTTACAAGGATCAAAGAGAGTGTAAAGTATCTTCATGGCTGTGGGCAGCATGTTTTAATTGGTAATTCTGTGTCACAATGATGTGCTGCAAGATGTTGTGCTTTCTCTATCTTTTCTCCATATCTTTCAAATCAATTTCATATGATGTTTAGATTTAATTTCATGGAAATTTTGATGACTAAAAGTTTGTGATATCGCTCGAACTTCACAATCTCGTGAAGATATTGGATTGCAGTATAAAATGTGGCTTTAATGCGTCCTTTAAAATTGTAAACTATTGTTATGAGAAGTGCCTTTTACATATGCAAGATTAATTTATAGATTGTTGCCGGCAGCAATTTTCAATGATGGTCATATAAGATTACGACATAGATGTTACGAATTTAGGCATTGTATTTGATAAGCTGTTATCTACCATTATCCCTAGTGAAGCAGGTGAGTTGTAGATTGTTTAGTGGAGTTGAATTGATGCATATACTCCTTAACTTTCTGTTATCGCCAAAAGTTAGCAGACAAAGCTTATATATCGAGAATTCTTACCCCAAGCTCTTGAGCAATGCCAGCTCTTATCCTCTGTGAAAAGGCATCATCATCATCATCATGTCTCTCCATCGCTGGCAGAACAGTTACATGAAAAACTGTGACTGGTGTCCAGAGGAACCATAAGGCATCTGACCATGGAAACTTATCTCTCGAGTCAGTAGGTCGATGCACTGTTACATTGGTGAATGGACGCTTAACAGCTGAAACAAAAAAATATTTTTAAGAGTCAGTAAGAGTAGTGAAATAGTTTTTTTGAGATAACTTCAGCTGATTATCTAACTTACAAAGGATGTTCAATTTGCTGACTAACTTTTTTGACTAATATTAACAGATAAAATATACCAAAAGTATGGGATGTTTAATTTTTCTGTCGAAAGAGCAGAAGAGATTTCCCATAAAATATAGCACCTTTTAGCTTCAATATTATTAGTAGTGCTCGGAATAGGTAGTTTAATTTTATGTACTTGCAGAAAGAAAGTCAATGTAAGCGTAACATGGATAAACCTAAAATTTTCTGTTTTTATTTGCTATTCATTTCTTTACGCTTTTATTGTAAAATTTTATGTTTACATCTTATTATTACAACAATACGCTAAAAGATGAAATACTATTTTGAAAGTTTAATACAATATTTTTAAAATCTCAGAAAATAGTAAGTTCCCAGGCATATCCATACAATTAATGTCACAAAATCGCAAGTAAATAAAATTAAACTACTTATTCCGAGCACTAATTATTAGTTTGGCTGACATTTTCTGCACTTAGCCCCACGATTGATTACACAAATCATTAAAGTACAAAAATATTTACAGTGATATATTTAATCCTTTAAAAAATATTTTTTTCCTAGGCTATCAGGAACATTATTGTGAAGTATTCAAACTACTGTCTTCCATATCATTTTAGGTGTAATTCATACACAGCTTCTCATTTTTGGGAGTCATCTTAACATACTAGTACAGAAGGAGACAGAGCACCCCATAACAAACTTTTTAAAATAGAATACCCCGTAATATGTAAGTCATAGTCAAAATATTGATCTATACTTACTAATTGCGATTGGCTGGACTCTGTTCCCTATTTGAAATGGCCAATCTGTGAACTTCAACAAGCCTTTACCATTTGTTGCACCACCTTCTGGTTGCAGAAGCAAAGGCTTTGTTGGACAATCTGCAAAGTGTTGCCTGAAACAATATTAATCATATACTTCATCAGCTTACAAGACATATTTAATACCTTATAGATTTCAGAAACCATTTTATTATTCTTTATTTAATAGCGACCTTAAATGAAGCAATTAACTTGAGCCGATTGTTGTCCAATGTTCAAACTTTAAAATGTTAATGAGACATTATCCTCATTGGTTCATATTACTTATACTTGAGCCAAAATTAATGAATAATATATACAAAGAAACTAACAGTCACACAGATTTTCCTTCTGACTAAAACAATATTTAAATAATTATATTACATATGCAAACTAAAAAACTTAAATCAAACCACTCTTCAAATACACTACAACTATATACTACATAAATAATTGAAGAAAAACACAAAAATTAGAGAGTATGTTAATAGAAACAAAGTCAATTTTATTACAAGCTAGGTTAGGAACTTACTTTCTGTTGAACTGAGCTGCATTTTTTATTCCAAGTGTTGATGCAAAAAATGGTGGCACCTTCCATTTTTTCAACTGTAAATGCAGAGATGAAAATTACTTGAAAAATAAGTACATAATCAGAGGTGTAGAGTGATGAAATAATAATATGTTTAACTGTGAAGCAAATTAAGGGTAAAATAAAAAAATAATTGGGTTGATTTCAACCTGACATTTGATAGTAGAAAGGTTAATTTACTCTAAAATTTTTATTAAGTTAAAATTGGTCAATATTTTATTTTTGTTTTATTATACTTACACTGATGCTACCAAGTGCATGAGAAACAGCTAAAGAGTCGAGGCAGGATACACAGTTTGCTACAAGCACACAACATTTTGAATCTTTGCAACCCTTGACTTTCACATACACACCTGAAAGTAATAAGATTGCCTTTTAATTTAGTTAACAAGCAGACTGTTTGCTGCTATGTTGTCAAATCTGCAACCACCATAAAGACCACAGAGTATCCAACTTATGACATAAAACAAACATAATGCCATCCTTCTTACCCATCTTATCCTTCAAACAGAAACACAAAACTAGTTACTACTACTACTTTGCAGGTAAAACTCTTTTTTTTTATTATATTTCAGATCCTTAAGCATATATAGGAATAAGTTCTCAATCATATTCTACTTAAGTTGTGCAAAATGAACTTTCACTTTTGCCATGTTTTAATAACATCAACAGTTCAAAACAAAAGTGTACAGTAACCTTATTTTTAATTTCATACTTAATTTAGAAATTAGAAAATTAAAACTATAAATTAAATATTCATAAATGTACTGACCTGCTAAAGTGAATATATTAATATTTTTTAGTCAATAAATATTTGTTACACAATTATTCTATATAGACCAAAGTAAGCACTATAATGATTGTGTTAAGGGACCAAGGGTAACAAATCGACATACATATATAGATAAGAAACCTGTGTACTAACCACTCACCCACAAAGGCGTTCTGGGAGGAACTGGGATGGATGGAGTAGGAAGGAGGCAGACACAGGAGCCTTGTCCTATGCGCACAATGGCCCAATCATGAGGCTAAGTGCGGTGGAGCCCAGCTAAACTAACTAACACCCACAAAGGTGTAACAGAATCCTATGTAAAATAATAACCATTCTTTCAATAAGTCTTTCAGAGATTCCTTTCATTTTAATTAAGAAATAGAGTGAATTGTTCTTTTTTATGGTATGTAAATACTTTCTATATTAATAGCAAATCTCCACAATAATAAGTTGTATGACATGACACTATAAAAATAAATAAAATGACTTTTCAAAATGAATATGTTATATCACTTTTTTATTAACTAAGTCTATTAGTTAACCTTAGCTCTCAATGTTACCAGTGAATATCCCTCTATCTTTACTTATCAATATGGGTATCTCACTGCAATCATAAATATAGAGTTAGTATATATTTCACATATGTAAACAAAGTCCTGAGATTCGGTAACAAATAAAATGTATGGTGTTTTTTTATACTAGCCTGTAGTATTGATATATAACAATTATGAAATAAAATCAAGTAAACTATTCTCATATTTCTTCAGTTTTAACTATGTATATCTAGTCCCAACTAATATTATAAATGCGAAAGTGTGTTTGTTTGTTTGTTTGTTTATTTGTTTGTTTGTTTGTTACCTCTTCACGCTTAAACTACTGGACCGATTTCAAAAATTCTTTCACCTTTGGAAAGCTACATTCTCCCCGAGTAACATAGGCTACTTTTTATCCCGGAAAAATCGACAGATCTCACGGGATGCGCAATAAAGGCTTCGCTCAAAAACTACTGCACAGATCTTCATGCGGTTTTCATCAATAGATAGAGTGATTCTTGAGCAAGGTTTTGCGGTATTTTTTATCTCGGAAAAAACGGATAGTCCCACGGGAAGCGCGATAAAACCTTCGCGCCATAAACCGACTTCCGCGCATATGTAGCCGTGGGCAAAAGCTATGACCCTAAACCCTCTGTAGATCCAATCCCGAAATCCACGCAGGCGAAGCCGCGGGCAGAAAGCTAGTTTGACAATAATATTAATGTAATCAAAATAATACATACCGAAAGTCCAACAAGCGAACGTGGACAACAGATGTCTCACAGTTAGACTATTGGGTAATAATATCGATGCTATCCAAAGAATCAACGCCAATATAGTTCGCAAGGCTAGAAGAGCCACTCCAAACGGCAAATACAAGAAAAACTGTACAATATTTTCACCACAAAATCTGCGAAACAAACAATTTTATTGAGCAAACCAGAGTATTCCACACTATCAAAACAAGAACTTTCCCTAGTAAAATGTAGAATTTGTTTAGACCTTATTGTTGCTTACCTGTCGTCATTTATTAAGCCGTTTGCTGTTATAGCCATATTCAGACTGTTTGTAAGCAAAAAATGTTTTTATTTTATTGTTTGCACACACAGAAATAGATTTCCTTCAATTCTATTACAATCTATCCAACATTTTTTATTGAACAACTCAACCAAAACCAAGACAACACGTATGACCGATCAGAGATAATAATAATAGTATCCACAGACTATTTGGAACAGTATCTCTATCAAGTAACATGTAGTATCAGAGATAACGTAGTCTATTAATCCTAGAGTCTAGGACCTAGACGATTTATAGAGTCGAAAGAAGAGATGTAGTAGAACCTTTACAGACAGAACTGTAGAATAAATATTAGGCATCGATAAACATCGGGAGCAATCGTAACTTTTTATGTAACTTGTCCTTATTAGTACTCCTGTAATATCAACCTAATCTCAAACAAAATATGTGTCATGATCATTTATAAGAAACGAAATTAACGTACACGAGTTAGAAAAGCAATATTTGTTTATGGTTAACAGTTGCCAACTCGAATTTTTAAAGGGAGCTAGATTATATGCGAAGGAAGCTAAAAAAGAGCTAGATTTTTAAAAAAAGAGCTAAATTTTTAATGTAGTACTGAACTAAAGTAGGTACTGTTTATTAAAAATCAAAATCAACATTTATTTATAATACTAATATAATATTCAAGTCTGTTCATAGATGGCGTTCAATATTTTTTTACTACGAAGCCCGTATCTCCATACTACGCGACTCTATATAGAAAAATCTATTTTTAATTGTCCCGCTGAAAATGGTTGCGCCGCTTTTAAGTGTTTTTTTCTTTTCATATGATTTAATAAATCACCTTTTTTTGAATTAACCTCGCATTTGCAGTAGGAACAAAACGCTTTGGTGGGGTCTGTTTTTTTTTACTGCTTCAAGCCAACCTTGAAATTCTGGTTCAGACAGCCATTCTTGTCTGAACTTCTGTGTATAAGGCTGCTTACTTTGCGCCATTACACTACAATATAATAAACAATTCACGCGCGGACGAAATAATAACAAATATTCCGAACTGAAGTGACCGTTTAACACTGTAAATTTACCACTGACATTGAAAAAGTAACTCACTCACTGTGTAGGTACTACCTACTAGGTAGGTACCTAATACTAATACTACTTTCTCAACTGCCGAAACGTTTAGATCTTAGAATTATTGGGAAATATCCAACAACAGACAACAGCACCACCATAGAATAACCAAACCATAGATCGGACAAACCGAACATAGACAATGTAGGTACATTTTGGCTATTTAAACTAGTATTTTGAGCTAAAAAAAATACAAAGGGATTTATATGTATGTATGGAAAAAAGCTAAAACTGTAGAAAAGTAGAGCTAAAGAGACCCACATTTTTAAAGCTAGCCAAGATAATTTAGAGCTAAATCTAGCTCTAAAAACTCCGTGTTGGCAACACTGAATTGGTTAAGGTTGCATAGCAAAGAGTATAGTTTATATAGGTAAGTCACAATCAGGTGTCAACTTAGAGTGACAACGTTATAAGGAATCATGTAGAACTACAAAGATCAAGTAAATGTTTTTTATTAAGCCTTTGTGGTATTATTTATCATTTGTGGTATTAACATTCTTTAAATAAAACATATCAGTTGGAATGAAATACTTAAGTTCAATATTAATGAATAACTAAAGAACATATATTTTATACTGTTACTTTTATAAATTATGAAATAAAATCAAGTAAACAATTGAATAAATAAATAATAATATATATATATATTATTATTTATTTATTCAATTGTTAAACTGTTTAGTCGACCAAAAAAAAACTTTATGTGTATTTATAGAAATCAAGGAATTAAATAATTTATATAAAAGTAATAGTATATATATATATATATATATATATATATATATATATATAAACTATCAATAAATTGTGTGCCTTCAAAATCTGTTCAATATTTTAACATTGGTATATTCTTATTCAAAATAAATCATTGAAACAAATAAATTGAGAAATAGAATTATATTTCACACTGAGACACACATGTAATCATACACTGTATGTGTGTATATACATGGCCTTCTCTTTTCTAATGATTACTAGAGTCTGGCTAACGAAAGCTGAACGTTTCAAACGCGGCAAATTTAAAAAATATAGGGACGGTAACACCGCAAATAGTAGGAATAACTAATTTGATACTTTTTATTATTATTTTTTAAATTTCAATGATTGCTGCTTTGATTATAAGACAAAGCAAGAAGAAACAAATCAAAACAGATTCGTCGCTGACTCCAAGTTACCGGCCTTTTTGCAAAACATGAAGCTATTTGGTTGCTTGATAATGGTGTGAAATCAGATTGCCAGATGGCCAAGTCCGAAATTATGAGGAATAGCGAAAAGTAGTCAAAGGAGGCTCGGGACCGATTTTAATGAAAACTAAAACTACATCATCGATTTTTTTTAAACCAGGAATCGAATCCGTAGATGAAAAAAAACACATTCTACATTAATTATACGATTCGATAATGTCGCTAAAAGGGAACGAATTCTGGAAAGTAATGGGTATGGAAGTTTAAAAAACAAAGCATAAAATATAGTTCGTTTATTATTTGCTAATCGCTATAGTCAAAGTCTGATTCGAGATACTCCACACCTCAAAGTAACCAAGACTCTGAGCTCCACACCCATCGCTTCATCTGAACTACTAGAATCTTCAACCGAATCAGTCACATTTATAATGAAGCTTTCCATTTGTTTCATTATTCGATCCTTTTCTTTATATTTGTCTTCAATGTGAATAATGTGATTCACCATCTTATTCCATTCCTCTGAAGTGATACTATCAAAACACTCTTTTATTAAATTTTCGATTTCATTTACGGATCTTGTTACATTTTTACTAGCCGACGCCATGATGACATTTTTAACTTTTATGACAGTGTTGCCGCTACAAATACACTGGGTTCAGTTTTTGTTAGCCAGACTCTATGCCCGACAGAATCCACGATGTTATATGAACTATAACATTTTTTTTTGTGGTCAATCAATAAAGAATTGTGTAGGTTATTAGATATTTCCAATGAATCAAACTACAAGCTGACGTTACAAAGATTATTAGTCATTATATAGTTTCTTAATCAGCATAATCAAATATTTGTGATGAAACGTGATAATATTTATTGAAGATACAAGGTTAAATAAAATGAAATAAATTGAATAATTTGAAACATAAGTTTGGCTTGAAACGTCTTATAGCCAGAGCAGTAAAAACGGTATTAAAATAATAAATACTGCACAATGTGACATTCTCGCTACTATATAATATTATTATTGTAGTTTAATTATTTTGCGACTTAGTGCTTAGTAAATTTGTAATAGACATTTGTTGTATAGTCATTGCGATTTGTTGTATAGTAAGTCTAAAAATTTCATCTAAAGCAAATTATTTCACATGAGTGGCTGTATGGACTTAGTTCTCTTTGCGTTCTTTTATCAGGCAGATTATAAAATAAAATCAATAAAAGAAGAAGAAACTAGAAGAAGGTGTGTATAGAAATAGAAGTATAAGAATAGAAATAGAAGAATAGTCTGAAATAGAAAACTAAGTACTATTGACAAGGCAGCATGGTCCCAAGACCTTAGACTTAAAAACAAAAAAAAAAACACTCTGACTTTGACAGTTTGCTGACATTAGTTTTTTAATTTCATTCCTTCTTTCCACTGCCTTGGTAGGTACATTTCATTGTTGCGTTTCATCAACAATGCAACATAACAAATGTAAGGCTGTATAAGTGCATAAAAATTTCCACGGCGAGAGTATTAATACAGTGCTAGTTTTCTTAAAGTAAATGAGCGGGTATTGTATTAGATCGTGAGCATAAAATTGATTGAAAACATTTTAAACTAAAAAATGGATACTATTGTGTCTTCTGAAGAGAATACCTGTTCAGAAGAAGACGAGGAGCGCAAAAACACAAATCAGCAAGCCAACCATGGCAGACCTCAAGGATTTTCCTCATATACGACCCAAACAGTACATGAAATGGAAGAAAAAATGCGACGTAAATTGCAGTTTTTTTTTATGAATCCAATCGAGAAATGGAAAGCCAAACGGAAGTTTCCTTACAAGTTTGTTGTGCAAGTAATCAAAATAGTACTAGTGACCTTTCAATTGTGTTTGTTTGCGCATAATCGCTATAATCATGTTAATTACACTTGGGACAATCGAATCAGTTTTTCGCATTTGTTCCTTCTCGGCTGGGATGCCACGCGAGAGATTAATGCATACCCACCCGGGGCGGGCCCTCTCGCCGTTTACAAAGTGGATGAGTTCTACAATACTTTGGATTATGCATTTGCAGGTTACCTAAATCTTAGTAATGCTATAGGCCCTTATTCATACAACAATGAGAACAACAGCAGACCAGATCCAGTATTTTGTCAATATAACTATAAAGAAGGTATCATACATGGATTTAATGAAAGTTATGAATTTAACTCAGAAATTGTTGAAACTTGTTTGAATTTCACTACTGAAGAAAATTATGTGTTTAGCTCTAAAGACATGTTGATGAGATCTGAACTTGACATTAATTTTGCTGCACTTGTGCGTGCCAAACTAATGTTTTCTTTGAAAACAATAAACTTCAGAGCTGCTGGCCCGATTACTCCTCCCGATTGTTACAGATTTGATGTATCTATTATATTTGACAATGAAGATCATGATGGTCAAATGTCCTTGACTTTAGACGCGGAACCTTACAAATTAACTTGCAAAGGTAACCAAGAATATATTACTGACAATAAAATTGATCAAATATTAAGGAGTATACTTAACATTTTGGTGATTGTTATTTGCTGTGCTTCGCTTATTTTGTGCAGCCGTGCTATATACAGAGCACATATCTTGAAGGAGCTAACAATTCTTTTCTTTAGACGGGCATATAATAAAGAGCTTAGTTTAGATAGTCGTTTAGAGTTCTTGAATGTTTGGTACTTAATGATAATAGCGAATGACTTCCTCATAATACTGGGATCAGCTATAAAAGAGCAGATTGAACGAAATCAATTTACAAATGATCAATGGAATGTGTGCTCTTTGTTCCTTGGTACTGGAAATTTGCTTGTGTGGTTTGGTGTTCTAAGATATTTAGGATTCTTCAAAACCTATAATGTTGTTATTCTTACATTGAAGAAAGCTGCACCTAAAATATTTAGGTTCTCTATTTGTGCGTTGCTGTTATATGCTGGTTTTACTTTTTGTGGATGGCTGATATTAGGACCATACCACATGAAGTTCCGATCACTGTCAACAACCTCAGAATGTCTCTTCTCTCTTATCAATGGAGATGATATGTTTGCAACATTTTCTATAATGTCGAAAAAGTCATCTATGCTATGGTGGTTTAGTAGAGTGTACTTATATTCATTTATTAGTTTGTACATTTATGTTGTGTTGAGTTTGTTCATTTCGGTTATCATGGATGCATATGACACAATAAAGCAATATTATAATGAAGGTTTCCCCAAAAGTGAATTACAGCAGTTCATTGGGGAAATACAAATTGATGAAGTGTCTTCAGGCCTGTACAGAACTCACAGTTCAACTTCGCTTAATGCTATAATGAATTCTCTGTTCTGTTGTAATTTCTATAGAACTGCTTATTCTAAAATAGGAGGAAGCACCTCAAATCAAAACTTATTATAATACTTTCTCCATATTGTATGAAACATATACAAAATGAAGTATATATAGTATACTTGACTATTATCAATGTTTTATCTCTTAAGTATAATTAAGGATAATCAGCTATCTACAACCAATGCCAATTAGATGCATCTTTTAAACTGGCAGCTATTTAGGCATATTGACTAAAATTAATTTTATTGTGAAAAGTAAAGAACAAACAATCCAAAGATTTCTTTAAGAATGTATAAAAAATTAATTAAGCTTTTATTCTATTTGGAATATTGTGTTTTTGCTACAAGTCAATATTGCCCAATAAATGGAGACATTAGTTTCCTGATATTTATTATTACTTTTTAAATAAGAAACATTTACATATATTTACATAATACATTAGTATTTTATATTTTTTACATATTTTATTAATCAAAACCATATATTTTAGCTGACATCAGTACTCATGGCTATATATAATACTCATTTGGTGTTAAAAGTACCTATTATAAATTCTGTTATCATGCCACATAATTAAATAAACAATTTTAAATTTAGGTAAATAATAGGTAATTATATTAGTATCATAGTAGGTAATTAGTTATGCATTAGCATGTTTGTTATTATATAAGACTGCAAAACGAATGATTTTGTAAATTATGAAGTTATAAGGTTTTCGATAAATAAGATTCCCACATTTTTCAGGGTATAATTATTTTTTTGTAAAAATGTTAATATAATATTGGAAAGCATCCTTTTTAAGTTATTATTTCATATTATTGAGCAGTTTTTGCTATGCATGTTTTTGCATTAACCTTCTGAAAATGTAACTTAAAAACCTCAGCCAGAGCCTTGAAAAAATTAATGACTTCATGCAGCTCCATCTCAAATAAGTAGGCTGCTTTGAATTGAAATACTGAATTTTAGAAACAACTTGTTTTTGCATATTTTGAGGGTTGTACAAGAATGAGAATTGACATCCTCACTGAATATATAGATAAATGCTTTTGTTTGTTAAGAGATGTATGGGTGTGTGATCGGCCTTGGTTGAGTTTCTCTTTCCACTGATTGGGTCACATGCTTGAGTTCGTCCAAGGACTCAAAATAAGTGTTTGAGTATTTTATTGTCCCTCTAGGGCCTTCTATTCATGCCACATGCATGTAAACAAATAAAGGTCTTATTGGGACATTTGATCCTTTCCAGTGAACTACATGTATCAAAGACCTTATAAAGTCCTGATTATTTTTGAAATGCCCCTTGTATTAGTAAAATAATTTACAATTCAATAGTATTTTCTGAGTCAGAAATTTAATGTAAATTTTTAAAATATTTTAATTATTGTAATTATATTTTACTTACAGTCTATAAATTGTACAATAATACAAAAAATATTTAAACTGTAAATAATTGAGAGTACCTAAGTATTGTAATGTTTCAATATATTAATCATATTACAAATCGTATTACTAAATATACCTTATATAAAACTGTTTTTTTTATACCACGATGGTGGTAAACAGGCCTATGGCCTGTCTGATGGTAAGCGGTTACCGTAGCCTATGGACACTTGCAACACCAGGGGTGTCACTCGCGCGTTGCCGACCCTTCAAAACCTGTTTACCAACGTGGTAAGAATAAAATATTTTTTATTACTTAACTATTTTATTTATTTGTTCCTAGTTATTGAATGTTCCTTCTATGACGATTTTTTCAAATAGTGATAGCTGTATCTATCCGTTACGCAAATAGAAACTATTTTCAAGAATGTGTTTTTTTCAAGAGAGACTAATAATAAATAGTTTCTATAACTCTTACATTTTATAAAGTTGAAAGTACTAATGAAAATTTGTCAATAATTTACCCATTTTATCATCGTTTAATTTATTTTATAATTTACTGTTTTTAATGTATATAAGTATAGCTAAGCGGCTCCGATAACCGAAATGGCTAAAAATCATATCTGTGTGATGTGTATTTGCAATTTTTTTACTAAAAATAATCTTTATTCAATGTAGGCCATATAGGTACTTACTGACATCAAATGAAATTTTAAATTGCGAGAAGAGAGATAGAGTTACATAAACATGTATGTGTGTAACGTATTAGAAAAAAAAAATTACGTCTGTTCAGAAATTTAAAAGAATCCTGATGTCTCAAGATTTTTTAAATTGATATACATACCTAATAATGAGCAGCAGGCATCAAGCTAAAGAGTTTGTGCGTTTGAACGTATCCCATCAAATTAAGTACTTTCAAAATTGAAAAATACATATTGTGTTGTATAGCCTTTAGGTATATACGAAAGTTGCAGCATAATATCCACTTGAACGAAACCGCGAGCGAGCAATTGTTATTAATATGTAATAGTCACTGATAAACCTGACATCATCATTGTTAATTTATCACTCACTCCTGAGTCATTGTATTGGGAGTAGGGGACTCCCTAATTAACAAGATTTAACATGTGGCACACTGATTTCATAGAAAATACTAGATGTCGTTCAACATTCGTAATAAGTGTTTTTTAAGTAAACGCGCAGACTGATCACCGGATGGTAAGCAATTTCGGATGTCCTTAGACACCCGTAACACCAGTGTCATCACCATCACTACATTCGTCTGCAAAGGATATCGGCAGCGTGAATTTTTGTATGAAAACTTTGTACAGAGCCAATTGCGGAGCGTGATTCATATTAATCTATATAGCATGAGCTTACATTCGTATACAAATTATAGCGACAACGTAGATTTTTCAATGAAGACGTACAGCGCCTCTAGCAGGACGTGGTTGTATTATTATTTTATATTAAACTCTCATTTAATGATGGAAAACGTATCTTTGTTGAGATTGAATCATTTGTATCCGGATCAGTACAAAGATTCGAATCAGAAAAGTGAATAATAAATATTTATGACACTTACACAATTAGCCTAACCCAAACTAAGCTCTATAAGGCTTGTGCTATGAGATCTAGGGTAACGGATAGACATAACATATATTATACATATATAAATAATTTTTATGAAATATATAATCAACAACCTACCTACCTATATATACCTTAGTCATGCTAAGGTACAAATGCTCGCATTCATCACACAAACCATGCCCCACCGGATTCGAACCCGGGACCTCTGAGATGGCGACACCTTGAAACCGGTGACTCCTCCTCCTCCTAAATCCTCTCGACTATGGAGGTCGTCTTTGGGCTAGGCTAATTGGTGTAATTGTAAGAAACATTTATTATTTATTTAATTTGAATATTATGCACTTTGTTTATTATTTTATTTAAATAATGAAATACCTGGATTTAATTATTATAAACTAGCTTTCTGCCCGCGGCTTCGCCCGCGTGGATTTCGGGATGGGTGTATAGAGGGTTAAGGGTCATAGCTTTTGCCCACGGCTACATATACCGCGGAAGTCGGTTTATGGTGCGAAGATTTTATCGCGCTTCCCGTGGGACTATCCGTTTTTCCGAGATAAAAAATGCCGCAAAACTCCTCAGAGATCACTCTATCTATTGATGAAACCGCATAAAAATCTGTGCAGTAGTTTTTGAGCGAAGCCTTTATTGCGCATCCCGTGGGATCTGTCGATTTTTCCGGGATAAAAAGTAGCCTATGTTACTCGGGAGAATGTAGCTTTCCAAAGGTGAAAGAATTTTTGAAATCGGTCCAGTAGTTTTAAGCGTGAAGGGTAACAAACAAACAACAAACAAACAAACACACTTTCGCATTTATAATATTAGTTGGGATTGTGAATTAAAAAGGTCGTCAATTCATTTGTATCAGTGACTCCGCCGATTAAATCGGTTCAGAGTCACTGATACAAATATTCTGATATATGTTACAAATACACTGATATAAAATATTGGTATTGATTCATTTGTATCAGTGACTTCTGAGTCAATTATGTAAGCGTCGCGTATCAAATGAAACCAAGATGCCATTGAGCGACGCAGCGTCGGACTGGCCATACAGTCGAGGTGGTATTTGCAAGCCGGGCCCAGCCTGCGCGGGCCCCCCACGGGCATGGGTTGCGGGGCGTGCGGCAGGGCACGTAGCACAGGGGCAACGCTGCGCGGGCCCCCTGTGCTACGGTTGCCCGCGTGCATGTCTCGGAAACCATGCGTCGTACAAAAAAGGTGTCTCGGGCCTCGGGATTGCGATCAGCCACCCGGGCTCTTCCGGCCCAGTCCGACCCTGGAGCGACTTGATCCGAAGCGCTCCGACTCGAAACTATTTACTTATCTCATTCGTGCGAGCGCCACGTGTCGATTGAAACGAGATGCAATTGAGCGAATGCTTCATTTGAAGCGCTGTTGAAGATTTGAATCAGTGAATCACTTGGAAGAAACGACCTCACTGAGTCGTTTCTTCCAAACAGCAAACTCATGGTAAAGCCATAGAGGGGTCAGAAGTACGTTCCTCGCTTTGAACAACACACTGTCTTCGAAGGTTTGGAAATACCGCACGGCAATCCAATTGGTAGTGCGAGGCAAAAAATATTTATAATATTTATGAATAACCGACCGTCTATATGACGACAGTGACAGTTTTGTTGTGTGAATGATGGCGGAAGCTGGTGCCAGGAATCAAATCGAACAATTGCTCCTCGTATCGTTTTTATTAAACTAGCTTACGACTTCATCTGCGCACGATTTGTATTTCGAGTAGTTTATATTAGTATGGCGTAGGTATATCAATCAATACATAGTATAAAACAAAGTCGCTTTCGCTGTATGTCCGTATGTACTCGTATGCTTAGATCTTTAAAACTACGCAACGGATTTTGACGCGGTTTTTTTTTAATAGATAGAGTGATTCTTAAGGAAGGTTTGTATGTATAATAAATGCATAATATAGTAGAGAAACACTGATAAATTTAAAGGTTTCTAATGTGATGTCGTAAATAAGCACGTTTTTTTGCGCTTATATTGCAAACGCTGGCTGAACCCTACGATATAGACCAAAATAATGTACTACAGTATTGTACAACTTACAAAAATCCACAAAAAAGTCCGCGATGGTATATGTCTATCTCTTAGGGATAAGCCACCATAACCATTTTTTCACTGCACCCGTGCGAAGCCGGGGCGGGTCGCTAGTATCTTTATAAATAGTATTATGATGTATAAGCTATATAATTGTAAAGATTCATTAAAATCCATTCAGTAGTTTTTACGTGAAAGAGTAACGACCATTCATCCATACATTTTATAATATTAGTGTGGGGATAGCGGAGCTTAACAAATCTACATCTCTACGCAGCGTTAAAGATTAAGCTGATATGAAAAATCCTGACAGGTAACGACTCGTTGAAAGCGGTTTAGATTTTGAAGTTGGTACTACGGAACCCCTGCCCATAATGATTACAGTATTAAGTTCGTTGTGTACTTATTTGACGTCAAGTATTCGTAAAGGCCTAATTTTTTGAATTCTAAATAATTCAACATAGCTCCTTATAGCCATAGGCCATATGTCTTTTTTCCTCAGGAGAGGAGGCTGAGAATCCTCATAGATACCAACGCAACAGGCAAGCAGGGATGCGTTGATTATGTCGGACTCTTGGTTCTGTCGAGGCGGCTCGACCACTCAGACCTACCGACTAAACTCAGCCTAAGCCTTTGGTCCTATTGACCCTACTGGCTTTATTGACGAGAGAGTCACACCTCAGGAGAGGCACGGTTAGCGCGGCCCCATGGGGAGGGCATAAGCGCTAGAAGAAGGCACGATTCTCCAAAGTGGGACCGGCCTGTATTGACGGGAACCTACTCGTGGCTAAGCAGAAGGCTGCCGGTTAGGGGGTGACAAGGGAGATGACGGCTCAGACGCCGCCGCTTGCAGGTATAGAAGTTCCTGCGTGAGTTGGTTAGGGGGTCGCTAAGGACATGTCGCGGTCTACGTATCCTCTGCCGGTAATGACTAGTGTTGCCTTGAGATAGGCTCGCTGTTGGCGGTGTTGACGGGGCCATATGTCACCGAACTTGCACCTTATAAAGTTGCAGGCGATGGAAGGTGTAAAATATTACGTCGGTTTATTGAGTACACCAAGCTGTTTTGAGTTGAATAATATTTCCGTCTAAATGTTCATGCTTTGCTCGATCTGGCGACGCTAAGAATCCAAATCCTGGGATGCACAGAACAATATTACTCTACGAGCTGGGATGGGAGATGGATAATAGTAATCAAATTAAAAAGTAATTACTTTTTAATTCAAGAAAAGCAACCACATGCGACTCCACACAGATTTAAGTAAGTAATTCATTTACCTACCTAATAGTCATGTACAAGTTATTCTATAGTTCCATAAGAATTATGTATGTTAGGTTAAAGTCAACATTTAAATATTTCGCACATGACATGCTCACGTTTAAACATTATATATCGCTACAACAATTAATGTTTCTCAACCATTTCTTTTTAAAGTTCTAACATTGTATCTTGGGATTTATTATAAATTTGAATACACACAGTGAAATTACTTTTATAATAAAACTTATTTCACTATATCTCGATGATTTCTAAGCAAATTGTCACTTTTCATAACATGCATATTTCGATATGACAGTTACTTATTTAGCTGCGTTGAATGTTGTGGAATTTCATTTGTCAATATCATAGTATTATGAATCTAAATAAGTAGTTGTTATGCTTATTCAGACATGATCTGGAATTTTTTTGTAAACAATGTCAAGCAACTGTTTATTACACTTTTGTTTCTACAGCCAGTTGAAGACTCACGAGCGAGATCTCTGCAATACAATATTTATCACGAGGTCGCGATACCTAAGTATTATGCGCTGTAAGTACTTAACATATGTAGGTATTATCAAAGTAATTAACTAGCGATAAGGTTATGTGGAAATATTTATTCATATCTTTGTAATATATTTGTTTTATTGCTACGCTTTTTAAATATAATATATAAGGATTCACCATGAAACATACTTCTGAGGACAGGAAATATTTCCTCTTTTTTTTTGGAGCTTTCTATATTACAATTCTGTCTTCATCTTTGTCGATGTTGTCATCTTGATACTGATAAAAAAAACGTCGTTTCTAACTATAACAGCTAAGCTGGTAGTACGTACTTGAAATAATGAATTTCTACTTATATATTATATAAGTAGTATATAAGTAGCCTTATATAGTATATCACGAACTAATCCGAAAAAGTTTTGACGGTTATTACGAAGCGTGCCATTAAACTTTGAAGCAGGACGGCACGTTGACCACAAGATCTTGAAATCTAATAGCCTATGACCAAATACATAACCGTTGCTTTTAAATCTTGATTAATGATTTGGATAGACGTGTGAACATCAGTCGTTTGACGTGCAAAATTGATTGTAAAAAACTTAGGTTCCAATTCAATATTAAGGCCGGCGCCACTTTGGTTTCCCGCGCCTCTTCAAGCGCTTACGGCCCATTTTATGGGCCTACGCTGCATCGCCTCCTCTCCTGAGGGGACGGTCGCCCTCATGAATTGCCTATATAAGTAGGGTATAATTGGTGATTCCAGATTAATAGATCATCTATTCAGAATAGATGATCTATTAATCTGGAACCACCAATTATACCAATGAAATGATGACTATTCATCTAAGCAGTTATTGCATAGATGAATATACATTGAACATACCTACATTTACAATTAATTTTCACTATTCATCTTATCAATAACCCTTAGAATTAACGTATAGACTGAGTTTAGTCGGTATTTCACGCTGGTCAGACCGTTCTGGCCGGTGTGGAGGCCGACCGACGTAATAAAAATTTCATTTGAAGAAATAATGTTTTGATTTAGAGCTGGGCCAGAACAGATAAACACGATATGAGAAATGATATCGTACTGAACTGTCAAACTACAATAATTTTGCGGGATGCGCAGTGCTCAGTTACTTAGCGTTTCGGAAAATTTTTGAATAACTATAAAAATACTAATATATCGGTTCATATAACATGTTCTTTCGGTTGATAGACGTCCTACAAGGTGGACCGATGATTTGGTGGTAGCGGCGCAAAACTGTTCTGGAGATCTTTGGAGAAAGCATGTGCCCAATATTAGATATTTCCCGATCGAGATGTATATTTTTGCGAACGTAGATATACAAGGTTCGCATAAATATATTGTGATGCCAATGTTAATATTACTTAGCTTCTTCAATTTATTTCTTAGATCCTGATATGTTAAGATTGTAAATTTCTCAAATAACCTTCTGAAGCACAAAAACAGTCTGAATATTGGCAGCAAATTCATTTGGAAAAAAATAAAGTAGAAAAGTTTCACTATATCATTCAGCTGATAAACTTTCCATAAAGTGCAGGCAGCAGAATTGTCTCGTCGACAATTTTCCAATTCGGGGGTCCCAGCCCTAGGTCGCTTCTGTAAAAAGTTATATGTAAGTTATTTTATAATACAAGGAAGCGATAGAAAATAGTTATTTATGCAACTGTTGTATAATCAGGGTATTAAAACACGAATGTGGGTTTATCACACGAGGCGAAAAGAAGAGTGAAAACTATAAGTACAAAAGTACTATTATTTATGAGGTAGAATACAATGTTTATTTATTGCGCTATCGTACACAAATATGACAGACATTCGCGCAAGCGCCCTGTGCCGCCTAAACGGAGCAGCACACTCAGGCACGGTAATAAGAGTGGGGGATACTAGTTCCTTTCCCTTCCCCTCGATCTTACGCTTTTTCGATCAGCATCACGTGACCCTGACGCGAGTTTGGAAGTTTTTACCCATACAAATAGTGCTCAGCGCCGCTAAAGAAGTTTAATCACTTCAAAAACCGCTTAGCCTAGTTTTCATAAAATTCTTTACTATTTGTTCAGAAATTTCTACTTAACATGTAACACCTTTTAAACACATTTATCTACTTAAGCTTTCTTAAATGTCTCAAGTTGGTATATGCGTAAACACTTTACAATTTATGTCGTAAGTTATATAATAATATTGTCGCTTCCATATCACCTTAAATCAAAAATTTATTCATCAAATAATATTTTTACAATCACTTTTGCACAACAATGATGCTACGTCATTAGTTCACAAGTTTACGGCAGGCGACCTTGTTCTGAAAAGAATCTGCTAGAAAACTAACAAGGGCAATTTTTTCTCCGTGTATTTGTACAATCGTTAATTAGAAACTGTCCACAGATAAATAGTCTGAAACCAACTTCCCTAACAAGCTTGAACAAGTTCACATTATTTTACAAAAGCTATAGTTTAATTATTAAAATTAAACCCAAGCAGTGTTTTCATTTAGGTAGTTCTTAACAGTATAATAAACTTTTATCATAATTGTATTTTTGAAAATTGATTTAAATTTGTGAATAAGCAAATTGGTAGCACTTTGCCACCTGGCAAGACGTAACTGTATAGCAATAGCCCCTTTATATTTGGCTGTACTAAGCATGAACGGGACAAATATTTTGTGTGACCTAAAAAAAAATTGTTCCGATCTGGGTGTATGTGCATGGGAAATTCTGTCTGTGACTGGAACCACGAACGAGATAAAAATCCAAGTGTAGAGCTAAATTTAAATCGTACACAAATATGACAGACATCCGCGCAAGCGCCCAGGAAGCTGATTCTCATGCAATCGAATTTTTTCCATATTAAAATTCGTATACGAATTTCTCCGCTCTACTGAAACACTCAGGCACGGTAATAAGAGTGGGGGATACTAGTTCCTCTCCCTTGCCCTCGATCTTACGCTTTTTCGATCAGCATCACGTGACCTTGACGCGAGTTTGGAAGTTTTTACCCATACAAAAAGTGCTCAGCGCCGCCAACGAAGTTTTCACTTCAAAAAATTACTGGTTAGTTGTAACGACCACCGACTCATGGTTCACTACTTGGTTTTAGTTAGAAGTAGTTAGCTGTAATGGTCTCACCAAAACGTCCCTTAATAATGTTGTTTTAGCATTTTTGTGTTCCGACAAATAGCTATGATCAGTCGGTCCATTAATGAGCAGACCAGATGAGGCGCTTTACCGGATTCATGTATAGTCACTTAACATCGGGTGTGGCCATTTTTTTTTTAAAGATGGCCTTCCTCAGTCTTGTAGGGAGCCCCCGGAAACGCCAAGTGACTTCCGGGAACCCCCAGCCTTCGCTCCCCTGCTGATATATGGGGAGTCCTCCTCGGGGAGGCCACAATACCTCCCCCGATCTCCTCCACCGACGACGCGCCCCGGCCAAGGAAGGGGTGTGGTCCCTCCCGGGTCGCCGTATCCGCCAGCGACTCGGGATACACTGCGGTTTTGTGTGGGTTGCATTATTTGCTTGCGAATCACCAGTATACAATATAGTATCATTTTTGGTGGAGGTTGCAGATTAACTGCAAATTCCCTGCTGTGTTAAAGAAAAAAAAAAATTAAATATTATATTTATTTACGCAGTCCTATGATTTTACACTTATAATGGCCAGTAACAATTATATTATTATATTTGAAAACATATTTACAAGGTTTACATTAGCCTTTTTTGTGATAGAATAGATTTATATAATATAAAATAAAAACAAAATTAAACCATTTTTCCTATTCAAATACTAATTACAAAAACAATATTAAAATAAATATATCAATTATTAAAACACACTTAAGATGTCTATAAAATGTAATATCAGAAAATTAATTTAAAACATAGGTACAGTGAGCGACAAAATCCACAACTAAAGTAAGTAGGTTGTGCTTAAAATAATTCTTTAAATAGTTACTGTTGTTGTTAATTCTAACCGTGAAATTAATGGTATATATATATATATATATATATATATATATATTAAAGAAAAAAAAAATTAAATATTATATTTATTTACGTAGTCCTATTATTTTACACTTATAATGGCCAGTAACAATTATATTATTATATTTGAAAACATATTTACAAGGCTTACATTCGCCTTTTTTTGTGATAGAATAGATTAATATAATATAAAAACAAAATTAAACCATTTTTCCTATTCAAATACTAATTACAAAAACAATATTAAAATAAATATATCAATTATTAAAACACACTTAAGATGTCTATAAAATGTAATATCAGAAAATTAATTTAAAACATAGGTACAGTGAGCGACAAAATCCACAACTAAAGTAAGTAGGTTGTGCTTAAAATAATTCTTTAAATAGTTACTGTTGTTGTTAATTCTAACCGTGAAATTAATGGTACGTATATATATATATATATATATACCATAACGTATATAACGACTGTATCATTAAATAGGAACATTTTAAAGAAATCAACATTATATATACAGTCTAAATTTAAAATGTCAATGTATATGTGTTAAAGTTAGTTATTTCCATCGTTTATAAATATATCTCCAACTTTTTAAAAATATAGTTCATATATTTACATATGTCCTTTATTTGATGTTTTCTATAATATTATGTTTACAATAAATAACATATAGTTAATGCTATATTTTACTCCCTTCAGGGCAAAATGAGCGGTTGATTTTTACTAATGTAATAACAATTCTAAATATAATAATAATCATTGCCAATTATAACATTTAGACTTATTTCTAGAGTTTTATCATCATGAATTTGGCATTTATTGCTAGTAAAAAGGTATTTTAAAAAAACAAAAGTAGCACTTACAAAAATTATGTAAGTATTTTAAAATGTTATGCGTATTAAATGTATTAAAGTTTTTACACAATTTTAGTCGATTAACCGAGGACGATAATAATAGCTGCCTTACGTAAAATACAAACCTCCTAATTTCCAATAATTGTAAACACACTTTTATTTTTAAATAACCTCAAATAAAAGAAAATTGTCCAATTGATTGTCGAAATAAATATACAAAGAAAAACAGACTAACGTTAAAAATCTAGCACTGGCAATAAAATGCATTATAAAGTAAAATTTCTCATTAATACATTAGTTAAATATGCGTACACATTTCTATATTATATTATTATCAAGCTACATCGTAACGTTACCGAATTGAAAATTCGTTTTACGCAATGAACTCTTTAAATTTTTACATATAATAGATTAAACGACAATAGCATGATATGCATCTACATTCAGTGAAAATAAACAGTACAACAATTATTTCGCATAACTTCGTAGAAATAAAGATTTAAAATTACTTATCAACTAATTTTTTTTACATACATAAATTGTAAAACTACAATGTCCTGCAGTCTCATAACCATTATGCACAAATATTATAATAAATTGGAAACATTTAATGGCGTAACTGTACTTAACATGATATATTCAGTGTCAGTGTTAAGAAAAAGAACATTTCAAAGTAAAGTAAGTTACACTTAACCACTTTTTCGTCCGACTATACATTACATACACACAATAGACAACATTTAACTATGTGTTGGTGAGTTCAAAATCCAGAGCATATAGATAAAGAAAATCCTATAATTTTACTATGAAATATTTATATCTTTCGTTCAAATGTATATTATCGGATTGAGACAGCGTTCTTTGACTAGTCCGTAAGGTGAATTCCAATAAGGGTTCCGCATTTTTCATTCGGACGTACGGAACTGTAAATGGCAAAATTACAGACCCATTAGCAGGATTTCCAAATCACCAATAATTAACGAATACAATAACACTACTTAGAAATTAGGTATCGAGGGCGACAACAATCTTTGGTAGACACTCATAAGTTTGGTTGCGCTCACGTATTGTGACACTACATAAAAACAGCCAACTGTGAAATACATTTGTAATTTTCTTGTGATTACGCTTAGAAAGATTACTTCTTGCCATCTTCCTCCGACTGCGGCGGCGGGGAAGCCCCCAAAATGAGTTGGATTTCGTCCACGCTTTTGCCTTTCGTCTCGGGAACAACGAAGAAGATGAACACGAAACCCAGAAGCATGATACCGGCGAACATCCAGAAAACCTGCCCCGATCCTATCGCCGTGTTCAAAGAGTTAAATGTGCTCGTAACTGTGAAACTGAGAAGCCAGTTGAAAGTGCCAGCGGTGGAGCCGACGAAAGATTTGATATCGATCAGGCATAACTCACCAGCCATCATCCACGGAATAGGTCCGAAACCGAGCGAGAAAGATATAATGAAAAGTGATAGCGAGAGCAGAGGTAACCAAGAAATAGATGTCAAAATAGTCGAGCCGTCGCCGTGCGCATCTTTTAAGAAGAAGAAGACACCGAGTGCCGTGGAGCAGAGGCACATCACGAGAGCCGACAGCATGAGAAGGATGCGCCTGCCCAGCTTGTCCACAACCAAACTTGACACGAACGTAGCGACAACTTGAATCACACCTATAATAATAGTTGCGATCGCGGACTCAATACTGGCTCCGGCGGAGTCAAAGATAGCGGAGGTGTTGAAGATCACAGCGTTGATGCCAGACAATTGTTGGAACAACATGAGAGAGTAGCATATAAGGATTGCCTTCAAAGCAGTTCTTTTAGTGATGGCGGACGCGAATGAAACTGGATTCTGTCTGGCATCGTCGGCCTTCGCTTGTAGGCTGTTGAGCTCGGTGTCGACGTCGTACTCGCGGCCGCGCAGGCGGATCAGAGCCTGCCTGGCTTGTTCGTGGTGTCCCTTCACCACCAAGTAGTTCGGGCTCTCGGGCATGAAGAAGAATACGACACCAAAAACGATCGGGACCAGAGTGCAGAATATGTTAAACACAAACACGGAGGTGTAGCTGCCTACGGCGTAAGCAAACAGGATACCGACTGTTATCATGAGCTGAAAGTAACTGCCCAAGGTGCCGCGGATGGAGTCCTGGGCTATCTCGCTGGTGTAGGCTGGCGCTGTGACGCAGAAGGCGCCGCCCGCGACGCCTGTTATGAACCGCCCTGCGATCATCATTCCTACGCTTGAGGCGAACGTTATCAGCAGCCAGCCCAGGGTGAAGGGTAGTACTAGCAGCAACATTGTCAGTTTGCGACCGATTTTGTCCATGATAAGGCCGATGGGGAAGCAGATGGCGGCGGCGCCGAGGTTGATGATGGACGATATCCAGTCACCTTGCGAGACGTTTATGGGGAAGTTGTAGTCGGTGTTGTTCGCCTGAGTTATTTTAAATACTACCGGCGAGGACCACCCCAACATTGAACCAGCTGCTAGGGCACCGAGTGTAGCTGAAAAAAAGAAAATATATATTGTAATATGTTTTAATTTATTCAATTAAATCATTCTAAATAGTAATAATAAGAATTAATGATATTTCATATACATTGTGAATGCCAGGATTTCAGGTTATCCGTTATTCATGAAATTAAGTGTTTCGCAATAACATAGAAAATAATAAATATTACAACAAAACTGAAATGATGTCACTAGCAACTGAGCAGGGTTCAAGCTACTGATGGTGAGACTGACAGGATTCTCCAAATAGAATGCACTATATTGAGAAAAAATGCCTTCAGTCTAACACTTGATCAAACCATCAAGAAATAGGGTCTCACTATTATCATAAAATAACAGTAACCAACTCTTGTTGGCACACTCCAAGCACACTTTCATTACATTTTGCTTAAATGGTATCATCTGTGTGTTAGATCTATATCTCTGCACACACCTTATAAAGGACTGTGGACTGTGTCTTATGACGCGTGGTATAAGCGATATAACAATAATAACACTCATTATTCTATTATCCTATAATAATAATGAGAGTTATTATTATCAAATAATAATAATAAATTATTTAATATTTAAATCAATTAGGAGGCTTTGAGAAGGCAGGCGACCAGAGCCTCCAGCAGATCAGCAGATCCGAAAGGTCATAGCTACCATAACTGGACTTTGCCATTTAAACAAACACCTGTACACAATTGGTATAACAGACAGCCCCTTGTGCAGAGGGTCGATGGAGAATGAGGAAACGCCACAGCATGTTCTTATGGAATGTGCAAGTGTGGCCGACCAACGGGAGAAACTTCTCCATTCCCCGGCGTCCCTGCCAGAATCATGCAGCAGCCAACGGAGGCTGCTGGCGTTCTGGGAGGAACTGGGATGGATGGAGTAGGAAGGAGGCAGACGCAGGAGCCTTCTCCTATGCGCACAATGGCCCAATCATGAGGCTAAGTGCGGTGGAGCCCAGCCAAACTAAACTACTGGGTACTATGAACTATCTTATATCACAAGTTAGCAAGATACACTGCAGTTTTGTGTGGGTTTAATATAGTGTCATTTTCGGTAGAGGTTGCAGATTAACTGCAAATTTCACAGGAACCATGTGTAGTGCGACCATAACCACATCATTAGGTATGCACTTTGTTTCTTTGTCAAGATATTTATAATCATAAGAGGAACATAATAATCTAAGTATGTTATCCCAGATGACTCCAGTAATGTTAGTTATCTGTGACATAAAGCCCAAAAACAATTACATTTTGAGTTTGAACAATACCTGAGAGTGCTGCAATATACTGCGGCAGCTTGCGGCCTTCACTTCTCGAGTCGACCAGCACCGTCTGTGACACCCCCACTTCAGCCATAGTGCCGTTGTTGCCTTCTCTCTGAAAGTATATAAAGTGTAAAATAAGATTAGAGTTCAGCTACATATTTATTGTAAAAGAATTTTCTCAACTACATAAAAACCAACAATGAATCCATTGCTTCTTAGTTGTTGCGATTCATCAAAGAAGATTAATCGCTTTATGTATACGCTTTATGTATATGACCTAATAAAGTCCTAGTAATTTATTATATGTTGTGTTAAAATGTGTATTCACACATGTTGAAGTCTCCAGTGAAAAACCTTTTATTACAAATATGTGATGAGAACACAGTTATAAAAAGACGAAAGTTGTAAATTATTGTTTGGTGGAGACCCGACCCAGTCTCACATGCACTCATTAATATCTGTCATATATTAGCATTGCTATATACACAAAATGTTTATGTAATTAATCATCACCACTGATTGAAAATATTAACTTGCACCAAAGATGACTTTGCACAAACTTACAAGATTTATTGTTTCATACTTTTTGTACACATCTATTCTAACATTTATTGTTTATTCTACAAAAGTGCCAAATAAGTCAATAAAAAGCGTGTAATAAGTATGAGGGGTGTCAGATTAGTAGAGTAGAGTAATTATCAACCATGCCTATGGATACCAGCAATACTGTGATATCACCAAAAGGCTGAGCACATCACACATTTACAAAAAAAAAAACTTACAAGATCTTAAGAAGCTGCCTTAAATACTGCCTTAGATACCCTAGATAGTTTAGCTAATGAATACTACTCTCTACAGATTGCTTGGAGAGAACAGTACAGCTTGTAGCCTGATAAATTCCATTATTACCTATCTTTCTCAAAAAATATCCATTCTGTATTATATTTCATGTAGCATATTTCATCACTTAACCATTATTAAATAATTACAAAGTAACAGTAATTTATGTGTAGCAAATCTAGTATTTCTTCACAATGAGGGTTTAAAGATAGAATGTAGTGGGAGGATAAATGGAAAACTGATAATCGTTAATGTACTTTGGTAAGGTCAATTCCAATCAGTTGAAAGAAAGTGGTGTGTAATATCAAACTTCATGAAACATAATAACATGTTGCAGAATGATAGCAACTATCAATAAACAACAACTGGTTTATCACACAATTTCTCAGTATTCTAAGAATGGGTAATTAAATATTAACAAAGTTATATTATGAAAAATTTATAGTAGTATATTTTTTTACATAGAATGCATATTATAATGATCTATTTGTTTATATAGAAATATGTATTCATTCACAGTAGACAGTAATATGTA
Source organism: Scirpophaga incertulas (assembly GCA_036419045.1). Classification (NCBI taxonomy): domain Eukaryota; kingdom Metazoa; phylum Arthropoda; class Insecta; order Lepidoptera; family Crambidae; genus Scirpophaga; species Scirpophaga incertulas. The sequence continues at coordinate 4,888,636 of CM071642.1, read as the reverse complement.
GGTTGGTGCTATATTTTAATGTTTTATTTTTAAATATTCATTTATAATTACCCCTTGTCTCACAATGTTAATAACACTGTTAAGTAAATAAAGTTTTAAAACTTTACCTGAACTGTGTCTGATATAGATGCATGATTGTTGAAAGGAATAGCTGGCAGTAGAGGTTCTCTTTCTGTATTACTTCCCACTCGATTATGAGATAAAGAATATTTCATTTTGGACGGATTTTTAGTAAAATAGCATGAATCTACGTCTTACTAACACATAAGCAACGCAACACTGTTTTTGTTTTTCGTTCGTTTGAAGAGTTGACTTTGACGTCTGATTTTGACATAACACGTATTAATCAATATGATAACGTAATGGAAATAAACTCTATTGTGACTGATTAAAGTTGAACATCGTGTAACAGGTACTATAATACCATACGCAATGTAAACAAAAACAAAACCACAGACTATCGAATACCGAATCGAATTGGTTACTCAGATTGATTTCCATTTTGTATTAATAAAAGCTAGCAAGCTTTTATTTTCAATAAACTTTACCGGATTGGTCTGACTCTAGCTACTACACGCACCTAAGCGTTCGCTTCGCCATTCTCTTAGAGTACGAAGGGCGAACCAGAATCACCGTACCTCGAACATAATTTTTCTTATTTTGATTATGAGTAGATTCATCTCTTGAGTAGATGGTTTTCTATGAAATTCACCACTTATACTTACTACAGTTATGCGGGTATATATATAAGTTGTATTATCGGCATTGGTATTTATTTTATATTGTTCAATTTGTTTATTAGAAATACGACAGCAGTTGAAGTTATATTAATTTCTTGTATCAAAATTTATTTTGTTTAATATAACATAAAAATTGAAATGACTTCTATAAATGTTACGAAATATATAATTTTAAGTTATTTTTAGAGAACATGTATACAATCGAATAATAGATTACAACATGTGAAAATGACAGCAGACACGTAAGCGATCTAACAACATTGTAATAAAAAATATATGCACCAGAAAAAATGGTAAGGCAAATAGAAAAAATAAAAAGCTGCAAAATAAAAATGTTCATGAAGTTCCTGATGAGATTTCATAAGCAAATACTTAGGATAGTTTCTATATAGTTGATAACGTATGGGTTAAATTTGTATTAGGAGTTGAGATCTTAATGATTTTGTTCGAATAGGGGTAATAAATTGATAAGAAAGACATAAGTTACAGTCTAAGCCTATACGATTTCTCACTCTGTATTCAGTTGCACATAAATACAAATATAAATACTTGAAGCCCGAATTATTATTAAATTATAGAAAAATCAAATATGGTCCTTACTGTCTTGTTTAAAGGAATGTAAAACTTTGCCATCACAGCTCGTATTGTAGGTATGTTACATAAATGTACATAAAATCATATTTGTACATGGCAGGATCGATTCTGGTTCTCCCGATTCTAATGGAGCTAAGCGCAAACGATCTTAACAGCTCTCCATTAAATTTAAAAAGGAAGCAATATAGCAGAGGAAAATCTACTTCCAGAGAAGTTTAATGTTTATATAAGAAAATGTCAAAACCTAGAAAATATTAAAATAGAAAACGTTGTGAATTCCATAAAAAGCTTATATTTTTGTGCATTTGTTTTAGGAAAGCACTATAAATCCTCGGCACATGTGTATTTCCCATCTTTTGCTACAACGTACTTTTGTTTATAGGCATCACAGCGCCAGCGGGAGGAGGAATTATATAATTCAAAACTGTAATTTTCATATGTATGTATTTATTGCGAGAAAAAAATTACTTTTCAAAGAGTAATATTTGAATTTTATATTGCTCATTATTTATCGTATATTATTACTTTATTTATTTATTTTAATTATTAAAAACCTGTTTAAAATATAATGCTGTGCTTACATGGGATTTACATATTTAGCTTACTGATTTAATTTGCTTAAGATTCTTTAACAATTCAATAGTAAATTAAATTGTAAAAGTATTGGTTAAGTTTATGTATTTATTTGGTAAGCTGTATTTGCTCAATAAAGTTTAGTTATCTATAAACAGCAAGTTTCAGTTGCAAAACACGCTGGGCGGCTCGTGCTGCAGTTATGGAATGTACGATCGATCACAAAATAGCCTCTGTACCTGACATTGACCGACACACCAGTCTCCTTGACACTGGTAACTACTTTCAGAAATATATGTAATGAATCAATTATCAAGTTCGTAAGTATTCACCGTACATAGCATCCCGGAAACAGAAATGCATATAAGATTTTTCAATGACTAAGTAATGAAGAAGTGCTTATATAATCCCTAATTGTAATCTCAACTTTAAAATTAATATTGTGATAGTTAATCTGTCTGTTTGCTACGTTTTGAATAGATTCTATGGATTTGATATATAGATAGTTTGAGATCCGACCAAGGAAGGTAATTTTTTCACGAGGCAAATAAATTTTTCTTACATTTATCCTATTCCAATTAGTCTTTGGACTACCAAAGTAAACTTTGTAAGGTTTGTGTAATATGTTTATCCAAACATAATATGTAGCAAATATCTCCATATAGGGTAATGAATAGATTTATAATATATATATATATATATATATATATATATATATATATATAATATATATATATATATATATATATATATATATATAAATAAAGCATACATGTTGTTTTTTATAGAAATACTTTAATAACAGCTATGACTAAGGTACAAATGATCACATCTGCCCCACCACGATTCGAACCCGGAACCTCCGAGATGGTGATGCCTTGAAAACGACGTACTAACCACCGCCCGCCCCGAAGATTGTCAATATTCAATATCTCTTTTGTACGAGAAAATCTGTCATAATACTAAACCAGAGCCCGTAGCATGAGAAATGGAATATGAAACTGTTTGTCGTGCTATATAACCGACATTTTAAATTTTTTCTTTTGAACTTTGACGGATGAAACTGATAAAACACTACGGGGCAGATGTTAATAGATAAGCATAAGATATGTTGATGCTATCGTTAAAATAACAAACTGAACTTTATGAAATTTTGCGTATTGGTTGCCTAGAATGAATCGCAGTTCATAGGTTGTAGGGCGAGAACCTGCTTTTTAAAAGTAATTTATATTTAAAATTTTTGTGATTTGATTCTAGTAGACCTATCATATTACATATTATTTTAATTTCTGCTAGACTGATTAGATTATTTATACATTTAACAAATTAACATAGCCGTTGTTTAGACACAAAATAAACACTCCCGCTGCATTGGCTACGCTTAATTGAAAAATGTTTCAAATGACATTTCCAGCACTGAGCAATAATGCAGACCGACTGTACCAATTATACACTTCACGCAAATCAATGTAAATGGTGCTAATAACTATTTCCATAATACAGGGAGAATATGTTACGGTAATCAAAATAAGTTTTAAACATATTGTTATATTAAAAATAAATGTACATATAATTTGGATTTTAGAAGCTTGTTTTAGAAAACTATAGTATTTACTTCGGTGTTGATATGACATCAATAAGTTATCTATAATAGAATGATTATCGAATCTGTGCTATGTTATCTGAGTTACGTGTATCGGCTGAAGGCCTTTGCAGCCATGGCCGGTAAAATAAATAAATAAAAAAGTTACGTGTATCAGTGGGCAGTATTATTATTATGTAACAAAATGAAAATAAGATTTGGCTAGATGGTTAAAAAACCAAAGCGATAAACTTTTATTAAAAAAAATATATTATTTAACAATGACTTGGTATTTTTGTATGTACTGTTAGATATGCTTTTTTTTTAAATTAATGATAACCAAGCTGCACAAAATATAGCCAGAAATCCGTTGGTAGAACATATATCAAAGCATATACATATTAGAGAACACTACATAAAAGAAAAAGTATCTGAAGGCTATATAAAGCTTGAGTATAAAAAGTCCGAAGAACTGGAGGCTGATGCTTTCACAAAGGCAATTGGCCCTAGATTAAACGAGATTCTAAATAAAATAGGAATGAACCCTAAGTGAGGGGGAGTTCATTTCTACACTAATCTGTGATTCCTATGCCAGTTTGGTTGCTATGACAATCAATATTGTTATTCATAAATTAAATATGTGTCTGAATATTGTGTATCACAAAAACAGTTAATTAATAATATAAAATATTTTCTTTTAAATTATTTCATTATTTGGTTCAAATCCATTGAATCTATCCAATTCCTACATGTACTTTGATTATCTAATTAAACTGATTCTAAATATATAATTATCTTTGAATTTCTGAAAATACTACAGAATCTACCGACTCTAGAATAGAAGTGACAAATATATACTACTAGATGGTGCCCGCGACTTAAGATTAAGAGTATTTCGAGGAGCTTTTATTAGCGTGGCGTATATCTTTGTAAATTGTAACGTTTGTGCTATTATAATGTCTAAGTAATATCACTGCGTAGCTTCATTAAAGTCCATTCTCTAGTTTTAACGTGAACAATTAACAAACATCCGTCCATACTTACAAAGTTTCGTGTTTATATTAAAAAGTATTGATGTTCATCAATTTGAAGAAAAATGTAATAGGTACAGACCTCCATAATATTGGATTTGTAAAGAAATCACGTGGTGTGGTATTAGGGTGATTATGTTGCACGGCTGCTTCGGTTAGTATCGGTGTCGAATAGGACGGGAAGGATCGACGCATTGCCACCACTGCGCATCCGACCTCGACTCGGCCCAGCACACGCTGGCGGAGTGCCCCGCGTGGGCCTCCGAGCGCCGAGTCTTGGTCGTAGAGATCGACGAGGGCGAGATCTGTCTCCACCGGCATTGATAGCGGCAATGCTGGCGGAAGAGGGGGATTGGAGGGCTGTGGCCTCCTTCTGTGGAGCAGTGATGCTCCAGAAGGAGGCGGCGCCGGGCTCGGTAGAACAGCTGCGGCGCCGCCGCGGGTCGCCGGCGGGCGCGAGGAATCGCGCGTCGTCGGAGGTGGAGATCCGGGGAGGTATTGTAACCTCTCCCGAGGAGAGCTCTCCTATATCAGCAGGGGGGCGGAGGCTGGGGGTTCCCGGATGTCGCTTGGCGTTCCTGGGGGCTCCCTACATGCCTGAGGAAGGCCATCCCTGAGGTTTTTAGTGGGTAGGCCTCCCCCTTCTGTGGAGGAGAGCCCCACATAACCGCCGGCTCGCTACAAAAAAAAAAAACAAAAAAAAAGGATCCTAATGAGCAGCACGTAGTGTGTAAATCATTTATTTAGTTGAAAAGGCGTAAAAGTATATATATTTAAAAAAAATAAAGAACCTCTCCCCACATTAGGATTTTACACTAGGATCACGCTGACCCAATGTGGATTGATCGGTTCACTTCACATACAGAATTAACTTCAATCAGTAATTCGAAATTCAATTTAATTTGAAAAACGAAAACCACATTAGATCGAAAGGCCCCCCGAACGAGTCCGATGCATAACCATTGCAGGGACCACAGCGCCATCGGAGCCTTCTACAAAATTGAATTAGAAAAAAAAATAGCGCTAATTAGTTGGTACAGAAATCAACCTGTCAAAGGTTATGAATAGAAAATCATACCTCATAATTATTAAAACGGCGAGGTCCTAACACAGCAGTGTTCATGTTAGTCGAGCAATGTCCTATTGTAGACACTGTGACTCCAGACAGCACAGTTACAGGCCCGAACACGGCTACGCCTAGAGGCGTGAGCAAGTTAGACCCGTAGCCAGAACCCAACATTATTTTGGAATTTTAAAATCAGAAGAGACCTAAAAATACTGGCCGGCAAAATGAATTAAACCTTTTTTGACTTGAAAATTATTTCACACTGTCACAATAACAAGACAATAATAACAGTACTCTTCAATACTAAGCAAGATTATTTTAGGTATAACTAGATATCTTCTGGGGTTTAACTTTATCGTTCGTTGTCAAAAGTTTGATAACGCATTGTTTTGAGGTGACAAATGCTCGATCGGAAATGTAAACAAAGTCACACAAATCTTATTTTTAGAATACATAGGTAATAAAATTATAAGTTCGTCTATCAAGATACTTTTTCTTAGGATCGCGTGAAGGTATCAAATTGAAATGCATACTCATATATCCCTTGCAGCAGTGAAAAAATGCAACAGTGAAGTTGGATTTGTTCACTGCTGCTAAGAATTATCAAGCTACTCTTGACACTCGGACAAAATTAAACTTCTATGTCGATGCCACATATTTTGTAATTCGCTAGGAAATAATAAGAATTTCTGTATTCGGACTTTTCCCTTTACTTGTGCTACATTAGTTCATATCAAATTTTACGACTCTACGTTAAGTACCAACTCTATAAGTTTTGATTCCTTTAGGAATTAGGAGTGTCAAAATCCGCAAAAAAATGTTTTAACTCCACTAAGTAAAAAGTGTAGTGCTCGTTACAGACGTATCTTTAACAAAAAAGAAAAAAACAATAAAGGAAAATTGAAATCCCAATCTTGAGATAATTTCACCAGACTATAACAGGACCAATAACTATTTTTTATAAAATATATTATTATATATTAGTTATTAGAGTCTATGTAAATAAATTATATGCCATTGTAACAACTTACGATTTATGAATGTCCATGGAAACCCTCAGTATTATTATCAAGTCGAGTTATCACTATGAGGTGTATTAATAATAGGATAAAATACGTATTAGATTCCTGGGATATATTATTATAACTGACAAATCTTTGGTCCGAATTGAGCTAATATAAGCGAGTTGAAATATTTATAAGCTTTACTATTTAAATTTTTTTCCCTCAGGAGTGGAAGGCTGAAAATCCATCACAAGGACAAGGCACGAAACGTGCCCAGAGGGGCTATCGCACTAATAAATCGCAAGCGAAACGCAACCGAACCGTTCGGCTTAACCAATCCGAACGCCACAATACCACGTCATCTGTTCGATGACGTGATATTCTAGCTCTCGGATTGGTTGAGTGGAACGATTTGGTTTCGTTTCAGCTGCGATTTATTAGTGCGATTGCCCCCCAGGATACCCCCGCAACGGCAAGTGTCACGGAGGCTATGTCGGACTCCACGCGCCAGAGCGGTCTGACCACGTGACCTACATACAATATTCTTTGTGATGTGATATTATTTAATACTAAGATTTATTTCCTTCTAATATTATGTATGTAGAAGTGCACACCATTCTCGCAAGAAATATTTGAAGATTAATCTAGGGTTAGCTGGACGACCTCACGTTTGTGCACGGCTTTTCCGGTGGGTTCGTTTTATTTCATTTACCACACAAAAGGGTGAAACAGAGTTAGAAAATTGCAAATTTCTTTTTTAAGCATCGACGGATAAATGATGTATACTTATTTGTTTACTTATTAACTTTGGAATGATCAATTGTCGCAAAAGATTAATTTGACGCAAAAGTATTTTTACAAATATAGGTACTACAGTTGCATAAAATACTATATCGGAAGTTACCTGTAATCCTTTTCTGGCCGACGTCATTTTATGGGAGTAATCAGAAATAATACAAGCTCTATAATATTTATGAAAACTACATTTCCTAACAGTGCTCCAGTTTTTCACTCCCGTTGTAGTATAACGGATAATGTGAACATTCAACTCTCGACTGCGGAATAAAATATGCCAATAAATAACATTTATCTTGATTCGCTTAGTTATATAAGCGATAACCAGGATTACGTAGAGTCAACGCACTCGCGGCATACCATGTGTTGAGCCGGACAATATTACTATCTGCATTGAACTCGGATATTTATATGCGATTGTATGAAAGTGAAATAAAAGTCAAATTGAATATGTTTCGATAAGGACTTGGATGAAAAACAACATTTGAATAGTTTACTATTCAGTGAAATGTTATACAATCAAAGGACATTGTTCCGGCTCCATACATGTTCTGCCTAAGAACCGTTCGAATCGAAAATGACTTATATAAACTCTTAAAATTACATACATGTTCTGCCTAAGAACCGTTCGAATCGAAAGTGACTTATATAAACTCTTAAAATTATATGGAATTCTATGAAATAAGTTTTCACGAACGGACACTTCAGGAAACTAAAATAATTACGAAAAAAGTTAATATTTTGAGGTTATAAATAAAAAATAACCAACCTTACGTGAAATATCAGAGTAGTAATATCGAAGTAACATTAACAATACTATGTGCAGCTATATATGTTCTCTTCTAGAACTAGGAAAGGACTACTCTACTAGATACTAGGAAAAGAGATAGTACCTAGTCAAGTTTAAGATAATTCTTTGACAATTATCATTTTACAAAATCCAGTCCTTTACACACATCCGAGTCTACCAAGTACCTACGCAATGTAATCAGAGTCCGTAATCAAGCCAAAGTTGTTAGAATAAAACCATGAAACGCATAGAAAATCACAAAAGAAACGATAGTCGCAAAGCAATCAAAAATCAAATGAAACGGACACAGATAAGGTATGAAATACACCAGTGCTGCCAATTACGAAAACTATAATACTTGAATGCTAAGCTAGAAATTCGCGATTTCGCTTAAAAAATATATAATACTAGTTTTTTTCTAGCTAGTCAATTTAGGTATTTAAATGAATAAAGTGTTATCAACAAATTTTTATAACCGACTTCAAAAAGGAGGAGGTTTTCAATTCGATCCGTATTTACCGAAATCGCGAAAACTTCCGAAACTGGCAGCACTGGCTGACGGAAAACATTTTATACGGCATCAATAACTGTGACCCAACTTTTTATTTGGAATTTATTTATTTGAAGTGTCCGTGGAACACTAAAATATGTTTTAAATAATATAAAAATAAATTAAAATTATAGTATATTTATATTCACATCGGTTCTTAGGTTAAAATTGAACAATGTCCTTTCAGTTATTTGCGAAAGTAAATTAAGCTTTGAACGTATTACGAAATAATACATTGTCTATTGATATAGTTGTAACGGAACGTTACCTCTTTTTATAGACTTTATATTTTATCGTATTTGACCTTCGAAATATATGATCGAAGTGTTTGACATAGTTTTCTGGTATAATAATTGTAATACTACTCCTTAACATAGTATTGTTAGAGGGTTGCTATGGTTTCTTGTTCGGTCTGCTGAGGTGACACAAACTTTATGTTATATTTATATATTTAGTTATTTTATACATATTATTGTATTATTATTCAATATATATATCTAAAAGCTATTATCTTATCATTTCATTCAGTCCACTCGCTTTCAATAGGAAATCATATATATAATATAGGAAAACAGGTATATCATTAATTTGTAGCGTTCATTCCCCTTTTTGGTCAACATATTTGATTCTTATGTAGTGTCTATGTAAAAAACAAATATACCAAAAGTTATATAAAAAAATCATGTAAAAAAATAACATTTTGAGGCTATTTATTTGTTTTTTAAATTTCATATCGTTATTTATCCGATAGCTAATGATAAAGGAAAACATATTTATTCAATTGTCAAAAGTCAATTATTTATGTTGGTAAATCAGATTAGGTACCTAAATAAGATTCTTATCTACGCGATTTAATTTAAAATCAGTTTTAATGCTTACACGGCGGCAGCGAACTGAAGATTAATAGATACCTATAATATCTGCTAATCACACACTTAATTTTTTAAAATCTCCTTGAAGTATGTTGTGAATTGTTCAGTAAAGTTTTTCTGTGTAAATTTCTTGTTTAGAAAACACTTACCTTTGTGAAATAGGAGGTTTGTGAAATGTCGAATGTTTTAGTATAATGTTTCATTGCAGCATTTAATAGACTGATTCGACTTACGCAATGGATATAAATAATGTAAATGTTGTTTTGATTTGACGACCGTGGTCTATGCTCGAAGTGCATTCACGTTATTTTTTTCAATTTATATATGCAATTTTTCTATGGGCGATCTGTAAGTTCATCGTATTAGGTGAAAAGTAAAAAGCTTGTGCCTTGGACATTAGGTTTCTCCCCTCCACATGTGACTTCATTTATTATGTAAAAAATAAACGACACTCCTTATAAATATAATATAATGTATATGTTATACTTATATATGTTATATTAGCATTGATGATAATGAATCTATGTGCTTACTACATAGTTTAAAAAAAAGTCGCTTTCTATGTCCTTATATCCCTATATGTATGTTTAAATCTTTTAAATTACGCAACGGATTTTGATGCGGTTTTTTAAAAAGATAGAGTGATTGAAGAGGAAGGTTTCTCTTCATAACAGCATTGTGAAGCCGGGGCGGCTCGCTAGTGAATATATAAATAGATATTTTGATAGGTAAATAACGGATAAGAAAGGATGTATGTAAAATACATAACAGAAACGTAGCTACAGATGTTAGATGAAGGCTTGTTTATTAATAATCGTCACAAAATATTCCAACAAAGGAGGTTGTACATTTGGCAAAAAGGCCCGGTTGAGAAAAATTACACGAAAAATACATATTCATATAATCTTCCTCGGCCAGTCTGTAATTTAAGCCCTATGATTTTGCGTCGTTAACCTTCCCATCGTTGACCACCAGTAAAGTTTAAACTGAACCGGTTCGAAAATTCTTGAAAAGTAATCATATATATACATTGCAATATTTCACTTGCACAATTTAATATCCAGTTTCCAACTTTTTCTGTACGCACGAAATTGAGAAATGTTTGCTGTTTCTGTTAGTATTTACTGCAGAAAGGTTTTTAAGTAAAAATATTTTTAAGGTTTTAGTAATTAGTTATAGAGATCAGCGGTTGGTCATTGTTTTAGGCAGCGGCCATGTAATCTCGTGGCTTTATCGTGAGCTTGGCAACGTTTTCTATAAGCACTTCACTTATATACACTACAGAATAAATGTCAGTTTAATATGAAAGATTAGTACAATTACGATCCGCTAGGGGCACTGTATTAAATTTTCTTACATAAAGTAGATGATGTCATGATACTGTTTATATGACAAAGTGGTTTTCGGGACCCAGGTCTAAATTTTGGATATGTTGTTCTCCTTGACGAGCTGATTAAACTTTTAGAAAAAGTTACTTCAGACTTCAGAGCCCCCTAGCGGGAAAATGAGTAGTAAACTTTTTTTGCGACCATCACATTTTTTGCTCAGCTCGACCAGGAGATCAACATATTCAAAATTTAGACCTGGGTCCCGAAAACCACTTGGCCATAACAGTATCATCTACTTTACAGCTGTCGATATCATTTGCAACATGTAAACTCATGTTTGTGTTATGTTATAGACTAATCTTCCACGGCGACAGTTCTTGAGGAAACCGCATACATGTGCGGACGAATTTAAAGATGAGCCTCGAAATTCGACCAATCCTCTACACCAGGAGACCTATTTTGAATTACGAATGTGACCTCAAAGTCACCGCTGAGTAAATAGTCAGCGGTGACTTTGAGGTCACGGATTCCTAAATATCCAATTTTTGAAAGTCGATCGCAAAGCTGCCAACCTAGATAAAGTACGTACATAAATGTAAGAGTTCGGTTCCACGTAGAATGTACCGCTGCCGGTTATTGCCGGCTTAACCATTATGGTTTATATATATATATATATATTGCTTTGCTTTTCAGTCTATATATATATATATATAGACTGAAAAGCAAACAAAACACAAATAACATTTCCACAAGTGTGATTTGATTACGAGTGGGTGAGGGCACTCGTAATGAAATCACATCCGTGACTAAGGTAGTCACATAAGTGACATTCAAAAATAAGAATTATTGAAAATCGGTGATTATTAGTCACAGCGGTGATTTCTACGTCGCATTCGTAATTCGAATTCGGAAATAGGTCTTCAGCATAGACACTTACTAACTAAATCAGATTAGATGACGAAAAGTCACTTACCTAAGGTTTACTTTTTCTTCTGTTATTCGTAAATAACTAATGAATCCGTTATCTAACAATCATATAACAATTGACGTAGATTGACATGATTATGAGTACTTTGTCAATATGACCTTGAATAAAGTATCGGGTTTAACTGATTGTCAATTACTTAAATTTCCTTATTAATACCGAATTGATCGTTTATAGGCAATCGGTTGTAGCTACGAATGACGACAAAGCGTTCTTTTGTTTTGCAAAATAATAGGATGGTATTACATTCCGAAATATCTACAGAGGTTAAAGTATGAAATTATTGATTTGTATGGTGATTGAATTTCGCTTATCTCACACTAACCTATCTATCTAGTAAATCTAGATTTTCCTATTTATTTATTAACCAAGAACGCAAACTTTATGTTTTTTTTTACACATATGTAAAAAGACATAAAACTAAGTGATAACATATTTTTGAAAGCAAGAAAATCAGTTATTTTTGCGCATTTTAGTTTTGCGCATAAATTTAAACGGCAGGTAGGTTTTGTATTTATTTTTTAGTTTCAAATAACATAATTCGGAGATTCAATAAAACTAAAACTCGCAAATTCTTTGGCGTTTAAATTTAAAAGTTATAGTTTTTAAAAGATCTATTATAATAATAAAGAATGCATTTATCGTTCACAATGTTTGGATATATCTTAAAATTACAGATACCTTATAAATTATAATTATAAATTTATAAGGTATCGGTTGACATCGTAAAGTACATTGTACAAAGATACGTATACAAGTTGTATAAAGTACAAAGATACGCAGTTCTTCAAGTGGTCTTTTACGGTATACGCCGCCAGATTGCCTCCTGAAATTCGGGCTATTCAAACCCTCCCTTTGTTCAAAAGGAGAGTGAAGGAATAAAATCCTCCTTCCTCCTCAAATCTCCTCTACTCATTATAAGTTGAATATTATCCATTCACGTTCAAATAGTTCAAGTTGTTTTGTTATATTTTATATTCTTTTTATGTTTGTATTGGTACACACCATATTTGTATTTTTGTTAATTTTTCCTACTGCAGGTTGGCTGGAAGAGATTTCGTAAGAGATAAGCCTAACCTTTTGTGCTCTTTCATGTTGTTTGTGTTGTTTCTAATTATGTTTTTATGTTGTGTACAATAAATTGTAAAATAAAATAAATAAATACCATACAAAAAATATATGTTAATATCGACTACAAACAAAAAAAAACTCATATAGCTATGGTGATTATATCATCACATATTTATAACATACTAGCAGACCTGTCAAAAAGATTTGTAAAGTGACAGTTTTTTGTTTCTACTTATTTTATAGTCAGGGCAAAAAATTCTCATGTACAGAACCGTCACCCCGGTGGTAGGGCGTTGTGATTAAAAAAAAATTAATTGCAAAAAAGGTCCAAATGAACTATTTACATTTTGTGATTATTCAATTTTGGAAAGTGACATTAAAACCTCCAAGGATGTGTTCTGTGCCCTAACGCACACATGCATACTGTTTGGATAGATATGATTTTATTTTTTTATATAGCGTTAATAAAGCGCAAATTGACACACACCCCTACAATGCTTAGACGACAGTGAGTGCTTGCAATATGAACTTTATACAATAACAATAAAGCTCAAATTGACTGTACGTTTTAGTTAGAAAACGTTAGTATGGAAAAAAATGGGCTTTTTTAGGGTTTTTCCGATAATTACTCGAATTTTTCTCGACGTAAAAACCATCCTTGAACTTCAACGAACATTGTGAAAAAAGAATTGGCCAAATTGGTCCAGGCGTTGTTGAATTATGCACTTACCAACACATTTTGCGATTCATTTTTATATATAAGAAGATAAGTACATATTTATTGGTTTAGTTTATAATGCTAATTTGCATATACATATAAGTGGATAGCTTTATATTAAATAATTAGATAGTTGCACTATCGCATTAGCCTAAGCCCTGTAAAGATAGTGTAAGAAGAGAGATAAATAAATAAATAAAAATAAATAAATAAATCATATGTGTATATGCTAATGTACAAGCTAACATGTTCAATAAGGTATCGACCAATGTTACAAAGTAAAGTCATTCAACTCCTTCAACTCTGTAAGCATTTTCATTTTCACAGCTGCAGGCCATGAGTGCGTCTACAGTTGAATAAGGTTCATTTCAATAACATATTTGTTATTGAAATGAACCTTGTTCAACTGTAGTAGTGTTATTACACGCGATGATGGAAACGAATCGCAACTCGACGAGAAGAAACGATCGTATAGTTTATGTAGAGAAAATAATTGCACGCTTCCGTAATCATCGTTTATTCTAAAAGTACCTACACGTGTATTAATCTGCATGAGGTTGAAGTATGTTCTTAGTTTTTACGTCTTGCTTTTGCGAGTTTATCTCGCATTATTCACATGAATAATTTTATTTCCAATTCCTTTATTATTCATGCAGTTAGTCTATGGCATTTCGATTTAACTGTAATTCGGCACTTGTAAATTATTGATTCCTTTAATTGTCGCTTAAGGAAATGATATATAAGTCCAACTCTTGATCCTACTACTATTATAAAGGCGAAAGTTTGTAAGTATGGATGTTTGTTACTCTTTCACGTAAAAACTACTGAATGGATTTGAATGAAACTTTACCACAATATAGCTTATACATCAGAATAACACATAGGCTACAATTTTTGAGGTTTCTAATGTGAGGTCGTAAAAAAAACACATTTTTTGCGCTTACATTGCAAACGCTGACTGAATCCTACGTAGTTGATAGGAGCATACTGCTGTAGCTACCTATAGGCCTGTGATTAGGGCTCTGCAGTGCTTAGTTACCGTATTTCTTACTTATTACTAGACTAGACGGGACGAACCTGAAATCCACGCGAACGAAGTCGCGGGCAAAAGCTAGTAATGTATAAGTAGTTCACAAATAATGAAAGGTTTTTTATGTGTTATGTTTATTGTTATGTATCTATTTTTATTTTTCTTTTTCTCCAACAAGCAAACAAGTGTTAAACAAAAATTCTCGTCTCGTAAGTCCAAGGAAGAAATTTCAATACCTTTGAATTGCTAACTATATTTTGAATATTGTTTTTGAGAATAATGGTTGAAGTGACGTTGTTTCAACTCCCAGTCAGACGAACAAATCGTTGTTTCACCTCCCACTCAGATGAACCAAATTATTGTAACAACACTGTTTTCGATCGTTCTGTTCTTTTTAGAACAATGATTCTGTCGATCTTTTTTTGTTAAATATTAATAAGTTTGATGAGAGCAGTATTCGTGCTAGTATCCGTGACCCATAACGTTGTTATTTTAACCACTATTTTATTTCTTGAAATATTGTTCGATCTTCTCTTTTAATATATTTTAGTAGGTAGTTAAGTGGAAACTTCACTGGTATATGATAATTAATTTTATGTATAGCCTTTAAGTAAAATATTTACTGTTTGTTTCCCAAAATAAATCAAATAAGGACATAAAAATACTATATCAATACATAGTATGACGACCTCCATAGTCGAGTGGATAATACACCGGTTTCAAGGTGTCGCCATCTCTGAGGTCCCGGGTTCGAATCCCGGTGGGGGCAGTTGTTTGTGTGATGAATGCGAGCATTTGTACCTTAGTCATGGTTGTTGATATATATTTCAATAAAAATTATTTATATACGTATAATATATGTATGTCTATCCGTTACCCTAGATCCATAGCACAAGCCTTATAGAGCTTAGTTTGGGCTAGGCTAATTGGTGTAAGTGTAACAAATATTTATTATTATTATTATTATTATCATAGTATAAAACAAAGTCGCTTTCGCTGTATGTCCGTATGTATGCTTAGATCTTTAAAACTACGCAACGGATTTTGACGCGGTTTTTTTTAATAGATAGAGTGATTCTTAAGGAAGGTTTGTATGTATAATAAATGCATAATATAGTAGAGAAACACTGATAAATTTAAAGGTTTCTAATGTGATGTCGTAAATAAGCACGTTTTTTTGCGCTTATATTGAACCCTACGAGATAGACCAAAATAATGTACTACAGTATTGTACAACTTACAAAAATCCACAAAAAAGTCCGCGATGGTATATGTCTATCTCTTAGGGATAACCCACCATAACCATTTTTTCACTGCACCCGTGCGAAGCCGGGGCGGGTCGCTAGTATATAATAAAATAAAGGATAAATGTCGAAATATGGTAAGGGAAATGTGCGGACTGGGAGATGTAGGGCCAAAAATCGAAGAGGGAATGCTTAGTTGGTTTGAACACGTGAAAAGGATGGACTGATGACGACTTAAAAATAAAAATTAATGGGATAGCTGGTAGGAACGGTTTAGACGAACATACAAAGATTAGTGATGCAACTGAATTGTCTTAGCGGTCAAAAGTAAATTATAGCAGAAACGGAAACGGATACAGAAACGAAGGTGAATATGAAAAAAAAAACAAATTCACAAATATAATTCTTTATTAAGTATCAAATATACCAAATCTATATTAGAAATAGATATATTAGAAATGTACCACAGAATACAATATTGAACGTTGCAATTGAGCATTTTATTAATATTCAAAATTTAGTAGTGGTAAGGAGAAAAAGTAGAACAAGTAGAAGAGTTTGTATATTTGGGATGTATGTTTACAAGGGATGGAAGGTGTGATAACGATATAGAGAAGCGAGTGAAAGCTGGTAACATGGTGAATGGGGCCATGCATACGTTTCTGAGTAGTCAGAAAATATCAGAAAAGGCGCGACTAGCAGTGCATGGGGGCGTGCTGGTCCCAACATTAATGTACGGAAGTGAAAGTTGGGTATGGGAGAAACGACATGAAAGCAGAATAAATGCAGTAGAAATGAGAGCTTTGCGGAGTATGGCAGGAGTAAAACTGAGTGACAGATTGTATAATGAAGTGATTAGAAAGAAATGTGGTTTGAAAGAGGATATCGTGACAAGAATAGAGAAAGGGATGCTTGGGTGGTTTGGGCATGTGGAACGGATGGATGAAAGTAGACTGACCAAAATGATTTATGAAGCTGGAGTGAGTGGAGATACGGGACGAGGAAGACCTAGGCGAACCTATTTCGAACAAATCGAAAGTGTCCTCAAAAAATGCCAGGTCAGAAGTACCCGTAATCGTCGAGCATGTATGAGGAATGTTATGAAAGTAGATGAAGCGAAAGAGATATGTAAAGACCGTAGCAAGTGGAAATACGTAATCTCTGCCTGTGGTAAGTTGTGTATGTGTAGTGGTAAGTTATATTTTATAAAAAGTAATCCGTCATAAATTGGTTGGTTGTAAAAGGTTGTAAAAGTTGCGGAAACAGAAGCAGAAACGGATGTTGACAAGCGCGCGGAACTTCCGCACTTGAGAGATCCGTTGCCTCACTAACAAAGATTCAATAGGAGATATCCTGAAATAAGGCTATGTCCAGATTACTCGTAACTGATGACCGCGCATGAAAGTATAAAAGAAAGCCGAGGACGGTAGGGATGTATGTTTGAATCATAGCGTGAAAATCTCTACCAACCGCAATAGAAGATAGGCGTAAGTATATGAACTAGATACTAGAAACAAAAATAAACTTGCCGTTCCAATGTTCAGACTCCATAAAACTAGCTGTTCGTTCTTGGGGAAATGTAGATATATCTATGTTTAACAAGTGTCATTGATTTGCCTTTATATAAATTTAAAATCCATATCAAAAAGACACTCATGAGTAAAGGTTATTATAAAGTAAGTGACTATCTAAATGATCACAGTATTTGGGAATAGGGACACTATTCATAGAGCCATGTTTGGCAACAACATTATTTATAATATTGTATTATTTTTATATGTGTATGTAAACATACATACGACTGTAATCGTATTAGGTATGATTGTATCTTATACTATATTGTATTTTTATATTATATTATTATAATTATTAATATTAAAAAGAGGAGATAAAAAATAGACCTTCAGAGTTTCTTGCCTGTTCTTCTCGAGAAGGCTCTCCCAATTTCCGAAAAGGTGTCGAGTCAATATTTTTTTTCCCTTATTCGTACGTACGGATAAGGTTTTTGTTTTTTTGAAGCTTTTTTTTTGTTTTGTTTGTTGACGTCAATAAGTGCCTGTAAAGGTCTATGTTGAATAAAGATTATTTTGATTTGATTTGATTTGATATGAATGTAATATGTAGAATTCCTCCGTCCATCTCTTCGCTCCTTTAAGAGGACCACCGATCAATCCCTTTTGAGAGCTTGAGATATTACGACGCATGTCACAATAACGGTGAGTGAATGGCGAAAATTAACGTGAACTGTACGCAGTTCAGTATGATCTATATTCCTTTGGTTTTTTTATACCACGATGGTAGCAAACAGGCCTACGACGCGCCTGATGATAATCGGTTTCCGTAGTCTATGGACATTTGCAACGCCAGAGGTATCACTCGGGCGTTGGCCCCTTTAAGAACCTATTTACTCCCCATTCAAATAACCCCATACTGTAGCCCTCTTCATAGTACTTTGGTATCGCGATTGATTTGATATTATAAGTTTATCAATCACAAATTTATTGGTAAATTAAATTTTGATTGATTATTTCATGAACACAATCAATTAATATCAATATAACATCAATGATTATTATGCAGATAACCTATCTATCAGTTGCCAGGTGTCACTGTATAATGACCAGCTGCCAACATAGCTGAGCGTTATTAATGAAATATACTGAAATGTTATTTAATATCGTTGATCGCTAAACCTTTACAAAATATATTTCGTTAAACGTAGAAGCGTTATTTTTGCAATATAAGGTAAGTTAATCACTATAATCCAACAGTTTATACTGTTGGATTGGAGTTAACGGTTTTGCGTTTAAAAAAGTTTGAGGGAGGTGTCGCGCGGTATAGGTTAACCGGTTCATTAAAGTTAGCTCATCTCTTTCTATTCCATAATAATGGCAAAAGACGGTACAGTAGAAGATACAGCGGACGCAGTAAAATAACACCGCAACATTTCCTGGAAAACTGACGTTCCAATTTTCAGTCGTCGACGCTACAACTGAAAAGCAATAGACAACACAGATGTGGCGTGTAGCCTTCATGAGTCACGTGACCATCCAGTTTTTCATTATCTTTGATGTTCCTAACGAACTTAATGGGATTGCCCAGGTCTTTCTTATACCTGTACCTTCTGATGTTATTAAGATAACTATAATTTAGACAACGTTCGAATATAAAGTGATAATTATATTATCTTTCTCACTGACCAAATAATAGATAACTATGAATGAAAAATATATGGAATTTTCTGTTAAACAGGTGACCACGATTAAATATGTACTTACTATACTCTATTTGGGAAAATGATTAATTCCATGTCTTGTTATATCAAAAATAAGAGAAGTCAGAGTTATATATAATTGATACAAACATTACACAAACAAGAACAACAGTATACAAACATTATTGAATTAAGAATGCCTGATGAAATCAATGAATTTTTATTATTACATATCTTGTAAAATCAAGATATCAGAAAAATGCTTTAAGCCGGCTGTTGGTCCATCTTACATATCTAATAAAATATTTAATGCTATCAATAAAATCAGTTTCGTTATCATACATCTCGACACATTCCACAATTTTAATATCTTAATTATTTTTATATCAAATTCAAAAACAACATAATCTATACGCATAAATATAAATAAAATAGAAAGAAAGAAAGAAAAATTATTTATTTGGCGCTTAGTAGTGTTTACAGAAAGGAACAAAATTAACAAATTATTAACTATAATAATAATATAAGCGACCAAAACCGACTCCACTAAGCTCTAAGTCACAGAACACTGTGACGCTGATTTTCAGTGAAGCCGCTAGAACGACAGCGGGGATTCCATCACCGTGAATATGCGCAGACCTCTGACGCCCTCCAAAGCATGACACAACTTACACTACTCATCAGATATTACTTAAAACTAGTACAAGAATATTACAAACCCAACAACAATAGGAACATTATACAACTATATAATAACTATATACAACGGGCACAGAATAATTTGGACACCTGCTTAAGAATTAATACGAGCCAGATATTTAACTAATTTTATTTTGGGCATTTAACAAATACTTCGATAGTTGCTCTTGAAGGAATAGATCGAAGTAGCATTCCTGATAGGTGGAGGTAGATTATTCCAGCACTTCGTTGCAGCATATCTAAAGCTTCCACGAAACGCTGCTGTTCTAAAAGCAGGACATATTACTCTTACGGCATGACGTACCCCAAGCGGTGAGAAATGTAATTTATTATACAAGTATGATGGGAAAATAGGAGTGTTGTTTGGCTATCTATTCCGGTTAATTTGATGATGAGATAATTTTATTTTGATAAATGCATTAGAGATCTGGTTTATATATTTACGTAATATTGAGACATCTAAATTAATATCAAGATATTTATATTTAACTTTTTTTTCGGGGGTAAATGCTCCTTATGCACCGTGACACCGCGCTGGCAAGGTGCGGCCGTAGGCCTCTCCGGTCTGAGAGACCGGCCTACCCACAAAAACCCCCCGGTGTTGTCTGAGCCCATACTGGGGCGCGTGGCGGGTTGTGCTTCTACCGCCACACGCCCACGGGCTAGCTCATCCCAAAGGGGGGATTCTCCGAGGACAGTAGGACAATCCCCCAGGTAGAGAGGCACTTCAATGGCATGCGCGGTCGCCACCCGCGCACGCTGCCTTCACGGCAGGGTCATTAGACGTATAGTTATCTTAAGATTTCTTTACTCATATCAAGAGAAGGGCAAAATCTTTTAGCATTTCGTGGAATAACTTTGGAATGAATTGTCAGCTGTGGTATTTCTGAACTGTTGCGATATGCAAAGTTTTAAAATAAGCGCGTGATTTCATTCAAAAGCCCAGCAATAGGTGACTCATTTGCTAGTTTGTCTCCTAAAACGTTAAAAAAATCACGCGGCGCGAGTCGAGCGCATAGTGTTTGCAAAGAGGGGAGCTTAAAGCAGTACCTGGGACTTGAGAGCCAGGTGTAGATTTAAGGACCCCTTACGGTGCATCAATACTCATCATGACCACCCTGGCTCCACTCAAACATATATGATATGATTCCCCAATGAACCTTCGTTACGCGTCTAATCAAATCTCTTGGAAATCCAAGATTCTTTAAAAAGTTTGGATATTCAGAGGAATCTCCGGTATTACTGATCTGATTTTAATGACATGTGGCATGGGAGTAGTTTAAGATCTAGTAAGGATATATTATTTTTTAACTACGAAATATTTATGTCCCTTCTATGCAAAAATGCGATATGGCGCGGGCGCAACTGCGAGCAGAAAGCTAGTACCTATCATAAATATTTAAGAATTTAAACATTACGGTTCCATATATACCAGTTTTATTTTTATAACATATTTAAATACATAATAAATATTTCAATTCTTACATATGTATTACGCGAATTTAATAAAATCTGTACGTAAGTCATAATTATAAGATGTAAACTGAAATAAATCATTTGGCAGCTGTACCAACAGAACACGGCTAACTGCAACTTGTTATCTTGTGTATTTATTTGTATTCCTGTTAATTAATTCTTAATCGCTCATAATAAATTAATTTATTTTCCCAATAATTGATTATTGTTATTGTTTTCTTCATATATCGTTTTACCTGCCTTTTTAATATGTAAATATATAGTAATTCTGTTATACGGAATACATTAATGTACGGAAGTGAAAGTTGGGTATGGGAGAAACGACATGAAAGCAGAATAAATGCAGTAGAAATGAGAGCTTTGCGGAGTATGGCAGGAGTAAAACTGAGTGACAGATTGTATAATGAAGTGATTAGAAAGAAATGTGGTTTGAAAGAGGATATTGTGACAAGAATAGAGAAAGGGATGCTTGGGTGGTTTGGGCATGTGGAACGGATGGATGAAAGTAGACTAACCAAAATGATTTATGAAGCTGGGGTGAGTGGAGACACGGGACGAGGAAGACCTAGGCGAACATATTTCGAACAAATCGAAAGTGTCCTCAAAAAAGGCCAGGTCAGAAGTACCCGCAATCGTCGAGCATGTATGAGGAATGTTATGAAAGTAGATGAAGCGAAAGAGATATGCAAGGACCGTAGCAAGTGGAAGGACGTAATCTCTGCCTACCCCCGTGGGAAAAAGTCGTGAGTGTATGTATGTATGTAATTCTGTTATTCTTAATGGAGACGAATCTTGGGTAACTAAAATGACTTTGTTATATATCCCTACTATAAATGCGAAAGTTAGTATGTATAGATGTTTGTTACTCTAACACGTAAAAACTACTGAATGGATTTTAATGAAACTTTATAGCTTATATATATCAGAATTACACATAGGCAAAAATCTATAACGATATGCGTAACGCTTTATAAGCTAGGTACTCGAAATACTTATCCTGCGCAAACGAAGTCGCGGGCACTAACTAGTGTGTACGAATATAAAACGACTAACTATAAACTTGTAAAAACACAACGTTCTAGTTTTTGTTTTAATTTAAATAAGTCGTTGTGAAAATGTAAAAAACGATAACCTCAGTCTGACGAAAACAATTTAATCACTTCGTAATTATGACAAAGATATCTTAATTAAGGGCAATACAATACTTTTTTGCATTTTCGAAGACAATTTGTGGATCCCATCCCTGTTCCTAACATAGCTGAGATGTACGAGTCCTATTAACTTCCGACTTCTAATATCTTCACCCATTTCCGTTTGAATTTCCTCTTTGAATTTCCCACTTCCTTGGTAGATTGCGATGTATCGTGATCGTAAAATACAATTTATTTTTAAAGTTATTTTGCTTTTATTTATAATAACGTTTAAATATGAGAATTTTTGCATACTCATGCTACTTTTTATATAAAAAAATATAAAATAAATAACAATAAACAATTTGCATTCATTAATTTAAATAATTGGCACCCAAATATGAAACACCTATTTAATCTGCAATTTAAATATAAAATAGAATCTTATCTACCAACGGAGTGCACTATATTTTGCTTGCAGAGTAATTTTGTATTGTGCTTACCGAAAAAATTGGTCACTTCCGCCACGTAACTTCCGGGGATCAATTATTATTCCAACGCTAGAGTACTTACAAAACTATCGATTCTATTTTCAAATACGTTGTAAGTTTTGCACTCGCGGAGGCAATAGAAAATGGCTCATACGACCTATATTTCCGAACTCCGCGTCAGTACTGCCGCTTCACATGTAATATTTGTATGTAGCGTGCTAGGCTCGACGAAAGAAAAGTGTAATTACTGATTAGCTATTATTATGTGATTAAATTTCTTGTAGATAAGTCATCATATTTGCGAATTTCTTGTGGTGCATAATTTTCGTGTGAGCAGATACCGTGGAACCATCATATCGTCCAATTCTGTCCATTGCGTCGCGACGCAAATAATCGAAAATATAAAATAGAAAGATTTAATATTCTTTGCGTTTATTTGAAAGTAGAATGAAAATTTTGTGTTTTTGTTTCAATATGAAGAGATATCATCCAAGTGCACATGTTTTATAATGGATAAATTGGAGATTTGTGTTTTTGTGATTGAACATTGATGGAAAGCACGGAAGTGATATTTTCTTGTTATATAGCGTAGTAAATAGTTTAAAAAAATGTATTATTACTCTTACGATTTGAATGACTCGAATAGGGTGTTACAATAATGGGTAAATTATATTTCAGATGAATCGACTTTTGATTAATTTTACCCGACAAATAAAATGCACTTTTTAGTTTCTCAAAACTAAGTACATAATCAAATGAATCAAGTCAATGTGGCAGTTGTAGTTGAGACTATAGGCGCTAATAAGGAGATGCAGGGTTCTCTATAGGAGTATATGTTTTTCATATAGTTTAAAACTACATTATTTGTAACATTGTCACATTAGTAATATGTTTATTCTGTTCAGACAAATAGAGGTTGTTGAAGAGATCAGAAATTCTAGGATGTGAATTACAAAATAAGCCAACGATTACAAAATAAGTACGAGTATATTAAATTTTACAAGGAAATTTGTATGCAATTGTATAGGTACTGGAATTCTTCAAATAAAAAAAATATATTTTAAAAATTATAAAATATACATTTACATAGTCATAATATATTCAGAATATTTAAGGAATTTACTATTGTTATATAATTTCTACGCAACAATGAGTAAATTTTGTAGAATTATTTGTTACGCTTATATATTGTATATAATAAAAATAACGGACTTTCTTTTATAACTAAATTAAGCTAAAAGTATTACGCAGACGAAGGGTCATATAAAGATGAGAATATTCGTTGTAAAGTCATTTCAATAACGTACGTTAACCCAGCCATCGTTGGCAGCTCTGTGACTAACCTGAAAAACGTAAACAAATACACAAAGAAGAATCAATAAATATGATTCGCATATGCCATGCTATGCCATTGTCAAGTGATTCCTTCATAGCGACGTCAGAGAATTGTGAGTTCACAGCTTTGTATGACAATATTTTAATATAAGTGTATTTAAAGTGTATCCAGGAGACCTATTTTTGAATTACGAATGCGATTTCGAAATCACCGCTGACTAAATAGTCAGCGGTGACTTGAGGTCACGGATTCCTAAACATCCAATTTTTGAAAGTCGATCGCAGAGCTGCCAACATAGATAAAGTAGGTAGTCACATCAGTGATATTCAAAAATAAGAATGATTGAAAATCGGTGATTATTAGTCACATCGGTGATTTCGAAGTCACATTCGTAATTCAAAAATAGGTCTCCTGCACCGCACCATCTCCTGACCGGACCGGTCGTTCTTACTACGAGAGATGAGGTCATTAGGACCAAGGCTTTGGGCCTGAGTTTGGTCACTAGGTCACATGGGCTTAGACGCCAGATCGGTCTGGAATCTGACATATTCACCGGGACACTCGGATGTGGTATTTATTCCAGAGGATTCTCATTTTCATGAGACACAATAAATCTATGTGTCTATTCCACTCATCTTACTCTAACATGTATGTTGCCATGTGTCGTAACATTGACTACATTTTATCGATTTTTTTAATGCATATACTGCAGAACTAAGTCTGTTGGCTCAGGATCAATATGAGGATCCTATTGCAATCGTGAATCTAGTTTTATGCCCAAGAATTTTGTATTATCTGTGAATTCGACAATTTTATTATATATTTTCACAAGTGAATGAACTGAACCAGTGCACAACTTATATATGTCTCCAACAAATTTTATACAATTTAAGACAAAAAACAACTTCGTTGTATCGACCGTTAGTTCTGCGAGCAACTTGCCGCCGTGCCCAGTGCCACTGTTGTCGAACCTGGGTTTTCTGCGGAGTTTATCATTTCTGCTTCCCCTAGAATAGTTCTCTTCATTGTGCTTCGAGTGATATTAATGCTCTATAAGGTAATTGTATGCTATTGCATACACTATGAACAGATATCATCCAAGTGCACGTTTTTTTATAATGGATAAATTTGAGATTTGTGTTTTTGTGATTGAACATTGATGGAAAGGACGAAAATGAGATCTCGTCGTAAATTGTTAAAAAAAACATAATTATTATTACTCTTACGATTTGTGTGACACCAATGATTAATTATATTAATAAATATATGTTTAATTATAAAAAAATTATTATACTATGTTTAAATTAATTTACTTATTGAAACTTTTATTTTTTACTTACTAGTTAACCTTCAGAGATAAAAAATGTTAGATGTACTAAAATATATTAAAAAACAGACGTTAATAGTTATACATAAAAGATAGCTATATATATTTAAAAATCCTAACCTTATTTTATAACCTAAGACTTATCTCAAAAAGGTTACGTATTTTATTTTTAAAACTAAGCCTACTTGGGGAGGTTTTCACTTCTTGAAGGAGTGAATTCTATAACAGTATAGCTTGAAACAAAAAGGAGTATACTATATCAAAATGGTGAGAGGGACATTTAAGGACGTAGATATTGAAAATGGGAATTGAGTTAGCTTGGTGTGATTGTAATTTAGTTACTTTTATCTCAATACAGACTACATTATTATATATTTTTTATTTTATTTCCATTTGACGTAATAAATAGCAGACAACTAAACTACAATAATAAAACTTATGTATTCAAATTAAACAGTATTCCAATTAATTGTAAAGGGTATTCATGTAAATATTACATGTTATTGGAGTTATCCTATATAAAAATTGTAATCGTAAATCTATTCTGAAATATATTTTTATAATAGTAGGGCCGCCGCACAGTGGTGCCAAACGGGAAAAAAATCCGCGCCACGTCTGCAGAGGTCCGATTTAGTTGCGGGTTTTTTAAATTATATTCATGATTGTGTAAGGAAACTATCCTTGCGGTATTTTCGAAATTCCATCAAGAAATGTCAAAAGCCTATTTTGAATGTCAAATGCTAAGAGGAAAAAAAATATTATAGATTAGAGAATATTAGAGATTTGCATATTTTATCTCTTCTTTACAATCTCTTGTTTCTTCCTACATCTCCAGCATACCTTAAGTCTTTGCTCTCTTTTCGGTCCTCTTCCTCCAGTCGCGTTTTACGAGCGAATTTTAACTTGACTCTTGATATCCCTTCTTGCAGTACTGATTTTCTCTCTTACTCTTTTTCCTCTTATGCCGTTCGACTTTGGAATTCTCTCCCTGAGAGTATCAGGAGAGCGCAAACGTTAGAGTCCTTTAAGAACCAAGTCCGTATCCATTTCCTGTCCTTAAATTCTTAACGTAATTTTACTTTATTTACTTTCACAATAATTGCACCTACTCCCAAAATTCCTAGTTTTCGTTTTTTTCTTATCTAAGGTTGCCTGGAAGAGATTGCTTTTAGCAATAAGGCCGCCGTTTGCTCATAATTGTCTTTGTTTGTTTACTTTATTTCTTGTATTTATTTTGTGTGCAATAAAGAGTTTATTATTATTACTTCTAAAGTAAATTAGTTAGAAAGCTCTAGATTTTTTAAAGATTATATTTAATTGTTATAGAAGTGTTATCTTAAAGCAGTGTTATCTTATTAGAAGGTATGAGAAACAACGAAAATACACTTCTCTCTCATCAATGAAAGGGTTTAGGACAAGAAATACTTTAGTACCATATCAATCGAGTAATCCACCGCCTCTAGATATTAGGTATAATAGGTTTTTTTTTATAATATATATCGCACTAATAATACAATAGTGTATCAACTCAAAATCGAACATTTTTCAGAATCAACAAAAAACTTATTACTCACTTCATGTAATAGTTGCAAATTGAATAACTGTCACATAAGTTTTTTATTTTATCCTTATTCTGTTTTTGCACTAATCGAACGACGGTCTTGATCACGCGTGAGGAATGAAATTTTGCGTGTGTTTATAGTATTATGTCAAGTACGATGTTTTGAGTTGATACACTATTGTATTATTAGTGCGATATGTCTACTCCACGGACTCGTAGTCCGTGCCTTTTTTAAACTGTCCTCGTTTGGATCTACTACGTACTGTACGTACAGCGTCATATTATCTTATAATAGGTATAATAGGTTAGTCTGTTCCAGTAAACAATTTGCTGATAACTTTGAAAAACAACATATTAGATAAATAGGTACCTATAAAGGAAAAATGCTGTTCACGTTAGTTACAATATCTGATAGTGCGATAGTTATCACTTTGTAATATATAATCGTACTGAAACTGAACCAACGGCTTCGGCGTGTCAATAAGATATGTGCTATCTTCATTTGTACAGCTAGTCATTATTAAGGTGTCATTCTTTTGTTTGTTTTCATAAAAATGAAGTTTATCTACTTCGTCCTATTAAGCCTTTATTAACAAAGTCATTTAAAAGTTATGCTATTATTAAAATTGAACGTAATTACAGGATTCATTTTTAAATTCGCCATACAAATACCTATGTATCATGAAAAATGTATCGTATTAAAAAACGTACGTAGGCAAACTGTACCGATAGAGATCGGTTATTCACAATTTATAATAATTAAAGTCCAGGTATTTCATTATTTAAATTTATCAAATAAAATAATAAACAAAGTGCATAATATTCAAATTAAATAAATAATAAATAAATAAATGTTTCTTACAATTACACCAATTAGCCTAGCCCAAAGATGACCTCCATAGTCGAGTGGATAGTACACCGGTTTCAAGGTGTCGCCATCTCTGAGGTCCCCGGTTCGAATCCCGGTGGGGGCAGATGTTTGTGTGATTAATGCGAGCATTTGTACCTTAGTCATGGTTGTTGATATATATTTGTATAAAAATATTTATATATGTATAATATATGTATGTCTATCCGTTACCCTAGATCCCATAGCACAAGCCTTACAGAGCTTAGTTTGGGCTAGGCTAATTGGTGTAAGTGTAACAAATATATATTTTATATATATCTATACTATATACTATATTACTATATAATATTATAAAGAAGTAAAGTTTGTGTGTTTGTAAATTGTAAGGGGTAATCTCGGGATCTACTAAACCGATTTTAAAAATTCTTTCACCAATAGAAAGCCACATTATTGCGGAGTGTCATCATCATCCTCATCATCATCATCGATTTTAAAAATTCTTTCACCAATAGAAAGCCACATTATTGCGGAGTGTCATCATCATCATCATCATCATCATCATCATCGATTTTAAAAATTCTTTCACCAATAGAAAGAAAGCTACATTATTGTTGAGTGTCATCATCATCATCATCATCATCATCATCATCATCAGCGGACGGCGCGCGATGGCTTCGGGTTTAATTCAGTTAGCTTTCGTGCTCGCTTCGGGGATTATTAATATTATGCCCAACGAAGTGGGCGCGGATCAGCTAGTATTTTATATTTATTTACAAAGTTCTGTAAGGCTTGTGTTATGAATCTTGAATATATGAATCTTGGCTAATGGATAGACATAAGTATATAAATAAATTTATTATAAAAAACATAAGGTATAAATATATTATAACAACCATGACTAAGATACAAATATTCGCATTCGTCACGCAAACATCTGCCCCCACTCGCCTCGAACCCGGGACCTTACAGATGGCGACACCTGGCGAAACCGATGTATCAACTACTGGACTATGCGGGTCGTTGGGTTATATGATATATCAGAAATTGTAATTAATATTTTAAAACATGATTTAATATGGATACAAGTATTCTAATTCTAAATATAAACTAATCCAAAGAAATAAAGAGATGTATAATTATAATATATTTTATAAAAATTACCCTCCCGAGATGTTGCCGTACCACGACGTAAGACGCTAGACAGGACAATCAAACATGCCGACAACCGAACTGACTCAAAGATATACATATGCTGTGATTGATTTATCAATGCGTAGTTAACTCAATTGGATTAGTTTATAAATAAAGTACTAGTTACATAATGTAAAGTACATCATATATTTACAGGATTATGGGGTAAAGTAATATTTTAAGGCACTAAACCACATGCTCGTACGTGTTCGAATATTGATAATTATCGCTTTAAATTTTTCTATGTATCCAAAATGGTGTACGTCACTTAATATAAATTCGGCAATTTCAAATATTTATTCAGTTAAATTCTTTAAAAATAACGCGTAGCTGTGTGCACTAAAATTAAATAAATATTCATTTTCTGTTAAAAATTCACGTTTTCTTTGCGTGCTCTTTACTCTCTGTTTACTGAGTGCAAATCTTTGACGAAGATTTATGTGTTTACTTTGTACCGTAATTCTACTAAGTTACTAGGTCGGCCGGTAGGTTAAAAATAAGTATGTCATTTCTGTATCTTGGTCAACAAAATTATATATTTTTTTAAATATCCAATTGAGAAAGAATCTATTAGACTTTGTTTTTACCTTTTATATATTGACATTAGTATGTCTGAGCGTGTATGAAAATTTATTTATATTCTTATCTTTAACACAGACAGTAACAATAATAAACAAAAACCAAATAAATATACATCTGTAAATTTATGAAAATTTACTTGTTTTCTTGTTTGTGACACAGACAGTAACAATAATAAACAAAATATAAACAAATTCGCATAATATAAAGCGATAAAGTGTCCACAGGACAAACAAAATAAATAAATGACAATCTCAATCTGACATTATGGATATTTCTTGGCATGCATAATACAAATATATTTTTGGCATATTTTGTATTAGTGACAGGTACAGAAAAACATCCCTACAAAAAAAGAGCTAAGTCGAGAACATCTTAAATTGAGATAATTTAATAAAGTGGTTGAATCTTACACGTTATGGATCAACTTGAGCAAAAATTAATCTTTCACTACTCGGCCATATTTCAAGGACGAATCATGGATCTGTTATGATTTATGGCATTTATTTTTTTATCTAACAAATTTAGTTTTTAGGGTAGAGAACCAATTAGATTTATGTTTCATACCACAGATTCATACATTACTCATGAATAGATTTGACAAAACTGTTATAAAGCAGAATAAGCGTTGAGATATTTTAAAATTCTTTGCATATTCTGAGTTCAAAGTACAACATTTTGTATGGTTTATTCCTACTAATATTATAAATGCGAAACTTTGTAAGTATGGGTGGATGTTTGTTACTCTTTTACGTAAAATTAATGCATTTAATGCATTTTCCTCAGGGGAACAAAAAAAAATTGTGGTTTGTAAGCAGACAATATAAAAGTAGAAAGTTTTCACTACGTTGTGTAGATTACGTATGGGACATGACCGTTTTAATGAACATTTGTTCAGAATGAACATGATCTCCTCCCCGACATGTACTTTCTGCAACTCTAATATTGTGCAATCCTTGGATCATATTTTCTTTGAATGTTCACATTTTTCTACACAAGGGACCTTACTTTTTGAAAACCTCAAAAAAATGTACAAGTCTGATGATAATATCTCGCATTCTGTTCCTGTCATTATGAAAAATCTCGACACGTATCCATTGCTGTTTAAGTTACATTGAATATACAATTGAAGAAATTTGAAAAGAGAAAAGATTGTGAATAGTGAAGAGAAACTCTTTTGTCTTGGCTGTATGGCGCTAAAGATGCCTTTGCCTTTTCCAAATAGAGAAAAATATGACCAAAAAAAAATAGAAATAGAAATAAAATATAATAAATAAAAAATAGGCTACAATTTATAAATATATTGTATAAATTGTCTAAATTATGACAATAAGTGTCGTGCGCAGACGAACGGGCACAAGTTAGTTAACAATATAGTTGATGTGAGACTTAAAATTCAATTTATATATAATAATACATTTAATATAAATTGTATATTACATCAAACCCACAATAAAAAATCAATATGGCGTTTCAACACTGAGACTGCAATAAGCGGTTTGCATAGAAGTTCGTTCAAAATACGAGTATAAATCTATATATATAAAAATGAAACCCGTTTCGCGTTGTCACGGCATCACGTGTGAACGGCTGAACCGATTTCGATAATTCTTTTTTTTTTTAAATGTTTGTGGAAGTCCAAGGATGGTTCTTACGGAAAAAAAATCTCTCAGAAATATTGAAAAGTATACATTTAATTTTGCATATTTTAAAAAACGCGCGTTACGAATGTCAATTTTTTTTTTATACGAATGTCAACGTCATTCACAGCCATAGACTATATTAAAAGAGCATCGTTTCAACTATACAAAATAAAGTAGTGCATCAAAGCTACGCTAAGGCGGTACGAAGTTCGCCGGGTCAGCTAGTTTAATGTAAATCTCTACATCCACTTATAGAATGAAAGAAAATTCGGAAGATCAAACTTTTCCTATTCATAATTTTGAACCACTCTAGTTTTATTACAAATTCATGTATTAAAAGAACCTATTTCAATACCAAAATAGTAAAGAACAATAAACTATTCTCGGGAAAAATCATTGACTTTGGCTCCCATCCTCGCAGATATTATTGGGTAAATAAAAGAAAATTAAATGTAATAAAGTTTGTAACTGAAATCACGTGGTGCACGTGGTGCACGTGGCTTGCCATAACTTTTATGTAAGTTCTTCCCAAAGGATTCTGATTGGAAAATTAATCAGAAACACGATGCTTAAAGAAATCAATTACGTCTCTCCCGGTCGTTTAGATCCATGCTTCGTTATTCCTTATAAAAATAACTGTTTTGGACTTTTCACGAGAATTATAGGCTGTTAATTTATTAACATCTTAACAATAAAATAATTATAGATGCTGTTTTTGCCAGATGTTACAGACATTAAACCTTTGATATCGAGTCTACTGCAGCTGAGCACGAATCGCTGCTGTATTATTAGGCTATTATTCAGGAGTTATGGAAGAAGGCCAGAAATTTACTCCCACGCACGCGCATTATTGTAGAATGAGCTACTTGCTGAGGTCTTAGCCCTTTGTTTATGATACCCCAGGTGTGGCAGGCGTTCATTAGGCCCATAGAGATCCACTACCACAAGCAGGCCATAAGTATTTTTGCTATCATCATGGTATTAAAAAAAAACTTAGTTCAATATCTCTACCATGACTTTGCCATGGTTTTTCGATTTGACAGGTGATGCGTTTTGGAATAGAAGTGGAGGTTAACGTTACAAATTGAAGGAAAAAGAGGGAACAACGAATAGCTAATAGATTTAATTTTGATGACGTTGTGACGTTCTAGTGACGGCGGTTTGCTGAACAATCAATAATCCACTACTTGCCGCTAGATGTCTCTACTAGCAATGATGATTCGCTACTTGTCGCTAGATGTCTCTAGTAGCAATAATAATCTGATACTTTTCAATAAATATGTTGAATAGAAATGATTATCCGCTATGTATTTATCGCTAGATGTCTCCAGTAGCAATGATAATTCGCTACTTGTCGCTAGATGTTTATGTTTACTTTATATTCCCGCAGTAAACACTAATTATAGGCGGAATGCTTTCCAGGCATTGTTGAGGGCGAGTAACTATTTCAATGCGGAGGCTACATTGCACGGCATAGATTTCTTTGCAACATCGGTTACACAGTTAAAGCGAACATTAACTAATGCGTTCTTTAACAAGTAGTGTGTTATTAATACTCGTATAAATTAGCCATAGTTATGTGTAAATATACAACACTGTCTGGTAAGACGGTCTGCACCTAAGCTAATACTTCTTTATTGTTTTGCATTTTAGTGGAAGTTTATGATTGGCCTTATTTGTATACTTATGTAAATTGATTTTTGTCTAGCAGTTAACTTTCCGAAACTTAATATAATGAAATAATAAAATAGATGTCTCCAGTAGCAATGATAATCCGCTAATGATCTCTAGATGTCGCCAGTAGGAATAATAATCCACTATTTATCGCTAGATGGCTGGAGTAACAATGATAATCTACTACTTACCGTTAGATGGCTCTAGTAGTAATTATATTTAACTATAGCTAATGCATATCCGTACTATATGACGAAAATTCCAGGAGACCTATTTTTGAATTACGAATGCGACTTAGAAATCACCGATGTGACTAATAATCACCGATTTTCAATAATTCGTATTTTTGAATATCACTTATGTGACTACCTTAGTCACGGATGTGATTTCATTACGAGTGCCCTCACCCACTCGTAATCAAGTCATACTTGTGGAAATGTTATGTATTTTGTTTAGAGAACCTATTGATATATGGGGGCAGACCCAGGGTTAGCAAAAGCATAAATCTGGGAAAGTATGCCACTATATTTCAGGCGGAAGTCTGTGCCATAATTGAATGTGTACAAGCGAACCGCCAACGAAACTACGTAAACCAAAAAATCGTAATTAATTCAGACAGCCAGGCAGCTTTACTAGCAATAAACAATAACACCCTTAAATCAAAGCTAGTAAAAGACTGTGTGAAAAAACTCAATGACCTGGGAGAAAAGAACAAAATCACTCTCAAATGGGTGCCAGGTCATTCTGGAATAACCGGCAATGAGAAGGCCGATGAACTAGCCAGGGCTGGGGCTCAAGGAATACAGTTCGGCCCAGAGCCTATCTGTGGTATCTCAAAGAACCAGGCCATGCAATACCTGAAAACTCGCCTTCTTAACGAGGCGAAAGCAGACTGGCACAGTACGTCCGGGATGACACACTCAAAAGCATTAATCGAACCATACTCTCGCAAACGCACTGACGAGCTACTAAAGCTTAACAGGAGTAACTTGAGCGTGATGGTTAGGGCTTTGACCGGTCACTGCATGTTGAATAGACACCTTCACAACATGAAACTTAAGGACACTGACACATGCAGAGTCTGCGAACAAGAGCGTGAAACACCAATACACCTATTGTGCTACTGTGAACCGCTGATTCACAAAAGAAACAGACACCTGGGGAAACACATCCTTGACCCAGATGAAATAAAACAATCCGAACTGGGAACATCCTATCTTTCTTGGTCAGTGCCCAGTTAAGGGAGCTACTGTAGGGCCTACATGGAACCTACATAGGAGGCTGGTCACAATAGATCTTAATAGGTCGCAGTGATGCACATCAGCCCCGACTTACATGAAATAATAAATAAAATAATAGAGAACCTATTGACAGTCTGAAGTTAATGTGTATGATTTTTCAGTCTATATATATATATAGACTGAAAAATCGACTTTCAAAAATTGGATGTTTAGGAAGCCGTGA
The DNA here is from genome assembly GCA_036419045.1 of Scirpophaga incertulas. Lineage (NCBI taxonomy): Eukaryota > Metazoa > Arthropoda > Insecta > Lepidoptera > Crambidae > Scirpophaga > Scirpophaga incertulas. The sequence goes on along the minus strand of CM071642.1, from coordinate 4,854,028 downwards.
TCTCAAAGTCACCGCTGACTATTTAGTCAGCGGTGATTTCGAAATCGCATTCGTAATTCAAAAATAGGTCTCCTGGGCTGTCTGCTTGGGTACCTCCATACCCACTGTACTGTGGTACTGTAAAATTATATCTTATACTAGCTGACCCGGTGAACTTCGTACCGCCTAATTATTGGAGGCATATTTAGTAAGTCACAAACACACGACACAATACTTTTTTAATTTTATTGAAATTTGTTGCTTTTATATTTTTGCACCCATCAAATATGTCAACACATTAATTATTTTTATATTTTGAAATTTAAATACACAATGTTATAAGCAAAGTTGATATTATGTTGTCGATTCAAAAGTCTTGTTTTAATGCGTTCTTCAATTCGAGTGGAACTGAGAGTACAAATAACGTCAAATGTTTGACAGAAAGTAAGTGATCAACTTTTATATGGGAAAATGAAATTGTCGTCTTACTCTATCTTACTCGCAATTTTTCCTTATTTGCTCACCGTTTAGACCTACCCTGGACTACGACAAACATTTTAAAACCAAAATCAGCTCAATCGGCCCAGCCGTTCTCGAGTTTTAAGCAGACTAACGATCAACAATTCATTTTTATTTATATAGATAGATTACATGTTGGCAACGTGCACTGTTGTTTTTATGGGAGTTGTTGATTTGTTGTGAATCTCACAGGAAATCACATGTACTATAAATAAAATAATATAAATATATATTTCTTACACTTACACCAAGTAGCCTAGCCCAAAGTAAGCTTTGTAAGACTTGTTTTATGGAATATAGGGTAACGGATAGACATACAATACATATATAAATAAATTTTGTAGAAATATATTATAACAACAATGGCTAAGGTACAAATGCTCGCATTCATCACGCAAACAGCTGCCCCCACCGGAATTCAAACCCGGACCTCAGAGATGGCAACACCTTGAAACCGGTATACCAACTACTCGACTACGGAAGTCGTCTAATTCGACTGTAACCACTTACTATCAGACAGTTTGCTTGTTTGTCAACAAATCACCTAAAAAAAGTCCAAACCCCTAAAATTACTGGCATTTTGGATCAGAATTCTAAATACAAAAATTTGATATATAGTTGTCGATATCGAGGCATGTTCTACTTTAACTATATAACATACACTCAGTAATGTTAGAGCGAGACGCCCAAAACACATCGTAGAGAACCACGCTATTGTTAAATGGATTTTTACAGTGTATTTATAAATTGGATTATGTCTATCTTTTTTTCGCCACGGCGCATTTATATTTATTTTTATATACATTTTATATAGTATTCGATTCAGGTAAAGGAAACAAGGAAAAATTTCAATTTTTGTTAATAGCACGTAAAACCCCGACATATAAGCACTAAGTAAGTTGTTTACAACTTCTCTAGTTTCCTATGAGGTCTTTTCCGTGTGCGATATGCTTTTGACAACCCCATGTATTGTTACTTGCTTAGTCAAGAGTTATTATAATAAGTTTGCACGGAAATTTTGATATAGTGTTTTATGGTCAGCGAAATTACATTTATCGATGTGCATCAGAAGCTTAGATTCTGTAGCAGTTTTTTTTTCAACTAAATAATTTTTTGATCCTTAGTATCGACAGCCCTACATCAGCGTATGAGCAATACTACGTAGACATCTATTGAAAGCCAATGTGTTTACAGCTAGTTAGTGCTTCTCTTGTATTAACAACTAACTAGGGGTGTCATTTCAAAGATTTTAATTTAATTTTGTAATTAGCTCAGAAAGTATTATTTATTTATTTTCATCCATATTGCACAAAATACATTTAAATAAAGTGCAAAAGGCGGACTTAATGCAAGAAGACATTCTCAACCAAGTGGCTGAAAAAAAACTGTCTTTGGCACAGACAAAGATCAAAACTATTGCAAACTTACTATCTAATACATACATAAATAAAAATACCTAGACATATAAAATTATATATACTGTATTTATATACATATATTTAAACAGTATTAATTGAGAATAAGGTGTTTAAGTAACTGATTTGAAATAGTGTTAACGAACCACTCTCTTAAATATGTATTTACTTTTAGACGCCCGGATGTGGTGTAAATCATTCCCTAGATGAATCGCAGTGACACTAAATGATGACGAAACGAAGTGAGTACGGTGGACTGGATTTTTTTACGTGAGGTTACCTGATGAACGGAGGTCACGATCATGAGTGGACCCAGGAAAATTGAATCGTGACTTAAGATAGATTGGAGCTCTAGGGTTGAATAAAATATAAAACAGACAGCAGACAACCCTGAGGTTCTTGCGTTTACTATTTATATTTATACAATACATAGGTATGTAATTTGTATACCCTTTAAATATTATACCACCGGCCCTGAAATATTCTTTATATTGTGTGACACAATACGGGGCTGTTCCACGATTATGCAGGAAATGCAAGCTAGATTCTTTTCATGTTCACCGTGAGTTATTGTCCATGCCAAGATCATACACGGAAATCGCTCACAGACCGCAAGTATTTCCTTAACTTGTTAGTAGTAATGTGATTCGTAACAGTGTTGTAAACCTTTATTTCGAAACGAATTGAGAACGAAACGAAAAGTATTTTAGATAAATACTTTTCATTTCGTTTTTCATTTTTATATTCTTTGTGTAAGCCGAATGTAAGATTTTCTGACAGCCAATTATAATTGATAGCTTAATAGATTAAAGACGGCGCTTTTGTTGAAGAAAAAAAGACAAATTTATGACAGGACATGTATTATTCATAAAGCAATGTCCTGTTATTCATATTCGTAGACTAAACATGTAGTGAAAAAGATAGAGAAAGGGATGCTTAGATGGTTCGGCCATGTTGAAAGAATGAATGAAGGAAGATTAACGAAAGAGATACACAAGGTAAGAATGATAGGACGAATCGGTGCAGGTCGACCTAGGCGGACATATCTCGATCAAATCGAAGATGTCCTAAAGAAAGGCCGGGTCAAGAGTACTCGCAACCGACGAGCATGCATTAAGACGCTCATGAAAGTGGAGGAAGCAAGAGAAGTGTGCCAGGATCGTAGCAAGTGGAGAGAGGTGGTCTCTGCCTACCCCATTGGGAACAAGGCGTGACATATATGTATGTATTTTTAACAAATTATATACATTATACATAATCTATGAATTGTTATAAGCACAGTTTATAAATCTATTAAATTTAGTTTGCAAACGTAGCGACATCTATGAAGAGGCTTGGAAATCTCATGAATCTGTCAGTTTACTTAAAATAAATAAATAAATACGTTATTGCACGACTTCTCATCAGCAGCCATACAGAGCTCTTGGCGTGACTTTGATTGCGTTACACTCGTCTGGCCCTTTAAAAGATAGCGGCGCTTTTAATCGATATTAGTAGTAGGTATACGAGCATTGTATGTTACAGTATACTGATAAAACTAGAGGATTTTATCTAAAAACTAGATAAAATCGTACCTAGATAATGTAATCATAAAATACAATCACAAATTCAAATAGGTAAGTACCATATATTTTTGCATATAACTATTTTAATGATAACTTCGATATTGCCAAAATGAAGCTAATGTAAAAGATATAAAAAATGTCAGTTAAGTTATGAAAATTGTACGTTATAATAAAAAAGAAATCTTGTTTTCTCACTGTCGTTGTGAGCGTAGCAACATTCAAGTTGCTGCGTTTCCGCTGTTTGTGCGAACTGCGATATTATAAACCTTACCAATTAGAAGATGGTCGCGGTTTAATTAAGTACCTAAATTGAGTAGATAGATAAAGATAACATTATATTAGACGCGCACATATATTATATAAGTAGTTATAGATATATAACATACTTATAATAAATCTGTAGAGAGGTCAATTCTGTACATGAAATATATTTCCAATATAACTATCAAGGGGGTGATTAGGGATCGATACTGATGCCAAAAATGCAATCACAAAATTTTTTGTCTGTCTGTCTATATAACCGTTATAGAAACAAAAACTACTCGACTAATTTTAACGAGACCTGGTACAATTATTTTCATACTCTGAGCTGGTTATAGTATACTTTTCATCACGCTACATTCAATAGGAACAGAGCAGTGAAGGGAAATGTTTGGAAAACGGGAGAAATTACTCCATTTTTAAGCTTCCGTCGCGTGTGGGACCTTAATGGTTAACACAGAAATCATGTATGACGGAAATGTTTTCCTTAAAATTATATAAAAAATATCCCACGACAACATATGTCTATCTTTTATGGTTGACTCACAATAGCACGTGTAATTAAAATGTTAATTACGATTCCACGCAGACGAAGTCGTGGGCACAGCTAGTGACAAATAAAAACAAATAGTAAATAGTATACATAACAAAAATTTGATACAAAACTATAATTAAAACAGTGTCAGGATCATAGTCTTGTCTCCGATATCACAATCTGATATGTATGTGTTACAGCAACACAAAAAAATCCGTGGATCCTTAATCCTTAAATCGGAACTAGAAGAAAAGTAGAATCGTTAATTCGTAATACGACGCCATTTAGATGCAATCAAGGCTAAAATCGTAAACTAGAAATCCCTCATTCTCAATATTGTGTGAGAACCCACCGATAATAAAACGAAGCTGTAATCATTACACCTTTAAAGTGAATTGCGAAGTGTTTGTTAGTAATTTAAACTCGTAAACCGAACAAATGCGAATCGGAATGGCGGCGTACCGGTGGTTCCGTGCAAACAAAGCAAAAATGGAGACACAACATGCGCAAGTTATAAATTTTATAATCAAGCAGTGTCTTCTAAAGATATATCTACAATAGCAATATGGCAGACTGACAGCCCTGTAACAAACATTGGAAGCATACAGGCAGAGGAATCACCACAGTACGTCCTTATGAAATGCTTCGCTGATCAACGAGCGAAACTTGTGCACTTCACAGGATCACTACGAGAAAAATTTAGAAACTCAGAGGCTACTGGGGATAATAATTTGAATGGTTTTTACAGTTTCCTAAAGATATAATATAACTTATATAAATATTTATCCACTAATTAAACCACTATATAAGAAAGATGACAGGGAAAATATTAATTGTTATAGACCATATTTACAAAAATATTTGAAAAGGTGATCAGTGAAAATTTGTGCTCTTTCTTTGAAAGAAACAATATATATACAAATGGGTTTTAGAAGAAATTAACTTAGCTATATACCATTTCTTAAAATCTATAATGACAGGACTTAATAATAAAAAAATGGTTGATGCACTTTATATGGATCTGCAAAAAGCATTTGATCATGTAAATCATAGAATATTGTTTAAAAAATTGGAGGTCTTTTGAAATCTTACCTCAATAATCGAAGGCAATGCACTCAAATTACACGAATATGTCAAAACACAAAAAAAGAAACAACGTATATGTCGGAATTTTGTAATGTTGTACGTGGTGTCCCTCAAGGCAGTGTGCTTGGTCCGATTTTATTTATTATTTATATTAATGACCTGCCTAAAATAATCGAGCAAAATATGGTATTATACGCTGACGACAGTACTGTTATGTTTACTAGCAATAACAAAGCTGAATTAGAGGCTAATATAACGCTTGCACTCGAAAATATTACTAAATGGTTGAAACGTAATAAATTATTAATTAATTTGGACAAAACAAATATTATGACATTTATAAATAGGAAAATAAATTTATTTGATCTCAATATTTATTTCAATGGACAAACTATTGTAGAAGTGGGGCGCGGAAAATTCTTGGGGCTTCTTTTAGACTGCAATTTAAATTGGAAATCCCACGTCGATAAACTATGCGGCAAAATAAATCAATCCTCGTATGCACTACATTTACTTAGTAAAGTTGTGAACCAATCTACAGTTATTAGTGCATATTACGACAGTGAGAAAATTACTCCGTATCTTAGGATAGAATCTATCCTAAGATACGGAGTAATTTTCTGGGGAAACTCTGTTGACAAGGAAATCTTGTTTAGGGCACAGAAGAGATGTGTGAGAGCAATATGTAAATTAAAAGTTACTGATAGTTGTAAACCTTTTTTCATAAGCCTAAAACTTTTGACTCTGCGTAGCCTTTATATTTATGAAGTGTCTGTGTTTGTTACGGCAAATCTAAATCTATTTCAGTTTCTCAGAAATAAGCGGTATTATAAAAAAATATGTTTTCCAACAAACCACACTGCTCAATTCAGTAACTGTGTAATTTGCATGGCACCACGTATATATAATCATCTTCCCTTACATATACTTGAATATAATAATATGCACATTTTCATAAAAAAAATTAAAATGTTTTTTAATAGAGAAGGCATATCATGATGTGAAACAGTTTCTCGAAGACAAAATATAGGTTTGCTTTTGTTTGTTATATTAAGTTTGCTATTACGTATTTGATTTATTTTATTATATATATTTTTTAATTTTACTGTATACACCCGTGTGGTAGATTTTTGCGACCTTTTTTTTATTTAAGACCAATTTAATGTACCAAAAATCACACAAATAAAATGATTTATGATTATAAATATTTATGTATACGATACTATTCGTACCTACATGTGAACAAAAGTATGAAATATGTCAATTCATAATTACAGATTAGATACTAAGTATTTCGTAATAAAATCCACATAAAAAAGTAACAATGCAATAATTTAAAAAAATATACTATGAATGTCTATTAAAAGGTAAAAAATAACAAGATGAAAAAAGGTCAAATAACTGATACTGTCGGTAACAATTTATATTCGTTATTTAAAGTACTTATTAACTTGTACGATATTATTCTAATTAAACGAACTCAACTATTTATCGTCACGATAGATAAATGATCTTTATTGTGATTTTTACTAAAAGCGTTATATTATCTGTGGGTTTGTTTACATTTTGTCTCAAGCCGGTCGGAATAGGTACGGCGCAGTGTCACCAACGTCAGAATAACGAAGACAAAATACGCAATAGGATGGCTACGATAAAAAAAACGTGTTGTATCTCAGTGATTGATTGACCACTTCAGTGGCTTAATAATTTTATACTCCTATATAAGTTATACAACAAAAAAGTAAACAAACAGTACGATGATATGATTAGCGAATTATTTTTATACTTTCATAACCGGATGTGCTCTTTGGAAAATTACTTAATTATGTATGCAAAGTGAGTATATTTGAGATTAACTGTTTCCAAACTTTTCGACATGACATTGCTTTCAATTGCTACATTTTGTAAGTCAATACAATAAAATAATAGGTCTCTAGCAAATTATCGTTTTGTTTGTTTGATACATATTTATAGATTTGGATTTCCCATACTAACTTTATCCTTTAATATTTGCATCTATATATTATACGAGTAATAGTGAAATAATATATAATGACTATATCAGTTAGATAAGCCCCTTTTTATGAGATGGAATGCTGTTACGCACTGTACCTGACAATAGCTAGCCAACAGTAATGTTGGAAAAAACGTATCTTTGTTGTGATTGGATCATTTGTATCCGGATCAGTATAAAGATTCGAATCAGTTAAGTGCTTCATTTGCATCATTTGTATCAGTGACTCTGAGTCAATCGTGTAAGCGTCGCGTATCGAATAAAACCGAGATGCAATTGTGCTACGTGATCCGAAGCGCTCAGACTCTGAACAATAGTTCAGATTGAGATAAGTAAATACTTATCTTAATCGTGCGAGCGCCGCGTGCCGATTGAAACCGAGATACAATCGAGCGAATGATTCATTTGAAGCGCTGTTAGAGATTAGAATCAGTGAATCACTTGGAAGAAACGACTCTCTGAGTCGTTTCTGTAAAGATTGATACAACTCTAGTCAACAGGCGTGTGTGGGACTCACCCAGCAGGAAGTAGGGCATGCCCACTAAAACACCTCGATGTCTATTCTGTCCTCAATTAGAGCAATATAATTTCTCTGTTTATAATTTTATGTGTTATTTTAATTGTTTAAGTACTATATAGTCTTATTTCATTTCATCATCATCATCATCATCAGCCCCTCTTCGTCCACTGCTGGACATAGGCCTCTTCGAGTGTACGCCACTGAGATCTATTTTCGGCTTCTCGCATCCAGCTCCTGCCAGCCGTCCTGCGCAAATCATCACTCCACCTTGCCTGAGGACGTCCTACACTACGTTTGCCGTTTCGCGGTATCCACTCTAGAACACGTTTGCCCCAACGGCCATCGGTTCTACGGCTACATGGCCAGCCCACTGCCACTTCAGTTTGCTAATCCTGTGGACTATGTCGATGACTTTGGTTCTCTGACGTATCACCTCATTTCTGATGCGATCCCTCAGAGAAACGCCGAGCATAGCCCTTTCTATAACCCGCTGAGCGACTCTGAACTTGTGGACTAGTCGTGCCGTCAGTGTCCACGTTTCGGCTCCGTAAGTCATTACGGGTAGGACGCACTGATTGAAGACTTTCGTCTTTAGGCACTGTGGGATCTTATTATTTTATTTTTATTTATTTATTTATATATATATTTTATTTATTTTATTTTTATTTTCTGTTCCACTTTGTAACACTATTGAAATTTATTTTATTATTATAATTTTTTTACTGTCAGTATTATACAGCGGCTCGTGACTGTGTTTTTGTTATCATTAATATTAATTAACACGTGGATAGCGTTGTGGGCTACAATATTGCAAACTTTTGTGTAATGTTTTGTGTTTATTTGTATTTTGTAGCTGTTTGCTGTTCGTAAATAAATTTAAAAAAATATATAGTGAGATACGCCCTAGGTCCTTGTTGAAGACTTGAAAACCTAATACTATCCTAATTACCTTATTTCACTTAACTTTCAAATGACACCCCTAGCAACTGTTAACACAAAGAAATGCTAGCTAGCTGTAGACGCAATGGCGCTCAATAGATTGTTGTGTATTCCTTGTACACTATTCCTTATAGGGCTTTCGATACTTAAGAATTAAATAATTAAAAAAGAATTAAAAAATCTTCAATTAAATTAAGCAAATTGTGAGTTAATAATAAAAATAACAAAAATATCGCAGTTGGGTCAAAATGCAATGAAAAATAAATAGGTTATATAACTCTAAAATAATATAAAAATCTTATTTGTTAAATATATTAAGTTACAATTTCATAATTGGTTTTATTTTTCAATGTCAATTTGTTTTTAGTAAGTAAGTAATTAAGGCAAATTTAAAGATGATTAAGGGCTAGTTATTACCGTGAGAAATGACTGGAATGCAAAATACGTTAATTTCATATCTCTTTGAATAAATGTAGTGATTTCCTTTTATAATGCTACTTGAAATTCTGCACATCAATGGTCTATACATCTAAACTGAAGAGCATTGATGTATTGCCAAGTCACGAGTCGAGGTAAGTACATACAAATTGAACTGAATTATAATGTATTTTATTGAATTGGAGTGTTATGATATTATTTATTGCATATGATATTACATCATTGTTTAAGAATTTTATGTATAACTAAGTACACAATGGCAATTAAAATAGTGGCACCAACAGAATACTAGCGCTACTTTCTAGCCCGACTGTAGCATAACGCCGAGTTGGTATCTGGTTCCGGACACAAACTTAGCATTTGTTATTATAACAATAATATATAATGTTTAGTAACCTTTTTGTGTGTACAAACATTTATTCTTTCTTTTAAATACGTCACTAAAAATAATTGTTTCTTTGTTTATTGTAAATATACAACACAATACAGAACGCGAGTCGCGCAGCAAAGAATTATTGAAAAATTTTATTGTATTTATTAATCGTAAAAATCTCCAATGACTGACTAGAGTCCAATTACTGTACGATAAGAACCGCTACCACTCTGTTCTATATCTGGAGACCTATTTTTGAATTACGAATGCGATTTCGAAATCACTGACTTTGAGGTCAGTGACTTTGAGGTCACGGATTCCTAAACATCCAATTTTTGAAAGTCGATCGCAGAGCTGCCAACATAGATAAAGTACACACATAAATGTAAGAGTTCGGTTCCACGCAGAATGTAGCATATATATAATATTATATATATATATATATATATATAATATATATATATATATATATATAAAGACTAAAAATCAACTTCAGACTCTTGTCAATATGTTCTCTAAACAAAACACAGATAACATTTCCACAAGTATGACTTGATTACGAGTGGGTGAGGGCACTCGTAATGAAATCACACCTGTGACTAAGGTAGTCACATCAGTGATATTCAAAAATAAGAATTATTGACAATCGGTGATTATTAGTCACATTGGTGATTTCGAAGTCGCATTCGTAATTCAAAAATAGGTCTCCTGATCTCTGTTCTTTATTTCATTTTCATCTTCATCAATCTCAGAAAAAATTATATTAACAATATAATATATTGACTTGTTAGTACGATTTAATTAAATATTTTGAAATTCATAAATTAAACACGTTAAATAAAAATAAGATTGCCGTTCCAACGTATAGAACGTATGTACTGTCTGTAAAATATAGCCTTTGTTTATGGGGAAATATATTCGTCACTTTTAACACAAAATGTTTCCAATTAGCCTTTTCAAAGATTTAAATCAATTGTCAAAAACATTCTATTAGATTTATTTTTAACGACTCAATAGTTACGTTAGCAAATGGTTTGAGCATAGTAAATAATATAATGAAATTATAATTTTATAGATGTAATGTGAACTTGTAAAAGAAGTTGGTTTTAGATTATTTATCTGAGGCCAGATTCTAATTGACGTCCCGTAAAAATACATGAAGAAACAAAAGTTACCTTTGTGAACCACATTCCAGTAGGACAAAGTCTCCCGTCTCCTTTTTGACGTTCAAAAGTGGTTGTTAAAATCCTATTTGATGAATAAATTTTCGATGATTTTTTTCAACGTTTTTTATTTTGGTCTAGTTAACTAGTCTAAAAGTTTTTATTCGTTCGAGTGTAACCATATCCGTTATTGGTCGTGTGAATTTAGTTCACTTTTTAACATTACTATTTTAATAACCACGACATTTTTCTGTTTTTCTTTAGTTGCTATCAATAATTTATTTTCATATCTATATGATTAATATATTTATCATTTAAATAAATTAAATTGAACACGTATATATTTTTGGGACATAAACAAATCCATAAGCGACAACTGACGTGACATGCTAAAGACTATAACGATGAAAATTATTTTAGTGATTTTTCGAAAGATATAAACGAATAAGACAAAAATTATGAAAAGATCATTAAGAGAACAATTTCGAAACCGCATACCTACATATTTTTTACGAATAAATTTTAGAACACTCGTCTCAATTTTCCATATTTATTCTAATGTACTAAAAAAAAAAAACTTAAAGTTCACTGACCTCCGAAAATTCAGAAGCGTAATTCCTCATCGCCATCGGAAAGAAAGTATTTATGCTTTCGTCTCTCATGGTTCACTACACGTATTTCACAAAACACAAAAAACAGGACCCAAGGCTTTCCTTGAAACACAAAATGGTACTGTTTCGCGTGCAAGGCGAATGGTGCTTATATGTATTATTCTTGGCGGACATTTTCCTTAACCAAGTCATAAATGTAAATGTTATTCATATGGATTAATTGGTGCCTGTGACTTTAAGTGATGCTCTCTTCATGAAGAGCGCTTTTCATTTAATAATTTCCACAATTGCATTCATTTTTTATATTTCACAGGAAGTTTTTGATAAGAAGAAGAAGTTTCTGAAGGTAGATGGGAGATTGATGTCTGACCTGCAACCATCAGAACTTAACAATGTTATCAATTCAATTCAGTTGCCATCAAATAATCAACTTATAATATTGTTCCATTTTCTAGTATTATACAAAATTATTTAAAGCAATAAAATATAGGAGAATAAAATAGTGTTCTTGCTTCAAGCTTTCGCTTAAGGCGAAAGAAATAGTTCTTTTCGCCTTAAGTTCAAAGGTTTTAAGCCCTTTGTAGATAGCTAGTCTATCATTCTTATGTCAAAATTCAAAGTATAATAGAATAAAAACACAAAGTCGATATTTCTTTACACAAATTACACAAGTTTATAAAATTGAATACATTTTTATCACTAATATAATTTACTCCCGTGGGAGAGCCATGCTTCGGCACGAATTGGGCCGGCTCGACCGGAGTGATACCACGGCCTCACAGAAAAAAAGCGTAAAATAGCGCTTGCGCTGTGTTTCGCCGAGTGAGTGAGGGTACCGGAGGCCCAACCTCTTCCCCCCTTATTCCATTTTAAAAGGCCGGCAACGCATCTGTGACTCCTCTGGTGTTGCGGGTGTCCATGGGCAACGGTTATCGCTTACCATCAGGTGATCCGTTTGCTCGTTTGCTGCCCGATCCTATATAAAAAAAAAACTCCCAACGCGCCTTATTTTTTCCCATATTTAAAATTGTAACATTCTAAAATTACATGTGTAACTGATCATTCCATCTTTATTCATAATTAACGATTTATGAAGTGACAGATTAACGACTTTTCGAAGTCGCAGATCAAAAAGTGTTTAAAAATTACCAAAGATTATGTACAATACACTTTTGCATTTATCAAAAATTTTGCTTATTGACGCTACGAATTACTAAAACTTTGCTAAAACTTTACTAAAACTTAAAAAAAAGATTATGAAACTATTGTTTCGTAATAAATCAACTTAATTTTGATTCATCTTCGACAAATTCGTCATCTGCATCCTATTATGTCAACAATTTAATTTCTTTAATTTGGCAGTCAAGCTGTCTGTTAGAAAATCACTCAT